>CM028377.1:116932413-117075411 GCA_013146195.2 Codonopsis lanceolata | reverse complement strand
AACTTTGGAAGGATCCACTATTCCTGCACTAGAAACAACGTGCCCCAAAATGAAACCTCTCTAGCCAAAAAGCACACTTGCAAACTTGGCGTGAGTTGCCTCTCCCGAAGAATAAACAAAAACCATCCGCAAATGTTGTGCATGCTCTTCCCAGACTTAGAATACACAAGGATGTCGCCTATGAAAACCACCACGAAGCAATCTATAAAATACCAAAGTTCATTAAATCCATGAACACCGCCGCATTAGTCAACCCGAATGGCATCACCATAAATTCATAATGCCCGCACTGCGAAAAGCCGCTGAACATCTTCGGCTCTAACCTTCAACCGATGGTACCAAATCTCAAGTCAAGTTTGGAATAAACCACCGATCCTTGCAATTGATCAAACAAGTCATCTATATGTGGCAATGGATACTTTTCTTGATCGCCTTGCCCAACTCGATAATCGATGCACAATCTAAGGCTCCCATCTTCTTCCTCACAAATACCGGCGCACTTCAAGCACACTTGGCTTGATGAAGCCAATGTCGAGCTCTTGTAATCGAATCTTCAACTCCTTTAATTCCATAGGTGCCATTCTATACGGCGCGAAATCGGTGTAGTCCCCCAATAACTCAATGCAAAATTCAATCTCGATCCGAGGCATCCCAAAATCTTTAGAGAAAACATCCTAAACTCACACACAACCGCACATCTTCAAGATTAGAAGAAGAAACCCGCTTGTCCACTACGCAAAGCAAGATATCCCCGCACCCACGCAGACAACAAGCTTCTAGCCTTAAGCGCAAATGACGCCAGAAACCACCTGGGCATTATCTCCCAAAAACACAAAGTTAAAGCAAAGCACCCTTTTACTAAGACAATCCACCAATGCATGATATGTGCTCAACCAATCCATACCAAGAATAACATCAAAATCACGAAGTGGTAACATCCAAATCCGCATGCACATTTATCCACAAGTACATCGATGCTCTATAAATATTCAGCCAATAAACACCTCAAGAGGGTAGATACTTCAAGCACATATGGTAAAGACTCGAGGCATAACACATAGCTTATCAACGAAATGCGATGCAACATATGAATGCGATGATCCTCGGTCTATAAGTGCACGAGCCTCATTACCGAAAAAAACAAGATCTCCAATCACTGAGACTCAGTACACCTCTCTATCTAGAGCAAATACGCGACTCTCGCACCTTAGCTTTTCCATCGCTATCTCTTTGTTCCAAATGTAGTCCGACTAGAACCTCCTCGATCGATTATTCTTCAACGACAATCCTTCTTCATATGCCCTGAAACTCCACGCAGTAACACTCCATTGGTGCTCCATTCTTACCCAAAGACCTATCTTCCGTATGCCCAATCTTGGAACAATAAGAGCAAACCAATGCCACACTACGATCCTCTAGATGTAGTACTAGCCCCTTGCCACTAGACCGACTCTTCGCATGTCCATCATAATGAGATTTTCCACTTCCTTTCTTGCGTCACTGCCTCCACTAAAATTTCCACTGATTGCGATCCATGACTCGCCTGGGCGCTTGGTGAGAAGAACCCGAAATAGGTAGTACGATGCTCATCAATGTCTCTCAATAGTGTAGGCTCTATCAACGGCCTTCACGTACTCCCTGGCCGATGAGAAAGAAGTTTCTGAACTCCGTCCTCAAACCCTTAACAAATTTTGTGTCCTCCTAGCCTCATCGGAATCAAATGTAACGTGCGAGCCAACTCGTGAATGCGGTGAATCTTGAAACTTGTCATACTCCACGCACCAAATCCATAAATTCTTTCTCTCTTTTCTCCCAGACATCCGGTACATAGGAAGCTCCGAACTCTCGAGCGAAATTAGGCCGTATACGTGGGACTCATGCGGTTCCCAACTCTCTCTCGACACATACCAATGCTCACTGCGGCACCCTCAAGCTTGAACACGCTAATACAACTTCGTTCATCATCGCAACTTAATGGTGCAAATATTTTCTCCAAGTGTTCAATCCAAGCTCGGCTTTGCAGCGTCGGCTCTCCATTAAATTGCCGGCTTTAACTACAAATCTTTCAAGCATAGAATTATCATTATGTCTAGCCTCTGCCTCGGCCTCTCACTTGTGGCTCGGCGTGGTCCTCCTTGTTGCTCCACTCTACCAAAACCTCTTTGATTCATTTGGTTCATCATATCAAGCATTCACGATACATATTTGCCATCGCCTCATACTGCTCTTCGCGGTGGAGGAATAATGCATTGGCGGTTATCGTTAGCATTTACGCCACCGCCAATACCTCTGCAAACCTCTACAGGTGCCACCTCGGGAACTAGCTCCTGCTCAGTATCCACCATTAAACCTACAATAACACTGGCGTTAATAAAATAAATCTATCACACAAACCAACCCCCAAAGCCAGGAACCTATCCGGTGAAAGCTAAATTTATAATCATAGCTCGATACCAGCGTGGCGACCCGACCGGATCCCAAGGCGAAATCCCAAGGTCGTGCGCCAGGGAACAAATAACAACAAACAAGTAGCAAATAATGGGTAGGGCCATAACGGCGATACACCGACAACTCAAAACACATGCGAGCGAAATAAAATAAAAGCAGCAGAGCTAACAAGCTCAAACTAAAACAACCAAAGAGATAATTAATCTCTCGGTCCAAAAATTCGATTCGCGTGCGCAACATTGGGCACGTAGGACAAACTCCTGTTATGCAATTCAATAATAAGCATAATATAAACCAAGTCATCGGCGAAACTACGGTAGGAACCCAACATTAAACTAAGTCTAAGACTCTAGTCTAACAACTCAACGGCTAAAAACATGCTTGGGAGAACAAACATAATATTTAACTAGCAATATATCATGCTAAACATATTCACCAATAAACCAAGCGCGACTAAAACCAATCGGCTACCAACATAAGTACTAACAATTATAAGTACTAACAACCAGAAAACATATGGAAGTTTAACTATAATATACATCAAGCACGACTTCTACTTGTCGGCTACCAAAAGAATAGGCTAACAACATAATACAACATTACAATCACATAAAGGTTTGCTACCCAATAATGAAGTTTACATAACTTCATCTTCCCAACGACCTCACCAAAACCAAAAATAAACATCTAAGTAGCAACCTTGCCAAAAGAATTCCTTGCCAACGTAACCTTCTTGATTTACTTGGATCCGCTCGCACGGCTCGGATCTGGGAAAACAACCAACAAATAAAAGTAAGTCACAATGACTTAGTAAGTTACTAACCATAACTTCCTACCATGGCATAATGCTCAATCATAAATTATATCATGCTATCGTCATGAAATATATAAAATCATGTTATGGCATTCATGCTCAACATTAAATAAATATGTTATCATTAAAGTATAACATCTCATCATAAATCCATGTCAAGGCATTTTAGTCTTAACAATAATAATTTATACCTTTGGCATAAAACAACATTCCCATAATATTCATGTGATAGCATATATGCTTAACAACATTAATCAATATGTTATCTATTAAGTATAACATGTAAGAAACCAAAACAAACATCATATCATATCCAATTCACCAAGCACGTTATTCACTTAAGCACTTGTGAAACAATTCATATATATAAGGGATATGATACCATTACCAAAATTCCTCCGCGCGTGTCGCTCCTGCAAAAACACGTGCAAAACCCTTATGTGCCCTCGATATCCCTCTCGTAGATATCGACGTCCCCGAGACAAATCTCCGCTCGAGTTCCATAGTTATCAAAGTCATGTGTATTACTACAACTAAGATAAACTACTTCCCCACCGTGGCCATCGATGGAGGGTGTGTGTAACGACACGGCGATCCATCGCGATCACGAATCCCATAATTCGTGAAGACGATGTATCGACCCACCAAAGACTCAACAGACCGACGCCAGCTGGACTCAAAACCCAAGCACAAGTAATATATACTCATATGCTCAAAACAAGTAGGTAAACACTCTACCATCAAACTAGTCATGCAATTCATCCACAACTAGCATAAATATCACAACCGAGAATCATATAAGTTCTCATAATCAAGTGTGCTTCACACACCTTAAACTTCTTGGAGGCTCGACCTCCATGAATTCTACCCAAAATTCCGTAGGACTTAAAATTATAGTTCCTAGGATTCATACTAACCCAAAGGTTAACTCCGTTGAGTTCAATCTAAGTTTTCCGAAAATTCAAGGAATAGAAGCTTAGGCTTCATCATCCCCCTATGTTCATAACTATCGCCAAAACCATAAACCCGATGTTCAATAAACTCACATAAACCCCACAATTTATTTAACAATGCAACTTAGAACAAATTAATCATCTTGTGCATAATTTCATCTAAGTCATCATACCAATCATAACCTTCAAATCATGATTAAAATTCACAACATGGTTTAGTATACTCTATTTAGCATATAAAACATATTAATCAAGCTCACATCAATAAATTGCAAGCTAAAACAAAATTAGGGCAAGACACCCTCCAAGTATCTCAACCAAACCAACATCAATCCACATGAATAATCAACATAATCAAGTTCAATAGACTAGTTAGAACATGAATTTCACATATATCATGGTCTCACATAGGTCAATCAAGTCCTATCATTCAATTGGAAAACCTAGGGTTCATGCTTCATCTACAACCCTAACAATGGCTTCCATTGACCTCAAATATCACAAATGGTTGTTTCCCTAGGGTCAATGGAGCTCAAAAATCAAGGGAAGAGAGGTAGAAACTTACAAGAACTCAGCCCTACAAACTGCCCAAACCCGAACTCAAAGGATGAGTTCTTCCTCTCACTCCACTCTCAAACTTCAAACTTCTGCGGGTTAGATGGAGAAGAAGACTCCCAGCTATGGCTTCCAAGCTCACCCCTTTGAAACCCTAGAATCGCCTCCTCTCAAACCCTCTCGCCTTGGCTGAAGTGGTCGCAGGAAACGCAAGGAAGAAGTCGTAAACTGGCCGAACTGAATGAAAGAGTGCGGCTGATTTCACTTATATATGGGGAATTAATTCACTAATCAAGTCACTAATTAACCCCTAAACCTCTTAATAGATGATTAGGATTAAGATTAGGCTAATTAAGTGAATTTAGGATAGGTTTAGATTGGGTTAAGTGAGTAAAAGTTCGGACAACAAGACAAACCGAACAAAAATCCCGTAATCCTGAATCAAGACCCTTGCGGTCGCTTGGCTGCTAGGTGATGCGACCGCATCACTTGGTATTTCAGCATTCCAAGTTTTCTCGTTTCCTTGCTCGGTCCCGGACTCCCCCGCATGCAATCTCGAGTCCTTCCAAGCCAAAAATGGTCTATAAATCAACCTTAATGTCCTCCAAATCATAACCCAAGCAATCAATCCTCAAACCTCAACAAAACAAGGCCAAGAACTCAGGCAGAACTCTCCCGAACGACAACCGAAAAAGTCAAACTGAGAAGGGTTAACGCTAGAATCAAACTAGCAACCAAACCGACAATGCAACAAGCATCTAATCAATATCCAAGGCATGCTAATGATGTTATAAATGCCCTTTAACAACAATCCATGTGATTACAACATAAATCACAAACCCGAGATTCAAAGCATCTCGCGAAAGACAAATGCATACGTGCATCTCAAACGACGTCAATGATCATGCTATTGACTCTAAACATAAACGGGAGCTAAATGAACATATTTATGATGATCATAAGTGTATGAATCCATGCATAACACAAGCAGCAGCATTTCAGGGTTTTACAAAAACAACGCTAATCAAGGAGGAGATGAAGACATCGCACACAGGTAAGGGGCGGAATAACGAAATTAGGGCTCAGAACAAATGAGACCCCTAATTTCCTAAAAAACCAACCGTAACTGGTAGTGCACAAGGAAAGGGGTGGGGCTTGGGCCTTGGGTTGCTGGGCTTTAGGATTTAATAAGTCGGTTGCCCAAATGGGCCATGCCAACACTCAACAATATGTATATTCTCCCTTTTTGATCTACCCACTGAAGTTGGTCTATATTCATTATAATTATTGTTAGCTCAACTAAATGTTTAAACAATTAGCTATATAGATAAAGTTTCATTACAAGAAAATATAGCTTTTGTAACCCAATTTTCAAGTCCCATGTAACAATAGGCCCTAATAACTTGTTTTTAAAAATCATTACAAGTCTTAGGCTCAAGTCATGGCAGTGGGCTAATGGTTCACAGGTTGCAGTAATGACAATAACAATACAATAAAGAAACTATACATTTCAGTTTCCTTTGAAGTGTCAAACTAGGTGTCTTACGATAGAACCAAATGATTTGAGAACAAAGATTCCCCCAGACTTAAAATTGAGTCCACCTACATCAAGATGGAGATGGCCACACTACAAAGAATTAATATGTCAATTTAGAAGGGAAACCTAAAGAAACTCAGAATAGGCACTTTCTTAGAATTAAAGATCAACACAAATCATCCTCACATAATCCAAATTCCATCCTATAACACGACTTTTATAGTAAGGAATGGGAACTTGTAGCATTTTCTTTTGTATCTAAAAATATGGATTGATGAAAGTCTTTATCCAAAATCTCACACATGTAAGTCTCAAGAAAACACATTACCAAAACACCATGGCAACGATGAAATGGATTACAACCACGACTACATACTTGCTACCTCTAAGAACATTCAATGCCTTCTTAAATATTATGTTTTCAAATTCTTAGATATCATGAATGAAACCATAAGTCAATTATATAACCTGTTGGAAACTTGGTTTCCAATAGCTTGAATAAAGCTAAGTCATGTAATATAAAATGTGGGAAACCCACATTGGGAACAAAATGAAACAAGCTCTACCTTATAAGGTAGAGCTTTGAGGCCTTACTTTCAGGCCCTTGGGCCACTACACTTTTGTGTAGGAGGGAAGACCTACCTAGGTGTAGGTCCAAACATAGTCACCGCCGCCCGCCCAGGCTTCGGCTAGTTAGCTGGCCGGCGGCCGGCTTGCTTTCCTGCCTAAACCTATCTTTTTGCTACCGGTTCATTTGGCGTGTGACCCTTTCAACGTGAACCTTTACACGTAGTTCAAGTTCGGCCAGAAAAGCAAGAGCAATCGCTATGCGAAAGGTTGTGTCTGCTGTGCGACCAACCGCTTCCAATCGCTCCCAACCGCCATCCCCAACTGACACTTAAATACTGCCTTCAAACCCAGTTTTTGGTATCGAAAATTCTCCTCTTTCTGCACAACTTTCTGCCCCAAATATAGAGATTACAGCAGCGTGTTAGATTCTTCGGTGACTGAAGATCGGAGGACTGTCCTATTCAATCACGTAAGTATCCTGAAACTGAGACTTACGGCATACCCCGGCCCAGCCTCAGATGGCCAGTTTTTGTCTTAAGGAAAGAGCTTAATTGCTCGAGGATATTTGTCATTCTTTTGTGCACACACACTTGCATTACTAGAAACATTAAATCAGCCATACCCCTTCCTACAATCTTAAGACAAAATATTTTTGGCTTGGTTTCCAGCATCAGGACAGATCCAAATTCTACACACTTGTGAAAATAGATCCTCATTCTCGCATATTCTGCATTCCGAACTTCCTTCGTTTATAAACTATTTTACGCTTCTTTAGCAAACCCGATTCTCGATTTTCTCGCATGGTTCTCATAACAAATTCATACGTAACTTCATTTGTTTCTCGCATACAAATTTAGAAGCTGCATGTAATGATTCAAAACAGATTTTAATCTGCTTGTTGGTCTTTTCACATCCTAGTTCTACACTAACTGCCTCGGATTCGTGCCATAGACTAAACTTCGTTTATACAGATTACGATTCGACTTTCTGCTTTCGACTGGATATTAAAATCTTGCAACATACCTTCTCGTATATAACATGTTTGTATTCTCTGCATACGTAACCCGATTATACTACGTATTTCAAAACATATTTAATATGTTTCTGCTGTTTGATTCATACCGCTTCTCGGACACTCCTATAAACCGCATTTTGATCTCGCTTGTGTCCTAACAGATTTTCATAACCGCCTTTAATTAAAACCCTGCTTTTGTTTCAATTTTCATTAAGCATGCTATTCTCGAATCTCCATCCTCGCTTCAAGTAACACATACTATAGATCGCAATGATTTTGCAACTCAGTAAAATCTGCTTTTAACTCAAGCTACGGACATCTATAAATGCAGAATAGCATTTAACCTCGCATTACATGAAGTGCGCCTCGATTTTAAATTTGTTTCTATCTGCAATTTCACAAATCAGTGCTAATTTGCCTAAGTTACAATTATGCTACATGCATTTAAAGTTCTGATTTTAATATGTTTTACGCATTAAAACCATAAACCACGAAAGAAGTTTTATGTTCGAATTTTGTTCATCGAGGATACAAATTCAAAACCTTCTAGGCTGAATTACGCACATACATTTGAATAACTTGCGTATTTGTTTGATTTTTTTAAATCTACTACCACGATTCTGGAAATTGCAAAAGCCTAAATTCGAATCGATTTATTAATCGTCTTACGTTAAATAATATTACGATTATATATTTTGTTTGTATCTAACACATTGAACCTCCACATAATGATTTACATTGCGATTCAGATTTTCTGACTTTGATTATTGTTGATTCTTATGTTAAATTTATATCGATCGGTACATTACATTAGTTTTATACTTAGATTGGCTAATCAATTTTGTCGCTCGATTAGTGTGGCTTGGCATGCAATGTATAGAACTTTGCCTTGTATAGTTTTTGTAGGACTTTTTTCGGGAGAACGACGGAAGACCCACCCTTCTCGGCTTCACTTGGAAGACACTGCCAAAGCCTAAGATCGGTAGACCTCGTGTCCGGTGATGCGCTTCTCGTGTCCTCTCCTCCGTGAGAAAGCTATTTGGATTAATTCAAACTTATTTCCATATATTATTTGAATTAATACAAGTCATTCACGACATGTCAAGCGGCCAAAGCAACTTTCAGCGAGCGAATACTTTAGTCTGAGCGAGCGATGAAATGCAGTATCACATCTGCTACGCTACATCTCGGATCGGATCGACATCAAATCACCCACCTTTTGAAGATCTCGAGAAATGATTATCGCTTCTAGATATACGTGAAGGCGAAAATCCTTATTAACGACCCCATGCATTTAATGCATTTTTGAATAGAAGTCTTCGTCCTCTCCAACGGTTCTTTTGAGATGCACTGCACGCATAAATACGCCATTTAAGGTGGAACATAGAGACAAGCATGCATGGAATCAATCGAACACTTAAAGAGGTATTGCTCTGAATCTACACAACTCCAAGTCTTTCGATTCGGATTGCATTCAATAGATCATCATAACGGATCTAGAAGTCCTCGTCAACAACAAGAACATGCTTTCTTCAACACTTATTGCTTTATTCTTCTTGTTGTTAACTTCCAGTAATATATACTTACCACGCTAATTAAATATCTTGTTTTTACGAGATATTTAATTCCCTAGACAAACACAAGTCAATATTTTGTACACGATCCATTAGGGATATTCTTTGTAATTGATCTAAGTGGAAAACATAGTGCACAATTTAAATCCAAGGTTATTTGCCTTGGTGGTGGACATAGCACTCATTATAGTGTGAACCATCCCAAAATACTTGTGTTATTTCCTCACGTCTGTCTATTTATTTGAACTGCTTAGTTTCATTGTTTATATTATCCATTTAATTGAGAACTTAAGTAATGCGTAAAAGGTCTACGGTAGTCCTTATCGGCGGACACGGAACAACTTATTGAAGGTCTTCCATTTGCTTGATTCTTTTCATATATTGCAAGTAACTTTCAAGGAACTTACTTAAAAGTTTTAAAGTGTTAATAAGCTATTCAACCCCCTTCTAGCTTATTATTGTGTTCATTGGGACCCACAATTATATTACAAATTCGACTTTGGTTTGGCAAAGAGCACTCAACTTGCTCTACAAATTAATTAAAATTGTTTTCCCTTTTTTAATAAAATTTGTGTTCAACTATTAAAATCGATTAGCGTATAGTATTTTAATCGGGCGCACTTAGGAGAGTCTATTAAAATCGGTTGCTAATTATATAGAAACAATAGTGTTTCATATAACTTAGCATAATCATGTTTTTGTCTTGCGGCATGGCTTCCAGTGCGGAAAGGAACCCATTGCGCTGGCGTACAACGACCCATGGCGAGATGATGCATACCGTTCACACTCATGGTGGCGGCCAGGAAAAATTTGTTGGCAAAGAGTTCAAAAGATGGCAACAAAGATGCTCTTCTACCTAACGACGTTGAACCTTTCAAGTGCTGAAGGAAACAACCCCTATCTTGAAAGAAGGGGAAGCAGATCGCACCACATTGGCATGTCGAGTCATGGAAGCACTCAGGACTTCCTGCGGGAACTACGTCTTAAATGAATTTGATTTGGATAACTCGTTATCGATGTATACAACCCATTTAAGGCGGCTAAAGACTAAAAATTCTTTGGGAATCATTGGAAAAGAAGTACAAAACCGAAGATGACGGTTCGAAGAAATTCGTAGTTGCTAGGTTTTTAGAATTTGTTATGAATGATTCCAAAAGTGTTATGACACGAGTTGAACAACTCCAACTTATCTTGCACGAGATAGCAGCGTAGAAGGGATGATAATTTCGAAAGCATTCCAAGTTGCGGCAATGATCAGCTACCTCAGCGTGGAAGGACTTCAAAACTATCTCAAGCATAAACGCAAAGATATGTCGTTGGAGGATTTGATCCTAAGGCTAAGAATTGAGCGAGCGGAATAGCAGGGTCGCCGACAAAGCGACTGACTTCGCCCCATAGAAGGGGCGCATGTGGTCGAGCAAGACTCCAAAGCGGGAAGCGTAAAAGCTCAGGGGAAGGGCGTCTACGCAAGGAAAGAAGTACAAGTTCAAAGGCAAGTGCTTGAGCTGTGATAAGAAGGGCCATAAAGCTGCGGAGTGCCGAGGCAAGCGAGTCAAAAAGCCAACGTGGTTGATGAAGACATCGGCATGATTTGCGTGGTTTCGAGACAAACTTGGTCGGCACGGTCGTGAATGGTATGTAGACACCGGCGCCACCGTCACATATGCAGCGATGCAAAGATGTTCTCATCTTACTCCAAAGTGACGTCCGGCGAAGCTTTTCATGGGAAACTCTTCCACCTCCTGGAGTGGAAGGAAAGAGGCGAAGTGATACTCAAGATGACCGCGGACGGGGAATTGGTGCTCACCAATGTCTTCCATGTCCGGATATTAGGAAAAACCTAATCTCGCTCCTTTTAATAAAACATGGGTTCAAGTTGGTCTTGAATCGAATAAGTTTGTACTTACGAAGAGTGGAGTTTTCATGGGCAAGGGTTACCTCAATGAGGGCTTGTTCAAGTGTAATGTACTAGTGGCAACCCCACCCAACAATAGTAGCATTAATAAAACATCTACATCTTCTTCTTACTTGCTTGAGCACTCTAATATTTGGCATCTTAGACTAGGTCATGTTAACCATGATTCTATAAGACGATTAATGCAAATGGAATTAAATTCCAAAAGCTCGAATTCGACACTAAGGAAAAATGTCAAATATGTGTTGAGGCCAAACAAACAAGAACCTCCTTTCAAACAATACAACGTGACACTCGACCACTAGAGCTAGTTCATAGCGATCTATGTGATTTTAAATCCATAGAGTCATGTGGCGGAAAAACTATTTCATCACCTTTATTGATGATAGCACACGTTATTGTCATCTTTACTTGTTAAATAGTAAAGATGAAGCGTTCGAGGCATTTAAAATGTACAAGAACGAAGTAGAAAATCAACTTGAGAAAAAGATAAAAACTCTCAAATCTGATAGAGGAGGTGAGTACGTACATCCTTTTAAGGACTTTTGTGCAGCACATGGAATAATTCATCAAGTGACTCCTCCTATACTCCACAATCCAATGGGATTGCGGAAAGGAAAAATCGCACACTCAAAGAAATGATGAATTCATTCTTCGATTCAATCGCCTACCCGATTTAAATGTGGGGGAGGCGGTGCTCACACAAATTACTTGCTCAACAAGTTACCACACAAGAAATTGGAGCAAACTCCTTATGAATTATGGGTGGTCGAAAACCTTCCTATAAATTCATCAAAGTGTGGGGTGCTTGGCTAAGGTGGCAGCACCATTACCTAAAAAGATGAAAATCGGTCCAAAAACCGTAGATTGTATCTTCATAGGATATGCATGAGTAGTGCCTATAGGTTCTTAGTGCACAAGTCCGACAATCCAAATATTGAAGTAAATACAATACTAGAATCAAGAAATGTCACATTTTTGAAAACATATTTTCCATTAAAAAATAACCAAAATACTAATGGAAAATGCTCATTTCCTTGGAACACAAGCGAATCACGAGAACGAGGTCTCCCCCGGACAATGGTCCCATGGACATAGTCCAAGAAGACCATACCAACTGCACCTGATGATGAACCAAGAAGGAGCAAGCGGGCAAAAATAACTAAAACCTTCAATTCTAACTTTGTGACCACATTTATAGTGGATAATGAACCTCGCACGCTCAAAGAAAGCAATGTCTACTCCCCGAAGCTCCTCAATGGAAAGAAGCCATTAATGGCGAAATATCTTCCATTATGCAAAACCACACTTGGGAATTAGTTGATCTTCCCAAGGGGTGTAAAACATTGGGCTGTAAATGGATTTTCAAAAGAAAATTAAAATCCGATGATTCCATTGATAAGTATAAAGCACGATTAGTCGCAAAAGGGTTTAATCAAAAGGAAGGTGTTGATTATTTTGACACTTATGCCTCAGAATCCAATTACGTCAATTAGACTAATAATTGCTTTTAGCTCTACGGTCTTAAGCATACATCAAATGGATGTTAAGATCGCTTTCTAAATGGGGAACTCGAAGAAGAAATCTATATGAATCAACCCGAAGGATTCATAGCTAGAACGAAACGAAAGTATGTCGATTGGTCAAATCGTTGTACGGATTAAAGCAAGCACCAAAACAATGGCATAAATGTTTTGATGACGTAGTACTTGCTAATGGGTTCAAGATCAACGAATGTGACAAATGTTTGTACGCCAAAAATACACAACATGGTTACGTCCTTATCTGCCTCTACGTAGATGACATGCTCATCATCGGCAATAACGACAATATGATCAAGGACACCAAGAAAATGTTGGCCAACAGGTTCGACATGAAAGACCTTGGGATAGCTGATGTCATCTTAGGTATTAAAATATCTAGAACATCCGAGGAGATCATATTATCACAATCTCATTACATCGAGAAATTCTTGGAGAAATTCAAAGAATGGTGATAATAGTATTGCAAAAACTCCAATAGACCCAAACTTTCATCTCAAAAGAACCTACACGAAAGTGTATCTCAAATTGAATACTCGTAATTGGAAGTCTAATGTATCTCACAATTGCACGCGACCAGATATTGCTCAAACAGCCAATCGTTTAAGCAGATTTAATAGCAATCCTGGACATGATCACTGGAAAGCTATTGTAAGAGTCCTTAGGTATCTTCGATACACTAAAGACTATGGGTTGCACTATTCTAAGTATCCAGCAGTAATAGAAGGTTATAGTGACGCCAACTGGATATCTGATATTAACGACTCGAAGTCCACAAGTGGATTTGTATTTACACTTGGGGGTGGTGCTATTGCATGGAAATCTTCCAAACAAACTTGCATCGCAAGATCTACAATGGAATCAGAATTTATCGCTTTAGATAAAACAGTGGACGAAGCCGAATGGCTACGCAACTTCCTAGAGAATCTTCCAGCATGGCCACAACTAGTGCCAGCTATATGCATCCATTGCGACAGCCAAGCGGCAATTGGAAGGGCACAAAATAATATGTATAACGGTAAATCACGACATATACGAAGGCGTCACAATACCGTTAGGCAACTGCTTTCAAATGGAGTAATCACCATTGATTACATTCGATCGAAAGACAACCTAGCGGATCCACTAACTAAAGATCTGTTTAGAGAGCAAGTATGAAACTCATCGAAGGGAATGGGCCTAAAGCCTATGAAATAAGGAATAATTTAGCGGCAAACCCCACCTAGCTGATTGGAGATCCCATGGTCTAGGTTCAAAGGGACAACCCAACTAAATTAATCTCCACGAAAACACTAAGGGCCTTAAGTCCTACCCATTCCTATGGTGAAAAACGCTAGTGTTATCTGTCACGGTATAGGATAAGTTTTGCTTTTAATGGTTCCTATGACTTGAATCGTCAAGCGGAGTTCTGACAGAACAACTCCTTATAGGCAATCACCTATGTGAATGTAAGACTGGTCGATCTTGTGAGAATTACGAAGCTAAAATTCTCTAAAAACATTCACAGAACCAGGTATCGTTCTGGGCCAAAATGAATACAAACGAAGAATCACACCCTGTTTGAGGCTAGCTGTGTGATTACTATTGTCTTGGTTGACATCAAACACTAATCAGTTCAAGACACTCAAGTCACTAATTAGTAAGTCATCCCGATAGTATATCATAAGGAAAGGTTCAAGGCCAAAAGCCACCTATTCCAGTACAGTTACTCTCAGTTGTATCTCTGTAAATATCAATATGTCATCAACTTACATGATATCTTATTCAATGTGGGGGATTGTTGGAAACTTGATTTCCAATAGCTTGAATAAAGCTAAGTCATGTAATATGAAATGTGGGAATCCCACATTGGGAACAAAATGAAACAAGCTCTACCTTATAAGGTAGAGCTTTGAGGCTTTACTTTCAGGCCCTTGGGCCACTACACTTTTGTGTAGGAGGGAAGACCTACCTAGGTGTGGGTCCAAACACCTTACCTACCGGTGGCTTGCTTGCCTTCCTGAACCTATCTTTTTGCTACCAGTTCATTTGGTGTGTGATTTTTGTCGTGTGAACCTTGTTCAAATTCGGCCGTCGAAAGCGAATTCAGCGAAGCGCAAATGTCTGTTTGAGAACAAATGTCTCGTAAGCACTACGGCGGTATTTGCAATAGCCAAGCTCTGCTCCCAACCGTCATCCCCAACTGACACTTAAATACTGCCTTCAAACCCAGTTTTCTGAATCGAAAATTCTCCTCTTTACGCAACCTTTACGCCCGAATGAGAATACGCAGCGTGTTTGATTCGCCGGTGACTGAAGATCGGAGGACTGCCCTCTTCAATCACGTAAGTATCCTGAAACCTGGGAGATACACTGACATATCCCGTCCAGTCTGTATACGGGTCAGATTTTGTCTTAAGGAAAGAGCTTAATTGCTCGAGGATATTTGTCATTCCTTTGTGCACACACACACACATTACTGGAAACATAAATCAGCCATAACCCCTCCTACATTATCCTTGTGAAATATTAAAGGTTTTTTGGTTTTGATAGGTTAATCAACTTTTTTTTGTTGCATCATAGAGCACAATTGCAAGCCCTAGCAGCTTGGTAAATTATTTAGTTTTCTTTTCTTTTTAATGTATTTTTAGGATTAGAATTTAATTAAGGTTAGTTATAAATTGGGTTAGTAATTAAGTACTAAAAAATAGGGCCATGCAACATCATTAGATGTAAAATTTTAGGTACTTATTAGGTACATATATCATTACTCTTTTGAAAAGTATAAATAAAGTACTCCACCAAAAGCACCATCATGACACAGATTATGTCATTCAATATCTAATCCAAAAATTTGTCCTAGTTAGCAAATTTAACAAGAACTCAGTTTCTTTATATCTTGAGTTAATAAGCATACAAAGGAATATTATGACAAACTAATCTACAATGAAATATTCAAGAAATTATGAGCAGAAGTCTAACCAAATTAAAACAAAGGTTGAAAATTCTCTCTACCTAACAACCCATATATTTAGTTGATTTAACTTGATAAATCTCATCCACAAATTACTAGGGTATTAAATTCATTATGCTAAAACTTACTTTGGTAAAACCCAAGCATCCATCTCCTTTTATGATAAAGGGAGTAGTAATTAAACTTACTCTAGCCAACCCTATTGAGCTTATATATCCATGAAGAATATTATCAGGCTCATTTCATCCCAAGTCAAAGCCAACATAACGTTAATGCCTCTATAGCTCTAATACACATAAAGCTCGTTACATATAGTTTGGTAGGGCCGGTCTTGACATTTTGAAAGCCCTGTCTTTAATTTAATAATAGGCTCAAAATTGACAAAAGATAATTACTAACCAAATTAACTACATATCCCTTGATTGTAAATGTTTGCTAACCAAATTAACTACATATAATATTTCATACCAAATGACTATTGCAAGTAAAAACTCAAAATCACCAAGCTCATTTTTCGCTAAGGATTTAGCTTCACTTCTAATTTTTGAATCATTATCACTTTATGCTATTTGATGTAAAGCTTCTTGTATATCCAAAACTTGAAATCTTATGGCTTTAACACTATCAACGCGACTCTCCCAACGGGTGGATGATAATGATTTAAGTGTCAAACCTTTTACATTATCTTTCAAAATTTGCCATCTTTTGGAAGAATTTGCAAATATTATGTAAATACGTTGTATAACTCCAAAAAAATCTCGAGCTTTACCACTAGTGTTAGCCATGTCACATAATATCAAAAAGTTTTTTTATTTGCACATTTTGATGTTTTCCTTTCATATCTGACCCATTATCATAGCCTTGCCCACACACATTATCTATATCAAGATCAAGAAACTTTAATTCATTTTGTAAAACATCAAAAAGCCCTTGGCCGGTTGTATCATTCACATCCAAAAAATCCTAAAAAGGATTCTTCAATGCTAATAGAATTTGAAGACACATCCAAATATCTTATTATAAAAGTCTTTTGTTCTTGGTGGCTTATATCAGGAGCACAATCAAGTATGACTGAGAAATACTTTGCTTGTTTTATTTTCTTAATGATTTCAGATTTAATAGAAGAAGCAAGCAATAGTATTAACTCATTTTGGATTTTATGACCAAGATAGTTATAATGAATTTTATCATTTGTAATACATTGAACATGCTCTTGAACAACAGGGTCAAACTCGGCCAACATTTCAACCAAACCTAAGAAATTACCGTTGTTACTTTGATAAATTCTCTCATTAGTGCCACGAAATGTTAAATTATGTTTTGCAAGGAATTTTACAGCTGAAATAATTCTAAACAAGACTTTTTTCCAGTGATCTTTTTCTATCTCAAGTTGTTTTTTAGCCACTTTATCAATGATTTCATTATTTTGGAGTCTCAAACGTAATTCATACAATCTAGTCATATTCTTAACATGTTCTGCACTAGTTTTATGTTTTTAAGTCTAATACTTAGATGTGACCAATCTCCGAAACCCTCATTTGCTAATTGACCTCTTCCACACCCTTTTTAAATATTTTACAACAAAAAGAATATTTTATCAAGCTCTTTCGAATACACTAGCTAATCTTTATCAAGCTTTTCTTCATTTGACAAAACTCTAGTATAAGATGTTGAAGAAAATCGTCTATAAAGTTTATCTTGAGGCCCTTCTCGAATAGACAAATCTCTTTTAGGACCCTTTTCCACTAAAATATCAACCATATTAGAATTGAGAGCATCTCGATTTCTTGGATCAAATATATCAAGCATATGAAAAACATCATCAACATTTGCATCCAAATTATCAAAATTCTCAAGATTATTAGTATCAATATTAGCATCATCAACAGTGGCATTAACACCATCATCATAGTTAACATCCAAATTTTCAAAATTCTCAACATCATTATTTTGAAAATTAGGTGAAGTGATGACGTTAGCATCATCAGCATTAACATCAATACCACCATCAACATTAGCACGATTTTCATTTTCAGAAGATACTTGTGATTCTATTATAATAAACTTTTCACGAGATCCTCTTTGAGACTGTTTCAATTGTTCAATTCTTTTTTTTCTTTTTACGTTTTTCATGTCCAGATTCGAATTTCCTTTTCAAAGCCATAATTGAAAATAATGGACTAACAACAAATCACAACAATAAAATACTAGTAATAACAAGTCAAAATCATATTAAAAGTAACTATGAAAGGAGCGAAAGAACCTGGTTTATCAACTCTATCGAGTATCAAGTTCCGAATTCCTCCCAAATCACAATTAGAATCTTGCGAAAAATTTCCACCTTCACTAAAATAATGAAATTGCAAAATCTGAAACAATGAATTATGAATAGTTGAGTAATCAAGTTATCATCTATGAGTCTATGAGTCTATGATTCTAATTTCTATTCTTAGTCCAATGCAAGATCATCAGTCAAGTCACACTCACATCCTTCTTAATTATTGTTGCTCACTTTAGCTTGAACAAAAATTTGAAAATGAATTAAGCTCGGTTTTTATACAGGGGCCCAATGTTGCTTCATATAGGTACATGAATGCCTTTCATAGTATGTGTTAACTGTTAACTGAATAATCAATTGAATTTCTAATTTTCTATGATATGAAGTATGAACATTGAACAGACAAACACTCAAACATTACTGAACTATTGAACTAAGAGTCTAAGATTGAGATTACAATTTCGTAATTTACAAACCCAAACAAAGGAAAATTATGAAATTAAATGAAGAAATCAAAGTGAACACTTACTCGATTACACCACGAAATTCGAAAGCGAACAATTGAACTTCGAACCTTCAAACAAAGTAGCTCGACTAATGCTCGATCTAAAATATCCCCCAAGGCGAGGCCCCAATCAAATCGTCGACGCCGGATTAGGAGACAAACGACCCCCAACACTGATATAATATTGTTCTCTTCAACTCTTATCAAGAAAAAAATTGAGAATCACCACTAGGCTCGGAAAGAAGAAGATTTGAATAAAAATTGGTTGTTGTAATCGGGCGGAGGCGTGGAAGTATTCTAGGGAATCCAGCCGATATTGATTTACCATTATGGAGGGAAGTTGGCGAGACATGGTGGTGATTTTGGTGGGTAGATCGAGAGAAACGAGAGAGAGGGAGTGATTGACGAAACAAATTTTCTAATTTGCGTGATGTGAATGACTGAAGTCACTGAACAGTGAGGTTGAGCCAATTGTGGGCAATTTGGGCTATGTACAATATACAAGGTAACTTAAAAATAATTGGGCCCTCTTCAATTTGAGGCCCTGTTCCGTCGGGCACCTTGTACTTGCTCAAAACCGGGCTGTAGTTTAGAGAGAACACTCTTATAAGTGGGTTCAAGGTGGAGAGGAGAGGGAGGTGTCGATTTCCCATTTTCTTTTTTGCACATGACACATTGGTTTTTTGTGGTGCAGATAAGGCTCAATTGGGGTATCTACGATTGGTATTATTATTCTTTCAAGCAGTTTCGTATCTTCAAATTAACATTTCTAAGAGTGAAATTATTCCTGTAGGGGTTGTGGAAAATGTTGGGGATCTAGCTTTGTGACGACCCGACCCGGATTCCAACACGAAATCCCAAGGTCGTGCCGCTGGAACTAACGTAAGAAGAGGACAAGCACTTGATAAGCAGTAGTGCTAGTCAAACAGTCGAGCAAACTCTCTCTAAACATGAACATAACACCGCACTAAAAAACGGTATTTCAAAAATCGAATCAGCGGAAGCAATATAAGAAAGAAGTCCCAAGCTATGAAGCTTGAAACCAACGACAATGAAAACCAAGAGAGACATTATCTCTCAAAGGAGGAAAAACAAAACTCGCGTGCAACATTGCGAGCTAATCAAACCATCGGCACTCGGTAGGCGTTTCAACAAAGAACCAACGATATAACAATTACCCAACGGCTAAAGCATACAGGGGTCAAGCAACAACTATAAAAACTAGAATAAGGAAATTCCCCAAAGCTCTGCGTGCAGGAGACAAGTGAAATAAATACTAAAACCGCAAACAAGGCACGACACAACACGTCGGCCCAAGAAAAACCAATACAAATACCCAAGTATTCTACCCAACTGTAAAGTCTAAATAACTTTACAAAATGTCGATCTCACAAGAATAGCAAAGTACATTAAATTAATGACAATGCTAAAAAGGAACAAGACTCCACAAGCTGCTACTCGAGAAAGTCGGCTGCTACAAACACGAACCACACGATCTAACCTCGATCTATCGACCGGTGTGCCTTCTGATCCACGAACTACTCGACCTCAATGCGGCTATCGATTCTGCAACTAAAAACAAGTGCGGGATGAGTCATAATGACCCAGTACGCTACCACAATATATATGCAACATATAATTATGTAACATAAACATAACCAAGGTGTCATTTTATATATGACAGAAAAACCCGTGAAGAGGCGTCGTATCGTTTCGATACTCCACAAGATATCCACTCCTTCTTACTTACTAAACCGTCCAAATGAACCAGGGTGTAATTCCCTGCTCACACACAAATCAAATGAATTAGAAGGTAGTTCCCACAAAACATCATATGCAAGTATACATATCATTATATATACGAATCAAGCTATTCACACTGCTACCACGTGTAAGGGTGCATGTTTATATATATACACCTATATCAGTATGTATATCTCTAAATATACATATGAAATCTCCCATAAAATCATCATGCATAAGTGTGCATATCTATATATATACACATCAAGTCTTTCATATATATCTCATATACAAGTATGCATATATCTATATATACATATCAAATCTCTCATGTATCATCAGCCAATTCAAACATGGTCAATAAGATCTCATGTTCAACTAACACTTTGTTATCACATAAGTGCCCATAGTAAGCCACATAAAGGATAGAGAAGATACCAAATCACTTCCGTCGTATTGCTCTGCAATCACAATTAATCAAATCGTGCCGGTGATACCCGTGTTCGGTATCAAAGTACCGAGCTCTCTTCTCGGTCAGAGCTCTCTACTCGGGAAAATAGCACTAGCCAATGCGCTCTTTTGGTTACGGCAAAGGGGCTACTTCCCCGTAGCTAGCGGTGGAGGTGTGTGTGAAACCGAATCCGATGCGGCGATACATTGCAACCACGAATCCCATAATTCGTGAAAACAATGCATCGTCCCACCATCATCATGAAAACTCAAGTAATGCCAATTTGGACTTATATGCAATGCACAAGTAGATGTTTACTTGCTAATTCTCAAGTAGATATAATGACCTACTAAACTCATACGATTATGCACATTGTTACATAAATCACAAAACCACAATAGGAACTCATTTGAGTCTCTAAAGCATAAGTGCCAAGTTTGTTCACTCTATTCAATTCAAGTTTCAAAAGCTATTAATCTAGTCAAATGGAATATAATTGTCATAGGATCTCACCACGATCCTCGTAAGGTTTAATTGTTCCTTAACTCGACTCTCGTTGAGTCTTTACTACAATTCAACCAAATAGAGTTTGAACTCTATATGTGTCCCAAGACTCTTTTCTATGTTCTCGTTTGAGGCATAGCAAGGTTCTCATTCCATTTAGGAATCTTAGTTCAAGTCCCAAGTAAGTTATATAAGGGAAGCCCAAGTTGATTATTGTGAAATCAAGCTTAGTTCAATTTTGATTCATAATTCCACTTAATAGTAGAATCCAAGTTCACCACAATTCATTAACCGTAGAACAGATCAGGCACGAAGGCAAATACATTCAATATGCTCATAAGTCATATCATAGAAACACATAGAAGAATCAATTTTTGACAAGGTAGGAAATCATGCATTTAGTCATAATATAAAATATACACGTATTCCATATTCACCTATGAAATTCAACGAGTCACAACTTAACCATCAGTCGATTAAGTACTATCCAAGACTACTCCGTTAGTCTCGGATCATGAAGCCATTTACTAAACTCTTCCTAGAGTAGTAACTCATTCAATAACACAAAAGTCGATGGTAGTCAAAGACTTAAGCAACACTAGAGCGGTAATAACCCGTAAGGTCAAACCATATCGGTGAGTCTTAGATAACAACATGGTCATCCTAGCGACTTATACAAGTAGACTCCATGTATAGAGTACTAAGAAAGCCCCAATCCAAATCTTCTCATAGAATAGTCCTCAAATTCATTATTCAACAAGTAGGTGTTTTTACTCATTAAAGAATCAAGTAGGAATTCGACAAGAGCGAATTCAACCTGTCAAGTAGATACATCATTCTACAACATGATCTCAATTGTGCATTTGCTTCACACAATCACATAAACCACATAAGAACTCGATTGAGTCTTATAATCACTCATATCAAACATGTCCTTCAATCCATCCCAAAGTCACGTAAGCTAATATATTAGTCTAACGCACTACAACGTCATAGGAATTGAATGTGGAGTCGGTATTGTTCAATAACTCCCAAATTTCAACTCCGGTGAGTTTTACTAAAATTCAACCAAATAGAGCATTGATACTATATGCATCACATTGCCCTTTCCTAAGTTCTCCTTTCATTTAGAACTCGATAACTAGGCCGTTCATGATCTTAAACTAGCCTTAAACACAATCCCGAGTTTCAAACCCTAGTTTCGGTGATTTTGTTAAACCTTGAATTGAACCGAATTCTTTCACAAGAGTTATTCCCAAGCTCATTATAAACAACATTCATGCTTTATAAAATGTCAAAATCACAACTTCATAGAGAATTCATAAAATCCTACACATGTTTCAAAGGTTGAATTGGAGGATTTGTCTTCACAAAAGATGTTCATAATCATCAATAGAGCAACTATAATGAAGGGGTCATGTCATTTTATTGAACATGAAAATTTCAGGGATTTCTCAACGTACCTTAGTCCTAAGATTAATGGCGGAAAGGTTGATTAAAGAGAGGATTGTTGTAGAGAAGATCGAGAGCTTCGATTTGGCGGTCTCGGTTCGTCGATCGGACCACCGGATCTCCGGGAAATGGTCCTTCAACCTAGGGTTTCTTCCATGGACGAATTTGGAGCTTGGTCTCTGAATCTCTGGTTTGTTATGATCAGCAATGGCTGATTTTGGCTGGACTTTGTGTTTATATACTTCCCAAGAAGTCCCTAATCCAAGTGATGGTGTTAAGAGGCTTCTAATTGGCCAAGGAATGTGAGCCATTGATAAGCAATGATCCAAGGGTTCACAAGGGTCTTAGACAAGTCAACAAAGGTGGCTTTGAGTCACAATGGACGTCCAAGGGCCAAGGGTTCAAGAGTCAATAGCCAAAACACTCAAAAAATGACCAAAGGCTGAAAACTGCCCAATTTCCAGATTGTTGTTACTGGACAGTCGATCTTGTAAAATCGACCATAAATAGCTCACACCTCCAAATGAGGTGATTATTGATTTTTGTGAAACTAGACTCTTTAAACTATAGTTTAGACTTTTAAATTACTCAATTTGGACTTATATTCATCAAAATATGGCTACCACAAGTTCAAGTACAGAAGCTGATTTCCTGAAAACAGAATTCTGACACAGCCGTAAGTCAAGACCTAAATGAGGTACTTATACACCTTGGAAAAATACCATATTGTACAGGGAGTATCCTAACATATGTAGGTAAAACATACTAAATTTTTAGAAAATTCTCTTCAGTAGATTGGTACCAGAATTTTCCCGAAGTTTTCCCAAAACCGGATTGAATCTGTGAAGTAATATGTTGATCATCTAATTTCCAAATGCAACAAGTCTATGAACAATGATTATGCAAGCATGGGAAATACTAGTACACTTGGTTTAGAACTTAAATGAACTTCTCGCAAGTTTAAAGCACAAACAATACAAGCAACGAAGGCAATCCGAGAAACCACAAGGCTCAAACGAAGCAACAATGCTTCTAAACTCTCAACCAAGCATACAACAACTAAGATGAACATTGTAAATCTTATATGCAAGGTACTAAGACTCCAATGAGACTTATTTAGATGCTATCATGTTAAGATAAACACTCGACGCATTAACAACAAAGCATGCAACACGAGAAAGTCAAATACACGAAGGTTCGGGGTCTTACAAGCTTCATTCTTTGGATGCAAGTATGCTTTTCTTCTTTCCTCTTACCTTGGTCTTCCCATAGGTGTACAGTTAAAGAGTAGGGCGTTGTGGAATCCAGTGATTGTGCACTCCAAGCAAAGATTGGAACGATGGAAGTGTCAACTCCTTTCTAGGGGGGGGGGAGATTAACCTTAATCAAGAACACTCCTGCTAATTTACCGACCTATTTCCTATCGCTCTTTGTGATTCCTGCCACAATAAGGCAAAGACTAGAAAATTTGGAAAGAGATTTCTTGTGGGAAGGGTAGACGGAAGGTCATAAGTTTCATTTAGTGAACTGGGAGAAAGTTTACTTTTTTGTTTTGATTTTTTTTTTTAGAGAAGCAGGGGCGGCACCCTGCGAGATTTTATTAAAATAAAAGAAATAATACAAACTTGAGGGGGACAATCAGCCTTGCCCTTATAAATGGGAGGACGTAGGAGTCTAACCTCGAAAAGGAGATACAAAGCGAAAGAGAAAAACCAAAAGCTAGTGAATCCTATTCCGAATGTGTGGGGTGCCATTAGCATCTAAATAAAGAGAACCACGAATACGAGGGGGCAAAGATCGAGCATCATTAAAATGGACTGACGCCAAGGAGTCACATCCCAAATTAGCAAGCAAGTCAGCAACGCTATTAGCCTCTCTGTAACAATGGTGAATATCAAGATCAAACTCTTTTATAATGGAACCGATACGTGGAGGATGGACCAAAGATTTCCAAGGAAAGGAGAAATTAGAAGCAAGGCAGCCAACAATAATCTTGGAGTCCAACTCAACAATAGCACCGCGTAGACCAGCAGATTTAAGCCAAGACACACCTTCCAGAAGAGCCTTAGCTTCAGCCATAGTGTTGGAAGAAATATCATAATAGGAAGAAAAAGCATACATAAAATGGCCCATCGAATTGCGAACGATACCACCACCTCCGCTAATACCTGGATTGCCACGAGAAGCCCCATCAGTATTAAGTTTAACAAGGAAGGGAGGAGGCCGAATCCAGCGAATAATCTGAATAAGAGAATGCCCAGAAACCGAAGAAGAATGCCGAGATGATTGGTGAGCAGCCTCAAGAGCAGCCATGTCTTTGCGAATTGAGGAGATTAAGGCCGAGGTAGAAAGACCATGACCTTCAAAAAAAATAGGAGTTTCGATTTTTCCATATGTTCCACAATATAAAGGCCGGGAGTGCAATTATAGCCAAAGAATTCTTGAGATAAAGCCACCAGAAAGACAAGGCTTGAGGAATGGAAATAGGCCGAAAATGAACCCGGTATTCAAAGACAAAAAGACAAATTTCAAATGTGCGCAGAAGGAGAGTTTAAGAAAACATGATCAAATGTTTCTGCATGACCAGACGAACAGCAACGGCATTTGGAAACAATATGGAATCCCTTACGAAGAAGAGCCTCATCAATAGGGAGCTTGCGCTGAAAAAGCCGCCACATAAATACTCTAACATTAGAAGGAAGCTTGCGGTGCCAATAATACTTGGGAGTTAAAAGCTTTTTAGAATCCAGAAGATGTTGCCGGGCCGAAGAAATGGAGAATCGCCCAGAAGGAGAGAGAGTCAGCAGGGGAGAATGCTATATCTTGGAAGAAACGATGTTGTTCTTTGGATGCGGTGCCGATCAATAGGAGGAAGAAAGGATGCGATGGAGGGCTCAAGAGTCGAGTCTGCTTGAAAAAGATCACGAAGCGGAAGAGGCGTCAGAATAATTTGGGAGAGTAAGCCTCCTTCCACCCAATTATCAAACCAGGGAGAGCAGTTGCCATTACCAACAAGCCAAAACAGATTATGTTCAACAAAAGGCCGAATACTGAGCATGCGACACCACACATGAGATCCCTTGGTGGTCACTTGAGCCGGGTGAATCTGAGAGCAATATCTGGCCATTAAGAATCTGGACCATAGAGTGTTTTTGGTGCGAAATCGCCACCAAATATTGGCCGAATAAGCTCTATTTATATCGTTCAGCGAACGGATCCCAGCTCCACCTTCGAAACCAGAGTGCGACAAGATTGAGACCAAGAAATCCAATGGGAACGCTGATGATTATCAATCTGACCCCAAAAGAAGTTAGCTAATAATCTGTCCACCAAACGAATAACAGATTTGGGAGGATCAAGAGCCGCTAACTGATAAGCTGTAATGGAGTGAAGAACCGAATTAATAAGGGTGATCTTGCCACCGTTTGATAGGAAGGTACCATACCATGAATCAATACGAGATCGGAGCTTTAAAATGAGAGGATCAAAATAGCGTTTAAGTTTTCGCCTCGCAAAACAAAGGGCACCCCAAATAAATAAGAGGAAATTCTTTACGCCATACCCCAAGAGAGAAGCAATAGAATTAACACGATGGGAGGAAAGTTTTGGGGAAACAAGAAAGCTACATTTGTTAGAGTTGATGGCTCGACCGAGAGCTCCTCATAAGAAGTTAGGAGTTGCATTTATGCTTAGAGAGTGATTGGGAACAACCATTGCAAAAAGAATAATGTCATCCTGCGAACGAAGGTGAGAAATAATGGGGCAGCCACTAGATGACGAGAAAGCCAGATGAGGGTTAGAAGAGTGTAAAGAGTTCAGACTTCGACTAAGAACCTCAGCAGCAATGATGAAGAGAGCTGGAGACAGAGGATCACCCTGGCGAAGACCCCTGGAAGAAGTAAAGAAGCCCGTTGAGGAGCCATTGACCAGAATAGAGAACCAATTATTGGAGATGAGGCGCCAGACTATATCAATAAATATCTCAGAAAACCCAAAACGGCGAAGGACTTTGATGAGATAGAACCAATCAACCCTATCAAATGCTTTGGACATATCCAGCTTCATAATTATATTAGATCCAGGAATCTTCTTGTTAATATTGGTCATTAATTCCTGAGCAAGAAGAATGTTATCTTGGATTATTCGCCCTTTAACAAACCCACTCTGGTTCAAAGAAATAATATCCGGAAGAATAACTGCAATACGGGTGGCCAGAATTTTAGATATGATTTTATTACTGAAATTGCAGAGGCTAATAGGCCTGAAATCACCAAAAGAGGATGGACTGCCAACTTTAGGTATGGTAACTATAAGAGTCTTTGGTCCAAGGGAAGGTTGAATCCAGAAAAATTCAGAAATAGCGGCATGAAGATCATGACAAATAATATCCCAACAATGAGAGAAGAAATGACCGGAGAAACCGTCCGGACCTGCTGCACTTTCACCATTCATATTACAAATAGCTGACCGAATCTCATTAAGCGTGGGATAAGCTGTAAGAGTAGAATTCATAGCATCCGAAATGAGGGAGGGAATGGAAGAGAGAAGCTCATTGTCCACGAATCGCCTCAAGGCGAGCGAAAAAATTGACCGCCTGACACGAATGTCGAATCTTCGGTTATAACAGCCCCATTGGAATCAAGAATTGAGTGAATGTGTAATTGTTTCCGAGCTTGTTGAACAGAAGCATGGAACAATTTGGTATTTCCTCACCCTCTTTAAGCCACTTAATCCTAGCCTTTTCGCCAAGAACCTTCTTCGCTTTCAAGGCTTGCTTAAGATTTGCATGGGCTTGTGACATAGCAGCTCGATCTTCAGAAGATCTCGAGGCTTCAAAGAGAAACTCTAGTCTTTGAACTTCATCTTCAGCCTGCTTAATGTTGGAGAAAATATTGCCAAAAACATCATGGTTCCAGCTTTTTAAAGCATGCCGACACAACGTAAGTTTCTTGGCAAAAATGTACATCGATGCGCCCTCATGGGTTCTTTGCCGGATGCCCCGAATGAGAGGGAGAAATGAGTGATGTGCCGTCCAGACATTTAGAAATCGAAACATAGAGGGATGCTTAGGACCAGCCAAGGTGATATTGGTGAGTAACGGAGCATGGTCAGAACAGGCACGGCCAAGATGACGAACAGAAGAATCATGGAAGAACTGCTGCCAAGATGAATTACAAAGCATACGATCTATACGTTCGAATATGGAAGCATCCCCACCTCGAGAATTCCACCAAGTGAAGTGGCTGCCAGAGAAACCCAAATCAATAAGCCCCGAGGCGGAAAGACAAGAATGAAAATCCATAGCACCATTTCGCCCCACCATTGCCACCCAATTTTTCTTCAGGGAGAGGATAATATTAAAATCACCGCCGACCAACCAAGGCGTGGAACCGAAGGAAGAGCTCAGTCTATTAAATCGGCCCACATTCGCGAGTAAGCTCATCACAACTAGCATATATGCATGAGATATTAACAATGCAGACGACCATTTATAATGCTTGACTTGCACGGTAAGATGTTGATCCGTAGCATGCGTAAGATCACAAGTAAAGAAGACTTTACAAACACCAAATACGACCTCGAGTGTTGGAAAAGCACATTCTAAATTTCAGACGCTTGGCAATTCGATGGATTTGATCAGCATCAATTTTCGGTTCAAAGATAGCTAGAAACGTAACGTTGTGGATCTTTATAAGACGTTTTAGACGCCCAATAGATGGGTCATTGCCGATGCCCCTAATGTTCCAAAAGAGGAGGTTAACAGCCATGAGAAGTGGAGAGGGAAGTCTGAGCTTTTGACCTTGTCTGCATAGAAGGAGCTGGAGTCTTGGACTTGTTCTTGGTGTTGCGTTTAGGAAGAGGAAGGGTCGAATCCAAATTTAGATGATCAATAACGGAGATCTAGTAGGTGCGAATCCGTGCAGGGTCATCAACATCTTGGGCAACTCCCATGTCATCAGGGTCATGATTTTCGTCAAGATCATCACATTCGAGATCGTCAGTCTCGCTGAGAGCAGCAAACCTGTTAGGAGAAAAAATATTGTCTGGATCGGCATGAGGGTGATGAGTGTCCTCCACGGCAACAGAAGAAATATTAGTCGGGCAATTAATTGCATTATCAATAGGAGCATCAGTGGGATTCTTTTCCAAACTTGGATTATTCAAAACAGTAGGAGAGGAGTTAGTAGGAATAGTGTTACCCATAGTGGCTGGAACGGTTGAATCTTTAGTGGGGATGTCTTGTGCCTTTGGCGGCGCTGCTGCATGCAAGTCAGTTTCCATGTTCGTGGCAGTAGAAGTACTAGGCTTCTTTGGCGTCCAGCGAGTAGTAGGGACTGGTTCTCGCATTGGAACAGGCGGAGGAGGATTATTTGGATTTTTAACTTTACAATTAAGCTCGGAGTGGCCTTGACGAAGGCAATGGAAACAATAAAGAGGGGCATTTTCCGCTTCAATGGACTGCCAAAAACTAGGGTAAAGAGATCCACAGTCGATCCAAATCCGATTCGGAATAAGTTTCGATAGGTCCACTTCGACACAAACTCGAGCAACACTTGGGCGGGAAAGATTAATAGTTGGTTGATCAAGCATCAAAGGCCGACCAAACAATGATGCAATGGCGAAGAGGGCTGTTTTGTTAAACAAATGAATCGGAAGACCATGAAGGGAGAACCAGACTGGAGCGATTGGGCTTTCAACTTCAGGCCGGAAATCAGGAGACCATTTAAATACTCTCATGGGGAATCGACCAAGATACCATTGGTCTTTGATCCACAATCGTTGATAGTCTTCATCATGGAACACTTGAATGAGAATGTGCTTTGCATCAAGATGGCCAACTAAAAAGGCTGCTTTAAGGCCAAAGGTGTGGAATTGTTTACGTATGGATTCCATCGAAGGCCGGCCATGAGAAAATTTTCCGACTAGGGTTTGATGAAATGGCTTAGCTAAAGCTTCAATTATTTCGGCCGAGAGCTTGAGAGACGGCTCACCCTTATAAGATGAAGGAGGGATATGCATGTCGATAGGGTTGAGAGTTATAGGAGAAGAAGAAGAGAGGACATCAGCAAAGGTTTTAGGAGGAGCAACAGGGGGATCTGGCGGCGCCGGCGGGGGATCCACCATTGCGGCTGTGAAAGACGGCGGCTAGGGTTAGCTGGTCGCACCTTAGGTCGCACCTTAAGTGTGTGTTTTTTCGTTAGACTAGAGTCTTCAAACCAAATTATGTTTCCTCATCCTCTCTCGTAATAGGTGAATGCACTCTCCCCCTCAGTGGAACATTATAAGGAGGCTCAAATGGAATATCGGTGAGGTCTGGACTCCTCCGATCATCTCCGTGAATAGGGGTCCGCATATAAGAACCGTCATCCCCCTCATTAGTGGTTGTATGTGCTTGATCAACAGCTTTCATGCGTTCTGAAGCAGTCACAACTATGTTACGTACTCTACCTAAATCATCATTTGTCTGTGCTGGATGTTTCCCTCGTCGACGTCTGGGTTCCATCTATTACAAAAAATAAATACAACTTAAGTTATAAAGTGATAAGTTATCTATAAACATTCTCTCTCTCTCTCTCTCTCTATATATATATATATATATATATATATGTGTGTGTGTGTGTGTGTGTGTGTGTGTGTGTGTGTGTGTGTGTGTGTGTATACACACACACACACATATATTACATAAGTTTTTTTTTAAAAAAAACATGTTTAAAAAAAACACAAAACATCAGTTACTTTTGTTTCTATTTCAAAAAAATAATTACAACTTAAGTTATGAAGTGATAAGTTATCTATAAAATATTATATATATAGTATATATATATATATACACACACACACACATATTACACAACTTTTGTTCAATATTTTTTTTTTCTCCTAAGGGGGGCATGGGAAGAGATCAAACCTGAAACCTCACATTTTGTAAAGCCCCATGTCTACCACTGGGCCACCCCCTTAGGGCATAACTTTTGTTCAAAACAACATGTTTAAAAAAAATCAAAACAACCGCTACAGACAAGCGGGTGTTTTAGAAAACTACCGCGATTCAAAAGCGGTAGTGATATAAAACATCCGCAACTTACAAATTCGCGGATGTTTTATATGATGATAGCCTTAAATAAAGTACAACATTTAATGTGATTTTGCACTATGATTTTAAGGAAAATGTTGTACTTTCACGGGTATTCTGCATCATTGGTGTTCACAGGTCTTAAGGAAGCTGGATGAAAGAAAAGATGGAGCAAAGGCGATTTTGAGAAAAGTCAAGTATCAAATGGGCATTTGCTAACCCGAAAAACACCAGTAGCGAAACTAAGAAACAGAGTGCATCCTGTTACGAGGCTGAAGGAGTTAGAAGAGGGTATTTCAGACATTGATCATTTTTGACAGTTCTGTAAATAAAAATATCCTTTTATTTATTAGTTTCTTTTCCCAAATACATTGTAAATTTTGGGATAAAAAGACTTAGTCATCAACGATTCAGTTTATGGATGAGGAACAAGGGATAGTGTCTTCTATTTTTGGGGGAAATGGTCAAGTTAGCTTAGAGAGAGAGCTATAAAGGAGAGGCGAGATCTCCTAAGGGAGGGAGATTCGACACAGATTCACACGCACTCTCTTTCTCCTTCTCTTCACTCACTCACTTCTCTCTACACTGTAAACACAATAGCTTAAGGTTTGATTATAGATCAATAGGGTAGTCTAATTTCTTCCTCTCATCACTTGAAGTTGTTTCTCTTTTCAATTTGTAAGTAAATTTTAGTCATGTTTTGTGGCTAAAAACTTCTATTCCAGTTAATGAGCCCGTAGTATTTTTCAGAAATTGCTATTGTGAGATCCTTAGTGTACTGTATTGTTCAAAGTCTCAAATTGGGGCAAGTATTTAGTCATTCTCTATTTTTCTTGTTGCAAAGGAATTGTAACTTAGGATTAGTATGTTTAATTAATTTCTAGGGCCCAGCTTTTGGTTAGGCATTTTAATCCATTGCTAGTTAAGAACCGTTGATCCGTAATTGTCTTCGGGTTCTAACAGAGTAGCAAGTGACATACCGTTTAGGCATCACAAGCATATTCGGTCCGTGTTGCGAGGATGATTAATCTAGGTTAAATGATATTACTTTAATATCGTTGTCTAGAACCGGTTTCTCTTATCTTAAAGCTTTCAAAACATTAAATCTTTCGAGCGTTTGAGGGTTGTCTTTTGATTAGAGTATAATTAGCGAGCCTTCCTAATTATCGAATCTAAGGAGAAATTGGGTGTTAGGCGTTTGTCAACAACTATAATCGGTTTATTTGCAAATAATTGAGTCGGGTCGGAATCAATGATCAGTAGCTAATTTTTGGAATTGCTTCAGTTCATTAACTGGACCTTTATCAGCATTGAATTTAATTTAGTTATTATTTGCTTTCTTTAAGTTTATAAGACCAAAAACAACGGCAGCTCTTAACCAAGAGCTTGCCAGATTCAGTGAAATAACAAAGGATCAGAGGGGTGCTTAGGTAAGCAAAAAGGTATTGGGAGAGCATCTTAAGCTCTCGTGCTTAAGGAATTAATATCAGCCAAAAAACCACGCTTTGGCAAAAAGAAAAACAATGCGTTTGGTGAAGAAAGGAGACAAGCGCTGACATCTCTTTCAACCATTCACATGCCACTTTTCCATGGCATTTTCGATTGGACCAATTCACCCCAACTTTTCTTGACCAATTTTCAGCCTTAAAAACTATTTTTTTTTAATTTTTTTTTCCTGAATTAAAGTACACATTTTTACCTATAAATAGAGACTTGGTTTGTTTCATTTGGATATCAGAAACTTTTTCTACGAATTTTTCAAGTTTCTAGTCATTTTTCTCTCTTCCACCTCTTTAAATTTGATTTTTAATCAATATTTAATATTGTTATTAATAATTATTAAATAATTTATTAAATAATTTATTAAATAATTTATTAATAATTATTAAATAATTTATTAATAATTATTTATTTATTACTAATTTCGAAAATATTTTTATTATTTAATATATTAATGTAAGAAATATGTAAATAAAATTGAATAAACAAAATTATTGGTTGATATAAGTAAGATATAAAAATATTAAATTAATGGATATAAAGATGGTGATGTATGTAAAAGTGTTGGAATCTGTGCATTGTTGGAAGAGTGTTTTTGGTGAAAAGCTTAAGTGGGGAGCTTAATGGCATTTTTGTAATAAAATAGAAAAAAATGGAGATTAAACTCCCCAAGTGGGGAGCTCTGTTGTTCTTGGTCTAAAAATTCATATTTTACTTCATTCGAGTTTAGTTAGTTAGTTAAGCAAAAAAATCTCAGTTTTTGTTACTATATAAATTTCTTAAGGATATAAATACAACGTTCCATGTGGAGACGAACCTTACTACCCTATACTTGTATTTGGGAAAAAAGAAAATTATTTTTTGACGGTTTGACACCCGTCATATAACTACCGCTTTTGAATCGTGGTAGTTTTCTAAAACATCCGTTGTGCCTTAGTGGTTCTTTCGTGCAAACTTAAAAAAAAAAAAAAAAAGGGGGCTTCAGAACAATTCAGCAACAAATTGAAACATAGTTAAAACATATATACCTGGAAATTGAAAGATTGCACAGCTTCACGAACACTCCAATTCAATTAGATTGCACTACTCCTCAATTTAATCCAATTCGATTATTTTGGTTTTGAGTGACTCTCACTCAAATTCAGTTTTGAGAGATTGAGAGAGAGTGTGGAGGCTGGTTGGAGTGAGAGAGAAGAGAGATGACAGTGAGAGGGAATGATGGGCTAACAGAAGGAGAGAGAGAAGAGAGAAGAGAGATCGAGAACGGGAGAGAAGAGAGATCGAGAGAGGGCTGATTTCTGGGAGGGAGTGTGGTTGGTTTAGGGAATTAATGGAAGCGTGGGTAATGTGTAAATGTAGCTAGGGGTAGTTAGGTATTTTTGTCATTTAAATGGTGTTACGTTTAGGGATTTAGATGTTACGTTTAGGTTTTCTGAATTTAAATTTACACTAAAAATTGGATTAGAAAGTATGTACTAAAATTATCATTCTAGTAACAACCAATATCATCACCAAGTGATTGTTCACTATTTTATACTCCCTCCGTTTGAAAGTCAAACTTTTTTTAAAAAATAATACTTTTAGTAACTCATTGATAATAAATGATACTTTTATGTTTTAATTTTTTTAAAATAGACTCTTTAAATGACACATCTCAAAATAGAATTGTAAACTATTTTCTCGGTATATATGAACATGTTAATTAACTCATGAAAATTGATGTTGAACATAGTGGATCACAAACATCGACCGCTATAACATGAACAGATGATAGACAAATTGGAAAAACTGAAATCGAATACATTAATTTGTTGTACAGTACAAGTAATTAAATATTACAGGTGCTTTGAATCACAAAAAAGAATGTTCCTATCTTGTTAGGCTGTTCCTATTAGACATTCTACCGAGGAGAGAAAGAGCATCAAAATACATAGGCAGCAAACGGAAACCGACATAATTACAGAAGTGAAAAAAGAAGGTAACTAACTGCAGACTGCAGCAGCCAGCATGCTTCTTATTTAGTTCATATAAGAAGATTAAATGCAAACGAAATCGTGCAAACCAAAAGACCCAACATCGCCGTACTGCCTGTTATCCTGCCCATACAGAAAAGGCAATTTATTTCAAAACCGATCGATCAAGTTTATGATTACGTGTTTTATGATTTTGAAAATCTAACGGCTAGTGACATGACGTACCCGGGGCCAACACGTTTCTGGGGATCGCCGGTGGCATAGCGGGTGAAATATAAATAGCGGGAAAGAGTATATAATAAACCAAGGGATGCAGCTATGATTGGATGCTTAATCCCTCCAAGAATCATCAAGATAAAGAATACAGGCATGTTCTCCAGCGAGTTCTGGTGTCCTCTCTGTGGCACCGAAATCATTCAAACCCACCATGAATTTCTTTTCAGTTCATTTCCTTCCAACAAATTAATTATACTAACAATTAATATTAATATTTGAATGTATAGGATCAAACCTGAACACAGTTAAACAGATTGGCATCCTTGTTTTCAGCTTCAATGGCATAAAGTGTTGGGTAAGACACGTTGTACCTGTGTATATCATCCACAATCAGCAATAACTAAAGAAATTCAAGAGTTAAATTTGTACAAATAATATTTGTGTAGGCCTCCCCGGACAATTGGGTGGGGTGGGTCGGGATGGAACTGGTAACGGGTCGAAACCCATTAGAACTCAATATCAAACGGATCGAAATGAGTTGGATCAAGTTAAAAGGGTGGCATGGCGAACCGACTTCCGCCCCGAATTTTCATAAATTTATAGAAAAATTGTCTTCCTCCAAAACAACTTTATACTTCATCGAGACATAGTTGTAGAAAGATTTGTAAACTTAGCATTTTCTTTAGTAAATGATAGTACTATCACCCTTGCACTTACTCCCACAGCCTTTAAATTATTGTCTTACTTGGGTTACTTTAGTCAAATCTAATGTTTTTCAAGTAGAAATTGACGTATATACTATTTCCTCCGTCCCTAAATAATCGTTCTGGTTGACCCGACGCACAGTTTAAGAAAAAACAATTAACTTAATTATTTATATTGGTTTAATGTGTAGTTTTAAGACCATGTGTATGTGGCCCATAATTAAAGTACGATGAAAAAGTAAGGATAAAGTGGTAAAAATAATGTTCTAAAAAGAAAAGTTTCAAACTGGATAATTATTTTGAGACGGACGAAAAAGAAAAAGAAGACAATAATTTAAGGACGGAGGGAGTACAACATTACTAGCATTTTCCCCCAGAAATTAGTACACCGGTAGCATTTGTAATGATGAAATCATGAAAGTACGTGTAAATTATTCCCTCCCCCCGCTAAAATAGTACACAGGTTAAAAAATACTTTTCCCCCTCCACTAAAAATGCTACAAATCAACAACTTTACAAGGAAAAATATTGAGTACAATGGTGATACAACTTTATTCGAATCACCATATATTAAAATTGCTAGAAATGAGCGACATTGATGAAGTGAATAGCAAGGTTGCCTATGTGTATCAACTATCAAGAACCTTATTGATAACTATAAGCTTCCTAATAAACTACACATAAACAATCTTGCTCTAAACATCAGTACCATTTCTGATTTGTACCAGTTTTAGTAAATGATAGCATCTCCTTTGCAATCAGCATTTACTTCTCTGTTCTTAAATTATTATCATTGGCCCATTTTTTTTTGTCAAAAGTAATGTTTTTCAAATAAAAATTTGACGCATGTACTACAACATAAGTGTTTTATGATTTTGAAAAGAAAAATAAATAAATAAATAAATAAATAAATAAATATATATATATATATATATATATATATAATTATATATATCACAAATTTGTACTCAAAAAATAATTGGTTTGACCGAATAAATTCTAAACATGACAATAATCTAGAGGGGGTGGGAGAAATACTTACTGGAATTCTTCGATAAAATTGATGTGTATGTGTGTGTTGTGTGTGAAATTTAATTTCCAATAGCAAAGGAATTTAGAAATTAAAATTGATAAAGGGAGAGAGTATATACTTTAGGCGGGCTTTGCCGACTTGAATTTGCATATGGACATTGAGGAAGCAGTAGAGTACGATATCGAGGATGACGTATCCGTACTCTTTCGGCAACAATTCTTCTCCGGCCATATTTTCCGGTTCCGATCTGAAAATTTTGAGATGACAAAGAAATGAGGTGCAATCACTGCTGCCTCTTTTGTTTGTTGTTTATAACCACATTTTCTCTCTCCTGATCTCCTCCATTGTACAACTCCAGAGAGGAGAGAGGAGAGAGAGAGAGAGCGTTCTGTTTTTCGGCCGAAGGAGGAGGGATATGTTTGACTTGAATTTTGCTTCTCTTATTCCAAGAAGGACATTAATGTTATATCAGTATCACTCACGATAATGTTACGAGTAATGTTAGGGTACTTTGCTCATCGAAATCAAATGACGTGGTGTCGAATGTCAAGAGTCATTCACTCGAGACCATTCACAAACTCGGACCGGATTGAATGGAGTCTCACTGTCACTACCACTACTCGGATCGTTTCGAGCTGACCTCTTAACTTGAAACGTAAACGTTGCTATTATGATATACTTTCTCCGTTTCGGACAAAGAGTCCTCGTTTGTAAGAAAATAACATTTTTAGTAGCTCATTAATAATAAAATAACATTTTTATGTCTTAATTTTTAAAAATTAACTTTTATTTGAGACATCCCAAAATGAAATTATGGACTTTTGTCCGTACAAAGTGAGAAACAAAAATAGATTGTTGGAAAGCCAAGTTCAAGAAACCACTCTAATTGGAATTTTCCAAAAAGACATGGGAATATTCATCAAAATGTAAGCAAAGTTTGGCAGCTGCAGCCAAAAATTAACTTTACTATTGCAATTATTGCTTCTTGTGATTCCTAAAAGTTCCATTACAAGGCAAGCTAGCCAGCCATTATGAGGACTTTTTTCCTTTTTGCCAGCAAAATCTTATCCTGTAAAACTGCAGCTTGAACCAGTGGCTCTTCGTGTCCGCCAAACCATGCTAAAAGGGCTTCGGCTCACTAGTTAGCCACTCAAATTTAAAAAAAAAAATGCGAAGGAATGTAGCGATTGCAAACTTTGAGAAAGGGACCAGCCGAATTTACGCCAACTATTTAACCAAATTAATACTACTCTATACTCCCTCTTCTATAATCGGTAAATTTTTTAAATTTTTTTTCATAACCATATGAACAGAAATGAACATTCAACTTAGTACAAAGATTTAAGCAGATGACTCATATACCAGACGTTCTTAATAAACATAACATAACCAATATTGGATTGGATCTTAGGTGAAAGATCGATAAAGGTATCTCTTTCGAGTTTACAAAGCCTATCCAAACAAAGCATTAACGGATTAATCGAGATGCATGCAAGCTGTTTGAACCTCCAAACGATAAAAATGTAATAATTCCATAGTGGCACAAGGAAAACTTTGGGACCAGCTCTACTTCCATGAAACCATCCTTGAGGGGGACTTGCCCACATTAATGGTACAACCAACAGATAAAGTTTGCAGCAAAAGGAGATTGACTCAATCACTATTCCATGAAAGTGATGTTACCTTTGACGCGTGTATATTTTTATACAGCACAACTCAGTGATATATATTCACATCTATGAAACTAAGGTCTTAATGAAGTTGACGCTGCCCGACCTTTGCATTGAGATCTTCATCACAGGGTTTGAATTTGTAGATGCTTCAAGAACTTCTCAAGTAGCAGAGGCATCAAAAAGGCTCCAATCATTGACTTTGAAGGTAGAGACTGTGTGTTTGAAAACTTCAGCCATTGGAATACGTCCAGTTTGTGCTGCAGGTACCGCTATCCCAGCACCAACTGCGCTTGCAGTTTCACTTAAAGGGCTGCAACAACCGTAACACATTAAATGAAGAACCAAGTGTGACAGCTCTGCCAATTTAAGAGATTATCATGTTATAACATAATAAGCAAACCCAAGTTACAGTTATACTTGTAATACCCCATCCCACATCGGGTAGGTGTGGGAATTGTGTTCGATTTATAAGGTGGTCAAACACTACCTCTGGGCACCAACATCATCCATGCACTTTTTGGTCAGCTTGTGGTGGGCCTGATGACTCAAGGTGTTGCGTGCTCAGTGGGCCAGTGTGTAGTCTGCACGTAGCATACCGGGCTTTCGGGCTCGGGGCATTACAAATGGTATCATAGCGGGTCCCGACCGAAAATATGGGTACAAAGTGCTGTGCGGGCCAAAGTGCTACACCGCAGAAGGTGGGAGCCACCTCTTGATCCCCGTACGTGCCACCTCTTGATGTTGGGTACCAACATCAATCATGGTCTTTTGGGTCGGCTTGTAGTGAGCGATGACCCGCGCGTCTCGTCAGCGTAGCGGGCACGGGCTTTCGGGCTCGGGGTGTTACAATACTTGTACAGTGAACCGAGCTTTGAATGTTAGAGCTAAAGGTTTACTCGAGCCAATGAAACCTACGTTCTACTTGACTCAATTGATTCATGAAACGAATTGTAAACAAGCCGAGCTCAAGCTTTGCTCAAACCTAAGTAAAAAAATATCTCAAAACATATATTGAGACGAGCTGGCTTCTTATATACCTCAAGCCTAAAAACAAGTTCACACTTGTTCAAACCCAACATGAGTCCAGCCAAGTGGAGCTTTAAATGAGCCAAGACCAAGCCGGCTGAGTAAACTAAAACAGCTCTACTTATACCCAATTTCCTTGGCCACATTACATATTAAAGAGGTCTCAACTAATGCTTCCCTTTTTTTGCTGGGAGTGGCGGAGGGGGTGTAGAACGGAAGAGGGACGAAACAAACTACACTAAACAATTCCTTGGGGAGAGAGATCCCATACTACTACTATTAGTATTACTCATACTTACTTTATAAAGACAGGTTCATACGCAGTGATAAGCAAATCTGTTGCAACTTCTTTGAGGCGTAAATTTGCCAAATATACCTGCGGTAACCAATAATGAAACTCCATTGGCCATTCAAATCTACTTAACTGAAAAAAATTAAGGGGAAAAGGGCAATAATAGTACTTACTTTCACGATGTTTTGTGCTTCCCTTCCCTGGCGTCCTTTAGAGATGGCCTATGCATGGGTAATCAGAGGTTAACAACAATTAACAGACATAGCACAAAACACAGCAATTAGAAAAAGAGCAATTAACTATTTCTGCTTGAGTTATTCCAAATTTCTAGTGGAAAGTTCAAGTTAGTCCAATTATCATCATTCAATGTTTTATGAAGTCCAGACTGAAACAATCCCGAAATCAAGTTATACCACAACTATGTCTTTATGTCTTTCCAGATTACTCTAACATGCTCCTTAGAGTTGATAAATCAAACCATAAACATTTTTCTTTAGTTTATGATTATAAAGGAAATTTGAAGGTAAATTTCCTCAACATAAGGCCAAATTCAATTTTGGCTCTCTCACACTTCCCTTCTGTATAAGCCATAATAATTGGTGCAACTAAAATCTCTCGTTCTTTAGAAAGGTATTACTTAGGAAACTTATCAGTAAACTTCTGTGCTTCAAGTTGTGTTACAATTACTCCATAGGCATAACGCAATCACATTTTGCAATATGATTATTGTGAAGTGAAATACAGCAATAATACCAATGACCAATGAGTCAAAAAAAAGAACATAAAAACAAGCACAGCGTATGCAGGCTTGACTAAACTTTTGACGTTGGAACCAAACAAGAACATAGAACTGTAACAATTGTTCATAAACAGTAGTGCATTCGATCATAAAACTATTGAAAATGATTGCTTGCATTACTTTACCATTTGAATTTAAACCAATTAAAAACCACTTAAAAAGAAGACAGAAGATGGAGTATCAGTACGTATTCATAAATTCAGTTACATTCTTACATACCATTTGACCTACAGCAGTTGTAACCACAGCAGGCATGTTACTAAAATGTAACCCCTCAGCCTCAAACACTGCAGACTGCTCGATCACCTGGATAAGATAAATAAACCAAAGCTATTATATACAATTTTACACCATGGATAAGATAAATAAATAAAACAAACATAAATAAACAAATACTTTTATCCAAAAAATTATTAAGACATCAGACTGGAGATACCCACGAGAAGAATGGGAAAGAAGGTATTACCACACTTCCTTCAGCATCCTGTTCTGAAGCAAGGTCTTGAAGAAACCAGGTAGCACTTCCAATGTCAGCAACATCATGCTTCAACTCTAAGAGCTCAATTATCAAGCTCTCATCACGTGCAGGGTCCACAAAGACCTCCTACAACACAGGATACCTTTTACAACAAAATCTAGGATGTACCTAAATAAGCACCAAACGGAAATATCACAAGTTTGAGTGAAAAATAAAAATCCAAGACTCATATTGCCAGGGAACTACACAACTAATGCACATTTTATTTTGGTGTTAAACACTTACCTGAGATATAACCGTGAGGTGTTAGAACTATAAAATATGATTGTGATACTTTTTTGTATATAAGTAAAGGCTAAAAGCGCCAAAAAAGGTGGTGCATCATTGTACACGGGCAATATGCAAGACAAAAGAATTAATAGACAAAAGGATCATCCACTGTTCCTTTTTTTTTTGATAAGTGAAGGATCATCCACTGTTCCTATTCAATATCCCCTAAATTTACATATGATTCTGAACAACAAATACAGAGGGACTGGAGAGCATCCTTCTTCACCCGATCAATGTCCGATTCCACATTGATCCTTCTTCATCCTTCTTGTAAAAGCAATTCATCCCAATCTAGGTGTGAGCATGTGATGGGTTAATGAATGACATCACATGCTAAGTCATGTGATATCTAACCAATCATATGCTTGTCACCTAGGTTGGGATGAGAAAGTTGTTAAAATAAAATGTATCCCTATCATTACTCTAGAATTAACTCTTCTTTTCCGTTTGTTTGAAACATATGCTTTAATAGTTGCAATTAATCTATGTTATACCAATCACAATGTTTTGACATCTAGATTTCCTTTTTGAATGAAAGCACTACACGGAAATAGACAGATCAAGAAGGGGTTCCAAAAAATAGCATCTAGCTTGGCAGTAAATAAAAATGCTCTAGCACTACCGTTGTCCAATAAACTGCAGTAACTATAAATAGAAGGAAAAAGGAATGAAACACCAACCTGATGATCGGGAACTTGGCGAATATTGCTCACATCCTACAATTAAAATTTCAAATTGAAAACTTCATTACTCGTGTACCCAATTGAAAAGATACACTATTTCTACATCCAGACACACACTGACACACAAAAAACAGAAGTAGAAAAACCCACCTCAAATCTAATAGGGAATGTACTGGAAATTGCTCCACCAAACAATGAGCGTTGAGTATATCTATCTTCCGCCATTTCGCAGAAAAAAAGTACTAGCCAGATATAAATTTGCGATTCTTTGAACTAGCATCAAACAAAATTATAACATAGATTAATTGGTCTGATTTCGATAAGTATCGATACGATACGTATCGCGTATCACATATCATATAGAACCATGGATTGCATGGATTGAGCAAGAGAGAGAGTTTCTCAAATGCAGCTTGAAATTCAAAGACCATAAACAACAGAAAAATCCCATGAAACGAAGCAATTAAAGAGTTTCTCAAAGGTTGGAAGAATTTACCGGCGAAAGGGAGAAGCATACAACGGATTTGGGCGCCAAGTTAGGAGAAGCGTTTGCCGTTTGGAGACTTTTATGCGGTTAGTCAAACTCTGCGTGAACTACAAGCAGACAGTAGCTAGAAAGCAGAATTAACTGCATATATCTTTTATGCAAAACTTAGGTAGGACAGACTTACCGATATTATTTTGGAAGACGGATCATTCTTATTCTATCTTTCGTGTATTGGTGGGTTTCGTGTATTGATGGGTTGAGCTCTTAAGACGATCTTTTGGAGACCTGCCCTATCTTTTAATACCAGTTATTTAGCCTGTTCTCCGCATCGTACAATGTGTGATATATTTTGTTTATAATAATAATATAGATTTTGGACATTATAATTCGATTAACATTTTAATGGTTATGATAACTTATTTATTTTCTATTGTTACTAATATTAAAAGTTTTTTTACTTAAATAATTTTAAAATCAATATAATTTTCTAATTAACATGAGATACATCTTTTTTATTAGTAATAATAATAAAAATCTTTTATCTAAAATTATCTAAAAATAACACTAATGTGATAATAGTAAAAGTCTTTTTATTAAAAAAATTTAAAAATAATTATTCATTTTTAACTTTTAAACAATGTGAGATACTTGTTTTATATTTCTATTGGTAATGAAAGTTTAAATCTTTTATCTAATGACTTTTAAAACCAACATCACTTTTTAACTATGTGGTATTTTTTTTTATTGGTAATAATGATATTTTTTAAATCAACACAAATTTCTAACAAATGTGTGATACATCTCTTCTATTAATAATAATAATTTTTTTGATAATGGTAAATGTATATAAATATCAGAGCGTGAAAACAGGTGACGCGTCCTATATACAAAGAAGAAAAAAGACAAAAGACTAATTATCGTAAAGGAAAGTTCCGCACAAAATCTACAAAAGAGGAAGACGGGGGAGAATGTAAGTGCCCAGCCCCTGTACACCACACAAACAAGAGATGAAGCAGAGCACTCTTCAAATTTGAAATAGGTCCTTCCTCATTATCAAAAGCTCTCCGATTTTTTTCCTTCCATATTGTCCACCACACCCCTAACGGAGCGACTTCCCACAAAAGATTTCTTTCCTTCCTACGCCAAAAATACCTCCAGCTCCACAGCAAATCTTTGGAGGTCTCAGGAGTACCCACTCCACTTTGAACAAGCGGAACAAAAGGTTCCACAAATCCCCAACCAGGGCGTGCAAAACCAAGTGATTTACACTCTCCTCACTCTCCTTGCATAAGAAGCATCTGTTAACATATATGATCCCTCTTTTCCTCAGGTTATCCCCGGTTAGAATAGCCTCGTTCGCCACTTCCCATGCAAAAAAGACTACGCGACTTGGAGCTACCGTCTTCCACACCGACTTCCATGGAAAAGATGACCGATCTCTATTTGACAGTTTGGCATAATAACCTTTCACTGAGAATTTGCTTTGTCCTTCGACCCTCTCCAAACCACCCTATCGGACTCGCCACCAACTTTTGAGCGTAAAGGAGCTCAAAGAATCTAGTCACCGAATCCATCTCCCAATCTGAAAATTTCTTCTAAACGTCGGGTTCGGGATACTCGACCTCCTCTAAAGAGAGCATTGAGGCGATCAAACTATTCCTTTCCCTAGACAAGGAGAAGAGCTGCGGAAATGATCCGGATAACACCTCGTCTCCACACCATAAGTCATTCCAAAATTCCACCTTCGCCCCAGGCCAATCTCGAATGAAATATTCCTACCAAAAGCATTCCGGCCTTTACTAATACCTTTCCATACTCCTGCCCCAAAAGCTTCATAGATCTCTGCTGGAAACTACAAATGATTCCCTAAGCCATATTTACTCTTCACCACTTTCCTCCATAAGGCCCCCTTATCTACCAAGTAACTCCACAACCACTTCCCAAGCAGGGCCTCATTAAACAATTTGAGATTTTTCACTCCTAAGCCCCCTTACCCCAAATCAGAGCAAACTATGTCCCAATTAACAAGATGAAGTTTCCGACTGAAGACCAACCATCCCACAAAAATCCCTTTCGGCTTCTCTAATCTATTTGAACCGAAGGCTGGGATTACGAAGAGTGATAGAAAGCACGTAGGCAAATTCGAGAGAGTATTTTTCACCAACACCAATCTCCCCCTTTCGACAAATACTACTTCTTCCAGCCCGCCAAACGACGTTCGAATCTAGCAACCACTGAGTTCCATACATTCTTGTTCTTATACGTGGCTCCGATAGGCAAACCAAGGTACACGGATGGAAGATAGGCAACCTTGCATCCGAAAAAAGAAGCCAAAGCGTTAACATCCTGAACATCGCCCACTGGAATGATATATCACTTTTGGAAATATTGATGCGCAACCGAAGCGCCTCGAAAGAAAAGCAGCACCATCCTAAGATATCCCGGAGAGCGCTCCGCACCGCAAAAACTGTAGTGTGCCTGCGCAAAGAGGAGATGAGACACAAAGTCCCCCAGAGTTTTCCCCACCCACTTTGAACCCACTGATGTAGCCACCCAAAGTAGCTTTCTCCAGAAGTCTACTAAGGGCCTCCATGACTATGATGAACAAAAAAGGGGAGAGAGGATCTCCTTGTCTCAAACCCCTCGAGCTCGGGAAAAAACCTGCGGAATCTCCATTGACCAACACTGAGAACCTAGCTGAAGATATGCAAAACTGGATCCATCTTCTCCACTTGAAACCGAAACCCATCATTTCCATAAGGTGTAACAAAAAATCCCAATTTACATGATCATATGCCTTTTCTATATCCAGCTTGCAAAGAATCCCCGGAACGCCACTTTTTAATCTAACTTCCACAATTTCATTGGCAATCAAAGATGCATCAAGAATTTGCCTTTCCATGACAAAAGCATGCTGGGAATCGGAGATGATCTTGCCCAACACCTTCCTCAACCTCTGAGACATCACCTTGGAGATGAGCTTGTACACCCCGCCAACTAGACTGATAGGCCTGAAGTCCTTGACGTCACTAGCTCCTTTTTTCTTAGGAATCAACACAATATCTAAAGATTTAAATCAATATCTCTTTTAGTAATAATAATAGTCTTTTATCTAAAGATTTAAATCAATATCTCTTTTTAAATAATGTGGGATACATCTTTCTATTGGTAATAACACAAAAATTCCTTTATCTAATAACTTTTATAACTAAAATTTATTTCTAAATAATGTGAGATACATCTCCTTATACATAATGTGAGATACATCATCTAAAAACTTTTTAAACCAATATTACTTTTCTAACCAATGTAAAATATTTCTCTTCTATTGGTAATAATGGCAGACTTTTAAAACCAGCATCACTCTCCAACCAATGTGGGATACATCTCATTTGGTAATAATAGTAGAAGTCTTTTATCTTAGGAAAATTTAAACCAACATCTATTTCTAAACAATATGGAATACATCTCTTCTCTTCTATTGATGATAAATGTAAAAATCTTTTATCTAAAAACTTTTAAAACCAACATCACTTTTTAATCAATGTAGGATAGGATATATATATATATATATATATATATATATATATATATATATATATATATATATATATATATATATATATATATATATATATATATCTTTTGTTGGTAATAATTGTATTTTAAAATCAAAATCTATTTATAACAAATGTGCGATATATTTTTTTCTATTGGTAATAGTAGTCTTCTATTGGTAATTATAATAGTAGTCTTTTATTTAAAGACTTTTAAACCAACATCTATTTTAATCAATGTGTGATACATCTTTTCTATTAGTAATAATATAAAAATTCTTTTAACTAACAGCTTTTATAACCAAGCCCGGTTTTGGAGGGGTTCAACATGCCTAACGGAACATGGCCCCCAATATAAGAGGGCTCAATTTTACAAATATAGGCTAGTTTTTATTATATCATATACTTCCCCGTTTTGGGTAAATAGTCACATATGTTATTTTATTTACGTAAATAATCAATTTTAAAAAAATATACTTATAATTTTTTTCATAATTTTTCGTCTTTATCCTCCAATTTCATCGCGATACATCAATCCGATATTTTTGCATCGCGATATAAAATCATAAAGACCAGACCATGCCCTTCACCTTCTTCTTCCTCCTCCTATGCCTTCGTCTCTACTGAAAAATCTCAATCCAACACAGATTCATTACAGTTTCGTTACGCAACGATGGTAATTTTCGAATCCAATGTCTTTGTCAAAGCTGTTAAAAGAGACAATGACATTTTCGGAACAATATTTCGAAAAGTGGCCTTTTGCGGTTGAAAAAAAAAGGTGGACTTTTGGGGTTAGAAACTTTGAAAAAATGACCAATCATAATTTAACCCAATTTTCTAGGGCCCTCTTTTTTTCTTTTCGCTCTGGACCCCCAAAAGTTTAGGACCGGCCCTGTGTATAACCAGTATCCATTTCTAAATAATATGAGATAGATCTCTTTATAATCAATGTGAGATACATCATCTATTTAAAACTTTTTAAACCAATATCACTTTTCTAACCAATGTGAATTACTTCTCTTCTATTGGTAATAATGGTACTTTTAAAACCAGTATCACTCTCTAACCAATGTGGGATACACATCTCCTCATATGGTAATGATAGTAGGAGTCTTTTATCTTAAAAAATTTAAAACTAGCATCTTTTTCTAAACAATATATCTCTTATCTTCTATTGATAATAAAAGTAAAACTCTTTTATTTAAAAACTTTTAAAATCAACATAACTTTTTAACTAATGTAGGATATATCTCTTTCATTGGTAATAATAGTATTTTAAAACCAACATATATTTCTGACAAACGTAAGAAGAAACCTTGCAGTTTTTGGATGGCTGTGCCAACAGCAATTCGTTGGACTCTTTGGAGATAACATAATTCTAGGGCGTTTGATAATATAATATAGAGAGGAGCTGCGAGAATCTTAAAGAGAAAATTTTTGGTGCCATGATGTGGTCTCACAAGGGTTTAGCCCCTTTGTAGAGCTTGTGGATAATAGTTGTGTAGGGTTGTAGGAGTTCTTTTTCCTACTTCTGTAAATAGGAGTAGTTACCTCTTTTGGGGCATGTTCTTTATTTATACTCTTTTTACTTATAAAAAAACATATATTTCTGACAAATGTGAGATATATCTCTTCTATTGGCAATAATAGTAAAAGTTTTTTTATCTAAAATTAATATCAACATCACTTTCTAACCAATGTAAAATATACATTTTTTATTGGTTATAATGGTAGAAGTCTTGAAAGGTTATTGAAAGGTTTGAGAGGCGACTTTCAAGATGGAAGAAGCAGATGTTGTCAAAAGGGGGAAGACCGACTCTTATTAAAAACATTTTATCAAGCTTACCCACTTATTATATGGCCCTATTTGTGATCCCATCTTCGATTTGTGATAGACTAGAAAAATTGGAAAAAGAGTTCCTGTGGGAGGGTCAAGCGGAGGAACGCAAATATCATCTTGTTAGGTGGGATAAGGTTTGCTCCATTTTACAAAAGGGTGGTTTAGGTCTTAAAAGGTTGAAAATCTTCAATTTGGCTCTTTTAGGTAAATGGCTATGGAGATTTCTGGTTGCAAGAAATGATCTATGGAAGAATGTGGTGATTAGTAAATACAGTGAAGGAGATCATTTTTGGTTTCCAAAACCCATCGGTATTCCCTATGGAGTGGGGGTATGGAAATGAATATGTAGAGGCTGGGAATCTTTCGCAAAGAATATTTCTTTTGAGATTGGGGGCGGTTCTTCAATCAAATTTTGGACAGATAAATGGTGTAGGGAAGCAGAATTGTGGAGTTGTTTCCCTAATCTTTTCACTTTGACAAGGGATAAGGACTCTTTGATTAGTTCGGTCCTTCAAATGAATGAGGGCAAAGCTGTGTGGAATCTGATTTTTATAAGGAGCTTTCAAGACCGGGAAATGGAATCTTTTATGAGTTTCTTCGAAAAAATTCATGGTGTGCAAATAGGGGGAAGCGGAGTGGATAAAGAAATAGTATATTTTCTGTCAAGTCATTTTAAAAGGTGCTGCTTAATAGTAATTGTAGTCATTTTCCATGGAAGTCGATTTGGAAAACCAGATCATCTAAATGAGTTGCCTTTTTTGCTTGGGAGGCGTGCAATGAGGTAATTCTTACGGGCGACGATCTGCGGAGAAGGAACAAGTTTTTTTTTGTAAATCGATGCTATATGTGCAAATCTGATGAAGAAAGTGTTAATCATTTGCAGATTCGTGACTAGGCATCTTTGGGATTTGATTCTGGGAATGTTAAAGATTGTATGGGTAATGTCTAGCTCATTTAAAGATGTACTGCTGAGTTGGTCTATTTATCAAGGTTTTAAAAATCGTTAAGCGGCCGCTAGGCGGCACACTAGCGCCTAACACCTAGGAGACTAGTCGGGGCGTAATCGGGTCCTAGGCGGGACCTAGAATTAAGGCATAATTATAATTGTTTTTGATAATTTACATCAAAGATCAAACACATTGACTATAATTTTATTTTATTTTATATTTGTCATTTTATCAAGTACTTGTCTATATTTGTAAAATAAACAAAAATATACAAACCTACCAATAATCACAATTCCCAACAACCCCAAAGCAATAAACCAGTCAAGTTTAGAACTAATATATATATATATATATATATATATATATATATATATATATTACTCCACCTACGTACTACCCCTGCAACCCACAGTCTAACTTATCTTCCCTAGTCCCTCATTCTAAATTCTGAGTCCCAAGACAGCATCCTTCATCTTTTTTTCTTCTTCTTTCTTCTCTCTATCTAGCAGATCGCTAACCCCTTTTTCTTCTTTTCTTTTTTTCTTCTCTATCTCCGACAAACCGACTCCTCATTTTTTCATCCTTCGATCTTTTTCCTCTTAGATCTAACCCTTTAATCTATCCTCTTTCTCATCCCACCGAATATCCACAAAATCAAACCCTTTTTCTTTCTACCTCCCTTCTTCCTCACCATTACCATTCCCCCCTTCCTTCTCCGTTCACCGCACGCCACAAAATCAAAGCTAAAAAAATAAATTGAGATCAACGGGGTTTGGCGTAGGCACCGACTTGGCCGATTAAATGGCGACTAAGAAACTCACGGCGGTGGAGAGGCACCTAGTGCCTAGGCGGCGCTTAGGCGGAACTAGATAGGAAGTTTTAGAACACTGCTATTTATAAGAGGAACATGAGAGATTTTTATTGGGATACGATTCATTTAGCTGTGATGTGGACTATTTGGGGGAGAGAAATAAAAGGGCGTTTGAGATAAGGAAAGTTCATTGCTTAAGCTGGAAGACGCCTTGCTTTGCACTATATTTCTTTGGTGTTCTAAGTCTTCGGAGACTATTTTAACTAATTATTCTTTTATAGAATTTGTTAATAGTCTTACTTTTGACTAATATATATCAAGGTTCTAAAAATCATTAGGCGGCCGCTAGGCGACACACTAGCGCCTAGGGAACTAGTCGGGGCATAATCGGGGCCTAGAATTAAGGCATAATTATCTTCTTTTTTTTTTGATAATTTACATCAAAGATCAAACAAATTGACTACATTTTTTTTTATTTGTCATTTTATCAAACATTTGTCTATATTTGTAAAATGAACAAAAATATTCAAACCTACAACTAATCCCAATTCCCAACAACCCCAAAGCAATAAACCAATCAAGTTTAGAACTAAAAACAAAAAAAAAATACTACACCTACCTATTGCCCCTACAACCAACAGTCTAACCTATCATCCCTAGTCCCTCCTCATTCTAAATTCTGAGTCCCGAGACAACCCCTCTTCTTCATCTTTTTTTCTTCTTCTTTCTTCTCTCTATCTGGCAGACCAGCAACCCCTTTTTCTTCCTTTCTTTTTTTTCTTCACTCTCTCCGGTAGGCCGACTCTCCTCATTTTTTCACCCTCCAATCTAAATCTAACCCTTTAATCTATACCCTTTCTCAGCTCACCAAATATCCACAAAATCAAACCCATTTTCTTTCTACCTCCCTCTCTTCCTCACTATTACCACTCCCCCTTCTCCAGTTCGCCCCCTTCCTTCTCCGGTCACACCGCACGCCACAAAATCAAAACTACAAAAATAAATTAAGGTCAGCGGGGTTTGACGTAGGCGCCGACTTGACCGATTAGGCGGCGACTAAGAAACTCGCGGCGGTGGAGAGGTGCATAGCACCTAGGCAGAGCTAGGCAGGGAGTCTTAGAACACTGATATATATACTCCTAGTGTACAAAGGATGTGTCACCTGATTTAACGCTTTGTTTTATATCATACTTATCAAAAAAAAATGATAAAAGTCTTCTATCTAAACATTTTAAAAATCAATATCAATTTTTAATCGATGTATGATACATCTCTCCTACTGTGTATTAATATTACTTTTCAAAACCAATATCAATTTCTAACCAATGTGAGATATATCTAATAGTAGAATGTTTTGTAGCTAATGTGAGATATATGTATCTATTCTATTCATGGTTCTAAAAATCAGCTAAGCGGCACTCAACCGCCGTGACTTTGTTCAAATTGGTTGGGGGAAAATCGCTGATTAGTCGGTCTAGGCGCTGACTACGCCTAGCTCCACCGACGAAAATCTTTGGAATCGAACGAGCTTGTACTGGATAGTGTGCAATGGAGGCGGATGAAACGAAAAACTAGACAAAAAAAGAAAATGGGAAAAAGAAACTGGAACAGGGGGTGGGGAAAGAAGAAAAACAAAAGAAAAATGAGAGTGGGGAAAGAAGAGAAAACAGAAAATTGAGAAAGAAGAGTGAAGGAAGGAAAATAAACAATACCTTATCGACGAGGAGGAGATGGGGAACTGGATAAGGAGGGGAACGACGGCAGTAGGGGTGGCAAAATGGGTGTTATGGATAATCATGAGTTAGTATATTCTCCATGATATACTAACACATGATTATCCATAACACCCATTTTGCCACCCCTAGGCGGTAGGGTGGGAAAAGAAACCTAGATCCATAGATAAATATCACATTTTATATTGATCCACTAACTTTGTTTCAAACTTTCAAAACTCTTCCAAGTTCGAACCGGTTTATTGGGACATATAAAATTTAGTTTTACATACTCACCCCTATTTTTTATTGGTTATTGTTATTGGCTAGCAATGTTAAATGGAACGGTTGGGGAGAATTATACAATACACCCCACGCTTTGGGCTTTTGCTAGTTATTTTCATTCGTCAAAATGGTCCCTTTAGTTAAAAAAACTTACAAACAATCTCTAAATTTAAATTTTTTATTTTTGTGTTTGTATATTTTTAATTTTAGTTGTTTTTTATAAATTACACAGTGTAGTCAATGTGTTTGATGAAATGACAAAAATAAAAAATTTGTGAAATTTCAAATTTGTTAACAGTATTCGATGTATTTTTTTTTGAAATTAACATTAAAAAATTAAAAATTGTTGTAATTATCCCTTAATTTATAGGCCCCCCACCTACGACCCCTAGGCGCTGGTCTGGCGCCTAGCGACTTTTAGAACTTTGATTCTTTTTGTAATAAGAAGTCTTTAATCTAAAGACTTTTTAAACCAACATTTCTTTTTAAGAAATGTGAGATACATATGTTTTATTGGTAATAAGAGTAGAAGTCTTTAATATAAAACTTTTAAAACTAACATTTGTTTCTAAACAATGTAAGATACATCTCTTCTATAGTGATAAAAGTATAGAATACTTTATAAGCAATGTGAGATATATGCATCTATTCTATTTGTAACAAGAAATCTTTAATTTAAAGACTTTTTAAGCCAACATTTATTTTTAAACAATGTGGGATACATATCGTTTTTGGCAAAACCCTACATTTGGCCACCCAACTTTTCAAAAAATTGCAATGCGGCCACCACAAGTTTAAAACTTGCAATGAGGCCAGTGAACTAAATTTTTGTTGCACGCGTGCCCATATTTTGGATGTCCGTTAGCTCCATCGTTAAATATGAATGAAATCTCTATTTTACCCCCTTTAAATAAAAATTATTCTCTTTATATGATATTAGAAAACCAAAGGGGTCTAACTGAAAAAATGCTATTACATATCGCCGACCTCCTTCATCTTCTCCGGCGAATCTCCATCGCCGACGTCAGATCTGCCTCTCCCTTCACCCGCATTCGGCCAAACCTCCCCCATTCTGCATCACGGCCCCAGATCCATTCCAGATCTGGCCGGCGAGACTCCATTGTTGGGCCAGCAACCTCTTTTCTCCATCTAGAAATCCGGCAAAGCAAGCCCACCTCTGTTTGTTCAGAGAGATAAGTTCTAGTTCTTCCAATTCCTCCGGATGTATCATTGCGAGAGGGTGCAAACAATTGGAACAGACTTCGACTCCTCCTAGCTTTGCACTTGTTCGCAGAGAAAAGAATCCACTTCCGGATAGCATCCCTAGTCGAGCCCCTTTTTGCAAAGAACTTGGAGACTCAGAATCTGCCCTAGATACAGATTGCGAAGAGGATCCGTAACGCCCATCGAATTGTCGACTTTTTCTTTCCTTTCAGAGTCAAGGATATACTACCGGCTCCTCTTCCTCCACCTTGCCTCTTGCCTCGACCGACTGTAAAACAACGTCCATGCCTCGCTAACCAATCCAGGAAAGATAGACGTAATAGAAACGCAAGAAAAACGTTCCAATTCGCATAGGGAAAGACGCAACTCTACCTCTGCGAAGAAACCTTAGCTTCCTTGGACTCACTGTTTGAATTGTCCTAAGTCGAACCATTCTCCCTTGAAGATTCGTCTTTCTCACGCCCTTCGTCACTATACTTCGACTCAGACTCGGTTTGCGGCACAGCCGACCAATCTTCGACAAAGCTCTCGAACTTATCCGACCCGCCTCTGTTACCCGATCTCAAGAAAGAGTCTGTATCAATGTTGGAATTGAAGGGCCCAGAAATAGAACCCCCTGTAGCTTCCTTTTCTTGGGTCGAAGTTATCTTGGGTAGCTGTGGAGAGGTCGTTAAACTCACGGCTTCCGGCAATACATAATAACATTTTTTCAGTTAGACCCCTTTGGGTTTCTAATATCACTTAAAGAGAATAATTGTTATTTAAAGGGGGTAAAATAGAGATTTCACTCATATTTAACGATGGAGCTAACAGACATCCAAAATATGGGCACGCATGCAACAAAAATTTAGTTCAGTGGCCTCATTGCAAGTTTTAAACTTTCGGTGGCCGCATTGCAATTTTTTGAAAAGTTGGGTGGCCAAATGTAGGGTTTTGCCTATCGTTTATTGATAATAAGAGTAGAAGTTTTCAATATAAAACTTTTAAAAACTAACATTTCTTTCTAAACCATGTAAGATACATCTCTTCTATGGTGAAAAAAGTAGAAGTTTTTTTATCAAAACACTTTTAAAACTAACATCAATTTATAATCAATATAAGATGCATCTTTTCTATTGGTAATTTTTAGTAGAGATGTATTTCATATTGGTTATAAATTGATTTTGGTTTTAAAAGTCAATAGATTAAAATCTCACATTTTATTACCAATAGAAAAGTTTTATCCCACATTGGTTTAAAAGTAATGTTGGTTGTAATTTTTAGGGTTAATATCACTTTTGGTACCCTAACTTTACCTACTTTTTACTTTTGATACCATGTGTACTCTCTTAATCAAATTTCATTCTAAATGTATCTAATTTTAATCACGTTACATACTTTCCGTTAAACATCTGTCAAGTACTAAAGTGTGACCTACTGTCGTGAGTTGGAAACCGACAACGAGGTTCCAGCCACTACTACTGTTGTTGGTTAGAAACCGGTAGCGAAGTTTTAAGAACCATTCTCATGGCTGAAAAACAGGTCAAGACCCATGTCTTATATACTACACATTTCTTTTTCAAGTATATAAAATTTTCCCAGGTCATGAATCATCCCTCAAGCAAAGACACAAACATAAGAAGAAACAAGACCAAACCCAAATATGGCATCTATGTTTGTATGTGTGTAAGTTTGTGTGTGTGTGTGTGTGTGAGAGAGAGAGAGAGAGAGAGAGAGAGAGAGAGAGAGATGGAGACAAACATCAATCCAAACACATGTTTGTAGCTGAAAAACATCTATCACTTTCTCACTAGGTAGGGCTTAAAGAGTAATCAAGGTCTTTATTTCTCTCTCCTCCAACTGATTTCATCAAGATTTCACCCAAACACACATCAACACTATTTTGAGCTTCTTGTTGGAGATAAACTCAATTTATTCACTAAACCCACCTTATGAAATTCTTGAATTGATTGTTTCCCATTTAATATCAATGAATTTTTTTGGGGTTTTTTCATATAAACAAGATCAATTTGATCATCCCTATTTCAAAATAGACAAAATTAAAGCCATAAGCGGGACCAATTTAAACAAACTTAAGCCCCAACTCTTTCTCATTCTTCCCACAATTGCAGCTTCTTTGTTCCAGCCACCACTAGAGCCCCGCCTCGATTGATTTGGATTTATTTGCCACCCTTTCCTCCAGAAATGCCTCATTCCCGCCACTTATCCGTTTAATTTGCGGCATTGTAATCCTAGTGTGCCTTTGTAGACGAAGTCAGATCTGTCTCTACTGAGGAGTTTCTGGTCGGAGAAGCCATTAGTGGTGAATTCAAGGTCGCTCTAATCCAACTGTTGGATTTTGATGGGTTTTTTGTTGTTGTTCTTGTCGTCAGATTGTGACGAAGGATATTGTCGGGTTTTCCTTGGCGTTGTTGGTGTTGACCGGGAATGTGAATCGGAGATTCCTAGTGTGCTTTTGTAAACAAGACCGGGTCTGCCTCTGCAGAGGAGTTTTTGGTTAGAGAAGCATTAGTGGTGAATTCGAGGTCACTCTAATCAAACCGTTGGATTTTGATGAGTTTTTATTGTTGTTGTTCTTGTCGTCAGATTGTGGGGGAGGGAATTATTGAGTTTTCTTTGGCGTTGTTGGTGTTGACTAGGAATGTCGATCAGAGATTGAGATGGATGATTCAACGAAAGTATTGTGCCGGCGGGGGATTGTGTTGGTCCTTCAGTTGTGTATGGTGAGGTGGTTGGGGAAGAAATGAGGAGAGCTCAAACCCTTTTCTCTTGTCTCTTTCACCTGCTATCAAGGTCAAGTCGGTTTCTTACCTGCAATAATAGCTCAAACATTAGTATTTGACGAATATTTAACGAAAGGTATGTAATATGATTAAAATCAGAAACTTGGAAGATGAAATTTGATTGACTCGTTACAATGAGTATCAAAAGCAAAAAACAAGTATACTTTGGGTACTAAAAGTGAAATTATCTCTAATTTTTATATATATAAGAGTTATACTATTAACAATAGAAGAGATTAATATCTCATTATATATTAATTATTAATAAATAATGGTTGAGAAACAAAGAGTCACACATGGATGCTTGAGAATGAAAATTTATCTAAAAGAGGGTGAGATGACACAATCATAGTGCTCCTCACCAACTTTATATAAGCCCCTAATTTTTTATATAAGCTCAAGAATTTCAAATTTTCAACTTTCAAGAATCTCAATTCCCAACAATGCGGTCGTAACGCAACAAAGAAACATAAAATTCATCATAGAATTTAACCCCAACTTCAAAAATCAAAAGCCCTAATTTTGGATAAAAAGAAATCATTCCAACAAATTCATCAATCAAAATATCAAATCAGTTAATCAGCTGTATAAACCCAAATTCAAAAAATCAAAAACCCCAATTTTGAATAAATAGATGGTTTAATTAATTATTTGGTCCTTCGACTTGTTTCAATTTTTTTGTTTGGTCTTACCATTTAAAAGAAATTTAGTTTGGTCCTACATGTTGCATTTTGTTGTTAGATTCGCCCTTTCCCCATTAAGTACTTGTTTGCACTCTTTCTCAATCAATCTATTAGGGAAAATCGATGTATGGACTATTGCACATATCTCGAGGAGAATCTAACAACAAAACGCAACATGCAGGAAACAATTATTTAAAAAAAAAATATTAGGATCCAAAAAAAAAATTTGAAATGCAACATGCAAAACCAAATTATTTTTTAAAAAAATGTTATGACCAAACAAAAAATTTGGAACAAGTCGAAGGACCAAATAATTAATAAAAGGGATAATATCACTTTTGGTACCCTAACTTTACCCGATTTTCACTTTTGATACCCATTGTACTGAGTCAATCAAAGTTCATACACAATGTTTCACAAATTAATCACTTTTGATACTTTCCGTTAAATGTCCATCAAGCACTAACGTCTAACTTGTTATCCTAGGTTGGAAACCGGTTGGCCTCGGCAGCAGGTGAGAGAAGCTGGGTGTACATGAGCCCTTTTCATTTTTCATAATTTTCACCCCTCCCGCTCTTTGTTTGCTTGGTGTTGTTAATGATTATAACAACTCATAATTAGAAAAGCTATGCTAGTAGAACAAAATGAAACCCTTCACTTTCCATCTCCTTCCATATGATCTAATCTAACAGAAAACCCCCGCTCCTTACTTCGTTTGATCTCCAATGGAAGACTTCAAATCCACCGTCAATTTCTTCTTTGATGCTCTCGACGATTTCCCCTTCTACGATTCTCTCCCCAATTTTGAACCTGATACATCGTTAATTTCCTAATCTTCCTCGATCTCTGACGACTTCTCTCCAATCGAATCAAAGACCTCCCCAGATTTTTCTTCTCCGTCGTCGCCACTCTTTACCTCGACAAAATAATTTTCCGACCAAAACAAACCTTAATTCCCTGGTAAGTTATGATATTACGATAACATCTACTTCAATTACTTGAGAGAGGGTATAGATTTTCCCGGAATTTGAAGGGACGTGAGAAATCAATTGAAAAATCAAGCTCATTTAAGGTTGGATTAAAGGATGAGACTCATGAGAGTTCCGTCATTGCTCCTATTGCAAATGAAGAACGAATTGATGACTCTTTTAGTATTCTCTTTTGATGGCTAGATTGGTTGTTAAAGCTATTGCATTCCAAATAAACTTACTAGTTAGTGTTGTCACATTTCTCATATGGTTTCTATATAGTTATCCATTTTGAGTTGTGAAGCGTGGAAAAGCTTCTTTGAATCGAATTTTATTTAGAATTCTAGGTGTGTTTCTGGGCTTAAAAAGATCAATCTACATGGAAGTTGGCTTTATGATGTTGCTGGAAATTGGCTTTATGATGCTGCTGGAAATTGGCTTTATGATGTTGCTCGAAATTGGGTAAGAAATTAGTGCTGGAATAAGAAGGGGTAAGAAATTAGGGTTGGAATTAGAAGGGGAAATTGGGAATAATGAAAAGGGCTCATGTGCCAAGGGCAAACTGGTTTTCAACCTAGGATAGTAGGTTAAACGTTAGTGTGTCACAGGTATTGAACGGAAAGTATCAAAAGTGATTAATTTTTGAAACATTGAGTATGAGCTTTGATTGACACGGTACAATGGGTATCAAAAGCGAAAACCGGGTAAAGTTAGGATACCAAAAGTGATATTATCCCTTAATTAAACCTAAATAGATAGATCATAATAGTCATGAGATCAGAATTCAGAACTATGAAGAATTGAAGAGAAAGTGAATTACCTAGTCCCTTCCTACTTCCTAGTTCGGAGTTCCTTCAGACTTGAGAGAAAGAAAGAGACTGAGTCACTGAACATCTCAAACTCAGCCGCTGCCTACTCCTGCGCTCCAGTCTTGCTATCGTCGCCCATCGGTGGTCCTGCGCAGCGCTGCCCAGTCGGCCTTCCGCCTTCAGTCCTTCACCTTCAGGCTTCACTCCTTCTGTTCAGTCTTCACAGGAGTCAGAGACGTAGACTATAGCATCTTAGTTCGCAAAGCAATTTATATTTTATGAGCGACAGGTCAACTTACCAAACTGTCCGTCTTCTAATTTTTTTTTGGGGTGTTAGCATTATTTTTATTTAAATGTAATACCCAAAAACACTAAATACAACACCACTTAACAGATCAAGTTAGCAAATTGTCCTCATTCTAATTTAAAAAACTAATTACCAAACTGTGTTTTGTAATTTAAATAAAAAAGTCATCAGATGCTTTGTAATTTTAAACAAAAGAATCGGTTAGAACTGGCGACCCTAAGCCTCTTCTCGAATTTTTTTTGCCGCAAAATCGTTTTTTGCGATTTTAACTTTAAAAATTATTTTTTTAATATAGAAGGAAAATAAATATATAACATATATTGAATATAACGTAAGTTTTTTGAAATTTAAACGAAAGAGTTGCCAAGTGTTTTGTTATTTAAATAAAAGAGTAGTCAAGTGTTTTGTAATTTAAACAAAAAAATCGTCGAGTGTTTGGTAATTTAAACAAAAGAGTCGTCATGTGTTTTGTAATTGTGTTAATCACACCATAGGTCCCTTGACTTTTGGTCATTCTCAGTATTAGTTCATTTACAATTTTTTGTCAAAATTGGATCCTAAAAGTTTCAAATCTTCACGTCATCATTCCTTTTGATGAATGCCGTTTGAGAAATACCGTTAAGTATCACATGCATTTGTGTAAGGGCTAAATTAAAATTTTTCACACCTAAACTTTTTTTCAATTTACATTTAAGTCCCTGTGATCTTCTTCCCCAAATTATCTGGTTTGGCGGCGTAAGAATCAGTCATGGAGTGCAATCGATCTTCACAAGTATAAGGTCTACAAGGCGTAGTCCACTACAGTCCGTCGGTAGAGTCGTGTCTACTCAAACCGATGATAAATGGCGCCGGCGAAGAGCTGTGATTAGAGAAATTGAAGAAGAGGAAAAGGTTGAGGAAGAGAAAAACGAGAGCACAGAGCTGAGCCGAGATGGCATCTCGTTGCTACCATCTGATTCAAGTCTAGAGACATTAGAGTCGCTGAGGCAGACTCGTCCTACGACCTGAATCGGAAGAAACCGTTGACAAGCCGACGGCGGGGGCTCATCAACAGTGAGTAACAGCGATGGTGAAGGTGTTGTCGGTGCTGATGTAATTGATATCCTGCGATTCGAGTGACTGTGGGCCAGAATCAAGTGGGAGCTTAATAGAGACAAAGAAGGATGAATTTCCAGCTCTCAATCGATCTTCTTCTTACAATGCCAATCGGTGAGTGAGAAAACAACCTCTGATTTCATTTTGTTGTTTAGCGATGGGGCTGTTATCTGTCATCAATTCATCATACTAGCTAACATTTTAACATTTTGCTTAGCTCTTTGAAATCTGCACTGGGGCATTTCCTGAATTACAGTTTCACATGCATACTTTTGTTTGATTCTCTTTTCTTTTTTAATCATTACCTGTCATCAAATTTTCAAGAACAATTACTTTATAAAATGACCATTTAAAAAGTTTTCCAAACCATGACTTACAGTGGAATTTGAACTGGGGCATTCCCATTTACAGTGGAATTTGGGGAATTTGAAACTGGAAATTTGGGGAAGAAAGCCATTTGGTTTTTATCCAGACCACGTGGACTCGATTATAAATTGTAAAAAAAGAAGTTTAGTTGTAAAAAATTTCAATTTAGCCCTTACATAAATATCTATGATACTTAATGGGATTTCTCCAACGGCATCATCCATCAAAAGGGTTAATGGCATGAAAATTTAAATCTTTTAGGACCTAATTTTGACAAAAAATTATTAAGGGACTAATATTGAGAATGACTCAAAGTCAAAGGACAAATGGTGCGATTAACCCTTTGTAATTTAAACAAAAGAGTCACTTAGGGCTGGCGACCTTAATCCTCTTTTCGTTTTTTTTTTTTTTTGCCAAAAAATCGTTTTTTGCGATTTTAGATTTAAAAATTGTTTTTAATATAGAAAAAAATATATGTATATATATAACATATAGTGAGTACAACGTAGGTAAGAACTTATTGTAACAGAAGAATTAACATGAACTGTGTTATTCGGATCGAAATTCATTGAAAAATTGTTGGAAGGGAGAATAAAAGTTTAGGTATGGTTAATTGTAACGGAGGGTTTGAGGTATATTAAGTATTCAAAACTGATATAACTTTTTTTTATAAGATGATAAATTAATATTTAGAGTTTAGAGTTAATTGTAACTTTTTTATAAAAGGATTAATTAGTAATTAAAACCTTAAATAGATGTTGTATTTAGTATTTTTTGTGTTGTAATTGGGATCTTGCAGCTTTGATTTTGATGTTTTTGTTTGTCGTGTGCGAACTAACCCTAGGTTTGGGAAAAAAAAAAAACTGGGCGGTCACTCCATAAAACGGCATCGTTTTAAAGGGTAAAATTTTAAAATAAAATAAAAAAGTGATCGGTGCACCCCACCCCTGCTTACTTCTCCGGGAGAAATACTTGCTAGAATTCTACGATGAAATTAATGTGTATGTGTTTTGTGTGAAATTTCATTTCCATCCAATAGCAAAGGAATTTAGAAATTCAAATTGATAAAATGAAGTTGACGCGAAGGGAGAGAGTATATACTTTAGGCGGGCTTCGCCGACTTAAATTTGCATATGGACATTGAGGAAGCAATAGAGTCCGATATCGAGGATGATGTATCCGTACTCTTTCAGTAACAATTCTTTTCCGGTTTCGATCTGAAAATTTTGAGATTACAAAGAAATGAGGTGCAATCACTGCTGCCTCTTTTGTTTGTTGTTTATAACCACATTTTCTCTCTCTCTCCTCCATTGTACAACTCCGAAGGAAGATAGAGGGAGAGAGCATTCTTTTTTTTTTCTCGAAGGGGAAGGGATATGTTTGACTTGACTTTTGCTTCTCTTATTCTAAGAAGGACATTAATGATGTCACTAGCAATAATGTTACAAGTAATGTTAGGGCATCAAATGACGTGGTGTCCAATGTCAAGAGCCATTCACACTTGGACGGGATTAAATGGAGTCTCACTACCACTACTCATATTGTTTGAGTTGAAGCAAATAGAACATCTTCTGATTGCATTTAGTCACTCCAAAAAGAGAGGACCTCTTAACTTGATACGTAATCGTTGCTCTTATGATATATTTCTTCCATTTCGAGCAAAAGTTCACATTTGAAACTAAAAAAATAAAAACATTTCAAAATATAATAATAAACTCTTTACCCGGAATGAAGTGATTACGAAGGGAGAAACAAAAATAGATTGTTGTAAAGCCAATTTCATGAAACAACTCTAATTGGAATAATCGAAACAGACATAGTAATATTCATCAAAATGTAGGCAACCAGTAAACCACACAATCTCTTTACATATTTCATGCACAGCAAAATTTTGCAGCTGCAGCCAAAAAATAACTCTACTGTTGCAATTATTGCTTCTTGTGATTCCTAAAAGTTGAGTAGGAAGGACAACATCACAAGGCCAGCCATTATGAGGGCTTATGATGATCCCTTGGGACAGCTTGCACTGAGATTTGAATCCATGACATGGTTAAAACATTTAGACTCTATTCCAAGGCTGGCTGGCCTCTACTTGGGACAGCGTGCAACACGATTCGAATGGGTGGTCGAAAGCAAGAAACCTTGCAAACTTTAGAAATTAAGAAAGAATGCATGTATTACTCTTCCGCTACAAATTCTCCAGTGGTTGTTGAATATAGGCTTACTTTCGGGAGGAATATATACTGAGATCAGAAATAAAACAGTCTGCATTGGAACTGATCAATCCATGTTCAAAATAAAAACACAAGTACTGCTATATTTCATCATCTTAAGACCTAAAAAATTATACAAATGAGGTATTCCACAGCACATGTATGGGAAGGAGGGGGGGGAGGATCTAGAATTTTTTCCTTTTTGCCAGCAAAATCTTATCTGTAAAACCGCAGCTTGAACCAGTCGCTCTTCGTGTCCGCTAAACCATGCTAAAATGGCTTCGGCTATTGATGATGCCTCATTGCTAGTTAGCCGCTCCAAAAGAATATTTTGTTAAGTATAGGAGTTTGCCTGAACTGATTGCAAACTCGATATAAAAGAATCTGGTAATATATATGCATATCTATCCCTAATCGTTCGGATCCATCTCCTCATCCTGTTCCAAGGAAGGAGTGACGTCCATGTTTTTGCCATTATCATCTGATTCAAGGCCCCCTTCATCCGTGTCATCGTCAGGAGGTTCATTCTCGTTAGCAGTACTCTCTTGCTTCCCATCTTTGAGGAGGCTACTCTCCATCCATTTGGGACACTCATCTTCCCCAGCAGTCTTGATAGTCCTACAAGAGCATTCTGGAATTGGGTGAGAAAGAAAGGACATTGATTTCGATTGCAGAAACTCCCTCTTCAATCCCTCTTCGCCCAGGCTGTCGTTGAGATGCTGTCGCACTGCCAAAGTCCAATTGTGTTTCGGAAAGTAAAGATGGTCACTGGTACTATTGAATAGATTAGCAAGATACTTTCTGCTCAGAAAACAAAATTGTGTTAGGAACTAAAAAGCATCTGGGCAAAGCTGCAAAATTGTAGGTAATTACTTTTTGGGAAAGCATATTTGCAGGCATGATGTGCAATTATTACTCCCTTCGTCTCAAAATAAGAGTCCCTTCTTCATTTTGGAATGTCCCAAAAAGAGTCTTGTTTCCTTTAGAAAGTTTCTTTGCATCAATTGTATATAATACCCTTTTTAATGGTGAGATAGTCATATAAAGAGTCAATTTTTCTTGGTCAATACAGGACTCTGATTTTAGGACAGAGGGAGTATGTCTTATCAATCACTCGTCTACCTAAAAGGCAAGGACAATAAAAGAGTTTCACAATCATAAACAGCCCAACGCTTGCCCAAAAATAAACATACATGAGGAAGCAATGTAACAAATGACGCTCATGAAGGCACTAATGGAATAGCTGCTATATTCAAACTAACATCAGATTTTTAAGGTGCATTCAAACCCAAAATGAGTAGAAATATAAAGTCACTTTCTTACCGGTCAGGTCGATATGTTCTCGCAGAAGCCATCTCATATAGCCGATGTCCCATGATCAAGCTTGAAAAATCTGGCCAGCCACTACCATCATTGTTAAAACCGGGAAAAAATGCATCTGCTTCCACTGAAACAATGTAATCAAGGGCGTCCCACAGCAATCTGTGAGCTTTCAACCTTAAATCAACTGGGGAAGGGTCTGGCTCAGAATCTTGTTCAGCAATCCAAGCATACCATCCTTCTTTTTCATGTTGATATATAGGTCGACCAGGAGGTGGAGGAAGAGGTCGAGGACGAGGACCAGCCTTATCCCATTCTTTCTTCAACTGCTCTGCCATTTTAGCGGGAGGAGGCTTAAAAGGGTCAAAAGGAAGCGGGACTTCAGGACCCAATAAGCTGGTTAGCTCTTGCTTGGTGCAGATAGAGGTACAATCTACCAAGTTGGTATACATGGCACGTAGAGGGATCAGGACACGCTGACCACCAAAAATTTCAGAACCTGCCACATAGATTCTAGTATTCGGTGGATAACCCAGGGCACGAAAAAGAAGTCCTACCTTCAAAGTTAAGGACCAAGATTTGTAAGCATTTTCACTATATACAGTGGATACAATACTAATTTCCCTAACACACAACATAACAGCTCATATCATACATTAACGTAATTGCAATTATCAACTGATATTTGATTTGCTAAATATATACAGAGTCGCTATGTAACTCTACATAACTTCTGCAGTAGTAAGTGTAAAAGACCACAGGCAAACAGAACTTTTCAAAGGTGTGGTAAGGGAGTTGCCAACATCATTTCAAGCTAAATACAGAATGCATCACAACTGTGACAAACTAACTTCATTTACTATATGATAATTTTAGAACTAAAAGTAAAGAGAATAACTGAATAACTACCCAGGACTAGTACAAGAAATATGGCATATAGAGGTGGCAACAATTCAACTGGAAAGTTCAATGATAATATTCACGCCTTCTAATTTTCACAATAACAACATTACTCCCAAGAGGTGTGTAAAGTGAAAACATCGTGGAAATATTTCTCGCGAGTTCTTTGTTTCTTTTTTTTTTTTTTTTGTCAGTATCTGTAAGAAAGTTACGAGTCTGCTTAAAAGAGAGAAATTATGAATGAAGATAAGGAGCAAGCAATCCCTATAAATCTCTGTGTTATGCACAGCAGAACTATATTTTTTACTCCCTCCATCCCGGATAAATGCTCCTCATTGACAAAATACACAGATTAAGAAACACAATTAATGATGTGCTATAAATGTGTTCGGACGATAATACCCATCTATTTCTCATTAATTTTTTCTTAGTTTTTGGTTAAAAGTGGTTGGAATTATCATTAATTTAGTCTCACTACTCTAAATAAGAGGTTTTCTAGGATATTTGTGTTGTTGATATTAAATGAAGGTTCAAGGGTATATTGGGAAGAATGGTAGAGCATTTATTATCAAAAAATCATTAAAAACATTAGTTGGAACATCCGAAAATAGAAAGTAGGAACATTAGGGAGTAATGTTTATTAAAATTTCAGGTACGCAGCATACCTACACAACATTTCGTTTTTTTAGTCTTATTCTCAGGCCTCAACGACTTCCCCTCTGCCCAGATAGCAACCACATACAGGTGGAAAGACTTCAAAACCACAAGGCTGACCCTTCGTTTAATAAATATAAAGAGCTTAATATCAACAGGATGAAGATGTTAAAAACAAAAAACAACTATAGTAGCACCATGTTACTGAATAACTACCTTATCACCCTTTTTGTGCCTATTGACTTGTCATTTTCATTGTATATATATATATCCAAACTGTTGAGATGATTCTCACACTTTATCTCCGACTGAAGCAACTTGAACTTTGTCAGATATCTGTTTATTTCTAGACATATTCCTTTCTTACTCAACCACACGTTCATCTACGAATCCTCAATACGTTGCCCAATATTTTGTTTCACAGAAATGTGATAAGGATTCAATGGCCATCCTAAAGAACCTACCCATGAACTTCAAAGCCAGAAGCAATTCCCTGCTTGAGCAAAAGTCTAATTGACTCGGCAACATCATCTCTTATCTTCACATCTATATAGGATCTACATCAAGAATGTCTAAAAGATAAACTACCCAAAAACTCTACAAAAGAGATATTAACAGGCAGAGTCGACCCATGACACCAAAAGAACAAAGACCTAAAGACCCTCTCTTTAAGTTTGTCCACACTGGTCTCTACATTTTCAAAAGCTCTATTGTTTCTTTCAAGCCACACTGTCCAGCAAACTGTCAAAGGAACTGCGTCCCAGCAACTGCTCATCCTTCGCTTCTTATACAAAGTCCAACTATGCAGAAGATCCAAAATCCGCCCAGGCATAACCCATGCTACCTGGAAAACTTTAAATACATAGTCCCAGATTTCCTTCACCACAGGGCAGTGAATAAGTGAATAAGCAGATGATTCGTAGACTCCTCATCTCCTTTACACATATAGCACCGGTTGACATAGATTATGCTGCGAGCCCGAAGATTATCTCCTGTGAGTATCCTTTCCTTTGCAGCTTCCCACATGAAAAAAGCCACTCTAGAAGGCGCCTTTGATTTCCAAACCATCTTCCAAGGAAACTCTTCATTAGTCCTCGACATTTTCTCATAGAAAGACTTATCAGTGAACTCCCCTTTTTTAGTCCCAGTCCAGCGAATCCTATCAGTCATACAACTGGAGACTTTCTGCTCATATAAAAATTTCATGAACTGGCACATCACATTCAATTCCCAATCAAGGAGGTTTCTACGGAAGACTGGATTCCAAGAAACAACCCCATTAATTCTGCTCATGACTGAACTTACTGATTCCTCCTTGTTAACAGCTATATTGAAAAGGGAAGCGAATTCTCTCGATAACTCCCTCTCGCCGCTCCACCTATCCTGCCAAAAACTGACCTCCCCATTACCTACTTCAATGCAGATGAACCTTCTAAATATCTCCCAACTCTTTCGAATACCCTTCCAAACTCCAACGCCATACGACGACTGAAACTCTCTAGGGAACCACGCATGCTCACCTTCCCCATACTTCCAGACCACTACTATCCTCCACAAAGCCTCCTTCTACCCCAAGAATCTCCACCAACATTTACCCAATAAAGCATAGTTAAAAACCCTTTGCTTTTTGATCCCTAGCCCTCCCCCTTTCAAATTAGAGCATACTGAACTCCTTTACCAAGTGATACCTACGAGCATCCTCCTGATCGTCCCACAAAAAATCCCTTTCCAACTTCTCCTGCCTCTTTGCCACAGAAACAGGAATGCTAAATATTGACATGAAGTATGTGGGGAGATTCACCATGGTGCTTTTAATCAAAATCAACTTACCCCCTTTCGACAAAAGCTGCCTCCTCCACCCTGACAATCTCCTTTCAAACTTTACAATGACTGGATTCCAAATTGATTTGCCGTTGGAGTGTGCTCCAAGAGGGAGCCCAAGATACGACGTCGGAAGAGAAGCCCGCTGACACCCAAAGAAGTTAGCCAATGTTTCAATGTTTTCCACTTCACCTACCGCGAAGATCTCTGACTTTGCTATGTTGATACGTAAACCTGAGGCTGCTTGGAAAAATAATAACACCAGACAAAGGTATCCTAATTGAGCTGCATTCGCCTCGCAAAAAACCAACGTGTCATCGGCGAATAGTAAGTGCGTCACTACAAACTCCGGAAAACCAGGCCTCCCCACATTAAACCCCTAGATAAAACCTCCTGCCTCTGCACCCTTCAAAAGCTTACACAGAGCTTCCATGACAATGATGAAGAGAAAAGGGGATAATGGGTCTCCTTGGCGAAGGCCTCTCGAAGTAGAGAAAAACCAGCCGGTTCTCCGTTCACCATCACCGAAAATTTGACCGTTGAAATGCAGAACATAATCCAGTCTCTCCACTTGTCACCGAAGCCCATCCTAGACTTCACGTAGCACAAGAAATCCCAATTAACGTGATCGTAAGCTTTTTCAATGTCAAGCTTACAAATCAGCCCTGGATCTCCACTTCTAATTCTCGCATCCACCGTCTCATTAGCGATCAAAACTGCATCAAGAATCTGGTGACCTCCCACAAACGCGTGTTGAGAAGCCGAAATAATTTTACCCAGAACTTTCCTCAGCCTGTTAGCTAATGCCTTAGCAATAATTTTGTAAACACTGCCAACTAAGCTGATAGGCCTAAAGTCCTTGATATCTTCTGCTCCTGCCTTCTTTGGGATCAAGGCGATAAAAGAGGCATTAATGGACATAGAAGAAGTGAAAAATGTCCATCAATTCATCCTTGATAACCTCCCAAAACTGCTGAAAGAAGAGCAGTGGAAACCCATCCGCCCCAGGGCTTTATCTCCATTCAAGCTACGGATCGCTGAGAGAACCTCCTCTTCCGAGAACAGAATTTCTAAGGACTCTTTTTCTGATGATTCTAAAGAGTTAAATGGTACCCCTTCTAGCTGCCGGAATCCATTGCCTTTGTCCTTGCATAGCTCCTCATAGAAGCCCGCAATGCCTTTCAATCTTCTTTCTTTTCCCAAAACACACCGTCTACTGTTATAGAGCGTATCTGATTGACTTTCTTGTGAGCATTGGCCATCCTGTGAAAGAACTTAGTGTTCTTGTCCCCCTCCTTGAGCCATTGAATGCGGGACTTTTGCTTCCAACTTATCTCCTCACGAATAAGAAGATTTCCAGATTCTAGCTTTAGCGCTGCAAGTCGCACCGAATCCTCATCTGACAGATTAACTGTACCTGCTACGTCCAAAATTCTGATCTCCTCAAGAGCCTTGGCTAACTTCTCCTCAGTACGCCCAGAGATTTCTTTATTCCATACAATAAGCTCCCTTTTCAGATGCCTCAATTTGTTTGCAAATCCGAAACTAGGATCGCCAGACACAACAAAAGAGGACCACCTATCCTTCACCCAATCCTTGAATCCTGATTCTACCATCCACATCTTTTCAAATCTGAACGGAGACCTCCCTCTGTTTAACTTACCGCATTCTTGACAAATAGGGACATGGTCCAAAGTTAACCTGGGGAGACACACCTGAAAGGAGTCTCCAAAACACTCTTCCCAATCCACAGACAAAAGAAATCCGTCCAACCTAGAACTCTGAGTCCTGTTGTTGTTTCTAAACCAAGTGAAACGTCCCCCCTGCTAAAGGCAAGTCCACCAAGGCCAAACTATTGATAATGTCGTTAAACTCGACCATGGATTGAGCATACGCCTTTGATCCCAAACGTTCGTGAGGGAACCTGATTGCATTAAAATCCCCTCAAACGCACCAAGGGACTTTCCAATTGGCATGGACTGCCTTTAGCTCCTCCCAAAGCTTCATTCTTAAAATATCCAAGCAAGGTCCATAAACCCCAGAAAACACCCAAGAGGAATCTCTAGACACCATTTTAAACAAGCATGAAATTGAGTGAAGACCAACCATCAGCCCTGATTTGGAAATATATCGACTATCCCACATGATTAAAATTCCGCCAGCTGAGCTGTACCAACTGTTGCTAAATGCTCCCAATGTGTCCAGCTATCTCCCCCCCCCCACACACACGCTGTACACCACCTTTCAATCAATTTTATCCAATTTAGTCTCTTGAAAACAAATCACATGAGGCTTCCACCTTCTAACCGCTGCACAAATCACATCTCTTTTCGACAAATCATTCAATCCCCTCACATTCCACGATATAATTTTTAAATCCATAATTACAGTACACTTCTACACCTCCTCCCTAACCCACTCCTACCCCCTTGATCTGCCATCTCCTCCTGATCAAAGTTAAGAACACACCCCAGTTGTTTTAACTCCCTCGTACATCTCCCCTGACTTCTCTTGCTCTCGACCTCCGAACTTCGCACAAAATTGTTACCAAAACTCAATTCTACATCGAAAAAAAATATCCTTCTCCCACAGTCATCATACATGACTCCATCCTTGCCTTTCATCGTCACCGACCTTTGCCCATGCTTCACGTTGACTTTATCGACCTGATTGTGTTGTTTTTCCGAGTATTAGCGTGCTTGTCGGAGCCTTCTTGAAGAATATTTATCCCTCGACTTGAAACATTACCCGTGGATTCAAACGATCTGGCCTTATCTGCTGAAGACTAGACTTGAACTCTTGAAGGGTCCAAACCGTTGGATTCTCCTCCATCGAGGCCCAAACCCATCACCCCCTTCGTCATAACCCCCCCCACACAAAAAACTATTAGATGGCCCAGCCCCATCAACATTGGGATCAACTGTCTGATCCTTCCCACTCTCTTCACCCCCTTTATTATGGGCCACCCAAATACCCTTCGTGCGCTTAACGTTGCCCCGTGGGTCTTAATGTCCTTTCTGTCCCCTATTATCAAATTCGGCCCAATTTTTATCTTTATTAGGACTAAACTGCACTTGATGACCAACCCTACTTTTGAAATTTAAACTTTCTGCACCCCACGTGTTCCCCCAGCTTTTTCTGAACGCATCCGACCTTACGATATCAGAAAACGTATGATGACCTAGCTTCGTCGCTTCCCAACTACACGCGTGAACACCGATGTTCACCCCTCCTCTCGAAACCGTCGGATTCCTACCGGTACTGCCGTCACTATCTTGCAGCTGTAGAGGGCAGTAGAACGCGGCAAGTTCAGCCCATATTGGAACGGAGAACACACTATCCCCCACCCTTAAACGGACGCAAGCCGGCAAAACCTACCTAAATTGCACCAAGATACGTGCCCATCTCAGGTCCGACTTCTTCTGGGTAGCTTCATCCACTGCCACAAAAACCCCAAACCACTGCCCAATCATTTTGAAGACTTCCTTGCCCCACAAGTGAAGAGGGAGGCCCATAACCCTAATCCAAGTTTCACTCGATTTTCGGTCCCAGCACGCAGTCGGACTCCATTTATCAAGGACCAACGGAACTTGGTAGAACGACCAATCTCTCTCGTTTAATATACGAGTCACTTCTTCCCGGGAAGGGAATTCGAAAAGGAAGTAAGGCTCGCTCATCTCCTTCACTTTAACACCTCCTGGGGACTTCCATTTAGAGGTAACCCACCTTTGAACTTCATTACGAGATGGGATAGGCCTCTGCTGCTCACCCACCCAACCTACAAGGCACCTATTCAGATATTCCAGATTACCCCTTCATGATTCCTCGTCTATTTAGAAGTCGGCATAAAGACCCACTTCTCTGTTAGAGACAACCAAATCTAAATCCGGCTAAGGGGGGAGTTCTGCCGCTTCTTTGTACGATTTCGTCTGCCTCACTGGTCTGAGCTTTGACAGCGCAAATCTTCTAACCTTACCCGCTACCATGTCCCACCCTCCATCGTTGACCACTGCCGGGACGAAAATCTTGGAAGGGCTACCAATCCCTTTGGCCGAGATGCATAAAAAGAAACATAAGATTAAGATATATTTGCATGATAGCAGTCTTCATAAGAAACATGTACTCCCTCATTCCGCTCAAAGAGTCCACATTTGAAAGTCTAACATTTAAAGGATTAAGATATATTTTCATAAATAGCCTTAGGTTTAAGATTAAAACAGTTATCCTGATTTCAAGTTTTATGCAAATAGGAAATCCAGACAAAAAAAATAGGATTCTTAAAGTGGAATGTCCCAGAACAGAAACTAGGACTATTTGAGCAGAATGGAGGAAGTAGAATACAAGACCAAGACTAACTGCAAAAAGAGGGAAATGAATTCTGGGCAGAACAAGGTCCACAAAATATTATCTGGGCATGCCCTTTAGCTCTCTTTTCCTTGGTTGTTCAGAGACTTCTTTCATTAACAATTCAATAACCATACTTCGCCAGGTTTTTCAACAGCTATAATGATAGCGATCAACGAAGAAGTTCAACTCAATAACCTTCTTTCCTGCCACTTCCCTAACGCCCTGATCAGAGATCCAGGTTTACTTGATCCCAGAGGCATTTTTTCCGATAAGTGCTTTATAAGGACTTTAGTTCGTTCCCATGTTCCTGAAAGATGGCCTTCTTTATATTGAAACTAAGGCCCCTCACAAGTTTTTGAAAACATTTGCATGGTCCCTTGTGCTCGACTGATAAGAGAATCTCTCATGTTGTTATGTGCAGGGATAGAACTGTAGTGGCTTGGAGGTCATGGTCTATGCTGTTGGTACTCAAGGGGAGTAATGGGTGCGGGTAAATCCTTCTCTTGAGATTTTCCCCCCAACTAATTGTATTGGTTTGGACGAGGTAAGGATGAGAAGAAATTATGTTGCTATGCATTTTCAGGATTCTCAGGTGCCTGACACAAAATGCTATAATGTTCTGTGATCAAGCCCTTTCTTTCCCTCTTCTGAGAAAATGGGTCTTGCTTTTAGCTTCGTCATGGGGACTTCTAAATGTTCATCAGTTACAGATTCTGCGAGAAACTGGAGCACACAGCTCTATTAGTTTATTATCTTCTTCTTTTCTTGTACTTTTTCTTTTTCCACTAACTCTTTCTTTTTGGTAACATTGACTTCTTGTCCACTGTTTTACTTACTTTCTCTTTCTTCTTACTTAAAAACATTAGAGCAACATCAAAAAAAAAAAAAATTAATGAAGCAATCAAGTATTCTGAAAATTTATATACAATAGAAACGACCAAGGATAACCTACATAAGAATACCATGCAACACTGAAATGAATAAATAGGAATATGAATACCTCTTCAGGCATGATGGGGCATGAGCCATTCCCTTTCCGAAGAAATGAATCAACACTTAATTCATCATTGACGATCCCCTGCTTAATCATCTGAGAACGTCGGTACTGTATGAGCTCAGTATGGACATCCTAGACAAACGCAAGAGCACTAGTCAGACACGCAAAGAATTAGAAGTTTCTAATACGTGCTCGAATATAAATATGAAACAGCATATTGCCTAGCTCAAACTGTATAAGCCATTATTTATCATCTGTTGCGTATCATTGCTTCCCATTTAACATGCTAAACAGCCATGTAATGTAATTCCGCAAGCAAAATCTATTAATGCTATAAATAGGTTCATATGTCCTGGTGACTTGTGAACAAAATGTTGAGAGATTTTTTATATAGGAATTTTTTTAAATAAATTAATGAGCTTTGAAATTATTTTGTTCCCTCAGAAAAATTATGATCAATGGAAAATGATAACCAAACAAATTGTTGTTCATACGCAACCTGGAAAAGCTCAGCACAGCCCTGATAAGCTAAGGTATCTCTCACAAGACCTGGATGAAAAGCAAGGTAAGGTTGCCCTGAAGCTCGTAACCTGGCAAGAGAAGACATCTTACAGTCAATTAGGAGGGGTTAAAAGAGTTGGAAATTTAATAGCTGAACCCGCAAACAGCTAATCAGCCATTGAAAAATGCAAAAGCAGATGATATTTCTCACAAGCATCCTATGGAGAAAGATGCTTTTAAGAAATATATGAAGGAGCAGTTTTATTGTGCGAGGTTTGAGTTCGCACTTCGCAGGCATAGATGCACATAAATAATAATTATTTGTAGAATGAAAGCAAGGTTCCCCTCCCCCCCCCAACAAAAAAAATATATATACTCTATGCAAAATAGGAGAACTTGCATCAACACAGTCTACTAAAAGTGCAAGGGTATGTACGCAGTCATACGGTACAGAAGTCAAAAGACAATGGTACTAATAGTTGTTTCTGTAGCAGTAGTGGTGGTGGTCGTGATGGTATTATAGTATGCTGTCTCAATACTTCGGGTTCACAAAAATCAATGAGTCAAACAATAAGACAATCAAACCTTTCAACCATTCGACGGCCCAGTGCCACAATTTCTGGACGAAAATGAAGTGCATGAAATGCTACCCGACATCTGAGCCTCTGATATTCAACCAAGTTCGGGGAGAGAATGGGCTGGTAAGAAACAAACATGGGTAAGAATTTACCTTAACTCAGTTGAAGAATAAACCATTGAAAGAAATGCTATCCGGCAACCAGCTGCCGACATCCCAAGATTCCAGTTGCCTTTATTATGAAAAATAAAATATTATAGTAGAAATATGGTGACAACATGGTTTGACTTGAGACCTTTTGCTAAATATCTACCTTACCAACAATTAGGCGATACAAGTCATTTGTTTACCTTTTGTGTTATTTGAATACATATAGTTAAATTGTGAACAAAAATAAATGTTAGGCTATTTTGGTAATTTAAGTTATTTTCTTAATAGAGGTTTCCAAAAAGATATTTAAAATTTGAGGGCGATTTCTTTTAAAAGTTTAGAGCGGGTTCAACCCAACCCATCTAACCCGTTAATTAAATGGATTGTAACGGATTTTAACCCGCTCTAACCTGTGAACTGCTTTATCCCGACCTAATCCGCCTGTTTGACAGGCCTACTAGAAGCGATTATTTCTAGTTGATAGTCAGGCACTAGCGCGAAGACAGGACACATAACAGTCATCTTTAGGAGGATAAGAGGGATGTGTAATATGTTCAGCAAAAGTAACATAAATGCTATGGTCATCTTTGTCTATCGACCCATTCAACTAAAAGGTTTCGTCCAGCTAGGGAGACCAGAACCTTTTGGTGGTTCAGTTCCCATGAATACCTATAGGCAGCCTCCATTCATGAACAGGAAAGAAGTATCTGCTCCCTTCTTTAATTTGGTCAAGACTAACCCAGTAAGAACCCAGAGAAACTGATCTTTTAGGTTTAAGAAAGAGGAAAATGGGTGGGCGGATCTTTCCAGAGAGGTAAATGTCACAAACTCAGAACTCAACTAAAGGAGCACAGTTTGACCTAGTTTGATGACAGTCTAATAGTGGGATTAGCTAAAACTGATACCTGTAGGCAGCCTCCATCAGTAAGCACTAATCCAATAACCCCCGCCTTCTTTAACTGTGGCAAGACTTCTTTGGTATAAAAACCTGGAGAGGATGATCTCTTAGGCTTAAAAATATGGTATTCTTTCCGTTTCCTCGCCTCCTTCAAATTTGGGGGTAGGTTCTTCACTATAATTACATCATTTATAAGAGATGCTATGAACTGATCTTCGTCGTAGAGATATGAGAAGCTCCTGAACTTCGAACTGCACAGTAGTATGATAATAGAGAAAATTTAGGCATCCGTAATGCAAGAAAAGGAAAAAAAATTGACAAGCTTCTAGACCACTCTGATTATGCTAAGGATTAAGTAAATACCTGATGCCTTTGGACTGGGTACTTTCTTGGATCTCTGGGATGACAAGGGTAGCATTTAGAAGCCTGGATATGGTAACAAGATCACAAATCTAGCAAACCGCCAAACCCATTACAAACTTCAGTAAAATATAATAGAAGCATTTCAGTCTAATGTCAAAAACAAAGATAGCAGCATACCGAGGATCTGATCTTCTCAAATCCACCAAATATTTTGGCATATATAAAACCATTGTTTTCCTTGACCGGCACTGCAACATGAACGTAAAATCAAGTTGCTGAACTGACAAGACTTTAATGCGTTACATATTGTTGTGGTAAGATGCAAAATTGAAATTATATTCGAGACTCATCACACAGAAGTTTATATTTTACTCTCCTCATCAACATCTACTGGAAAGCACAACTACCATGAGACATTGAAAGATATTGATGACATAAAGAATTTGAGGCAATGGTCTTCTTGGTACTCATGGTAATTGATGGGTAGGTATTAAGCATAGATCTGTAGATTCTGAACTGCACATGAACAGTAAAATGGTATCCAGCGCTTGGCAAACTATCTTACAGTCAATACATGTCAATTTGACGTGCTGCACATCATATTTTTAATGACAATCGGACCAAACACGAGTCTGTGCAGTAAATTTGATCAGAAGAATCCCATCAAAACAACTATTTGTCAATGTGAATAGAGAAAAAAAACTCACAAAACAGAAGGCCAAAAGAAGGAAAACGAGAGAAGTAACAATATGATTTCTAGTTCTGTTCTATAAATTGACTATATTTTGCAGACAAATAAAACCAAGATGGAAAACTATGCACATTACCAGCATAAGTACTTCTCGGATTTGCATATGGCTGCAAGGACTCCAATGATGTCACCTTTTTCCACAACTTTCTAGAGACAACACCCTGTACAATTAGAAAGATATAATATATGATCTGGCAAATAAATGAACACAAGTAGACCATTAATATATTTATTATATGCAAATGAATATGAATGTTTGTAAATATATGTATATTTTACCTGTATCACCACATCTGGAATGCCAATAATGCCTGGCGTCACACCGAATTGCACTAATCCCGTACTTGAAGACTTGGCAAGAAACAAGTGCACCAGCAAAGACACAAAAGACAAAACCAGGCCTGCGAGTGCTGCCCATTTAATTTTTGATTTGAACATCATCCTAATTTAGGTTGACATTCTCTACACTGCTTGGGTAGCTACAGCTGCAATAGAAAATGTAGCAAATATGACTGAATGCTAAAGCAGCACCAAGATCAAGATGAACAAAAATGACGCTAAGCAATATCAGCTGACTGCAAAGTATAATTAGTTCACAACTTCCAGAAACAAAAAAATATGCGGTTATGCATCACTCGAGTCAGAAACAAAATCAAATTAGTAAATTTCTTGGAAAGTCATAAGGAATCTACTTGAGAGATTTTCTTTACCGTATAGATTAAAGACTACCATCAGGAGTGGCGTGAGAGGCCAAAATATTACATAGCCTGAGAGTGAAGCAAGAAAAAAGAAAGCGAAAATTCAAATTACATAGTAACAAATCATTTAAACATACTACTCTGATGATTAATATAAGCAACATGTTCAGGGACAATATACTCACGTAAAATTCAGATTTTAAGCATTTATTTGATTTGTTGAAGACTTCGGATTCAACCTTTAAGCTTATTTCAATAATTCAAAAAATAAATAAAAATCATCATCAAAAGACCCTAACAAGAATTGATAGTCTTCATTGATCAAAAGAGACACAAAGTGCTGATCGATCCCAGTGAACTTTGTAGAATTTAAAATAAGGTATAAATGATCATCGTTATGAATGAATAAAGGATGCGTATCCAATTCGACTGGAAGTTCCAACATCGTGGATGTGGTTGTAGAACTAGTTGTCGTAAATAAAATCTGGAAAGTAGTATAACTTAAATCAGACTTGACTTATAAATTTGGGAAAAGCACTAAGAACAAGCAATTATGATCGAGACATAAAGGAGAGCCAGATGAATTCCAGAAAAGGATTAGGTTCAAATCACAGTTTCACGGAAGCTATTGAAAATTGGAAAGAACAGAGATGAGTATGAGTGGAGTACAATATCTAATCCATGTTTTGATTTCAATTACTTATAATGCGGAAGCTTTCATCAGAATAGCTCTAATACAATATCAATAAAAATGCATTATTCTTCATTCATCATAAAAGCTACAAATTGTTGACCAAATTACTCAGAAATTGTAGAAGTCTAGGAGTTAACACTTGGCCCTTTTGCATGACGTCCGGTAACATAAGGAGAGGTAAAAGGAAGTATCCCCTACTTCACATGGAAAATGCAAGTAAATATATTGAAGTGGTGGTGGGACAATGAATTGTTATGTACATCTCTTAAACAGTGTGCATTTTCTTACATGTGACAAGCGTTGGTTTACCATGAATCCTAAGAGCAAAGAATAGTTTAGTCAATGCGCAATCACTAGAAGGCAGTAAGGCACATTCTTTTTACCAATCCATCTATGACGGCTATGACAAAGCCACATTCATAACCAGAAAACTAGAATTCTCAACAAAAAAACATGAATGTCCATATAAAGCTAAATTACTAAATAACTAAAACCCCAAAATCTCATAAAATGTTAGTCTCAATTATGTGGAGCAATTGGTCAGTTCATGGATTTGGATTTTATACCACCTACTCAACACCCCATCAATATGATCAACGTCTAAAACCATATATTTTGGTTTCCCAAAGCCAAAGGCCCAAAACTAATCCTTGAGCCAAATACGACCATAAGGGCAGTAAAGGTCTCCATACCAAGTTTTAACGCAGCTGCAATCCCATAGATCGAACACGAGATCTTTGGTTAATCTAGAACAACTCCTTGCTAGCCAATCTACACGCTTGGTGGTCTCTAAAACGGTAAAACCGTACTAAACATCCCATCAAAACACCCACAACGAAGTAAGAGAAGGATATACGAAGACGACAAGTTATTCCATCGAACATACCAAAAGTTTTGACGACCTTAAGCAACCCATCATCCGCCTTCCCATCTAGAGGCCAAGCCCTCTCTCTCTCTCTTCTGGATCACCGTGACTATAATTTCATGGACACATTTGAAGATTGGAATAAGCATACTTCAACATCTGGCTGCTAACAATCTCTCATATCCTAGAAAAAACAATTCCATGAATCTCTGATACAGCTTGATTGGATCACTCAAAATACTAAGATTTATGTATAAAATAAGTATACTTCAAATAGACTTGTCTCTCTCCCTTACCCCTCCCCTCTCCCCATAGTGATTTCTATCATCAGATTATAGATGTCACATTACCCAAAATCAAAAACTTTGTGTAACCTTGCTTCATGTGAACAATGGTGATAACATCAATGGAATATTCTCCCCAACAACCCCATTCACACAGAACTCCAAGAAAATCATCATCAAACCAATCTTAAAAATCTCCCAAAGATATTGAAAGAAAGCTAAAGAGATGTATTACCCATCCATATCAAAGATCGCTCTTAACTCATCCTCATAAGAAGCTCTCAATCCAACCAATCCTTTCTTGACTACTAGAACACCATCCAAAACCCTCCATTATCCAAGGGAATTTGTTCACAAAGAGTATCGAGTTTGGGAAACAAATAAGACACATATTGGTTTTGTTACTTGACTTACTTCATATTAAGTGCACATGACTAACACATAATGCGTTAGGTGTTTGTTGGACGATGTAGAGGGAACGAAATCGCAGGGTATTCGACAATGAGGGTCTATTTCATGCATGAAGAACACTATGATTTGTACTCTTTATCTTTGGTGTTTGAATCTAGGTCTCCATATTCAGACTCAATTAGTCCATAGTATTCTTTTGTAGAATTTGTAAATACTTTTTCTATTACATAGCCTTTGGAAGTTTGGTGGTAGGGTATACTTCTAGCGTACACAGGATACGTCACATGTTTTGAAGCTTTTCTTTGGATATATCTATATTTTCTTACTTAAAAACAAAAACAAAAAACTAACACTAGGGATGACACTTGTGGTGAGTATGGAGTAGACGGTTAATATTCTGACTTTCAATCCTCGGTTTAGTTCATGTAAGATGAGAAATGTCGCAAACTTCGGACTTCGAAGCAAGAGTTGAACCTACTCATTGAAGTAAATTTTTAGCATAATGGAAGTCATTTTCCCTCTACCTACAATTAAGCTGATGCTATCCAGTCTACGGTACCAGCAAGATATTATAAGGCAAACATGCTTTGCTAATTGAAGTCCTTTTCTCTCTACATGCAAGTTACTCGCTGTATCTAAATAGTATTAGATCCAATATTAGGAATCAGATTTATATAGAGTGCTTATCCTAATATGTAGAACTTCAACTCATCATTATTATCAATTATACTGATATCACATTCAGTTCTTAACTCCAAGAGGCGTCATTTTGTAGTTACACATAGCAAAAAACGCATAATTTCATAGTTATCACATAAGTATGGCATAATTTCATTGTTATCACTCAATAATAACGTCTACACAACAATCACACGACATGAAAAGGAAAATGAGAACGAAATCAAGGCGTAATTACCTGCAAGAGCATGTACAAGTACACAGCAATAACATATGGATGAAACTGAATCCTCAATTAACGAGTATTATTATTCCCTGCGAAATCATGCAATAATATCAAGTCGAAATACAAATACAAAACGAAACCTATACAAATTACACAGAAATAGAGAAATGGTCAACGGATCTCACCGACGAGAAAACGTACATTTGCAGCAACGTGATTGTGTGAATAGCTGATGAGTGATTTGCGGCGGCGCTGTCGGCAGTTCGGGAGACGGTGGCGGGAGGCGGCGGGGGAGATGTTGCTTTGAGAGTGACGATCGACCGACTGAAGCGTGTAGACTGATGTGAGAGGATTTTAAATAAGATTTGGGGCGTTAACTGAGATTTCAAATCACTGTTTATCGCCTGTGTTCGAGTGTATGTGAGCTTGTGTATTCTGGACGTTTGTCTGGTTGTCACTTGTCTCTAGTGAAATGCGGAGATCTCTGACAAATTAAAGTAATATGGGGCAACTTCAAAAGACCTGAACTATGACTCAGTTTCAACTCACACCCTTACTTATCGATTCAGACAAATTAGTCGCTTCTTCAGTAAAAATATACAAACAAACCCAAATTTAGTTTGTCGTTACTCGTTAGTTAGATTAACGGAAGGAACATTTTGGTAAGACCAAAATTCCTTTATACTCTTCACCTAGTGAAAAAATACTCCGTTTATTCTTTTTTTTCTTCTCCCATGCAAACCAATTCTATCAAATCTCATCATTACCACCATCAACTATAGATAAAAACCATACATGATTGCCTATAAGCTTTAACAAGATTCATCAAAATTGAAAGAAGAAACAAAAAACTTTGAATAAATTAACATCAAAGAGTGTGATAATGAGTGGTGTAAGCAAGACACACTAGTTGACAGCGATGTCGTAGCAAGGGGATGCGATGCTTGTCCATTGGAGTGCTTAATCAATAAGAGCGAGGAATTACATTAGAGACAGGAGATAGTTGTCTGATGATGATTTAGTGGTCAAGTGGTGCATACGGGGGTGACACTCAGTGAGTTTTGGGTGTGAGCAGCTATGGAGGCTCTAGAGCTTCTTTGTTTTGCAAATTAATGTCGGGGAAAGGACAACCAACAAGTGTTGTTAATAACAGTGATAGTTAGGTAGTATTGACTTATAATGTTTCCCGTTAGCTTTGTTAATGAAACTTGATTATTCAAGTGGACTAATTCACTTGAGTTACTACTTTAGTTGCATATCTATTGACCCTACGTAGTTCGGGGTATGTTGAATTTTTTACCCTTATAAATGTTTATTACTAGTAATAAACATTAAACAATTGGAATAATTGTGGGCCGGTCCACTTTTTAAAGTTTTTAATCGGTCCAGATACATGTTTTTTTTCAAACCGAAAAATGACACTTTTTGGCAAAAAAAAAAAAAAAACTATGATACCCTTAATGAGCATGAGGCGCGCTACGAAAATGAATCGCGGTGCATTAACTATTGAACTGCAATGCATCAATTTTATTGCATTAATTTTTGCACCACAATTCATCAGTTTAATTGTCTAGTCTATTTTTGCACCACGATACATCAATGTTTGAACTGCGATTCATTTGTTTAATTGATTAGTCTATTTTTAATCGCGATACATCAATGTTTGTGACACAATACATTAATCTAATAGTTAGAGATGTTAATAGGGCCGAGAATCGCAGGTATGAACCTATTAAACCGGGTTTTTCAGGGTTAGGTTTGCAATTTTAGCAGACCGCTTAAAGCAGACCATTTAAACCGCAACCGATTAGGGACCGAAACCGTTAGGGCTAGATCGAAAACCGTTAGGGTTAAACCGGAAGCCGACTTTGCATACGGTTTAGTATAGTTAGTAATATACGGGATGGGTATAATACCTAAAACCGTTAGGGTTTGACCGATTAACAGCTTTAATATAGTTAGTATAATATACGGAACGTGTATAATATGCTAAAATAAGCGTACAAGCCTCGAAATTGGGAAAAACGTACAAATTTAATCATTGGCTGGAAACCGCAGGTTTGAACCGAAACCGATAGGGCCAGACCGAAACTATTAGGTTTTTGACCGGACAATAGTGGAAACCGACTAAACCAGACCTATTCTAGACCGGAACCGTTAGGGTTGGACCGAAATCGTTAGGGCTAAACCGATTAACATCTCTACTAATAGTTTTGTACTGGGATACAAAATCATAAAAAACCAGACCACGTCATCCACCTTCTTCTTCCATCTCCTCCATCGTAAGCATTCTTTTTCCTCTTCCTTCTTCGTCTTCGTCTCAACCGAAAAATCCTTCAACCCAGTACAGATCAATTACAGTTTCGTATTTCATGAATCAAAAAACTATTTACCTTTGCGGTTGAAAAAAAATGGTAATGGAAGGGTTGGAAATTTTGGAAAAGAGATCAATCATAATTTTACCCTAAACAATTGCTATGGATTATATGGACCCCCAAATTCAAGGCCCATAACTTTGGTTTGGTGAATTTTTAATTTGACAATTGACCCCTTATTCTATGTTGAAATTTTAGTGTCCTGATCTTTATGACTTAATATCCATTTGGTTCACATACATTGTCTATATCACCCTATTACTCCCTCCGTCCATAAATTATCATTTTAGTTGATTCGGCGCATAGATTAAAAAAAACAATTGACTTGATTATTTATATATGTTTAATATGTAATTTCTTTTAAAACTCATGTGTATGTGGCACATAATTAAAATACGGTGAAAAAGTAAGTATAAAGTGATAAAAGTGGTGTTCTAAAAATATAAGATAAAATTCTGGCTGGTTCACTTTTTGAAATTTGTAACCCTTCCGGTCTACCCCTTCAAATAACCATTTTTGAAATAAATATTCCTATAATAACCAAAGTAAAAAAAAAAAACTCTCTAAATTTCTTCATCTTCCACCTTTTTCTTCTTCACCCTCAAACTGAAATTAGGAGAGAGAGATAGTCAAACTAAAATTAAGAGAGGGAGAGAGAGAGGGAAAGGAATTGCAGGCGATTCTCGCTCCTTGTGCAACAATATAGAGCTTTGTTTAAAAAAAACTACTCCTCTCATGGCGAAACACACGAGTCACATTCCTTCAACTCTTCTTTTCAATATTCTTCATATTCCTCATTTTCTGTATCCAGAAAGACATTGAATCTCGCTTCGGTACTTTGACGTCGTACGAGAATGTATTTGACCCGAAGCCCCTCGTCTTCCCGTCAATCCCTCCCTACGAGGACAAGTTTTACGTCAAGCTCCCCTGTTTCGATTTTGTATGGAGTGACAACGGGAGTTCCAGGATTGGATCGATTGCCAATCGAATTATGACCAATAATCCTGGTTGACCCATTCCTTCTACCAAGGTATGTACGCTTGATTTTGGATTATTTTGATTTTTGAATTGCGATTCATCATTTCTTGAATCGCGGTGCATAAATGTTTTAAATTGCGATGCATTTTTCAAAAAGAAATTAATCGCGATGTAAATTTTTTTGAATCGCGGTACGTTTTCATAGTGTGCCTTAAGTTCATTAAGGGTATCGTAGTTATTTCGCCCCCAAAAGTGTCCGTTGAAAAATAAAACACAGTACTGGAATGAATTAAAATTTAAAAATTAGACCGGCCCGCAATTGTTCCAAAAATGTAAGTTTCAAACGGAACAATTATTTTAAAATGGACGGAAAAAAACGATAATTTAGGGACGGAGGAGTAGTACACTAGCTTACTATTTTGAGAAAAAATACTAAAAAGTCTTACCAAAAAATTGTCATATCCAAAAAATTTCAAAAATATTTTTTGTATCCAAAAAGTCAAAAACTCAAAATTTAGCACCAAAAAGTCCAAAACTTAACATATCTATTTTTCATTTGAACGAAAATTTATTTTTCTTTTCGTTTATGACAATAATGATAGAATGTATTGAATATTATTATTTTATTATTACTACTACTATTATTATAACAATAATAATATTATTATAATAATATTATTATTATCTTCATTAAAATTATTAGTATTAAATACCAAAAGTCTATTTAAGAAATTCATTTCTCAATGATCCCAAAACAACTATTCAATCTATAAAATCTAAAATTAATCTTTTCCTACTAAAATTTCAAAAGTTAACATTTACACTTTTATAAAATTGTGGTAGTAATATTAGTAGTCGTAATAGTGATAATAATGATAATAATAATAATAATTCTAGTAGATAACATTATTAATAACAATAATAATATTAATAACAAATTTTTTAATGTTATTCTTTTTATTAATAGTAAGTTATTTGTTGTTGTTGTTGTTTTTTAATATGATTATTATTATTATTATTATTATTTTATCTAAAATAATGAATCATTAAAATGATTAAAGTAAAAAATAAGATTCATTTCAAATAAAACCACATACTCTAACGATGTAGAAGACGCGTTAAGTTTAGAACTTTTTGGTATTAAGAGTTTAATTTTGAGACTTTTTAGATAGAAGAATAATTTTTAGAAATTTTTGGAAATGAGATTTTTTTAGTGGGACTTTTTAGTATATTTTTTTCCTACATTTACTAAACAAACTATATAATCATACTACACACAAATCTAATTTATACTACATTCGTTCGGGTAAAGAGTTCACTATACTATTTTGCGACGTTTCACTTTAAGAGTACTTTTAAAAAAATTAAGTTTATCATTTTCATAACATATCAACTTTACCATCTACATTTAAGATTAAAATACTGATTATGCCCAAACATTTTTGTAATTATGACAAACATTAATGCTAGTTATATATTCCTTAATAATTAGTTTTTTCAAACATGAACTCTTATGGTGGAATAAAAAAAGTATCTATATTATAATAAAGCTCATACTCAAACGCTTGAGTTGGTAAAAGTTAACTACTAGGATTTATTTTTTACAAATATTTAGTTTTTTATTTTTTATTAGGATTTACTGTTTTACAAATGTTTAATTTGCAGTTTGTTAATTGATTTTTCTCTTAATCAACTTAATTTTAATTTATTTTTTGTCCGACCTCGATTAATTGTTTTAAAAAATCTTAATTTTAAAATTTTGTATTTTAATTTCTTTTTTAAAATTTGTGCTAAGTTTCCCTTGTTGGTTTGAAATCTTTGTGCTTTTATTTCAAATAGTCTTTTGTTAGTTCATTATGTCTCATTCAATTTACTTTATGGTTTTTGTTTGCTGAGATTTTAATTTTTGAGTTTATATCATTTAACATGTACTTGGTTGGTGTGTGTGTGTGTGTGAGAGAGAGAGAGAGAGATACAGAGAGAGAAATAATACTTTTTAATGTTTAATTATACTTTTATTGGATGAGTTACAAAATTTTAAAGCTAATAAAATGTGTTATTTCTTTAGTTTTTGAGATGTTTTTGTGTGTTATGTATATTGATCCGACTCCTACAAAATCTAAAACATATATTAATTTATTCGCAGCATGCTTCATACACTAATCACGTCTCATACCAATATCGTGTCATAAGCACAAACACGAATTATAGTCTATTACTGAAATAAAATTCACTTTTCCTTTCGTCTGTTCACGTGGCAACTTAATATTCACCCCCCTAATTCTCCTATATGAATCATTCCAATGTACATCTTTTAAGTTTTCTTTTCTGCAACAAAATTCAATACATATCTTTCAATTACCTTTTTTTTTAAATGGAGGTATCCCATCCTAACATAACAACTTCAATTATTATCTTTTCTACCCAATATATAATAAGTTTAGAAATACAATTTATGACCGTAATTCATGTACATCACAAATGAGTATCACTAGTCCCAATAACATAAGTTGTCAAGTTTATTTGAACTCATTAAAGACACGATCCATGCACACACATAATAATATACATTTATAATTTACATGTTAACATATATATATATATATATATATATATATATAGAAAGAGAGAGAGAGGGACACAAAAGGAGAGGAGAAATGACATACACACATAATTATCACAAATCTCTCCTCTATGCATGTTTTTGCTTGTGATGGTTAACTTGGTTGATTTTTGTTAGTAAAGGGGGATTATTGCATAGATGCACCTTCATTCGGTGATTTTCATGCCAACTTTTTCAATTTACTCCTACTTTCTTCCGCAAGTGCAACTTTTCCAAACCTAGATAGATTTCTTGAATTTCTTTCACTCAATATACAAAAAAATATTATACATGGTAAGTTAATGTCATTAATTATTGTGAATCAATTCATTTTGTATCACTTATTCATAACTGAAAGATCAATAGTAAGCTAAGATTCACGAAATCTGTCAATGCAGTTCGTGATGTAGCTTGTTACTGTAGCTACACCTGGAAATGCATTGACCAGAAATTCAAAAACAGCAGAAGACTTTTAATTTAAAACACAAATTAAACACAGATGTTAACCAAACAATCTAAGTATATGCTTGTAGATCCAGCCTTATGGCCAAAAAGATTTCACTAAAAAGATGAAGTGTTTTACAAACCAATACGTGAAATCACAAAAACCTAAACTCTCACAAGACAACATGTCTTAGAGAGCAAAACCTACAGAAACAAAGGTAAAGAAAACGTGAGATTAAAAAATCAACTCCCTGGAAACACTAGGAAGACAAACAGCAACAACAGGTCAATGCAGTTCAGTATGAAGCTGCATCCGCAACTTCATCCAAATTTCATCAACACACTTTTCTAAATATTCTATTTTGGTGTATTATGTATGCTCTGCTCTCTATGCCTTGTGTATTCTGCTCTCTGTACTCTTGTTCTACATCATGCTCCATATAAATAGATGAAGAAGTCCTACAATTTAATTAGGAAACAAACAACACTCCAACATACTAAAGGATCGTGAGTTAGTTTTAATAACCAAATAAACCACCTTAATTACGTAGATATTGATTCCAAATATAAGTCAAAAAATATATCCTACACAAATAAGAATCTAACAACTCCAAGGAAACATAATGTTAGTAAATAAAAGATTTATTTCCTAAAATAGTTTCCTAATTTAATTCAAATAATCTTACCAAAGATTTTGTCAAACTTAATTATGGACTCTTGATTGCTTTTGGAAGTATTTAAATATGGTAACACTTACCATTGCTTTAGGATCAAGAAAGTAGTAAATATGGTAAATAGTTCTCATATCTTTTGGATCAAGAAAGGGCACAATAATAAATTCAATTGAGTAAAATAGGCCGACTCTATTTTACCTTTACAATAACTCTTTTTTCCAGATTTTACAAACTACTCTCTCCGTCCTAAAATTATTGTCCTACTTTTATTTTTCATCTGTCTCAAAATAATTATCTTATTTGAAACTTTCCTTTTTAGAACAACATTTTTACCTTACCACTTTACCCTTACTTTGTTATCATACTTTAATTATGAGTTATATACACATGAATTTTAAAGGAACTTACACGTCAAACCAATATTAATACAAGTTAATTGTGTTTTCTTAATCTATGTGTCAGGTACTATAATTTTGGGACGGAGATAATAATATTTAGGTCGAACCCCGATAAAATACAGTTTGGTTCGGTATGGTATAAGGGTTGTATCTGCTCAATTCGATTTGAATAAATCGCAAATTGATTGGAGCGATTTAGGGCTCGCTTGTTGTGGCTAATGGCTTATGACTTATGGCTGATAGCTGAATGATTTGTGTCTGATTGCATGATAGACTATTTGTTACAGATGTTGAAAAGCTATTTATGAGTTGTTATAATTATTTGTTAAAAAAAAACTTCAAAATTAGTATTCATATTTTTATGTATATTTCATAAAATGATGAAATGAGGATAATCAAATATTTATTAATGAATAGTTGTCTTCATTTTTTAGAAAAAAACCAAAAAAACTTAAATTTTTTAGCTTTTTGACTTTGACTTTTCAATGCATAAAGGGTGTTGTATCTTACTTATTGGCTTTTGGCTTATAAGTTGAAATAAAAACTCTAAATATGGTTTTTTAAAAATCAAAAGTAAAAAACCATTCCAAATAAACTGCAACAAACGAGCACTTAGAATAGGGTTTGATAGTGAACCAGACTAAACCGAATGTTACCGTCCAAGCTATGGTTGCATGCACACGGTAGATTAGGGATGTTTAAGTACGTGACAAGCAACTAAAGGTGAGGTCAATCAAATCTTTTTTTTTTTTTTTTACATTTATGCAACTTAAGAAGACACGTGAAAATGAAATCTAGTCATTTTTCTATAAATACGAATAAATAATGAGGTACATACTCTTTGACTTTTATTATTGTATCATTATTATTAGTGATGTATATGTGTTGCACGGTTTATACACGAATATAAAATCATATATTCAATTAAAGTAATAATATATAATTGAAAACTTTTAAGATGAACATAATAAATAAAAATTAATAAACAGTAAAATTAAAGGTAGAAAATTGCATAAATTTGAAAAAGTTAATATAAATTTTGGAATACTTCTTTATATACAATATTTGTCGTTAAACATGTAATAATATTACAACTATCACTATAAATAACAAAAATCGAAGGCCTATAGGATTAGTAATTCTAGACAAAGTGATATACAATTGGTCATGACTTTGAATGAAGTCTAACGTTAGACAATGACCGACTCTGACTTTTATTTTATAGACACTATCTAAGACACCATAAGCAGAAACTATCTTCTTTGGAATTTGAATGAAATTCTATAATCACATGGTATCAATGATGTTCTTGAAATCAAAACAGTACCCTCTTTAAAAAACTCAATATTCTTAAACATGGTTTCCTAACTATATAATAATTAACATCGTGTCATTACATAACCAACGAAAAGGTCAATGTTATAAAGTTGCTGGAGGTCCAACCTTCAAATTCAACCCAAGATTTGGGATTTCAGAAGATGCATGAAATTATATTTAAAAATTCAGGAGTACATATATCGTTCAAAATATCAACGTTTTATCAGAATGACACAAAGAATATGAATTCAAATACAGTCTTCTTATGGTATTGTTCTAATATATCATGTAATCATTTATTGAATTAATCACTTTAAGAGTCAGAGGTAGAATAGATATGTCTTCCCAAAATGATGAGCCATCGAGACTACTGCCAAATGAAGGATGTGCACAATTGTATTTTAAATCAAAATTAATTTTTTTTACTTTGCTATTGGTTTTAAAAATTACATAATTTTATTTGAAGATTTGAAGAAAACAACCATATTTTTTATATTTACCTATTTTCTTGAATTTATAATAATATATAATGTTTTGTTTCAATTGTTTTAAATATATACCATTTTTTTCAAATTGTTTTTATATATTGTTGTAGACACCCAAATTTCATTTCCCTTTTATAATGTTCTATAAAATATTATTACGAATTAAAATGGACTAAAAAAAATTACTTTTATTACATTTCAGGGACTAAAACATCAAAAGAAACTCGAAGGGGGCTAAGGGACAAAAGAATACAAGAAAAGGGGGGAAATTGCAAAAGAAGCATAAACGGGTACGACACTCAAAAGGGCATGTACCATGCCCAAAGAATGTTGTACCACGCCCAAAAAATATTGTGCTGCACCCAAAAGTTCTTGTACAGTGCCCATTTGTTGTACGCCCCCGTTTCTGTTGTGATCAATTTCGGACGCCACTTTTTATTACCCAACCCACGATAATTGCTACAGTATGCGGCGGTTGAACCCCTACAAAGCTAATATGTATCCTAAGTTATTTTAAGAGACCGATTCGTATAAAGGAAGCTGTCCCCCAGCGCTTCCCTGGAAAAGATCCCCTTCAAATTATTTGAGGAAGGGGGGACGGATAATCTAAAAAAAAAAATCCATGATCCTCTCTGCAAGCTTCTTCTATTCTGGGTGAGGCGGAGATTCTCTCTGCAAAGTTTTTGCCTATTCTAGGCGGAGCAACGCTTTTGCCTATTCTGGGCGGAGCACACACACAAACAAAAAAAATACTTCCTTTCTTGGGAAGACTGTGAGAATCCAAACACATTACTTGTATAACATCATTATAACATGCTCATTATGTGCCTTAACATATTAACTAGTTCATATTGTTGAGGTCTTGCTTGCATTAGGTTGACTACGATCATAGTCTCTTGTATGCCTTCCTTACTTTGCACGCCTTGTTGTACTTGCTTCGACAGATGCCTTAGTACTTCACTAAGTCCTAATAGAGCCTTAGTACCTTTCTTACGTGTTTTAAAAGTTCAATATTGGCCATTGTATGCTTGGTTGAGAGTTCGAAAGCTTTGTTGCTTCATTTGACCTTTTGACTCTTAGAATCTATCGGTTTGTATTCCTTTTGCCTTGTTTCGTGTCTTGAGACTTGTGAGATGTTAACTTGAATCCTAGACCTTGTTTACTAGTCCTTAACATGTTTAAGAATGTTCATTCATTCTTGTAGGATCCTTGTTAAACTCGTTGTTGAATCGTTTGATGTTTGTTACGAGTTTCGCCCTTTATTCCTTCTTGTTTTGGGTGATGTTCAGATCTGTTTCGGACGTGTTTTGAGTGTGTTAAACATCCCTTATGGTCTGGGGTTGCATTGGACATATTTGGGACTTGTTTTCAAGTCATTTTGGCCATCCAGACCACTGAGCCTGGCTCAGTCATGTGACTGAGCAACCGCGCAAAATCCAAAACACCCAGGCTTAAGAAAGTGACTGAGAGCTCGCTCAACCATCCTCCTGGGCAACCGCCCAACCTGCTACCAGCATTACGGGATTTTTCCAAATTTTGAATTTTGGCTTAAACCCTTGAACTATAAACGACACAATTCAAGCCCTAACCTCAATTGAGACCCTTTTAGGTTTAATTTCAACCCTTACGAGTTTTAATCAATGGCACACATGAATACACCAATAGGAATCCTAATAACTCAAACATTGGATTGACCCTTTAGTGACTTCATCCTCCCCAAACTCCAACTTGACAGTCATTGTTCATCCTCCATTGATATTGTTGGGTTCTTAGAGAGAGAAAAAGAGCTTGGGAGTCCTTCACCTTGATAGCTTGATTGTCGGTGATCCAACCATCTGATTTTGGATTTGAGACCACCAAATCAAAGCTCTTGCTCTCTAGTTTAATAATCCTTGCTTTGTTTTGTCATCCAACCATTTGATTTCGAACAAGGTAAGCTCCCAATCCCCTATTTTTATATGCTCAATATCAAGCATGCTCCCTTCATGATAGTTTTTAGATATATGCTCAAGAAGACATGCACCATGTTAATAACTTGAAATTCCTCAAGATAAATTTCTGTAAATTTTGGGTTAATGACTTGTAATTGGTATTTTGGACTTATGTCAAGTATGAATTGTGTTCAAAAATGGATTTGGAATAACTTTTGTTCTTGGACTTGTTATAAATTGGAACTTCAAAATGATGATCATTCTAGGGTTCACAAATTGGGAACTTGATCTTTATGGACTAAAGTCATGAATGACATAGTAGTCTAATTATAAATAAATCAAGAACATAGAAAAGAACAATGAAATGCATATAACATTCATCCTCTACTTGGTGATATTTTAACGATAACTAAACGGAGTTGCACTTAGAGAGTCATTGAAAAATACTGACTCTACAATCAATCCCTACGATGTTTAGAATTCGATTGAATTATAATATAGCTTTCGAGAATTCTTAATGTAATTGATCTCATGCTTGACTTGTATATCGTAGAGTAACATGCCTACTTGATTGGACGAGTCGCTCTTGTCGATCTCGCTCCCCTACTTGATTTATTACGTGAGTAAACATGTACTTGACTCGAACGAGTTCGCTCTTGTCGAACTCGCTCCTTACTTGATTTTGTGTGACAAGTAAATATCTACTTGGCATACCATTAGTCCAGCTGGCATACGTGAATTGTCTCGATGGTCAACGATGCATCGCCCTCATGAATTGTGAGATTCATGGTAGTGATGGGTCGCCACACCATAACCTTGCACACACCCTTCACTACTGATCATAGTGGAGAAGAGTACTTCGTCGTAACCAAAGGGCGCTTGGAACAATACTATCGTGGTCGATGTATCATACACGTGCATCCGATAAATACATTCAAGATAACCTTATCTATTTCAGGTTCTACGAAGCGGCACATGTTCCATAACATATCATTATCCTATGTGATTTACTTTAGCACTTATGTGAAGACAACGTGCATCACGACATGAGAACTATGTGCTAGTATGATCTTCCTTGATAATCAAATATGATAACGTGCTATGTATGCCTTGCATTATATCCTGTCATGCATATTGGTGGCTTACAAAATCTTTATGACTTACCCTATCCCTTTTACTATTTTAGATCCTAATCATCTACGCCCGTCTCGTTGATATTGCTCGTCTGCTCTTGGTGGTAGCGTTGGCTCTTTTGGTTTCTCTTTTGCAAGGACGCTTGGGTTAAAGCAAGTCACTTGGACTTCACTTGAGAATGTGCAATTGTAGTAACTTGTACTTGTTGTAGACTAAGACTTATAGTACTACTTATGTCTCTAGTTGCTTGCCGGCTCTTGTGGGCCGAGCCTTGCTTTCATGCATTGGTTCACTTGTTAAGACTTTCGTTGAACATCTCATTAGCTCTTATTTACTTTTGTTGTTTCTCCGGCGTGTTTAGCCGTCGAGGTGTATATATATTAGCTTGAATTGTTTAGTTGTTGGGTTCCGGTTGTAAAGTCGCCGAATAATTGTTTACATGCTTTTAATTGTTATATCAGGTTCCAAAGTTTTAAATTATTCTGACTTTTTAGTGTCGAGTTGCACTACGTGTCCAATGTTGCATCACGTCAGTTTTGATAATTGAGTTATTGCTTGCCTGTCTTGTCCTTATTTGGACGGCACGACCCGCGATCCCTCCTCGAGGTCGGGGTTAGGTCGTCACAAAGACAAAGGAAGCACAAGAAGGTTGCCTAAACCTAAGCGTATCGGGTACAGACTATCACGTTCCAAATGTATTGGATCTTTGATATTATCTCCCTATAAATATTTCGTTTAGTTTGTAAGTAATAAGTAAAATGTGTTATATATATATATATATATATATATATATATATATATATATATATATATATATATATATATATGCACACACATTTTGTGGATCTGTACATATTTCTACCGTTTGTATATGTAGTTAAAATTTGTTTTCTTTTATGTATATATTGTTGGCTTGAATAAATTAATTATCATGTTTAGTTTGATTTTCTTTATTTATAATGTAACTAAGTGTTTTCCTTTTTATTTGTCCGGCTTGTATAGATTAGTATCTAGATTATTTATTTTCCTCTTTTCCTTTGTTTCGTCTGAACCTTTTTTTCCTTTGTTATTATTTCATTTGTTTACTTAATCAAAGAAATCTTCCTTTTGTTTCTTTTTCTTTTTCATATATACACATATGTTCCTTAGACTAGATTAAATATACAACAATAAACTGAGCATGTTAGCATCTTTTTGAGACCGAAAAAGCGAGTTGGGTGTCTAATCTCTTCCCAACTCGTAACTTAGCCCCCGAACCCAAAATTTTTATTTTTCTCTGTTTACTATTTAAATGGAGGTGAGGACTCTGTACATATAATTTTTAGAGTCCAAGTCGAGGTCGAACGTATTCCACGTGCATAAAGTTTTAAAACCACTTGTTTTTCACGTAACGAAGCGGATTCGAAATAGGGTTCTCACAATTTATTTGGTTTGCAATTAGTTATATGCGCATGGACTCTGTCGAATTATGAATAGTTTGCCTAAAAATTTGATTACTACTCTATTTTTGTGTAATAATTGATAGTTATATGGTTTTTGGTCTAAAATTAGTTATATGTTGTTTACATGAAATTTTCAAATTTAATTCTCCAAATAGAAAGGTAAACTGAATTGAAATCGTTGTTGTCAACATCACTAATTGACATTCCCCAAATTCAATTTCTAAAAAAAAAACATTTGACATAAACAGAACATAAGTGCTTCCATTTCGACATAATGAGTTTTGGCGGGAACATTTTAAAAATGGTAAACTTCTGTTTTTATATATACTAAAGTGGTGCGATGCATGGACTCAATGCTGATATAAATAAAAGCAATATAAAATTTTAATGATAACTAAAAGAAAATAATTATATGTACAGATTATGAGTTCAATATGCACATAAATAAAACAAATAATCAACACGCAGATTACGAAAAATTAAAATTAACACCGACTTCATAGGTCAACATGTACAGAATTTCTATTAATCTATATTAATGTAAAAAATTAATCCATCCGTTATGGGAAAAAAATCACTATTTTATTTTGGGATGCTTCACTTAAAGAGCTCATATTAAAAAATGAAGGCATAAAAGTGTAATTTTGTTACTAATGAGCTACTAAAAATGTCATTTTCTTAAAAAGTTTAACTTTCAAAAGGGAGTTTTTTGCCCAAAACGAAGGGAGTAATTTTTAGTAATTGCAATGTATGGAAATTAAACAAATAATTAAAATAACACTGACTTCGTAAGATAACATGTAATAATTTGTATTAATCTATATTACTATAAAAAATGAATTTTTAGTGACTACAATATATGAAAATTAAAGAAATAATTAAAATGTAAAAATAAAAAAATTGAAGGTAAGAAAATTATGTTAATAAAAAATCACTATCAATTTTTGAATATCTCTTCAAATTGATATGGGCACAATGTTCTTGACCAAAAGATTTTACTTTGTATAATAAAAATTAAAGTTAAATATAGAAAATTATAATCAATTCACCTTTGCGATGCACACGAAGCCTATGTTCATATCAATAATTCAATACAATAGTTAAAATTTTAGTGCTAATAAATACAAATTAATAACCAAAAATTTGGGCTAAACCGGTCTATGGATAGTTTTGACCCGCGACCCGGCAAACAACCGTTAAAACCACGTCGTTTTAGTTGATATATATAATCGAAAGTGAACACCTTTACCCTAGTTACTCTATCACATTCCAAAAAAATTTAACACATCTATGTCGACGATGTCTAAAATTTCTCTCTATCTCTCATTCTATCAATTCAGAAAGCCCACAACCCCAAAGTCACCACCTAATGAAAGTCCGATGACGGAAGCTATGACCACCGTCTTGCTGGATACTTGTTGGTATGCTCGTGTTTTTGGAAATTTTTAAATAACTTTATTTGATTAATTTTAATTTGTGATTTATATAGTTCAACAAGAAATAAAATTCGATGTGAATGTTGATTAATTTCATCATAATTTTATTTAAATTGAATTTTAAAAAACATGCAGAAGTCACTAAAAATCAGAAATAATCGAAATTCTATTTTTTTTTAACATGAAGTTGTCTCAAGAAATTTGTCCTATATCGATTTAAAGATTTTTTTTTACGATATTATAACTGTGGGTATGATGAAATGGACAAAAAATTGTCAGATCCGATATTTTTTAAAATTGATTCTCATATCTGTGAATGAGCATACACACATTCAATTTTTTTAGTTTTTACCATTGCAATTTTTCGAAGTATATAGAGTAAATACCTCCTAAGTCCTAATAGTGAGAATCTGTAAAAATGATGAATTCTATTAGTGATTTACATGTTGCGCAAATTGAGATGTGCGGCTGAGAATTAAATTTAATATAATTGCATATGTTATATTAGCTTAGGCAAGAAATGTTGAATGAATCACCATGTAAGTTAATCAAATGTGAATAGCATATGCATAAGCACATTTGTATTGTTTCTACTCATTGCATTTTTTTCTTCTCTTTTCTAATTTGGTTATGGTGCTTGTCGACTAAGGCTCGTTTGTTGTGGTTGATGACTTATGACTTATAGCTGGTAGCTTAAGCTGGTGACTGATTGATTTTTAGCTGATTGCATGATAAACTGTTTGTTATAGCTTTTAAAAAGCTGCTTATGAGTCGTTATAATTATTTGTTAAAAAAACTTGAAAATTAGTATTCATATTTTTATTTATATTTCATAAAAGGATGAAGTGAGGATAATCAAATGTTTATTAATGAATAATTGTCTTTATGTTTAAAAAAACAAAAAAGCTTAAAATTTTAGCTTTTTGGCTTTGGCTTTTCAATGCATAAAAGGTGTTGTATCTTACTTATTGGCTTTTGGCTTATAAGCGAAACAAACACATTAAATATGACTTTTCGAAAACCAAAAGTCAAAAATCACTCCAAATAAGGCACAACAAACGAGCACTAAACTTCTTCCACATACTCATTTATTATTGCTAATTATGATTATGATGTGCAGATATATGTTTACAAAGCCATGATTTTTTATGCAATTACCAAAGGCACTATTGTTCCTTCAAAGGCAAAACCACCTTTTCTTGCCTCCTCCTCGACGTCGACCTTCAAAGGTTTCCCGCACATTCGGTTTCCATTGCAATTTTTTCTATTATTCTGATTATGATGCTTTCATACTAAACTCTGTCAGTTAGTCATTTATTATTGCATATTATGCTTATAGTCTAATGATATTACTTTTATCTTGGAATGTCATTTATTTAACTTTTTGGGGGTAATCATATCAAGACTGCATATTATGGGAGTGAACATGGCCTTCAAATTATGGTTATATAACTACATTAATTAAACTAGTGATGCCTCCGTTCGTTGCACGATTTGTACATGTGTGTAAAGTTATATATTCAGTTAAGGTTACATATGATGCGTCCAAAATCCTCTTAGACGCACTGGACTTTGCTAATTGGATACCTGACTTTCAATATATCCTTTATCTTCAAAGCTCAACTCTGCAAACCAATAAAAAGAAAACGTGAACTAGGCAGGGGCACTCCCTTCAAATGCCCTCCGACGTAAGAATTAGCACAATAGTTCACTCAGTCAATAATTTGGCAGAGTTTAGGCTAATAGTTAGAATCACGTACCTCCCTCCTTGATCTCGAGGGGTTTATATAGCTGTTGTCGCGTGAGTAACTACCCATTAATGATCATGACATAAATGGCGGGCATATTAACTGCCCCATTAACTGTCTCATTCATCACAATGGTAACATCATGGTAATGATGGATAATTTCCCGGAAGTAACCGTCTACATTCACAATAACTGTCTCTTTGACCAACGAGCATGACAAGTCCTGCTTGTTGCGTGCTGCTGCCCGTTGGTTAATCCCCCAGCTCGTTATGCCCTTACCTGATGGAGGCTAAGCCCCCAGCTCGCGAAATATTAATGGTCGCTGTCCATTTCTCCGTGCCTTGAACCTTGGAATGCACGTGATCTGCCCGTGAGCGATGAAGATGTGCAAGCATGCGACCCATGTCTTGGGCCTATTGGGCCGGGTAGCTCAGTAGCCCCCTACTCCTTGTCTACCGAGTATTCATGCTCGGAGCGAGGAGAAGAAACTTGAATCCACAGACCAAATCGCTCTTGAAATGTAATTAGTTTTTTATTGTGTGCATCGAGTTGCCCACGATCAAATTTTTAAGTAGATGGCAGCCCAAAAGGGTTTTGAAGAGACCAGCCGTCACGCGCCGCCTCTTTGTTCTTACACGGGCCCATTTCCCCATGAGCAATTAAATCCCGCCTCGAATCCCGAGCCTTAATGATGGGTAGCTTCCAAACGACGGTTTCAACAGGTATAAAAGTGGGGTTCCTCCTCATTTCCAACCTTTACCGCTTCAGAAAAGTTCGAATTAAGGAAAATCTTCAGTTCTGCATTTGAAGACCACATTGACGCCGATCTTGTTTGCATCATTGCTCCTGCTTGCATCGGTGCTTAATCCAGAACGATTTTCCAAGGTCTTCACCCTTCGCTCTTCTATATCAACATGTATTTCCTTTAATCTTTGTTGCTATTTTTCCTCATGCCCTTACTGTTATAGTCCCGATTTAGGGCTCAATAGTATCATTTATTCACACACGACCTCTACTGCCACTAATCTGTTGCAGACTTAAGCTTAGAGTATGATCTGTCAAAATTTAGGCTTTTGATTCTTGTTTCTTCTGTTCATCTTGCCTCCCTTTCTGTCACCACACCATTCCGGTCCAAGGGAATCGAGGAATACATGTTAAATCTTGCTCGGGTAGTTAGGCAATAACAGATCAAGTAAAACCCAAGACATGGGTCGCATGCTTGGCCATTACCCTTGGGATTACCCCCAACCTCAGTACTCTCCTTTTTCTTCTCTTTCTTCGCGGTCTCCCCCGCACACCATTTCTGAGCCCGCATTAACATCTCTGCCTGCGTCTTGGGCTCGCGCATACTCAATTCCGACCTCAATCCCCCTTCTCCTTCAAGAAAATCTGTCTCGAAGCATAAAGTCACTTCCTGCTCGGTCAACCCAGGAACCAGCTCCAGTACTTTTGTGAACCGCTCCAAGTAACTAGCGGTTGATTCTTGAGCTCCCGTTTAACCTTAGACAAGTCAACCATTGTCTTTGCAAGTGTGCTCGAGGTCCCAAAATCTGCTAAAAACTTTGTTCGCAAGTCAGCTCAATTATTGATTGATCTACGCGGGAGAGCTCCCATCCATGCCAATGCCTTTCCTTGTAACGCTCCCATAAAAGCTCGAATTTTTAATGCCTCATCTGATGTTACCAAGCCGATCTGGGACTCGAATGACATCAACCAATCCCTCGCCTTGGTCTTCCATGTATACTCTTTAATGTTCGGGAAGATGAGTCCCTGAGCTGGCAGTGCATTCTCAATCCAAGGAGCCAGAGGGCTGGCTGAAGTGCCCAGAAAATTTTCATCAAGGGCTTTGCCCTGCTCCCATGCTTCTATACGGCGTTTTAGGTCTTCAAAGTCCTGCATATTAATGGTTGGAGGCAAACCACCCACGGTGTGCCACTGGGACGGGAGGGACCTGTGGGGGACCTATAGCTCCTAGAGCTTGAGCCACGTCCACGGCCTGCGCCACCTGTGCCTGAGCTACCCCAGCGAGCTGAGCAATTGGCTCATTAGCCACCAAATTTCTCTGAGTGTCTCATTGTTGCAACTCCCTTCTTTCCCTGGATTGATGTGACAAGTGCACTTGAGACCGTCTTGGTGAAGGCGTCCTGTGACGACGAGCATGGGATCTCCTAGGAGATGGAGTGCGGTGAGTGCGAGCATGTGACCTTCGAGGTGAGGGCAAACGAGGTCGGCGATGATGCGACCTTCGTGGAGAAGGTGATCGACGTTGACGTCGAGACTGTGCCGAATCATCCCCCACTCGGGGTCCCAGCCGTGAATGCACACTTGGCACGATCCTGTGACTGGCTCGGCCTTCCTGCTGATTACGTCCCCTTGATTCACGTTCACGTTGCTGCGAGGGGACGAGTACTGGATTTAACTGGTTGTCCCCTGTTCTTGATCAACTCGCAGCTTGGCTTGGTACGGGCAAAGCAGGAAGGGGTTCTAACTCAATGGGTAGAGGCGGCTTACCCATTGTAATCAACTGCAAGTTCAGCTAATGTATCTGCCCCAAATAGATAGCCATTTGACGAAGAGCTTCCTCCCGAAACTCATTAGACAATCCAACAGCAGCTACAGCACTCCTAGCCAGCGAATCCAACCCACGTCGTTGATTGAGCTGGTGGCGTGCATCATGAGGTGGCGGTAGTGGATTATTAGCACCCCTTGATTCACGTTCACGTTGCTGCGAGGGGACAAGTACTGGATTTAACTGGTTGCCCCCTGTTCTTGATCCACTCGCAGCTTGGCTTGGTACGGGCAAAACAGGAAGGGGTTCCAACTCAATGGATAAAGGCGGCTTACTAGGTTGCACAGATACGGATACGTGGATACGGATTCGCAGATACGAGATACGGGGATACGTGATTTTTGAAAAATCCCGGATACGAATACGTTGGGGTAAAGTGTAAATATTCAAATTATAAGGACCAAAATGTAAATATTCAAACTATAAAGACCAAAATATAAATATTCAACATAAGCACCAAAATATAAATATTTAACATCCAAAATATAAATATATGTTTTACAATTGACATAAACACAGAAACTAGGAATATAAATTTTAAAAACCCTAAACCATAAATAAAATAGTCTTAAATAAATCACAAAATGTAATATAACATATTAACACTTTACAGTCAATAGTAATAGTCTAATAGACTCATAGTGTCATATAGCTCAGTGTGTTTTATAATCGGGTCGTGCTGGTTCGTGCTATCGTGTCGTGCCAGACATTGCCACCCTTAATTTCAATTAGTCACTTTTAAATGAGTACTCTGAGAGAAGAAGAGACGAACATTTCGACTTACCTCGAAGACGGCAGAGAAGAATCGCGTGTCGAAGGTTGAAGGCTCGAACTTGGCGGCTAGGGATTGAAGCAAAGACAACTAGGGCTTGAAGCGGCGAGATGACGATAGGAGGAGGCATAACATTATCGCATATGTGAGGTATGCCGTGTCTTTTTTTTCTTTCGACTCTCTCTTGCCAGTCGATTGTTAAGGTAAGTGAATTAGAGATTTCGATTTATCTCCCCCTTTTTCAAGACAAAAATGACTGTGTTTTGTGAGACGTATCCGGAGTTGGGTATTCCCAGACATGCGTATCCGGGTCGGCGTATCCAAACTTTGAGAAAGTGACAATTCGCCCCTCGACGTATCCATGGGCGTATCTAGCGTATCTGGAGCGTATCCGTATCCGGAGAGTATCCGATACGCGGAACGCTACCTCCAGAGCGTATCCGTGCATCATAGGCGGCTTACCCATTGTAATCAACTGCAAGTTCAGCTGATGCATCTGCCCCAAATAGATAGCCCTTTGACGAAGAGCTTCCTCCCGAAACTCATTAGCCAATCCAACAGCAGCTACATCACTCCTAGCCAGCGAATCCAACCCACACCGTTGATTGAGCTGGTGGCGTGCATCATGAGGTGGCGGTAGTGGATTATTATCAGCCGGAAGATTCATACTTGGGGTAGCCGTGTGCACTTCCTCCACCGGGTTATCACCGTTTTCGGCCATAATTAAAACTTAACAAGAACATAATTTCACATTCACAAGGAATGTTTCTTCGTTTCCCGACAATGGAACCAACTGATGCGTCCAAAATCCTCTTAGACGCACTGGACTTTGCTAACTGGATACCTGACTTTCAATATATCCTTTATCTTCAAGGCCCAACTCTGCAAACCAATAAAAAGAAAACGTGAACTAGGTAGAGGCACTCCTTGCAAATGCCCTCCGGCGTAAGAATTAGCACAATAGTTCACTCAGTCAATAATTTGGCAGAGTTTAGGCTAATAGTTAGAATCACGTACCTCCCTCCTTGATCTCGAGGGGTTTATATAGCTGTTGTCGGTGAGTAACTGCCCATTAATGATCATGGCATAAATGACGGGCATATTAACTGCCCCATTAACTGTCCCATTCATCACAACGGTAACATCATGGTAATGATGGAGAATTTCCCGGAAGTAACCATCTATATTCACAATAACTGTCTCTTTGACCAACGAGCATGACAAGTCCTGCTCGTTGCGTGCTGTTGCCTGCTAGTTAATCCCCCAGCTCGCTATGCCCTTACCTGATGAAGGCTAAGCCCCCAGCTCGCGAAATATTAATGGTCGCTGCCCATTTCTCCGTGCCTTGAACCTTGGAATGCACGTGCTCTGCCCGTGAGCGATGAAGATGTGCAAGGCATGCGATCCATGTCTTGGGCCTATTGGGCCGGGCAGCTCAACATAATATACAATTAAATTTTTTAATATGGACAAAATATGGACAAAATAAAAAAAAAGATTAATAAATAGTAAATTTAAAGATCGAAAATCATATAAATTTGAAAAAAAAGTTGTTATAAATTTTGGAATACTTCTTTATATGCAACATTTTGTCGTTAACGTGTACGACTATTATAACTACCACTATCACAACTGAAACTACGAATGTGTAATATATATATATATATATATATATATATATATATATATATATATATATATATATATATATATATATATATATATATTAGCTATGAAATTGTTATATTTGTAACTTTAATATTACATATTTGTAATTTTTAGATATATTTATTAATTTAAAATAAAATTATGTTTGTCTATGAAGTTTGTTAATTTTTTAATAAAATACATCAGATTTGTAATTTTAAAATATATAGATGTAATTTTTAGATCTGTTTTAAAACAAATATAGGTCATTTTATATCTGTAATTTTAGGTTAGTAATTTTAAATTATAGATATGTATTTAAGAAAATGCAGTTTAAAATATATATTTGTAATTTTTAGATCTTAGTTCTTGATGGATGATCTGTATTTATAAGATTTGTAATTTACTGGAGATCGATCATCATCCAATTTTTTTTATTTTGCTACACTTATTATCTATAATCACTAAAACAAACTATTATAGATTGAAAACTGCATCAGCAAATACCAGGTCTCCACATGCATATAGATTATTAACAAATTATAATTATGTCAAGTCAAATCAAAATATGTATGAAGTTTTATTCAATGAGTAATTGTGGTGTGTGTGTGTATTTATCAACAATGGTTAATTTAGACGATATTGGTAATTAGATGTGTAATTTGTCAAATGTACGTGATTAGTGGTTTAATTTCTTAGCTTTTCTTGACACTTAAACACTGTTAAGTATATTACAGTATATCAAAGTTGAGTTACTGATATAATTAATCTATTTTGCTGCTCTTGTTGTCTATGAAATTTTGTCTCAATAAATAATGGTTATGTGGGTGTGTGTGTAGGACCTCGAACCTTCGTGTGTTTGACTTTCTTATTTTGTGTGCCGAATGGCCGTAGCATTTCTTGTTCGGCTTGTTGTGAGAGCCTGGATATGTGTGATTAGGCTATCTAGAGGCCAATACACTATTAGTGTGTGATTCATACTCACATACGTGATATAGTTTCAAGTCGTATCTCGACGTTAGTTGAAATGTGATTCGGTTGATAGTTCAGTTGCATAGTTCTTTCCCGTGACCTCGGTTATACCCTAGGTCGTCGTGTGGTTGTGATGAGTGTTCTTCTATTGGTTGAAGCTCTTATGGGACTTGTTCCCTAAGTCAATTTGTGCTTTGGGTGCTTTATGCATCACATTCGTCTTTATCGCGTTTCGTAAATTGAACCTTGTGTACATCGCGCCTAATGGAGTTTTGATACTCTAGACTGGTTGTTTGGCTTCACAGAAGTGTAGTCCATACCCTAGACCATTAACATGATTATAATCATGTGTTAGTACTTGTTCGATCATCAGTTTTGTTGGGTTTTAATCGAAATTAACAAGGCGGAATAATAAAACTTTAATTTCAAAACCATCCCAAGATCTATGCAAATTAATATAAATTAGATTTAGGATACATACCCGAATATTGGAACGATCAATCTTCAATAGAATCACATTTAAATCACGATCACCACAACAAACGATTTGCACGGCTTCTCTATGGTATCCACACGAATGGATTGAACATGATTAATCCAACAATTCTGTGCTAGACAATTGTTGAATCAAAGTAGGAAACCCTTCGTCTAACGAAGAACTAATCCCTAATTTTTCTCCCTGCGAATTTAGTGTTTCACCAAACCCTAAATTTGTTTGTTAGGAAGTCAATAAAAAATCCTCTACTTTACCAACTAAAGCGTTCCCCATATATATGAGGAGAGTAGGCGACCAAACATAGTCCTAGTCAAACTAGGGCTATGTTTTGGTCCCTTTATATTATTCCATTTAAGCACATTAATCAAATTAATGATCCAAATTAATTCTAGTCAAATTCATTCTAAGTGTGTGACCCAATAGGTTCCTAAATTACGTTGGCAATAATTAATTACTATATGAAATATATAATTAATTATAAACAATGAGCGGCATCTAGCAATACATCATTGTTACCCAAGTAATAGGAATTATCAATGATTACAAATAACTGATTGTGACCAAAATAGTTCTTGTCCATTTGTCCTAATATTTTATTAAACACAAGGTATGGAACGTGCCATCCTTCTTATAGTTTAATCTTGGTTTCTTAATCTCTAAGTAGACTTATATAATAAACTCAATATCTTATATTGATTTATTTGAACACGGCCATACATTTACTTAAGTCTCACTCATCAAGGGCCCATAAATATTATACTCCTGTTATGTAGGAGGGACAAATTCTATTTACATCGTTAATATTCCTCAGCATGATTCGTGACATATCCAATATCCGACTTTATAATCACCTTGTTACAGAATGTCGTTTATCGGTATCAAAATATACAACTCCTCATCTAGGGTATATAACGACTTTAAGTCAAAGGATAACAAACACATTTGTCACTATGAGAATCGCTTATGACACTCATGTAACGATCCACGTAGCATTCTCATGCGGGTCAATCCAGTACGTCGTTACACCTAACACACACCCATGTGTAAACTGATATCAACTACATGAGTCTTAACACATACTAGTCTCCATGTATTATTATTGCTCTTATTAATAATAATATTCGACCATGGATATTTAAGAATAACATATTTATTCTAAGGGTTTTATAATGCATTACTATGAATAAACAAACAATATATAATAAATAAATGCCTCAATAAATAATGATACATTGAGAAATAGATTTGCATGTAGGGCATAAACCAACAGGTTCTGTAATGCCCCGAGCCCGAAAGCCCGATCTACTGCGTGTTGCCCACACACTGGCCCACTGAATAAGCAACACCTTGGGTCATCAGGCCCACTACAAGTCGACCCAAAAGTCCATGGATGATGTTGGTGCCCAGAGGTAGTGTATGACCACCTTATAAATCGAACACAATTCCTACAACTACCCGATGTGGGATGGGGTGTTACAGGTTCGATCGTTGGAAAGTTATTCCATAATCTCGACTTTCATTCATTTTGTTTCCGACGTCGTTCTGACGTGTTTCAGACTTGTTTTAAGTGAGGATTCATCCTAGATTGATTGGGGTTGAGTAAGGGACCATTTGGACTTGATTTCAAGTCATTTTCTCCTTCACAGACAAGGCACTCGCCTAGCAGATGGTCCAAGCGACCGTCCATTTTCTAGAACAATTACGAAGTGAGAGTTTGAGCTAGGCGCTCGCCTAGTAGATGGGCAAGGCAACCGCCTTATCCCGATGACAGCTTCGGGCTGTTTTCTGATTTTGGAAGTTTTGGTCATTCTACCCTTAATGAATCCCCCCTAAACCCTCCCTAATGCACTCTACTTAGTTCTAATTGAGCCCTAACATGTTGGGTTAACCTTATTGATTATCACTAAGCCTAATGAAGTTGTGATTACCCCCAAACCTTCACTAATCGTACCCATGAAATATCTATCCTACCCCCCTTATTTGTGGATGTTATATCCACAAACTCATTTGAGAGTTCAGTCATTCCTCTCATTTCTTCTTATTCCAAAATGTATTCTAGCGGGAGAGAGAGACAAGGGGAGACTTGGAGCCCTAGAGCTCATTCATTCGATCCACGAAGATCCAACCATCTGATCTTTGATTCGACTTCGGATTCGTGAGCCCTCGATGAGTAGAACACTTCCCCTCGATTTGTTTTCATTTTCCTTGTTGTTTGAGGCATGAATTAGGTACGTTACTACACCTCATACTTTCTCTCTCTAGCTTAAATTGATGCTAGGTTGATAGAGACTTGTTCCCTATGAATTGTAGTGTTAAAACTTGTCTAGATGATGGGTTTATTATGGGTTTTGGTACGAGAACATGTGGGGTTGGATTCATGAGTGTTTTGTTGGGTTTATTGGAGTAATTACTAATTGAAATTACTTATGGTTGGATTTAGCAACTCGAATGAACTTGAAATCCCGAATTTAGGCTATGACCTAGAAATGGGAAGTTGGCATTTTGACTCAACGGAATCACAAAGAGGTTTATCATGTTCCATATGACTCTAGGAAGAAGTCCTACGGGTTTTAGGAATGTTCGGGTCACAAGTGTGCGATCTCAATTGAAAGACGTTTGGAATGGTTTATGTATAACACGTCCTTTTGGTTATCTTAGGACTTCAATTGAAATCCCGAGACTTGCGCAAATGTAACTTTCCCCCTGTTTTGGATCCTATGGATTTAGAGTTAATGATGTTAGGAATTCTGACTCGTTAGAGTTGCCTTGAGTGCATAAATGCCCGTTGACTTGTCTAATAACTTGTTTGGGAATCTTGGGAACATCTCGGAGAATCCGAGATGATGAATTTGTGAATCCTCCTATAGAATGAATTGGGATGCTATATAACTTAGTACCATATATAGAGTCCACTTGAAATGTCGCGAAGACAACTAAGTTGTTATCTAAGACACGTTTGTATTGCCTCGGTCTTGCGAAATAGTCTCGCCCGGACATCTTAAAGAACCTTGACCATACCTTATGTATTTTATCCTTTGAGTGTACTTAATGGCCCTTATCGTCTAGAGAACCTCAACGAGGTCTCATAGTGTTGCAACATGATTCATCATGAAACTGCAAGGACTTGAATGTGACAAGAGTGGTTTATGACTTGTGCATGAACGTTGATGAATTTGGTATTAATGAATGAATTACCATTCTAAAAAGAGCCTTTAAGGTTATAGCCTGGTTATTGGTAAACCTAGACAATCTAGGTAGCCTCAAGAATTATATAAATTATAATGGGCTAAGTTATGAACTTAGTTAGGATTGTGATAGGAATTACTTCTCATGTCTATTTCAATACTATGACTTATAAAGCATAAATATATCAAGTTTTGGACAACATGAATTCTTATGTCTGAATTACATTGCGACTTAAGAAAGCATGATCATGATCCTTGTTATTGATTGAGTTCTTCTTACTTGTTCCTTGAATATGACTTATTAAGCATATTTCGTGTCGTTGTTTAAAATGTGATTTATTCTTGATTGTCCTATTGAGAGTTGATTTGTGTGCTTGTATTGAACTTGAATTCCACTAATAGGTGGATTGGTGAACTTGTTGAACTACGGTTTCTTGATAAAATAAGAACCTAGACATACGTGAATTATGAACATAGAGAAGGGAGATAAATGTATATAACATTTATACCCTATTTGGGATGAATTGTAGCAAGGACTCAACGGAGTCGAGTTTAAGGAATAATTGGACCTTACGAGGATCATGGTGAGATTCTATGACATTTAGAATCCATATGACTAGATTACTAGCTTTTGAAACTTGGATTGAATTGAGTTGACAACTTGACACTTGTACTTTCGAGACTCAATTGAGCTCATATTGTAATCTATATGATTAATCGTGAACATGTCGTGGAATAACATGCCTACTTGACTTGGACGAGTTCGCTCTTATCAATCGCTCCTTACTTGCTTTAATTTGAGTAAACACCTACTTGACTTGGATGAGTTCGCTCTTGTCGAGCTCGATCCCTACTTGATTTTAATGCCAAGTAAACATCTTCTTGTCATTCCATTAGTCCAGCTGGCATACTTGGCTTGTCTCACTGGTAGACGATGCATCGTCGTCTTGAATTGTGAGATTTATGATAGTGATGGATCGATGTACCAGAATCGTGCACACACCCTTCACTACTGATCACAGTGGAGAAGAGTACCTCGTCGTAACTAAAAGGGTGCTTGGAATAATACTATCGTGGTCGATGTATCATACACGTGCATCTGACAATACACTCAAGATAACCCCATTCATTTCAGGTTCTACGTTGCGGCAGCAGTTCTATAACGTATCCTACTCCTATGTGATTTACTACGAGCACTTATGTGACAGGAAAGTATTAATTGAAACATGAGATCTAAGTGACCGTGTTTATCTCTATTGTACATTATTGAAATACTTGGTGTGTATATATGTAGGTATACATACTTATACATGATGATTCTATGAAATACTTGATATGTGTATATATAGATATACATACTTATACGTGATAATTTCATGAATGACTTGATGTGTATATATATAGATATACATACTTACATATGATGTTTTCATGAGAATTGCTTTCTAATTCACTTGGTTTGTTTAAGAACAATGAATTTCACCCTAGTTCATTTGGACAGTTTAGTAAATAAGAATGAAAAATTATCTTGTGGAGTACCTAAAGTATACGATGCGTATTCACGGGTTTTCGTCGTAGTAACGCGATGACATGATTATTTATAACAATATTTCATATTATGTTATATTGTTGTTTGTAATAACGTACTGAGTCTTTATGACTCACTTCGTGCTTTGTTTCTAATATGCAGTTATCCGGTAGCCGCATTGAGGTCGTATAGATCCTGTCTGTAGCTGTGCACAATGGATCGATAACTGAGTTGAGATCGTGTGGTTCGTGATTGTCACAATTGATATTTCTTCTGAGTCGTAGCTCGCAGAGTCCTGTCTAGCATTGTATTGTTTTTATTATTTTGTCCTTCTTTTCTTATATGGATTATGTGAGTAAAGTTATATAAACTTTACAGTTGGGTAGTATTCTTAGTCTTGCTGTACTTTCCTGTCACTGACTATTGTAGTCGAGCGTGTATACTTTACTCTATAGTATTTATTTCGTTGTCCTCCCGGGCAAGCAGTAGCTTCGAAGCATTAAGTGGTTTGGTTGTTATTATTGTTGTTGTTACCCCAGTATGTTATAGTCGTTAGGTCTTGTTGTATATCAGGTTGGTTCCTAGTTGAAACACTGGCCTGAAGTGCCGATGGTTAGTTAAGTGTCTGCGAAGTTACGGCACGTGAGTTTTGTATTCCCCCTTTTTTGAGATAATAGTTTCTCTTGGTTTCATTTGGTTTTGGTTTCGAGCTTATTAGCTCGGGACTTTATTTTGTTAATGCTTTCGCATCCTCGATTTTTGTTGACCTGTATTTTAGTACGGATTCACGTTCATATTTAGAGCTTGATAGCTCAACGATTGACTTGTACTATTACTTTGCAAATGCTTGTCTTTTATTTGTGTTAGTCTCAGCGGCACGACCTTGTAATTTCGTATTGAAATCCGGGTTAGGTCGTCACAGTGTGTGTTTGTTTATCAGCAATTGTGAATTTAGGCGATGTTAGTAATAATGTGTGTACTTTATCAAATTTACATGATTGTTTAGATTTCCTAACTTTTATTGAAGCTTAATGGCTTCACAATTATTTTAAATAGAACCTCCTAGATGCATTTTGATTCATGAAACTTTTTGACTTAAGTATTGTGCTTTTACACATTAATTTAATATATCGTTTACAAATTGAATTTAATAATTATTTAGTAACTCATTGTTGTTGATTTACTAATGTTGAAAAATAACAAAAAAATTATTAGTTAACCATTTTATGTATTTGAAATACATTTGTATTTTTCACATTATTTTGATTTATGGTTTATAAATTAATTTAATATTTCATTTATATACTTTTTTAATTTGTAATTAAATATTATGAATTATATGGACACAATAACTACCATAAAACTAATATTTAATTAAAGAGATGTTTAAGTCGTGGATGTATAAAACCAACGGTTTGAGGTTTTGTTTGTATTTGTGTTTTAACTATTGAGAGTTTAATGAAAAGGTTTACGGCCAATTATTTGGGTTGATATGAATTTTCACATGGTAAATGGACACTTCATTTACGCTCATGCATTTTAGTAAAGATTTTACATATTATTATAGATCTAGATGAGATAATTTTTTACATAACATTTTTACTTAAATTTACAAACAACTAAAGCAAATACGTGGATACAGGGACCAAAAGAATTTGAATATAAATTTACAAAAAAAAAACTCACTATTTAATGAACTAATGTTCATCATTTAAAAGAAATGATAGTTGATTTATTGATTTTCATATTATTGGTTTACAAACAAATATGTCATTATCCATGCCGACTCAAATATCATAGTGAATTATGAGACTAACATCTTTAGAGATTTTTCTTTCATTTCATGTATGCTAATACATAATATAATGAATACTTTATGAAAATCATTACATGACTTTTATGTATTCATATAATGCCAGCATGAGTGGGAAAATTCAAACACTAATTAGCATGAGTATAAATTGAATATTCACATGTGCACTTGACTATGTTGTGTTTATATTATGTATAGATGCAGATTATCTAATTTGTTAGATAAACATGCTCATTGCACTTTAATTTTATTTCTATGAATTAGCGTTAGATATAACTTTGAGCTTTAATTTTAGCGATCTTTGCATTTTTAATTCTTGTATACCATGTTTGAATTATGAACTCAACACCAATTCCATAAGAGATTTAATGTGTTTTTATATACATACAATCGATTTCAATTGTTTTTATTGATAATTATCAAATCATTATAATATCTCCATTAAGATCTAAAAAAACATTCATATATGATTTTTTATCCACCTTGGGTTTTAGCTATACATGCTTTTATAAGATTAAATGAACCATTTTTTTCAACAATATATATTTATTATTTTTTCCAATCGATTTGAATTTCATTTGTTACGTTTGGTTTTTATCTAGATAAAGTTTATGTTTATTGCTCATATATTTTTCTCATGGATTAGGTGGCAACATGCCAACATGATTTGTGACAGCTTGAACTATCAATTGACTATAATGTTGGGAAGCATCATTTTTTGTAATATAATTTATATATAATTGTAATTTTAAAAAACCAAAAAATAGAAAATAACATTATATTAACGAAAAGAAGATATATGTTAACAATTAAATTCAAAATAAGGACATGTCATGCATCGCAATGCACAAAATAAGGCACTTTCATGAACACGATGCATAAAACGCCATTTTCGAGTAACAACAAAATATGTAAGGGTGTAAATTAGTTGAAAACTTTGAAAAAAGAGACTGACTCGTAATTTTTCATAATGTAAACTAATAAAATGACCAAAACTGAAATTAATTTTTATAAGACCAGCCCAAAATAAATAAGCCTAAGGAAATTGGCCCAATGAGAAGACATAAAACCTAGTATGTACCATGAGCAAACTTAAATACACGTTCTCTTCCTCTCCTCACTCATCAGCCATTTAGGACAAAAATTTTAAAAAACATACCAATTTCTTTGCCCTTCACCTAGGGAGGAAAATTTTGGATGTTATTTTTGTTTGACCATCCATTTAAACAAAATTAGTCCAAACCATATATAAAATTTGTTTCTCTCTTGGTGAAGGAAGAATACTTTTAAACGTTGATTTTCCTTACGCGATGACCAATTATAGCTCATGAGGTATATTTGTATCGATTTGTCTCTCATCTAAAAATTACAGACCTAGATAGTCAAGATTTCTCCGACTTCCTAAGATTTTATTTTTAATATATTTTTTGCGATTTTTTTCGAGTAAGTCAATTATTTTGTAGTATGTACTTTTAATATTTTTATAACAAATACATATCTAAACTTATATACGTGTATTTATCATATATGAGCAATTAAGATAATTATTAAAAAAATTACCATTTAAAATATATAAATTGTATCCCCTTCTGAATTTATTTTACATAAAGGCAAAACCCCTACCAGGGCCACCCAACTTTTCAAAAACTTGTAATGCGGCTACCGGAAGTTTAAAATTTTCATTTTTTCCACTATACATTAGTTAGGCTGCGAGTGAGCCCATTTTTTGGACAGACGCTAAATTTGGCCGTTAAATTATATCATTACCTATTTTGTCCCTACAAATACTAACTTTATATGAAATCAGAAACCAAAGGGGTCGAAATGAAACTATTGTTATATATTAATTTGTATTCTACAACCAATCAAGAGACGCCACTTCACGGTTAGTCGAGATCTACAAACCACCACCTGTCTTGCTTTCAAGTCTTCTCCTCTCTCGCAGAGCAGACATTTACTTCATTACATGTTAAACCACAACTGCAAACAATGGCCACCGCCCCCACACTAAATTCGATCAAAGTATATGCTCTCACAATTACAATTAATCAATCAATTTAGGGTTCCAATTTATGGAGACCGAGCTTAAAGACTTGCCCAAATCACAATCACCCCAGCACCTCGAACCTGTCATCGATGATGGCTCCAACAAAGACGACCACACCCTCCTTAAACACGACCCAACCGCCGCCGCCGCCCACTCCACCCCTCAGCTAAGCATCAAAGAGCTGGAGAAGAAATATGTCACTTACGTCCGGTACGACGTGTACCGTACCATGGGGCGCGGTGAGCTTTCCTGGACCAAGGAGGTTCTACTTGCACTTGCGTTGGTGACGCTCGTGCTGGTGTGCGTTGTGTTAGGGATGACGCTCCTTGTGGTGAGTTCCAATTCATGTGTTGAATTAGGCGAGGGTGTAATGAATAGAGCTGTCAAGGTGGGTTGGCGGGGCGAGCCAACCCACAACCTACTTCAACCCACTGTTTGGCGAGTCGGGGCGAGCCAGCCCAAAAAAGTGGCGGGCCTACGAAATACCAACCCAACCCACCTATTTTAGGTGGCGGGGCGGGCTAGCCCTACGGGCCCAACCCATTTTGATAACTCTATTAATGAGTGATTTTTCTGAGGTGGGTTTATCTTCCTTGGATATATCAATTGATTTCCAATAGCCTCGGTAAAAATCTTTTCAATTTCAGTTTCAATTGCCCCTACCGACGCCATCAATATCACACCTTCATGTTCCAAATCAATAATTTCTATATAAAATCACCAACCGCCCCCGGTGGATCTTCAACGATTACTGGTGCTGTCGGGGGTGATGAGTGAAGGAAAGAGATTTAGGGAGAGAAAGTGAAACCGAGAGAACATTTTTCCTTCCTCTATTGCTAAAATAAAAAAAGAGCAGTTCTTGGATACTAGGTTTCAAAGAGAGATTCAGATCTATGTTTGAATTCAATTTTAGATCTGGGTTTTGAATGAAAGATTCAGTTATAGATTTTGATATTTAAGCTCGATGATGAAGTTGAAGACGATGATGATTCCATCCTCGATCTGTAATTCTCTCTCTCTATTCAAGGTATTCGAATTGGGGCCACCAAGAAGGAGTTGGTTATTGGAGACATCCCGGAGCAAAGCTCTACAACAAGGATGTCGTCGGCAACGGAGAGACCGAGAGAGGAGAGATCTTCTAAATGTTTAGCAATTGAACCCCTCTAGATTTATAATTTTATACAAAGTTTTAGTATTAACAAGGGGCAAAATAGGTAATGATATAATTTAATAGTCACATTTAACATCCGTCCAAAAAATGGGCTCGCTTGCAGCCTAACTAATATACAGTGGCTAGAATGAAAATTTTAAACTTTCGATGGCTGCATTGCAAGTTTTTGAAAAGTTAGGTGACCCAAATAGGGGTTTTGCCTATATAAAATGACATTATTTCGGGTTATTTCGAGTATTTAGCATTATATTCAGTTTATTTCAAGTAAATAATTATTTAATTTCTTGATTTTTTAAATATAGTATTTTCTTATTTTTTTATTTTCAAGTTATTAATGTTTGACCTATATTTAAATAGTATATATTTTTTATTTTCTAAAACAAAATCTCAAAAAAAAAAACAAAACAAAACAAAAGTCATGGTCAAGCTTCTATGGCTGCCTCCTTTAGTTACTAACAATTAGAGACTAATTAGTCTTCAAATATTGAGTTCACTTGACCGTAATAGAAAATTAGAAACCAAATTATCATTTGCTTACATGCCAAATTTAGGGATCAAATTGCTATTCATAAAACTTATAGCATAAAATTTTATATTTTCCATTTATAGTCTTGTGCTTCAATGTGTTCTCCACTTCTCTGCAATCATGCAATTGTTCACAACATACAAATGTTTTTCTTCTCTTTGAGCATTGGTTGGCATTTATCCATTGTTGTCGTCTTAATGTAGCATGAATCTGCAATCCAAAAAAAAATGCACATGTAATTGAAAACAATCAACGCAAAAAGGGAAAAAAAAATTACATCTTTGTAACACATGTCTCACGATGGTCCTACACAATATAGTTAAACTGTTCACCAAATGATGAAAGATTATTGTAGCGCCCGAGAATTTTCTTGCATTTATTATGATATTTATTTATTAATCACAAATTGATTAGTGTTAAACTTGCAATGCTAGCATGTTAGTCAAATAGTATTTTGACTTGGGTTTTGAGTTCTAGTGGGAACTTGGTTATATCGTGAGTTGAACTTGTGCAATAGCACGTTTGGAGTCCGATTGTGTTATTTATGTGTTTTGCATTATTTATGTGTTTTATGCTGTGGACTAAGGTAATTGCCTTATGAAAGTTCATTTTCGCTCAAGATATGTTGAGCTTGATGTGTGACGTGTTTAAAGTCCATATTTGACTTTGGTTATGCTAGTTATGATTTATAACATTGAAGTATAAATGATACGTTAAAGTTGGAAAATATATGTTTTCGGCTAGATTGACCCGAAATATATTGTACGTTACGTGTTTCTTTTATATTGTTAAAGTATATTTTTATTTTAATATTATCTAATTAATAATGATTAGTTAGTGTTTAATAATTTAGGTTTAATTGGTTTGACAAGGCTGACTTTTGACCAACCAATTAGATTTATGCCTCAAAGTGACTAACCATTTATTTGGTTATTTTATTGTATCACAAATTGACTATTTGCTTGGGTTTGGGCGGATGACATTTACAATTGAAACAAGCCCGTTTTGTTTTTATTTGTTTTGATCATGGGCGGTTGGTGGGACAACCCCCCCCATCTCTCCTTAGCCGTCTACCATGAGTTACAAACTCATTCTCCTTCCTTCGGTTGCTATGAGAGAGAGTTTTATAGGTTTTAATCTTATTCGCTCGATTTGTTTACGGAAAATTACCCGTTTTTAATCTCGACTCCGCAGGGACGTTGTATCTGTTGAGGGCTACATTTTTACTTGAATATTACGTGTTTTTATTGATATTTTTCGGAGGAGGTAAGTTACTATCCCCTTCCCTTTGTATGTAGGATTGGTATATATGTACTATGGGCTACCCCCACGTGATGTGTTTTGAATTTTGAGTAAAAATACGCTCGTTATTAATTATTGAATATTTGAACTGATATGTGTATTAAATGCTTGAGATAATTATTTTGGCCGAATTAATTATCGGTGAGATTGTGTTGGGACAAATCCTGCAAATCGCAGTGATGCCCGGAATTTATAAGTAATAAATAAATGACTCAATGGAGTCGATTTAGGAACAATAAAATATAATGAGTGTTGTATTGGGTTCCTACGATATTGGGGAATATTTTCGGTTAGACATTTTATATGAAATATCATATGTGTTAATTGTGTTTAAGCAAATAAATGCTTTAGTGTGTATTTTAAGAAAATAGATGCTTACGTGTTTTAATTCAAGTAAATAAGCATGCTCGTATGCGCATCGAGCCCCCGTACTTGGTACTCGATGGTTGTGTTTAATTATAAGTAAAAAACTACTTGTGTATCGCATTGAGTCCAGTTGGCATATGTCGTTGTGTCGACAATGGAACGACAGTAGTCTTTACGAGAGTTAAATCTCGTGATCGCAATGGGTCGTTACATGAGTCTCTCCCTTGTTATTGGTCTTGACAAGGATGTAGCCTTGTCAGAGCAATTCGCATGACAAACAGAAGGCTAGACTCTTGGGTAAAACTCGGAGTAATGAGACTCCTGGTTAAATCCCAAGGTCATTGGTTCTGGATACTATTGGGTTCAGACATGATTTCAGCATGTGTACTGCAACAGCAATGCAACTACGACTCTTGGGTAAAACTCGAGGTAATAAGACCCCTGGTTAAGTCTCAAGGTCGGTGTTTTTTCTGGATACTATTTGGTTCAAACATGACTTTGGTTTTTAGTTCTAGATAATATCAGACTCAGACAATATATTATGTGTATCGCGAAAACAACACATCTATAGTGTTCTTCTGGATTTCTGGTGCAGTTATATATATGTATTGCTTCAGCAACACAACTACAATGTTCATAACAGGACAAGTCAAAAGCTCTCATATAGATTCAGCTCAGATACAGATCAGATTAAGATACTGATTTATATCCTGACTATGTGTTTATATTACGTTGAGTCAATATGCATTATAACATGATCAGCGTGAATTGTGTGCAAGTATATGAATTCCTATACTTGGTGTATCGTGTATTGTGTATTATGTATTGTTATATGTGTATAACAGCATGTCATATTGATCACATGGTAACTTACTGAGTTTATCACTCACCCCGTTCCTTTTGTTTTCCTTAGATCCCAACCAGGCAGGAAGTACGAGGTGAGGTCGGCGAGATTTATTTGACGTCGACAGTCTTTGGTATGCAGCACTTCCGGAGGCTGTATTTATGTTTTGTGAGGACATGGGTCTATAGGAGAGTTATGTAAACTCTTCTTTGGGTTTGGGTTTCATATGGTATTATTCATTTGTTTCCGACGTGTAACGTCGTGCTTGTATATGATACTGTAGTGTTGGTTGGATTTAGAGCCTGGTGTAGTCCGGGCATTGGCTCGTTGACTTTGTTATTTTGTTTCTCGGCCTTTGGTGCCATGGTGTTTTTAATTATCTTATTAGTGGTTAATAATTTGTTAATCATGTTTTTGTTTAGCCCACTTTTAGCGGGGGCTTTGCACGTGTTTTATTTCAGACTAGTGTGTTTTGTTTGATGTTACATGCTTGACCCAGATTTCATATAGAGATTTGGGGTCGGGTCGTGTCAGTTGGTATCAGAGCTATAGGTTAGCTATTAGCCAGGATAGGATCCATGACCTAATTGGGTTTAGTATGGGCTTGGTGTGATTTCGGAGTTATTACACCGAGTGTTTGTGTGTGGGTATAAGAATGGGTATTCGGAGTGCATCCGGTAGTATTTAGAGAGCCGAGAATTTTGACTGCGAGCATAATTGGTGTTGTGAACAGGTAAAGAATCATTAGTTAGCTGGTTTGATTAGAACATTTCAGTTGTTTACAGAGATGGACTAATAGGGCAATGCAGGGAATGTATGGATACTGGAGGTTCGTGCACATAATCAGAAGTTCTAGTACCATAGCTAAAGCTTTGGGATGTACCGATAAAGACAAAGTCAGATTTACGGTGTTTAAGTAAAAAGAATAACCGAGCACATGGGACATGTATTGTTATCTAACATGGAGCAGAACAAAGTATTGCAGAATTTAATGTATCTTTTGCATGAGTTCAAAGTACAGTACACATTGAAGTCAGTTTGAGGTAAACAGGAATCTCAGTTTATTGCATCGAAGCAGGACAACATGACAGTAGTGCAATATTTGGCCAAGTTCACAGAATTGGCTAGATATTGTACCTACTTACTTCCAGATGAGGAGCATAGATGGAAGAATAATACATATATGAGGAAACAGTTGTAGTGTCAAGGCCAATGTTCAAGTAATCAAGTAAGTAATTATTATAAAGAAGGGCAAGTGAAACTGAATACAGGTGGACAGGAAAGCAACAAGCTAATGGTCAAATTCAAGTTTGATTTGCAGCTAGTGTCCGAAGACAGGTCACACAGAGAATGAATAGTACTTAACATAATTTGTGTTATGAATTTGGTGGTATAGATCACCTTGGAAGAGATTTCCCGAGAGTTTAGAATAGCCTATCGGGTGGTTTAGTGTTGTAGAGTACCAGTACTAAGAAGGTTAGAAGTGGTAAGTCTTGAGTGCAGGGTCGAGTATTTGCTCTTGATTAGTAGGAAGAACTCTTATTTGTGTACAAGAACATGTGTTCTTTTCAACCCAGGATTATTGCCTTCATATATTTCATTGCATTGTTGTGGGAAAACTTATGCATCATCCCCGATTTGGCTTGTGTACTTGAGATGATTACCCCAGAAGAGGGAGTACGTGTTGGCTATTGATGGGCCATTAGTGTATTTGGGCAGGTGATATACCAATAGGTAATCACATATTGCATGTTTTAGTTGTTATGATTATATGTGAATTTCACATGATACTCGACTTGATTTGATTATATGTGTATAGAGCACGTGATATGCTAGTAAGTAATCACACGTTGTATGTTGACTTGGCTGTGTAGCCTATGTGTGGTTTTAAATGTCAGATTTGACTATTATGAGTTTTGCATGTGTTAATTACCATATAAAGATGGTTATTTTCTACGCGTCGAGTATACTGAGATAGCATTCATGAGTAACAAATAATGAGTGTACGTACGTTATTTCGCTTAAAAGAACTAGTAAACTGTTCTAGCTGGGTATTTCTGATTATCTGAGATTTTGTTTGGGTTGTAAGTAATGGTACACCAAAATAGAGGATATCCTTGTCATATCTATAACTTCATATATGTTTTCTGTTGGATGCTCTTTATCACTGAGCAGGTATTGAGTTGTTATCAAGGATAACATCTACATTTAAACCATCTTATAGAATTGTATTGGTCTAGTAGGAGGAATTGAAAACTTCACCGCAGGGAATATTTGAATGATGATTTGACAGACAGTCTAGTGGATAACCACATGATGTTTGATGATGTTTATCTAAAAAAGAGATATCGTGTTATGGTTAAAAAAATGATGATTGACTTTTATCGGGTAATGAATAAGAATGAATATATATTATGACTCATTGATGGTTTGATTAATTAGCTACATCGATTTGTTCTGATTTCGGAGTTTTGTTTGAGAGATGATCTCCTTCAACACCGTGTGTTTGAACAAATGATGGAAATATGACCCGATGTCTAGGTCATACCTTGATTGTAGCATTGTATTCCTTATGGAAGATATCCTTGTTTACTTTGAGTTGTGGGATGAATATGAATAACATCCACAAGTAAAGTTATAGATTCTTTATGAGATAACGATGATTTATTAGTTCAGTAAATGTGTTCCTTGCTTAGAGGAAATATTATTTTGTGACGCGTGGTTTCGAATACCAGAATTACAATTGATTTATTGAGACTTGACATAGTATGAAATGAAGATTGTCGAGATTGACTGATTATTATTGAAAAGTTATTGAAATATTTTTTAAAGATAGTTATATCCATGATTCACCTGACACAGTAGAGGATGTTACATGAATGAAATGAAGAGTGTGAAACTAATCTCATGAATGAATGACTACGACCATTGTGTTATTTAGTGAAAATGATGATTTTGTTGTCTACAGTATTGTATCCAAAGAAGACTTAAGTGTGATATTGATATCTTGAAGAAGTTGTCATTTGTATGATCAGAGTCAACTTATTGATGACTTGAATTAATTTCAATCTGTTTGCGATGTCTAAGTGTGAATCTTGTATTGATGGAATTAAAATCAGAACATGACTGGAACTGACAAACATGTTGAGCAAGACGACTTAACCCTTTTACTTGAAAGATTATAAGTGTAAGATACTAGAAGACTTGCGAGATTTAAGTCCCTATGAATCGAAATATGGATTATTAATTGTACCATTTGAATTTACATTTGCTTGTTCAATGAGATTGAAGAATGCATGGAATGACCATGGATTATGGAAATGTTTAGTGGATTTAGTAGAGTTGAACAATCAAACCTTGCAATAGATTGTTATGGAGTTTAACTCGTAAGAGCTGTGTATGTGTTTCTGCTTTTGATGGAATGGAACAATAGATCTGGATGGAATTTATAAGACTGAGCACGTGGTTTATCCAGTGAAGACTGTGGATTTTCTTGAACTAGCATGATTACTTAACCTCCACCAGATGATTGTTTGAGAGACTGGTTAAGATCTTTAAGATAATTTCTTAAAGTGAATGTCACCAAGTGGGTATTGAGATGTCGCTATATGAAGCCATTATGTGTTTATGCATCGCCATCATACGAGGGATGAATCAATGTGTTTATGTATGAGAATGTATTATTTCAACTTAACTTATCTTTTATGGATTGACTATTGAGGACTCCTGACATTATAGAATGAGATTTGCGAATTTTAACAGAGAAAACTCGTTAAAGTGTTACAAGAAGAACCAAGTGATCTTTTTGAGGCAGGTTGTGTGTTATCCGAGGAGTACCTCCCCTTTTGTTGGATTCAGCTTGAGAATTTAGAGACTAAATTCTTTTTAGGGGAAGAGGGTGTAGCGTATGAGAATTTCATTGCATTTATTATGATATTAATTTATTAATCACAAGTCGATTAGTGTTAAACTTGCAATGCTAGCATGTTAGTCAAATAGTATTTTGACTTGGGTTATGAGTTCTAGTGGGAACTTGGTTATATCGTGAGTTGGACTTGTGCAATAGCACGTTTGGAGTCCGATTGTGTTATTTATGTGTTTTGCATTATTTATGTGTTTTAGATTGTGGACTTGGGTAATTGCCTTACGAAAGTCCATTTAGCTCAAGATATGTTGAGCTTAATGTGTGACATGTTTAAAGTCCATATTTGACTTTGGTTATGCTAGTTATGATTTATAATATTGAAATATAAATGACACGTTAAAGTTGGAAAATATATGTTTTCAGCTAGATTGACCCGAAATATATTGTACGTTATGTGTTTCTTTTATATTGTTAAAGTATATTTTTATTTTAACATTGACTAATTAATAATGATTAGTTAGTGTTTAATTGGTTTGACAAGGTTGACTTTTGACCAACCAATGAGATTTATGCCTTAAAGTGACTAACCATTTATTTGGTTATTTTATTGTATCACAAAGTGACTATTTGCTTGGGTTTAGGCGGATGAAATTTACAATTGAAACAAGCCAGTTTTGTTTTTATTTGCTTTGGTTGTGGGCGGTTGGTGGGACACCCACAATCTCTCCTTAGCCGTCTACCATGAGTTACAAACTCATTCTCCTTCCTTCTTTCTTCCTTCAGTTGCTGTGAGAGAGAGAGTTTTATAGGTTTTAATGTTATTCGCTCAATTTGTTTACGGAAAATTACCCGTTTTTAATTCAGACTCCGCAGGGACGTTGTATCTGTTGAGGGCTACATTTCTACCTGATTTACGTGTTTTTATCGATATTTTTCGGAGGAGGTAAGTTACTATCCCCTTCCCTTTATATGTAGGATTGACATACATGTACTGTGGGCTACCCCCACGTGATGTGTTTTGAATTTTGAGTAAAAATACTCTCGTTATTAATTATTGAATATTTGAACTAATATGTGTATTAAATGCTTGAGATAATTATTTGAGCCGAATTAATTATCGGTGAGATTGCGTTGGGACAAATCCTGCAAATCACAGTGATGCACGAAATTTATAAATAATAAATAAATGACTCAACGGAGTCAATTTATGAACAATAAAATATGATGAGTGTTGTATTGGGTTCCTACGATATTGGGGAATATTTTGGGTTAGACATTTTATATGAAATATCATATATGTGTTAATTGTGTTTAAGCAAATAAATGCTTCCATGTGTATTTTAAGCAAATAGATGTTTACGTGTTTTAATTCAAGCAAATAAGCATGCTTGTATGCACGTCGAGCCCTCATACTTGGGACTCGATGGTTGTGTTTAATTACAAGTAAACAACTACTTATGCATCGCATTGAGTCTAGCTGGCATATGTGCTTGTGTCGACAATTAGACGACAGTAGTCTTTACAAGAGTTAAATCTTGTGATCGCAACAGGTCGTTGCCTGAGTCTCTCCCTTGTTATTGGCCGTGACAAGGATGCAACCTTGTCAGAGCAATTCGCATGACAAACAGAAGGCTAGACTATTGGGTAAAACTCGGAGGAATGAGACTCTTGGTTAAGTCTCAAGGTCATTGGTTCTGGATACTATTGGGTTCAGCATGATTTCAAAAGTGTACTGCAATAGCAAAGCAACTACGGCTCTTGTGTGAAACTCGGGGTAATGAAACTTATGGTTAAGTCCCAAGGTCGGTGTTTTTCGGATACTATTGGGTTCAGACATGGCTTTGGTTTTCAGTTCTAGATACTATTAGACTCAGATAGTATATTATGTGTATCGCGACAACAACACATCTATAGTGTTCTTCTGGATTTCTGGTGCAATTATATACGTGTATTGCTTCAGCAACACAACTATAATGTTTATAGCCGGACAAGTCAAAAGCTCTCCTGTAGATTCAGCTCAGATACAGGTCAGATTGAGATAATGATTTATATCCTGATTATGTGTTTATATTACGTTGAGTCAATGTGCATTATAACATGATCAACGTGAATTGTGTGCAAGTATATGAATTTCTATACTTGGTGTATCGTGTATTGTGTATTATGTATTGGTTATATGTGCATAACAGCATGTCATATAGATCACATAGTAACTTATTGAGTTTATCACTCACCTCGTTCCTTTTATTTTCCTTAGATCCCAGCCAGGCAGGAAGTACGCGGTGAGGTCGGCGAGATTTATTAGACGTCGATAGTCTTTGGTGTGCAGCACTTCCGGAGGCTGTATTTGTGTTTTGTGAGGACATGGGTTTATAGGAGAGTTATGTAAACTCTTCCTTGGGTTTGAGTTTCATATGGTATTATTCATTTGATTCTGACGTGTAACGTTTAGCTTGTATATGATAATATAGTGTTGGTTGGCTTTAGAGCCTGGTGTAGTCCGGGCATTGACTCTTTGACTTTGTTATTTTTTTTCTCGGCCTTTGGTACCGTGGTGTTTTTAATTATCTTATTAGTGGTTAATAATTTGTTAATCAGGTTTTTGTTTAGCCCACTTTGAGCAGGGGCTTTGCACGTGTTTTATTTCAAACTAGTGTGTTTTGTTTGATGTTACACGCTTGACCCAGATTTCGTATAGAGATTTGGGGTTGGGTCGCGCCAATTATACAACTGGGCCAATCTCAACTTTAATGACCATTCCACGTTGAATGAGTTGATATCCTTCATTGATTTGAAAAGAGGGGCCATTTTGTAGATATTGCTTCTTCGATTTTGGATTATACTCCGTTGACCTTTAATGGAAACAAACTTATAATGCTTTCATCATTTAAATAGCTTGACAATTGAATAGTTACTAAATTATCGAACTTCCCAAGATGTTCATATCTAGCTAGATGAAGTAGTTAGTCTTCTTAGTAAGATTTGACATACTCATTAGTCTTCTTAGTAAGATTTGGTTTTAGCAACATAAACTATTTAATTCTCTTAAAAATAATATATTTTATATAATTGAAATTTTTTTACATATCAATCATGTATACTAGCAACGCTAATATATTTTCTGTTGATGAGAGTGGATCTTGGGATCTTCATTTTACTCACTCTTGAAAATGCCTTTATCCTATAGTCACTCGACGACCAATTATTGTGAATGATCGAATTTTCTTAAGTTGTTGTGATTTCATTATGTATCTTCTTGATATCTTGGTAATATATATGTAAAAATCTACGAATAAAGCGTAATTCAAATGGCTTAGAAAAACACTACGGGAAAATTACTATGACTATTTGTCTCCATAAGCAAAAAAGAATGAGCGGGAAACCTCGAGTACTATCAAGCATGTGTATAAGTAACCTTAAGTATTATTTCAACTGTTTTAATCACAAATGAATATTTAAATATGTGCACAACTCCCTTTTATGTACTGTTCGAACTCGTGATTCCAATTAACACATTTAAATTAATGTTTTGGTATCAATAGATATGTTCAAAATCCAAAATGAGAAGTGTACTCTTCCAAATTTCACTCAATTGTATTAACAATTTGGTTTAGCCTCAACCTCCACCTGTTCTTCCCACTCTCTCTAAAACTTTTCAATTTTCAATTTCAACGTGTGTTTACATATCATGCGTAACGGGATTATGTGTTTTTTTTCTTCATTTTATGTGTTCAGAATATAAAATACAAAGAGAAGTGTAGATGGAGACAAATACCTTATATATTTGTTCAAACCGCATATTATTGTCTTATAATGTATGCCAACTCATCATCACGTTAAAAAATTAAACTAGTACAAAAAAAAATAGGTGGAGGTTCAATTTGGCGAAAATCAAAACACGAGGTTAATTTCCGTGCGATGGACAAATACCTTATATATTTGAATTTATCAATAAATAAAAGCGGAATCAATTGTGAAAATGAACTACTAAAAATATTATTTTTTTAAAAAAATTGATTTTCAAACTGGGCCTCTTTGCCCGGAACGGAGGGATTAATTAATAATTTGTATGCGGGCCGGATAACAGTTAAAAAGAAAAAAAAAACAAATATTTCAAATTACAAAACTTACGATTTTTTTTAATTTTTTAAAATTTGTATACGAAATTACGGGTCGGAAAAAAATTAAATTGATTAAGTTAATTACGATAACAATTAAAAATAAAAAATACATATACACATTTTCGCAACCATAAAATTGTAAAACCGTAAAATATTAACTGTAAAACCGTAATAACTCAGTAAAAGAGTAACTAATTTTCGCAAATGTAAAATAATAACTGTAAATCGTTTTGTAAACCTTAATATTTCAATAATTAAAATAGGGATGGAAAAAAAGGTGATAAAAACGGTTGAGATTGTGAGATTAAACGTGATAGAGAAACATTCTTTATATTTCATATATATATCAATATTACATTGAAATGAATGCCCGCACATAATTTTTCGTTTAAAAATTTAACATTCGTCAATAACTTTTAACTTATACTTCCTAATTCAAACATGTGCTACCATTAATTAAGAATATTTCCAACCTATTTATAAAATAATAGGAGAGAAAATTGTAATTTTTTAAAAAACTATAATGAAAATTCTTTAAAAAAATAAAGAGACATTATTTGGAAATTGGTGTTGCAAAATAATTTTTTATTCAATAGCCGTAGAATCTTGGTAAAACAGTAAATTGATTAATTTGTATACGAAATTACGGGCTGAAAAAACGAGCCGGACAAAAATTAAATTGATTAAGTTAATTACGATAATAATTAAAAAGAAAAAAATAAAACCGAGAAAGTTAAAGGCACCGTGCTCAACTAATACTCTCTCAGTTTTCAAAATATTATCTATTTTTATCCGGTACACCGTTTAATTTTTTTTTTTTTGATTGTATTGTAAATGACGGGATACTCAACTCCACTGGAATTATTAGAAAATAAAAAAATAAAAAAGGTAAATTGATTAATTTGGAAATTGGTGTTGCAAAATAATTTTTTATTCAATAGTCGTAGAATCTTGGTAAAACAGTAAATTGATTAATTTGTATACGAAATTGCGGGTTGGAAAAAACGAGCCGACAAAAATTAAATTGATTAAGTTAATTACGATAATAATTAAAACCGAGAAAGTTAAAGGCACCGTGCTCAACTAATACCCTCTTCGCTTTCAAAATATTATCTATTTTGATTCGATACATTGTTTAATTTTTTTTGATTGTATTGTAAATGATGGGATAAAAAAATAAAAAAAGGGAATAATGACAACACATGCTGAACATGTCACCATATTAAGTGAAAAAAATCATAAAACCGTAAAACAGTAAACCGTCTTGTAAACTTGGTAAAACAGTAAATTGGTGAACCGTTTTGTAACCGGTGTGCATATGTGAAGATAACTTTTAATCGTGACCGTAGAATCTTTGTAAAACAGTAAATCCTGACCCCTTTTTATCCCAAGTCAATTGCAAGCGTGCGACTATGAGCTGTATTGTATTATAGATGGTCAGCTTCCAATGCTTTTTCACACATTTTTTTTTCTTTTTCTCCTACGTCACGTGCTACATAATGATGATGCTCTCAGTTGCAGCAAATCAAGAAGATGCTGCCATCGTGGCATCAGCTTTTTATGCACTTTTGAATGGTTTATTGGATTTTTTAGCACAACAAATTCAAAAGTTTGGTTTTTATTGATGCAGAGTATGGGCAAAGGATGGGTATGGTACTATTGGATATGCCATGTGGCGAGGACTGTTCGTGGGCTCATTGTGTCATAGTATGGTGATGTGAGGATACTCATACTATTGAAGGACTTCACCTATTTATATTGTAATCTAGATGTAGCCAACACAACTATTTATGTTTCACACGTTTAAGTACATTTGCATTATGATTACAGCTGTTCATATTTCAATGTAATGCACATTTATGAATCGGTTAAAAAATCTAATGTGAAATGATACTTGTAGTTGAAAGTTTGTGTGCTCAAGGCTGACTAATAATATACTAAAGAATGTGAAGATACTTTGGAATTTTTTATCCAGTCAACCATAATAATGCCGTTTTTATTTCTCATTTCCCAAAGTAAAATTGATATATAGTCAAAACGTACAAAAGAGTTGCCAAATTTGGAAAGTGCATTTTGGTGAGAATTTTCCAAAATTTGCTCTTCTTTATATATACATACATATATATATATATATATATATATATATATATATATATATATATATATATATATATATATATATATATATTACACTAATCTTCATTTTCAAGAGCATTAATTATGTTGTAAAAGATTTTTTTAAAAAATTTTATTCTTGTTATAATAATGGATTATGGAAATGACATTTATGTATGGGACATTGGGACCAAAACTACCATGGGGATCCGATAACAAGCTTGAATCAACCTTATGACATATAGATTGTATTTTTTCTAATTTCTTCATTTTATATTGATCACTAGGTTACAATCTTATTGGGCTTAATAATTAACTTTTCATAGATGTGCAGGCATTGGTATTACTCCATCTGTTTTCAAATTATCGTCTCCTTCTTTCCTTTTTCGTCCGTTCTAAAATAATTGTTCTCTTTGATAACTTTCAATTTTAGAAAAACACTTTTACCACTTTACCCTTACGTTTTCTACTTACTTGAATTATGACTAAATGTTCAAAGACATTAAAGGAAACCACACATTTCACCAATATTTATAATATAGTCAATTACTTTTTTTTAAACGGTATGATGGGTCAAAGAGGATAATACTTTGAAAACGAAAGGAGTACGACCTTCCAACTATATGGATCAAAAGTTGCATCGAATCGAGGCTATCCTCCAAGGCTTTCTACGAACTGATTCAAGATCGTTTGTGTATATCCTTTCTTGACTACCCGTCCTTGCTTTTGGTACAGTGTTGTTGCTGGAAATATGGTCATTGGAGAAGGAAGGGAATTGAAGCGTCGCCGTCATTTGTGTGCAGGGCGGCCCATCCATAAGGAATTTGAGGTCATGGCCTGGGCCCCTAAAAGTACCAAATTCTTGGGCCCCCCAAATCTCACAACTACCCTACATATTATTAAAAAAATTAAAAATGTTAAACAAATGTAATATAATGCCTAAAAAATCAGGAATGATTTGTTTGATTTAGCGAGTTATAGTGAAGATCCCAAAACATCTAGTGAAGCAGAATCATTATAAATGAAGTTGGGAGCTTTGAGTTATTGGTTAGCACAATGATTTGATACGAAGTTCATACAATATTGTGAGTGAGACCTTTCAAAGTGAAGGCATGCATATCGATGTTGCAGTAGATCAATTGAAGAACCCTATTGCTCGTTTTCGTGAATACAAAAACATGGTTTCGAGGATGCTTTAATAAAAACTCATTAACTTGCTCGAGAAATAGATGTTGAGCCGATTTTTCGTGAAAGAAGACATGTTTATAGAAAAAGACGTTATCACGAGGCTTCAAGTGAAAAAAAAAACCATTTTTTCTTCACAATAGAGTTTCATATTATAGCACTTCTTGTTTATTGATGATAAAGCTATTCAAGCAATTTTGTGAAAACATCTTTTTTTTTTTTTTTGCTTCTTGTTTAATTTGAAGAAGTGCACAAATGATACAAGTTTAAAAAGTTATTGCAAAAATCTTTCAAATATTTTGACACACAATGAACAAGTTAATGTGGATGAAGATGATTTGTTTATGGAGTTGCAACTTGTTAAACATATATATGTTACTTATGTTGAGTTGTTAGTCATTAATTATTAAGATTTTTGCTAAATATAAATTCTTCTGTGCACCATAATATCTTAGTAATATTGTTATTCATGTTTGTGTAAGATCAAAACAATTTTTTAATTATTCAACCTTTAATTAAGTAAAAATACATTGATATTATTTTATTCAGTAATTTAATGATAGTCGAATAAATTTCCGAATAAAACCAGAATTTGATCAGAATCCGAAAGTTTAGGATATGAAACGATCTTTGAAACATTCGAGATATAATATGAATCCGATAATTTCTTAACAAATCGGATATGAATTTGACTGATACAATCCGAATTCGATCTATTGACTGACCTAGTTTACCGTTATTTGTAGTTAACCGGTCCGTCCATAAATGAATATTTAATATTGCGCACAAATTAAGAATATTTTTAATTTTTAGGTTATGTTAGTGTCCGAGCTCATCATAATTAATAATTCATCTATTTTTAAATAATTGTCTTCCTTTCTTTTTTTATCCGTTTGAAAATAATCTTCATATTTCAAAAAAAAAAAGGAAAACACTTTTACCACTTTACTCTTACTTTTTGTAGGTACTTTAATTATGGTCACATACTCAACGACATTAAAAGAAATCATACATTTCTCTAATATTTATAATACAGTCAATTATTATTTTTAAACGATGTATTGGGTCCGATTGAACGATTGTTTGAAAATGGATGCCCTAAAATATAAGGATCCAATAATTATTACGGAGGATTATTTCATACTAACCGCAGCGCAATGACAAACTTCATACTCTAATAATGACTTAATTCTCATTTTGGTCACCCTACTATTTCAAAAGTTCGCTAAGCTCACTCTACTACCATTTTTCATAGTTTAATAATTGTATTTTATCAAAAGTGTCAATTTGGCCTCAAAAGTGGATGTCGTTAGTTTTGTTTGACGAAAGTCCTGAAAAAGACTAAAATGCCCTTAATGTAAATAATTGAAAGGTCATACTAAAAAAAAGGAGAAAACATAAAATTGACTATTTTAAAATCCAGACCTGATACATTCCCTTATGTCCTTTTTTACATCTCCAATTTCTTGTGAATTCTCATATCGACTTCTTCATCACCTACAAATACAACTCTTTTTTTTTTACAAAAAGTAGTGATGAATAAGATGGAGCGGAGAAAAAACAACAGCTTCAGTTGGAGCTGCTTTATCTTTAGGTATTGAAGCGGAGGTGGCAAGAGCAACATAACGGTTTGTTCACATAACAGTTGTCTTTCAGTGCTCTCAAGCAGAGAAGACTAGTTACATATTCACTCCAGTAGGGATGGTTCTTCTCGACATATTTCATTAAGCTATGATAAGAAGAGCGAAAGAGTTATGGTTTTAGTAGCTATAAAGCTGATTCAATTCTTCAACTTTCTCTCTCCTCCCACTTTTTATTCTTTCTTTTTGTCCAGCACACCAGATCGCTATTTCGATTAAAAAAAAGTACATTTTTTTTCACTTTGTAACCAAAAGGCTTTACTGGGTCTTGTTTACCTTTTGCCTCTTCTGGATATTTTTTTGCTATCCATGTCTTCATGACTTGTGCACTAAATACTTGCTTAGTTGGTTCTTCGTCTGGTGAAAGCCTTAGCAATAATGGGTCTCTTGGGATTTTTCCTTCAATTAATTCCCAATAATTCGAGAGTAAATCCGTTCAAGTCTTGGATAACAGGAGTTTAAGCAATTAGAGTGCCAAAATTCCACCCACCCACCCACCCACACATGTCCATGTTCGTGTATGTAACTCAATTTCTTTTCTTGGTTTTTGTTTGTGTTTGGTTGCAATTGGGGATAAAAAGTAATAGAGTGTTTAATTTAATTGAATTTAGGCGCATACATCAATTTGTGTGAGCAAGGCTATGAGCCCTAATTTTGCCCTAAATTCTAGAAAAGGTACAGAGGTGGTATAGAGAGAAAGAGGCAAGCTCCTAATTCAAAATATAACTTGAGCCTACGAAGGGGACGGAGCTTCCATTTCGAGATACAATCCTTCGTTTCAAGACCTTCTTTTTATTTTTTTCTAGGAATCTGCCAATCGGAGGAGCGCAACCAAGTTTCAAACCTCAAAGCTGCCATGAAAATAAGCTAACATCAGTGAATCATGATTCTGACCTAAATCCAATTCACATGCAAGGGCGATGCTGAAGATGAAGAGCAACATGACCAGCACGTTGCAATAGTAAGGGTAGTTTCGGGTTTTCATAAAAAATAGCAGTTCATCCAAAAAAACAAACGAAGTGATTAACGTGACACTTTTTGTAAAGTACAGTTATTAAACTGTGAAAAATGGTAGTAGATTGAGCTTGGCGGACTTTTCGAAATAGTAGGGTGAAACATTCGAGAGATAATCCGAATTTGATAATTTCTTAACAAATCAGATATGGATTTGACTGATACGATTTGAATCTGAACTATTGACCGACCTAGTTTACCGTTATTTGTAGTTAACCGGACCTCCCATGTGAGAACCCAAATCCTACTTGTGTAACGTGTCTACCATACTTGTTAATATGTTCATTATGTGCCTTAACATGTTTTAGAGTCCATATTGTCCATATCATGCTTGCATTATGTCAACCATGATCGTAGTTGCTAGTATGCCTTCTATACGTTACATGCTTTGTTATACTTGCTTCGTGTATCGTCTTAGTCCTTAACTAAGTCCTACTAGAGCCTTAGTACCTTTATAACATGTTTTATAACCTCAATCTTGGTCATTGTATGCTTGGTTGAGAGTTTGGAAGCCTTCTTGCTTCATTTGACCTTTTGACTCTTAGGGTCTCTCAGTTTGTCTTTCCTTGCCCCGTTTCGTGTCTTTGAGACTCGTGTGATGTTGACTTGAATCCTAGACCTTGTATTCTAGTCCTAAACATGTTTAAGAATGTTCATTCATGCTTGTTGTATCTTTGTTTAACTCATTGTTTATTCGTTTGATGTTCGTTGCGAGTTTCGCCCTTTATTCCTCCTTGCTTCGGGTGATGTTAGGACCTGTTCCGATTGTGTTTTGAGTGTTGGTTTACCCCCCTTGAATTAGAGGTGAGCAGAAGTTTTTCGGAACCGGACCGGACCAATGGAACCGGATCGGACCAGTCAAAAATGGATCGGACCAATACTTTGGATTGGTCATGGATCTGAATTTTTACAGAACCGGACAATTGGGTCGGTCCCCGGTTCCAGAAACCAAAAACGCAGAACCGAACCGAACCGGACCAATGTGTATTTATTATTATTTTATTATATATAATATACTAATATAGTATATATATATATATATATATATATATATATATATATATATATATATAGAAGATAAGAAGATAAAAAGGGAGGGATACAACTTACAACCTAAAGAAAATATATAATAATTTGATTCAATATTTAACCAAGTTTTCTTATTTGATTAAAGAGAAAATAGGAGGGAAAACATTGTTCTTCCCTATTAATTAATTTTCTGCCTCTTTTTGTGATTCCAAACATTATTAGTTTGAAGGATTGTTACCTGTAAATTAATTAAATTAACCATAAGGGGATCGGAGAGGAAGATGACTTGCAAGAAATTTCCTTACAACTTTCTTTTCCGTTTCTCTTTATTAATTTGGAAGTAATGATTTTTACCTTTAGTTTATTTTCACAAGAACAACGAACCCAACAAAATGTTGTATGAAGGAAGAACATGATTTGATTATTGATCATTGTTTTTTAGAAAATATAGTTATCCTCTTGATCAAAGATACGCATCGTATTGGTCCGGTCCTGGTTCTCGTACGTCTTCAATTGGTTCTGGACCGGACCAATGTATTGGTTCTCAGACATATTGGGTTGGTCCTGATTCTATATTTTTTAAGAACTGGACTATTGGTCTGGTCCTGGTTCACTCAGTTTTTCCAAAAAAGTGGACCGAACCGGACCAAGCTCACCCCTACCTTGAATTGCTTGGGTTGTTTGGGGGTCATTCTAGGCCAAATTTGAGGGATTTTCAACCTGGAGACCTTGCGAACGCAAGGTGGTTTGGGCTTGCCCTCGAATGGAGGGCAGCAACTTGGGGAGAGAGTTTTGGAGACCTTGTGGGGGCAAGGTGGAGGGGCCATGCGGCCGCAAGCCTTCCCATGTTCCAACATTACGGGATTTTGAATCCTGAGGAGTTTTTGCTTGCACCTTTGACCCTTGTACGACCCAAATCAACCCCCAACTTGACCCTTGACCCTTTTAAGCCTATTTTCAGCCCTTTGATGTGTTTTAATCAAGGGTACACTTGCATCTACCAATTAGAAGCCTAATAACTCTAATTTTGGGTTAACCCTTTTGTGACTTCAACCTTCCCTAACCTCTAACTTGACAGCCATTTTTCTTCTTTCCACCATTGTTGAGCTGGGTTCTTAGTGAGAGAAAGCTTGGAAGCTCTACCTTGATTGCTTGATTGCCGGAGATCCGACCATCAGATTTTCGATTGGAGACCACCAAATCGAAGCCCTTGCTCTCTAGTTTCTTAATCCTTGCTTTGTTTTAACATGCAACCGTTGGATTTCGAACAAGGTAAGCTATTGATTCCCCTCAGGATGTATGCTAGAAATACCATGCTATCCCATTTTTCTCATGATTCTCATGCTCTACCATGTCTATACCATGTTTGATGATGATTTGAGTTTATGGGATTTTTGAGTGATATACTCATCTTGTTGCTTTGGTCCTAAGCTTAGAATTAAATGTGTTCTATGCCTCATTTGGAATAACTATTGTTCTTGGACCATTGACTTTTAATGACTTTTAGAATTTATGATTCTAGGGTTCCATAATTTATGAATTGATGATAATTCTTGGCTATGGTTATTATTTGGATTAATGGCCTAGTCTAACTTATACGAGAACTTAGAAAAGAGTTTTGAATACAATTAGTGTTTAAACTCTATTGGATGAATTTATAGAGACGACTCAACGGAGTCTATTTTAATGAGCCATTAAACAATACTGGCTCAATGATCAATCCCTACGACGTTCTAAATGTGTTTCACTAAGAATATTAATTCTAGACTCTTGAATTGGATTGACTACCATGCTTGATTTTAAATTTCATATAATAGAATGCCTATTTGACATGTTGAGTTCGCTATTGTCGAACTCAATCCTACTTGAATTATTGATGAGAATAATTACTTGTCATGAATGAGATCGCTCTTGTCGACTTCGTTCATTACTTGAGAATTTGTTAAGTACACACTACTTGGCATTTGCATGAGTCCAGCTGGCATACTTGTCCTTGTATACACACGCCTCCACTGTGGCCGCAGTGGGGAAGTAGCCCCTTTGTTGTAACCATTAGAGCGCATTGGTGTGTCTATCCCAGGCATCTCCTCGGAAGGTCGATGTATTCAAAACCATCTGACACCTCACATTTTAGATAACGCTTGTATGCAGGAACTACGTAGTGGCACCGACTCTCCATATATCCTTATCCTATGTGATTTAGTTACGAGCACCTATGTGAAACAATGTGCATCTTGGATATATGATCTATATGCTTATGTGACGATGTCTTGCCTTGTATGTTGCATATTGTCATGACATGCATGATTGATAGCTTACAATCTTTATGACTTACCCATTCCCCTTTACTGCTTTAGATCCTAGAAAAGCAGGTCCTTCTCGCTAAGGCTTGCAGTGTTTGTGATTCCTTTATTCCTCTTTTGGTCCGACTTGCAGTTGAAGAGGTGGTTTAGATGTCCTCTTCCTTTCTTTTGTAATTTGCAAGGACGACGGGTTTAAAAGCAAGTCATTTAGACTATGCTTGGGAATGTGTATAGAACTTGTACTTGCTTATTTTATTAGCTACTTGTAGTTTTAACACTTGTAGTATATGTATTCCTTTTGATGCCGACATTGTGTAAACCAAGCTTTGGTTATCTTGTTGATTAGTTCACTACGTATAAGTCTTCCGCTGAGCATCCTATTAGTTCTTATTTAATTCTTGTCCATTAACTGCTAGCTTGGGTTCTGGCATGTAGTGTCATCGATGACTTGGTTTAATTGCTTAACTGTTTTATCAGGAAATGTTTTTAAAATTCTGGACTTTTGGTGCCGAGGCGTGTTACGTCTCCAATGTTGCGTCACGTCGTTTTCTTAAATTGAGTCCTTGCATGTTTATGTGTTTACTTGTTCCCCCCTATTTGGGCGGTCCGACTCGAGGTTCCACCTTGGGCCCGGGTCTGGTCGCCACAGTCCATAAATGAATATTTATTTTTAATATTGCACATAAATTAAGAATATTTTTAATTTTTAGGTTATGTTAGTGTCTGAGCACATCATAATTAATAGGGCTAACTTCACCATTGGTCCCTGTACTTTGGAAAAGTCCGCTATTGGTCCCTGTATAATGCAAGTGCACGCCACAAACCAAATAACCCGTATTTTGTTCATCAGAGGTCCTTAGATCTAACTCCGTCAATTGAGTTGCCGTCAAGTGTGCATGTGCTCACTCACGTGCACATTTGAGAGGGCAAACATGGGATTTTCACCCTCGATTGTTTCTCATCTATTAGCAGGAAGCCTTCTCGCCTCTTTTTACAGATCGACATCCATATAAAATGCTCCATTGAACCAACCAAGCTCCATACCAGTGAAGAAGAAAAAATGGGAGATATGTACTGCTCATGTGGTTCTAGGGTAACAATGAAAACATCTTGGACTAATGCCAACCCAGGAAGAAGGTTCTTTACATGTTCACAAGAATTAGGTTTCTTTACCTTATTTCTCTTCCTTTTTTTAAAATTTTAGTTAAGGGAAAAAATGTTTTCTTGTGATTTATCAGTTCAAATACTCAGTCATTCTCTTTGATTTAATTTAAGGTTTCTTCGTTTTCCAAGTTGTTTACAATGTCTTGTGTACAATGTTGTTCATAGATTTTTTTTTTGGGTTGCAGAACAATGGTTGTGGATACTTTAGGTGGTTTGACCAACCTATGTGCGAAAGATCAAGGCAAATTATCCCCGGTCTACTTAGAAGGTTGTGGAACTACGAAGCAACTATTGCAAGACAAAATATGAGACGTAGATGGATGTGGGTTGGGTTAATTTTTTCTTGGTTTCTCTTTGCAATCTTGTTGATTAATGGTTAGGGATGACTTATGTTGGTAAGTAATTGGAAACAATATATGTTGTCTTGTATGTTGAATCCAAGATTTTGGCAATGGTGATGAGTGTTCTATCCCATTTGGCAATGGCATTGACTGTTGTGTTCAATGTTATTTCGAAATGTATGTTGCAAAACATGGCATTGACCGACTGTTGTGTTGAATGTGGTTTCTAAATGTATGTTGCAAAACATGGGTTGGTTTTGTAAATAATTCATAGGTCAAATAACATGGATACAATTATAGTTATTGTTATTGATAGGGGTTAGTTTGGTTGGATATAGTTATTGTTATTGACAAATAACATGGATACAATTTAAAATCAGTGTCAATACCAAATGAGCTATTGACAGTACCTAATGAGCTAGCCAACTTTTGTGCCCTGTTTTCAGTTGGATATAGTTATTGACAAAAAAACATGGTAATGTTTAAAACGAAGCATCCTTTGTGCCAATACCAAATGAGCTACCATTTAAAGATGGATACCAAACCATTGTCAATCACTTTGGATATACAATTTGCAATGACATTGTTTTACAAAAGATACTTTGACTACGATATCTTTGTCAACATTTCATACTAATAATCACATTGTTTTTAAAGCTTACAAAAGACACCAATCACATCCCAAATTTAGTATATGTTTCATAGGCATAGAAGCCCCAAAAAAATGCTAATCACATGTCAACTCGCTAAGGGTTAATCATTTGTACCAAAAAGACCCAAAACTCTATACCATTCAACTGCTAAGGGTTAAAAGCAAGGTCCATTTGTACCAAAAAGACCCAAAATTCTGTACCAAAAGGAGGAATATGTTCAACTTCTTAATTTGGACTTTAAATGTCCAAATAGCTCTTTCCAGCTTTGTCTGCCTTCTTCTTTATTGAAGGCAATGGTTGTGATGCACTATGTGTTTGTGCATGTGCTTGCATTCTGTCCATCCTAACACTTGGAGGCTGGGGTTATGAGCATTCCTACCTTGCTTTTGTTCTTCTTTTTTCAACCTAAAATATTCAAATTAACCAAGTCAAAGAGTGTATAAACTGAAGTGGGGCAACCATTTCAAATACTGCCTTGACTTGGTATTGCCTAGGAAACAATTTGAAAGTTAGCTTATAGTTCAAATACTAATTTATTAGTCAACAATACTCATTTAAAAGTTCAAACTTACTTCATTTCCAATCACTGTCCTAGCTACTTATCCTTTGCCTTGACTTGGTATTGCCTAGGTAACAATTTGAAAGTTAGTTTACAGTTCAAATACTCAGTTATAAGATCAAAATACTTATTTAAAAGTTCAATACTTGTTCTGCATTTGCAGTTTCAGGGACTCCAGGATCTACACTCCCTTGGCCTGTAACCTGAAATAAACAAAGTCAATAATGTTAATTAAACTCAAATACTAAAATAAATGAAGCATGATTATATGATATAACTTACTTGTTTAGTTCCTCCTTGATTTGAATTATTTCTCTTTCTTTTCTTGCTTTGCTTGTTCATGCAGCCTTGAAACCCTTGGCCTTTGCAACTCCTCAAGTTATGACCATAATTTCCACACCTTTGGGAACTCATTCTCCTACCCTTTCTTCCCATCTGCCCACCATTTGACCTTGGTGATTCATTTGGATATCTCCTTTTAATCTTCCTGGGCTGGTAGGCCCGTATTTTTTTTTTGGATACGGGCCTACCAGGTTGTGGACGACTCTTAGGAGCAACAATATGGATATAATCTTGGTGTTGCCACATATCTACACCATTTATTAGAATAATGGTGTATGAATAAATTTTGTCTTGCATTTTCATATTATAATAATCATGAACCCATGTTTTAGGCACACCATTGCCTCAATTAGATCCTTCCAAGTAGATAGTAGGCACTGTATGTTTGCAAGGAATCCTTGTTAAGTCCCATTTCCCATAACTACATGTCCTCCCAGTCAATGAAACCATGCATTGTTCTCCCCAAGGCCCCCTAACCTGGTACCAATCATTCCCATTCCATGCACTGCTGAAGGCATTGGCCTCTTTCTTTGTCCTCTCAAACTCTTCTTGTACCTTCATGCAAAGTTAACCAGAACATTTCTTGATTGCATCCCTTTTTTTCTGAATCCTTTTCATTAAGAAATTCCTAATTGTTTCCAGCTTGCTAATAATAGCTCTGCTCCTAGCTGAGATTATGAATCCATTGAATGATTCAAAAAGGTTGTTCATAGAAATATCACTTTTCACAGCAGTGCTTCAAAAAGCCATACACCAATGACTAGGATCTTTACCAAAGACCCATTGTAATACCTTGACATCTGTCTGGTCAAAGTTTTTCTTAGCACTCTCAAATTGCCTAAAATTTGTTGCTCTAGCACTTTTGAACAAACAGTCTTTTAATGCCTTGCCCCTATGTTCTTTCCTAAAGTTACTAAATATGTGTTGAAGGCACCACCTATGCTCTAGCCCAGGTAAGTTCTCTTGGATAGCAGGAACTAAACCTTATTAAAATCACATACGACAAATGAGAAATGTCAACATACATAAAGTATAACAATTGATTGAATATTAATGAAATATATATATTCAATTATTAATGAAATATGTCTATTTCAATTGACTGGATATTAATGAAATATGTATATTACCTTCTGTTCATCATAAATGAATACCCAATGATGGTTATTGGTGATTTGGAATTCATCCATTATCAACTCAAGAAACCACTTTCATGCTTCTTTATTCTCTGCCTCAACCACTGCATATGCAACTGGATACATCCCTCTATCAGCATCCATGCCAACTGCAACCAATAATTGCCCTGGATATGGACCTTTAAGAAAGGCTCCATTAAATCCTAAGACTTTTCTGCAACTAGCCATGAAACCTTCCTTTAATGCCCCTATACAACAATACAACCTCTTAAATACCCTGATAGTATCATCTTCATTGTACTCTTCAAACTGAAACTTGATTGTTGACCCAGGATTTGTCCTTAGAACCTCACCAGCATAATCCCTAAGAAGAGCATACTACTCTAAGTGATTCCCATAACTTAAATCTTATGTAATCTTCTTTGTTCTATATGTTTGACTCCTAGATACTTCAAATGACTTATCAATCCTCACATGTGCTTTAAAAGCCTCTATTGACCACTGGGGAGTTGACCTAATGGCCTCCATGTATTATTTAGCAAACCAAGAAGTTGTTGCATACTTAACCTGGTAAGTCATGTTGCACATGTGTTCATTTTTGTATGTTCTAATTTCCCACTCTTTGTTGATTTGACTATAAGCCACTTGTATAGCCCAAGGACAAGCACTATTCCCTCTACATATTGCCCTAATCCTGACTTTGTCATTCTTTTTGAATATGACATCCCTTCTATTATCAATTGCATAAGAGTGTATGGCCACCCTAACATCTTCAGTTGATTTATATCTAATGCCTACCTGAAGCTTGGGATCCTTCAAATCAGTCATCATGTTAAAATGTGGAGATTTGGTTTATGCAGTTTCCCATCCAGTGAACTCTCCTTCTTCATCAGTCGTGCACAAACTCTTTAAATCATCTGAATGAGCATATTCAGAACTGACATAACTACTTTCACTCTCATCATCATGACCTAACTTTTTCTTACCCTTGTCCACACTTTGTCTTCCTTCATTTACCTCAGGCTCAACATCAATCTCATAAAAATCTTCACTCTCAAAATCTTCACTCTCACAGTCCTCACTTTCATCCCTCTCAACCCTAGCATGACCCTTAACTTGTATCTCATTTGCAACCTTAAACACAAGATCATCAGTAATATTTAGATCATCATCATCAATAATATATGAAGAAAAGTTTTTTTCTACCTACATTTGGTTCCTTATTAACCTCCTCCAAAGCTACATACCCAGAATATGAAACCTCAACATATAACTCAATAACTTTATCATGTTTCAACCATTCACATATAACTTTGAAATCCTCATCATTTACACAGTACTTTAACCCTCTCTATAAGTTAGTCTCTGGCTCTAAAAAGTAGTAAAAGATACTCTCATCACCCAAATCACCTAATTTCTGCAACATATTTTTAAGAACAATCATGCATAAATTTGACTCCAACAAGTAATCAACATAATTAACATTTCCACCACTGTATACAAGCACATGATTGCACATAAAGTGACCCACATGATACACTTTCAAGGAAAAAAAGGTACTATGTTTCACTGCATTTCAAAGAAAATTAATTTAATGTGTTAAAATTTAAACATTTAAAACAAAGTAGACATTTTAATGTGTAAACAAAGTAGACACAACAACCTCACCTCTACATTTGAAAAGTTAATATGCAAACAAAGTATGAGGGGCCACAAGCCTTACAAAAAAACATTTTACAGAAAAGGGCAAAAATAAATGCTTTATAGAAGAGGGCAAAAACAAATGTATTTAACACACACCAACATATTCCCAACACACATATACATACATGCTTACAAAAGACACAAATCTCATCCCTCTCAACAAATAAACTTTACACTAAACTAACTATTGTTTACAAAAGGGGGAACATCACAACACAGCAAAAAAGGCAACATCACCAAGAAAAGAGGGACCACAATGCTGCAGTTATACAAAAAAAGTTGATTTCTTTACTTGAAAAAAATGCACATGTGTGGAGTAGAATGCACATAGCAAATTGTTACACATAACAATTTGAACACATAACAAATTGAACAAAACAAAGGTCGAAATTCTATAAGATAGACAAAATACAACACGAAATCTGACTTATCAACAAAATATGATCACATGTCACCAAAAAACAACTCAATATGAAACCCTAGAACTGTTATTATAAAATGTATTAAAACAAGGCATAAAAGGACTTACAATATGGGTCGTCACAACCAAGATTCCATTGTCCTTGTCGAATATCCCATATTGTAGCCATCTTCGTTCTTTTACTCCACTCAACTGCTTGGATTCCTCCTTCCATTGCATTTGAAAAACCCTAGGTCTCTTGTTCGCTCAACTGAAGTTTGTGACTTTTGATTTTGATATTTATTTCGATTCCACTTGTCTGTTATATTTCCCGTAGGAGAGACAACCTAGGGTGGAAATCCCATGTTTGCCCTTTCAAATGTGCACGTAAGTGAGCACATGCACACTTGACGACAACTCAATTGACGAAGTTAGAGCTAGGGACCTCCGATGAACAAAATGTGGGTTCTTTGGTCTGTGGCGTGCACTTGCATTGTACAGAGGCCAATAGCGGACTTTTCCAAAGTACAGGGACCAATGGTGAAGTTAGCCCTAATTAATACTTCATCTATTTCTAAATAATTATCCTCTTTTCCTTTTTTATCCTTTCGAAAATAATTGTTATATTTCAAAACTTTACTTTTTAGGAAAAATATTTTTACCACTTTACCTTTACTCTTTGTAACTACTTTAACTAGTATATGTGCCCACGATGTCGGTATCAGATCAGTTCAATGAATGGTCGGGATAAACAAAACTCATAACTGACAGGGTAATTCAAACAAAACACACAACTGAAGGTTTTATATGTAATTGTAGAGGGGTAATTCAAAAATAACTCATAACTGAGAGTTCATTTGTAACTCACATACTTTGTGTTTAGCACAATTCGATTAGGGTCACCAATTAGACCCTAAGCTATTTCATAATATAGACTAGATCTGTGTACCTGTGCCTATGACACGGTGCCAGTATATATGATTTCGTTAATTGAAACAATAATGTCTAAATAGAAAGTGCGATTTTAAACTCGACCCATAGTTGAGGGAGGTTATTTGTAAGTAGTTATATATAATTGACCCATAGCCGTTTGATCTTACAGCTGGAATCAATCCCCACCGCCAGATAACCTCAGTCAATCAACTGAGCTCTATTGTGAGATTATATATTAATGTAAAAGTGGTGTTTTATAAGGGGTGATTGTTTAGGGAAAAAGGGGGTGACTGCTCATAATGTTAATTGTAGGAGGTGACTTTATAATAGTGAATTAAAAATGGATAATTACTTTCACACATGTGAATGTGAGGGTGAATCACAACCGTTAAATTTTTTAAAATAATTTAATTTCAACCTCTAAATAGATTTAGTCAATTGCACATGTGTGAGTATGAGCTCTATTGTATATTAGATTATAGCCATTATAATATAAATTGTACTTTATAGTCACATACTCAACAACATTAAAAAAAATCATACATTATTCTAATATTTATAATATAATACGGAGTACGGAGTAATATTTTTTCTTTAAATATGGGGGCATTTACAAAAAGGGCCAAGTCAAACAAGACTTGGTCTTTTTTACCACACTTAAAAAAAAAAGTTCTTATATGGCCATTTTAATCGTAAAATGTCTAAACTACCCTTCATTTATCCTTTTCTTTTTTTTGGTATTGGTTTGTAGGGTGTAAAATGTCTAAACTACCCTTCATTTATCCTTTTCTTTTTTTGGTATTGGTTTGTAGGGCTCGATTTTATACATTATACGTATGTGGGATTATACCTAAGTATACGAATGCTCACTCGTCGAATATTCCGTCCCTCGGCCTCACGTGTAGTTCGACAAAGTTCGTTAGGATCGTTACTCAAATTAAGTAATATTCGAAATCCGTGTTCTCTTCCAAATTCGAAGGGTTTTCAAGCCCATCAAGTGTGTGCTAACCGCTAAGTAATGTAATCGGGTTCGCTCCTTGTCGAATACTCCCACCCCGATCGCCGTGGAGTTCGAAAAGTTTTCTTCCAAATTCGAAGCAAGCACATCAATTTTGTGCTTAGTATGCTTAGTATTCAGGTTCGCTTTCCATAAACATTCATCGAATCCATTTGATTTTTCTCGCAAATTCAAACATGGCTCAAAATCGGTCTTTCTTTGCAAAATGCACAACTATTCAACAATCATGTGCATTTTTGAACGGTACCTTATACATTGGCACCTAACACTGCTCGTTAATCGGTTACTAAAACGAGTTTGCACCTTGGTTTGCAAACCGGTTTATCAACGGTTTATTGATAAACCCAGTGAGTGTCTCATTACTTAACCGACACTAGTTTTCAAAGAAAGAAGTTTACCTTGGTTTATCAATCGGTTTATTGATAAACCATAGATAAACCGTGAGTGAGTGTCGGTAATTGACACCGGTTAGTTAAGCAAAAGTTTGCAAACCGGTTTATCAATCGGTTTATTGATAAACCATTGATAAACAGTGAAAGTGTCTTCGACATCGGTTTCGAACAGCGAGTTTACCCCTTGGTTTATCAATCGGTTTATTGATAAACCATAGATAAACCAGTGAGTGGTCTGTTAATTGACGGTTTCGGAGAAGTTTACCCTCTTTGGTTTATCAATCCGGTTTATTGATAAACCATAGATAAACCAGTGAGTGTCCGATTATTGACACCGGTTAATAAACGGTTAATAAACAGTAGGTTTGCACCTTGGTTTGCTAATTGGTTTATCAAGTCGTTTATCAAGTGGTTTATTGATAAACCATAGATAAACCAGGTGAGTGTCTGTTAACTAACACTGGTTAGTAAACAGCAGGTTTGCAAACCGATTTATCAACCGTTTATTGATAAACTGTGAGTGTCTGTTAACTTACATCGGTTTCAAACAAAGAGGTTTGCAAACCGGGTTATGAATCGTTTATTGATAAACCATTGATAACCCTGTGAGTGTCTGGTAACGTATAGTGGTTTCGAAACAAGAAGTTTACCCCTCGTTTATCAATCGGTTTATTGATAAACCATAGATAAAACCGTGGCGAGTCGTTGTCATAACTGAGACTAGTTTCAGCGTTAAGCAAGTTACCCCTTACCCTGTTTATCAACGGGTTTATTGATAAACCATAGATAGCAAAGTGTGAGTGTCGGCTAATCGACATCGTTACTAAACAAAGAAGTTTGCAAACTCGGTTTATCAACCGGTGTATTGATAAACCATAGATAAACCAGTGAGTGGTCGTTAATTGACACCGATTTCCAAACAAAGAAGTTTCCCTTCGTTTATCAATCGGTTTATTGATAAACCATAGATAAACCAGTGAGTGGGTCGTTAACTCCGACACCGGTTTCAAACAAAGAAGTTTACCCTTAGCTTATCAACGGTTTATTGATAAACCATAGATAAACAGCAGTGTTAATCGACATCGTTTCAGCAAAGAAGTTTACCCCTTAGCTTATCAACCGGTTTATTGATAAACCGTAGATAAACCGTGAGTGGTCGTTAACCGACATCGTTTCCAAGCAAAGAAGTTTACCCTCGCTTATCAAGTGGTTTATTGATAAACCATAGATAAACCAGTGAGTGGTCGTTAATCGACATCGTTTCCAAGCAAAGAAGTTTACCCTTTAGCTTATTTTACCCCTTAGCTTATCAACTCGTTTATTGATAAACCATAGATAAACCAGTGAGTGGTCGTTAATCGACATCGGTTTCCAAACAAAGAAGCTTACCCCTTAATTTTATCAATCGGTTTATTGATAAACCATAGATAAACCAGCGAATGGCCGTTAATCGACATCGTTTCCAAGCAAAGAAGCCCCTTTTATCAATCGGTTTATTGATAAACCGTAGATAAACCAGTGAGTGGCCGTTAATCGACAATCGTTTCAAGCAAAGAAGTTTACCCTCGCTTATCAAGGTTTATTGATAAACCATAGATAAAACCGTGAGCGTCGTTAATCGGTTTCAGTTGTTGTGTTTACTCCTTAGCTTATTTTACCCCTTAGCTTATCAACCGGTATTGATAAACCATAGATAAAACAAAGTGAGTGGTCGTTAATCGACATCGTTTCAAACAAAGAAGTTTACCTCTTAGCTTATCAACCGTTTATTGATAAACCATAGATAAACCAGTGTAGTGGTCGTTAATTGACATCGTTTCCAACAAAGAAGTTTACCCCTAGTTTATCAATCGTTTATTGATAAACCATAGATAAACCGTGAGTTGTCATAACTGAGATCTGCTTCAAGCGAAAGTGTACCCCTTTGGTTTATCAACCGACAACTCATTCCTTTAAAATTGGAATACATCGAGTATTTGAATGTACTTATTTATTATGTTTTATATTGCGCATATGACTTTCGCATTTTTGGCCCTCGCTATTTATTTTGGACATTTGTTGAAGACGACAT
>CM028377.1:116896289-116932313 GCA_013146195.2 Codonopsis lanceolata | reverse complement strand
GGATATATAGTTATTGTTATTGATAAAATAACATGGATACAATTAAAAAATCGATGTCAATACCAAATGAGCTATTGACGATACCTAATGAGCTAGCCAACTTTTGTGCCCTTTTCGGTTGGATATAGTTATTGACAAAAAAACATGGTAATGTTTAAAAGCAAGCATCCTTTGTGCCAATACCAAATGAGCTACCATTTAAAGATGGATACCAAACCATTGTCAATCACTTTGGATATACAATTTGCAATGACATTGTTTTACAAAATACTTTGACTACGATATCTTTGTCAACATTTCATACTAATAATCACATTGTTTTTAAAGCTTACAAAAGACACCAATCACATCCCAAATTTAGTATATGTTTCATAGGCATAGAAGCCCCAAAAAAATGCTAATCACATGTCAACTCTAAGGGTTAATCATTTGTACCAAAAGACCCAAAACTCTATACCATTCAATGCTAAGGGTTAAAAGCAAGGTCCATTTGTACCAAAAAGACCCAAAATTACGTACCAAAAGGAGGAATATGTTCAACTTCTTAATTTGGACTTTAAATGTCCAAATAGCTCTTTCCGCCTTTGTGCGCCTTCTTCTTTATTGAAGGCAATGGTTGTGATGCACTATGTGTTTGTGCATGTGCTTGCATTCCGTCCATCCTAACACTTGGAGGTTGGGGTTATGAGCATTCCTACCTTGCTTTTGTTCTTCTTTTTTCAACCTAAAATATTCAAATTAACCAAGTCAAAGAGTGTATAAACTGAAGTGGGGCAACCATTTCAAATACTGCCTTGACTTGGTATTGCACAAAACAATTTGAAAGTTAGCTTACAGTTCAAATACTAATTTATTAGTCAACAATACTCATTTAAAAGTTCAAACTTACTTCATTTCCAATCACTGTCCTAGCTACTTATCCTTTCTACCCCAGCCCCTGCCTTGACTTGGTATTGCCTAGGTAACAATTTGAAAGTTAGTTTACAGTTCAAATACTCAGTTATAAGATCAAAATACTTATTTAAAAGTTCAATACTTGTTACGCATTTGGTTTCGGGGACTCAGGATCTACACTCCCGGCACTAACTTTCGATATAAACAAAGTCAATAATGTTAATTAAACTCAAATACTAAAATAAATGAAGCATGATTATATGATATAACTTACTTGTTTAGTTCCTCCTTGATTTGAATTATTTCTCTTTCTTTTCTTGCTTTGCTTGTTCATGCGACCTTGAAACCCTTGGCTTTGCAACTCCTCAAGTTATGACCATAATTTCCACACCTTTGGGAACTCATTCTCCTACCCTTTCTTCCCATCTGCCCACCATTTGACCTTGGTGATTCATTTGGATATCTCCTTTTAATCTTCACAGGGTAGGCGTATTTTTTTGGATGCGGGCCTACCGGGTTGAGCGACTCTTAGGAGCAACAATATGGATATAATCTTGGTGTTGCCACATATCTACACCATTTATTAGAATAATGGTGTATGAATAAATTTTGTCTTGCATTTTCATATTATAATAATCATGAACCCATGTTTTAGGCACACCATTGCCTCAATTAGATCCTTCAAGTAGATAGTAGGCAGCATGTTTGCAAGGAATCCTTGTTAAGTCCCATTTCCCATAACTACATGTCCTCGGTCAATGAAACCATGCATTGTTCTCCCAAGGCCCCTAACTTGGTACCAATCATTCCCATTCCATGCCTTTGCAAGGCATTGGCCTCTTTCTTTGTCCTCTCAAACTCTTCTTGTACCTTCATGCAAAGTTAACCAGAACATTTCTTGATTGCATCCTTTTTTTTCTGAATCCTTTTCATTAAGAAATTCCTAATTGTTTCCAGCTTGCTAATAATAGCTCTGCTCCTAGCTGAGATTATGAATCCATTGAATGATTCAAAAAGGTTGTTCATAGAAATATCACTTTTCACAGCAGTGCTTCAAAAAGCCATACACCAATGACTAGGATCTTTACCAACCCATTGTAATACCTTGACATGCAATGGGTCAAAGTTTTTCTTAGCACTCTCAAATTGCCTAAAATTTGTTGCTCTAGCACTTTTGAACAAAGCAGTCTTTTAATGCCTTGCCCCTATGTTCTTTCCTAAAGTTACTAAATATGTGTTGAAGGCACCACCTATGCTCTACAGGTAAGTTCTCTTGGATAGCGAGAACTAAACCTTATTAAAATCATACGACAAATGAGAAATGTCAACATACATAAAGTATAACAATTGATTGAATATTAATGAAATATATATATTCAATTATTAATGAAATATGTCTATTTCAATTGACTGGATATTAATGAAATATGTATATTACCTTACATTTCATCATAAATGAATACCCAATGATGGTTATTGGTGATTTGGAATTCATCCATTATCAACTCAAGAAACCACTTTCATGCTTCTTTATTCTCACTCCTCAACCACTGCATATCTTTGGATACATCCCTCATCAGCATCCATGCGCAAGCTATACCATAATTGCTGGATATGGACCTTTAAGAAAGGCTCCATTAAATCCTGACTTTTCGCAACTAGCCATGAAACCTTCCTTTAATGCCCCTATACAACAATACAACCTCTTAAATACCCTGATAGTATCATCTTCATTGTACTCTTCAAACTGAAACTTGATTGTTGACCCAGGATTTGTCCTTAGAACCTCACCAGCATAATCCCTAAGAAGAGCATACTACTCTAAGTGATTCCCATAACTTAAATCTTATGTAATCTTCTTTGTTCTATATGTTTGACTCCTAGATACTTCAAATGACTTATCAATCCTCACATGTGCTTTAAAAGCCTCTATTGACCAATGGGAGTTGACCTAATGGCCTCCATGTATTATTTAGCAAACCAAGAAGTTGTTGCATACTTAACCTGGTAAGTCATGTTGCACATGTGTTCATTTTTGTATGTTCTAATTTCCCACTCTTTGTTGATTTGACTATAAGCCACTTGTATAGCCCAAGGACAAGCACTATTCCCTACATATTGCCCTAATCGACTTTGTCATTCTTTTGAATATGACATCCCTTCTATTATCAATTGCATAAGAGTGTATGGCCACCTAACATCTTCGATTGATTTATATCTAATGCCTACAGCTCTTGGGATCCTTCAAATCGATCATCATGTTAAAATGTGGAGATTTGGTTTATGCGATTTCCCATCCGAACTCTCCTTCTTCTTCATCGTGCACAAACTCTTTAAATCATCTGAATGAGCATATTCGAACCGACATAACTACTTTCACTCTCATCATCATGACCTAACTTTTTCTTACCCTTGTCCACACTTTGTCTTCCTTCATTTACCTCGGGCTCAACATCAATCTCATCGAGAATCTTCACTCTCAAAATCTTCACTCTCACAGTCCTCACTTTCATCCCTCTCAACCCTAGCACTGACCCTAACTTGTATCTCATTTGCAACCTTAAACACAAGATCATCGGTAATATTTAGATCATCATCATCAATAATATATGAAGAAAAGTTTTTTTCTACCTACATTTGGTTCCTTATTAACCTCCTCCAAAGCTACATACCCAGAATATGAAACCTCAACATATAACTCAATAACTTTATCATGTTTCAACAATTCACATATAACTTTGAAATCCTCATCATTTACACAGTACTTTAACCCTCTCATAAGTTAGTCCACGGCTCTAAAAGTAGTAAAGATACTCTCATCACCCAAATCACCTAATTTACGCAACATATTTTTAAGAACAATCATGCATAAATTTGACTCAACAAGTAATCAACATAATTAACATTTCCACCACTGTATACAAGCACATGATTGCACATAAAGTGACCCACATGATACACTTTCAAGGAAAAAAAGGTACTATGTTTCTTTCATTTCAAAGAAAATTAATTTAATGTGTTAAAATTTAAACATTTAAAACAAAGTAGACATTTTAATGTGTAAACAAAGTAGACACAACAACCTCACCTCTACATTTGAAAAGTTAATATGCAAACAAAGTATGAGGGGCCACAAGCCTTACAAAAAACATTTTGAGAAAAGGGCAAAAATAAATGCTTTATAGAAGAGGGCAAAAACAAATGTATTTAACACACACCAACATATTCCCAACACACATATACATACATGCTTACAAAAGACACAAATCTCATCCCTCTCAACAAATAAACTTTACACTAAACTAACTATTGTTTACAAAAGGGGGAACATCACAACACATCAAAAGAGGCAACATCACCAAGAAAAAAGGGACCACAATGCTGCAGTTATACAAAAAAAGTTGATTTCTTTACTTGAAAAAAATGCACTTGTGTGGAGTAGAATGCACATAGCAAATTGTTACACATAACAATTTGAACACATAACAAATTGAACAAAACAAAGGTCGAAATTCTATAAGATAGACAAAATACAACACGAAATATGACTTATCAACAAAATATGATCACATGTCACCAAAAAACAACTCAATATGAAACCCTAGAACTGTTATTATAAAATGTATTAAAACAAGGCATAAAAGGACTTACAATATGGGTCGTCACAACCAAGATTCCATTGTCCTTGTCGAATATCCCATATTGTAGCCATCTTCGTTCTTTTACTCCACTCAGCTGCTTGGATTCCTCCTTCCATTGCACTTGAAAAACCCTAGGTCTCTTGTTCGCTCAACTGAAGTTTGTGACTTTTGATTTTGATATTTATTTCGATTCCACTTGTCTGTTATATTTCCCGTAGGAGAGACAACCTAGGGTGGAAATCCCATGTTTGCCCTTTCAAATGTGCACGTAAGTGAGCACATGCACACTTGACGACAACTCAATTGACGAAGTTAGAGCTAGGGACCTCCGATGAACAAAATGTGGGTTCTTTGGTCTGTGGCGTGCACTTGCATTGTACAGAGGCCAATAGCGGACTTTTCCAAAGTACAGGGACCAATGGTGAAGTTAGCCCTAATTAATACTTCATCTATTTCTAAATAATTATCCTCTTTTCCTTTTTTATCCGTTCGAAAATAATTGTTATATTTCAAAACTTTACTTTTTAGGAAAAATATTTTTACCACTTTACCTTTACTCTTTGTAACTACTTTAACTAGTACATGTGCCCACGATGTCGGTATCAGATCAGTTCAATGAATGGTCGGGATAAACAAAACTCATAACTGACGGGGTAATTCAAACAAAACACACAACTGAAGGTTTTATATGTAATTGTAGAGGGGTAATTCAAACATAACTCATAACTGAGAGTTCATTTGTAACTCACATACTTTGTGTTTAGCATAATTCGATCAGGGTCACCAATTAGACCCTAAACTATTTTATAATATAGACTAGATACATGTGCAGTGCCATGACACGGTGCTGAGTATATATGATTTCGTTAATTGAAACGATAATGTCTAAATAGAAAGTGCGATTTTAAACTCGATCCATAGTTGAGGGAGGTTATTTGTAAGTAGTTATATATAATTGACCCATAGCCGTTTGATCTTACAGCTGGAATCAATCCCCACCGCCAGATAACCTCAGTCAATCAACTGAGCTCTATTGTGAGATTATATATTAATGTAAAAGTGGTGTTTTATAAGGGGTGATTTGTTCAGGGAAAAAGGGGGTGACTGCTCATAATGTTAATTGTAGGAGGTGACTTTATAATAGTGAATTAAAAATGGATAATTACTTTCACACATGTGAATGTGAGGGTGAATCACAACCGTTAAATTTTTTAAAATAATTTAATTTCAATCTCTAAATAGATTTAGTCAATTGCACATGTGTGAGTATGAACTCTATTGTATATTAGATTATAGCCATTATAATATAAATTATACTTTATAGTCACATACTCAACAACATTAAAAAAAATCATACATTACTCTAATATTTATAATACAATACGGAGTACTCCCTCCGTCCCTAAATTATCGTCCTCCTTTCCTTTTTCGTCCGTCTCAAAATAATTGTCCACTTTGAAACTTACCTTTTTAGAACATCACTTTTACCACTTTACCCTTACTTTTTCACTCTACTTTAATTATGGGTCACATATACAAGAACATTAATGGAAACTACACATTAAATCAATATAAATAATCAAGTCAATTCTTTAACTAAAGCGTACTTGGACGGATCAGCCGGGATAATTATTTAGGGACGGAGGGAGTAATATTTTTTCTTTAAATATGTATCGGTCCGATTGAACGATTGTTTGAAAACGGATAATGTAGGGACCCAATAATTATTACGGAGGAATATTTGGTACTAACCCCAGCGCAAAGACATACTACTTCATACTCCAATAATAAACTAATGGTAAACTGAAAAAAGCCTTTCCCGTTTTCTGTACTCTTCCCACTTACTAGGGTTTTGATTCCTACACGTAACCTGAAAACAGGGTTTTGTTGTGTGATCAAACAGAGTGTAACATGGAGGAGGAGAGCGCTGAAGCTAAATCTGAACCAAACGTTGGTGAACAAAGCTTGATTGATATTGTTTTTTCGTGGTCTATCAAGGATATTTTCAATAATGATCTTTACAAGGACAAGGTTTGTTTCTTCTTCGAATCTTATTTTCCCCAATTTCTCAAAATTCGCTTTGGTTCTTGTAAAATTTCTCAATAATCGTTTGCTTTAATAGTAAAATGTGTTATTGTTATTATTGAATTCATCTCAATTTGGACTAATAGATATTTGCATTTATATAATGACCTGTGATTGTTGTTATTTTTTGTTATATTAATCTGTGCATTCTTCTGATTAATCAACTCCATTTGTAGTTAAACGAGGGTGTTATTGATTCCATTTTACTTCGGAGTACTGAGTTTTTGCATTGCTTTTGCTTTTCAGTAGTGAACCGTGAATTAGAACCATTTAGGGGCTGTAAACGAGCAGAAGCAAGGTGAGTTTTGATCATTGAGCGGAGGTTCTTTTTTTTTTTGTCTATCTCAGTATTTTCTCAAGCCGAGGAACATATGTTTGAGGTTGAGTTGAGTACTTTATGAATCGAGCTATTCTTGGGCAAGTTCAAAGCATACTTGAGCTAACTTAAAATGATACAGATCATGTGAAATATAAAAAAAATATGTATAATTTATTTTTCGTGATTATTGGGCTCACTGCAGCCGAATCAAGCTTGGCTTGTCTGACGTCAAGCCTAAAACCACGTTTCAGTTGGATTCAAACCCAAAATGAGTCTAGCCTAGCTGTGGGTTAAAAGAGTCGAGGCCAAGCTTATCGGTTCTGTGAACAGCTCTGCTTATACTCCTCCTGCTGAAGGTCATAATGATTGCCTTGTTGTAATAGCCTTCTAAGTTCAGACAATCCAGGAGATATAGCTTCAGGCAATTCCCACCCTTGAATACTCAGTAGCTCTTCTACCTTTGCGTTCTCTGTACTTGCAGCATCATAGATTATTCTAGTGCTTAGTCTAGATTTTAAATCACCTCCAGGAAGCCAACTATCACTCCACAAACGGTTATTCCTTCCAATCCGAATAGCATGTACTATCCATGGTCTAGCTATCTGATATCTCGCTCAGTCTCATGGTATTCGTCCAAGTCCATTATGAGTCCTCAGCTATAGAAAGTCTTATATTTGTTATGGCAGGTCAAGCTTGTATGTATGAGCTTGATTGGAAAGTGAAATTTTATTTATGGAGGATGTACATCATCAAAATCTGTGTGACAAATAGTTGTGCGTGGAGGTAGTATGAATTTGTATTTAGGGAATATGTTCCCTTTCTTTATTTGCCTTTATCTGTTAGGAAACTCAATGGTCAAAAGTAACATTGATTATGTTTGTTCTAAGTCCACGTGGAGGGGTATAACTTTCAATTGTTAAGCCGATGGCTAGTTTAGTGTTCCATGTGGGACCACAAAGGGGAATGGAAAGGGAGTGAGAGATTGGACTAACTAGACCAAGGAGAGGGCCAAAACAGCGGAAGACCTCTACGCAATAGTAATCCGCAGGTAGGTTTTCTTGTTCATGTCTCATAAATGCACCAATGAAGGTTTATATAGGCAGCCAATGAGGGCCTCACGTGCCGGGCCATGTGTGGTCTGTAAAGTGAGGTGGCGGCCTCTCATTCACTTCCTTGGCACGATCCTTGTGACATTGTTGCGTGTCCCCTGGAGAAACCATCCGCGGTTCTTCTATAAGGTCCTAGCTAGGCCATGTGCGTCTTTACCATTGGACCACGTGGCTGAGCTTTGTTCTCTAGTCGCCAAACCATAACTCCCTTGTGATCCAAAATGCAGCGTGAAGATTTCTCCAACCATGGTTCCTGCTCGAAGCCGCCTTTGCTCGGGTCCTTCCAAGACACTTACGGAAGGCATAATGGCATTGAGGGGAATACCCACACTCTTGACTTAGCGTCCGGAACGGTGCGTGCATTAGAAGTACTCCGGAGTAAGCTCACAGTGACGGTCGTGGGGATGCATACGCAGAGAACCTCCTGCGATGCCACGTGTGCGGGCTAGGTCCGCACTTGTGCCTCATGTGGGCCACATGTCACTGCTAAGGATGCCCATCCCGCACATTCATAACACATGTTTTTTGGCATAAGTACTATTTAAGTGATTTGATGCCGAACTTTAACTAGTTTGACCGAATGGGCACCCATGACGTCGTAACTTAGTTCTCATCTTTGAAAATACGACTACAAAATATCACTTCATAAGTGGAACACTTTGTTATTGCATTTCTTTATTAATTACAGTGATTCTTTGCATCATTTTGCTAGTTTGCTGTTAGCTGGTTGTGATCCACTTCAAGGTAAGTTCATAGGATAGTGGGTCTTTGATGTATAATCCGTGTGTACATAGGACACGTCACCTTGTTTGACACATTTATTATATACTATTTATTTACTTATAAAAAAAGAAGTTCATACGTTACAACTTTGAACAAGGAAGGATCCAAGTGAACTTGAACAACCCACTGCCATTGCAGTGTCCAGAGATAAGAACAGGAAAGAATAGCCTTGAAACTTCTATTTGCTCTGCATTACTCAGGGAATGGTCGATAGAATGCCCACAGGCCGTCAAAGAAAATTATTGAAATTTAGAAATGAATTTTTCCTGGTTTAAAATTTCCTCGGCAGTTTACTGGTAGTGTAATATCATATGTCAGTCCTAGTTCTTGAGCATGGTCACACTCATGCCTGACATGAAATAAATGGCTTTATGAATCATATCTGTCACTGTTTTTCTCTTTGTAGCGTAAAACTTAGGTTTCATCTTCTCATTTTGCTAACAAGAACTTGTAACACCTGTAATAATCTTTTTTTTCTTGTTTTCATTGTAGGTGAAGCTCATTCCAGAGACATTTTTGTCAACATTTGGTTATATGAAGTCATTCATTTTTCCACTCATTGAGGAAACACGTGCAGACTTGTGTTCAAATATGGATAGAGTATCGAGCTCACCAATTTGTGAAATATATGCAATTAATGAAAACGAAGATTACGAGACTCCAAGGGCCTTGTTGTATGATATTGTAGTGCAAAGAAAGAGAGATGCAGAGAATGATGTAAAGTTATACGAGCCTGAGACAGGAGATCTCATGGCGATAACAGATGTAAAACCTAAATGTATTGATGATTTGGACAAGCCTACAAGACCTTTTCTTATTGCTTTAGTTCAGAGGGTAAGAAAAGAAGAAGATTATGTTAAGTTTCTTATCCTGTCATCAAAGCCGATTGATCTTCAACAGGATATGCACACCCTTCTATCTGTTTCTCTTTCAAATCTGACAACATTTCTCCGTATATGGAAAGCATTGAACTTTGAACTGGATGGGAAGAATACAGGGATAGTTGAGAAAGTACTGCAACCTGATTCTACTGTAAGAATTCTGATTTACTTCTTTTATTGGCACAAGTAAATGCTGAACACATGTTTTTTATCTCATACATACATACATGAAAAAAAAAGTATTTCTGGCAAAAGCACCCCACCCGCATTATAATAGTAATAGATGAATCTCTCTCTCTCTCTCTCTATATATATATATATATATATATATATATATATAATATCAAGGGTTAATGTCGCCAATAGTCTTGTACTTAAGTACCACATTTTTACACGCCGGTGATCCTTGAGATGGATGCCGTTACATGCTTAGCCGTTAAGTAATTTTTGAAAGGTAAAAATGCAAAAAAAGTACTTTTGTCTTCAAACTTCTTTTGTTAAAAAGACATGGATCAGATATTCAGATTGTTATTTTCAAATTTAAAATATCAAAACTCATTTCATATTTACATCTCTCATTCTCTTTAAAAGAAACAAAACTCAGTTAAGAATGCACTGATATGTTTATTCTATTCCTAGTTTTAAAAAGAAATCCATAGCACTTTGAGTCATTTCGATTGGCGAACAAGAAGTTATGCCCCAAAAATTGTTACAGTAGCGAGTAAAAGTTGCGTCCCAAAAACCATCAACGTATTTTTCTTGCTATCCTAATGGTTTTTGGGGCATAACTTCTCGCTCGTTCGCCCCGTTGAATGATTCAAAATGTTATGAATTTCTTATATATATAAAGTCACATGAATAGAGAACGTACCCTATAGTAGCTATTTAAGACAACCAAAGAAATAGGAACACATGTTACATATGTTTCTAGGCTCTACTCTATTCATAGATCCTTTTAAAAAATCCATAGCACTTTGAATCATTTCGATAGAGCGAACAAGCAAGAATTTACGCCCAAAAAGTAAAACGAGAGAGAGAGAGATTTATTATATTATTATGTGTCATTAGTTCTTCAAATATAAAAAAATTATCTGCTTGAATGATCTTGAGACAATCTAACCAATGTCTTTTTAAGTAAGAAGTTTGAGGACTAAAGTTAGTGTATGTGCATTTTCACCCTCCAAAATTTTCTTAACGGCCAAGGATCTAACAACATCCATCTTAAACCATCGATGTGCAAAAATGTTAAACTTAGACCAACCGTGTGCAAAGATGAGGCACTACCGGTGACATTAACCCTAATATCAATGTTATAAACCTTTTGTCATGTTTATGGCTAATTATGTAATCTTCTTTGCTCTTTGACGTATTATGAAATTGGCTTATGAATGCATATAGGATTCTAAAATGAATATATATATATATATACACACACACACACACACACACACAGAGTATCAACTGTTCTACTTACATTTGAATTACACAGGTTGGGGATCGTTGCAATCTTTGCTCAAGAGAAGGAAACTACCGGGCTGCGATATCGAACTTAGACCATGTGATTCGCCCTTTTAATCTAAATGATTCCCAGAAGGAGGCTATTCTGAAGTGTATTGTTGCCAAGAGTTGTGATCATGAGAATACAGTCAAGGTCAAACTAATTTGGGGTCCACCTGGCACAGGCAAAACAAAGACCATATCTGTTTTGCTATATTCACTTCTCGGCCTGAAATGCAAAACCCTTACCTGTGCCCCGACCAACATTGCAATTCTGGAAGTTACAAAAAGACTTGTGAGGCTGGTTACCGAGTCATTTCAAGTTGAGAATTATGGTCTTGGAGATATAATATTAGTTGGACATAGCGAGCGATTGAAGATCGAAGATCATAGTGACCTTCTTAATATTTTTCTTAATTACCGCACCAAGGTTCTTGCGATGTGTTTGGCTCCAGCGACCGGTTGGAAACATTGTTTAGCATTCATGATTTCTTTACTAGAGGATCCTGAGAAACTGTATTTTTTATACTTAAGAGAGAAAGAAAAGAAAGAAGAAGAAGAAGAAGAAGATGATGATACAACAGAGGATGGCCAAAAAGGGGTGGAGTTGTTTTCTCCAAATTTCAAGGCCGAGAAGATAATTTGGGGAAAAGTTATTGCTCAAACCTTGAAGAATAACATCAAAAAGATAAAATGGAACAGCAAGGTGTATAGCCAGACGGAGAGAAATTCAAAGTGTGAAAGAGAAGCAAATTTTGATGTACTTTTAATAGAACAGAAAAAGTTGAATTTTGAGGAGTTTTTCAGAAAGAGGTTTAACTCCAAAAGGGAAATGCTGAAGTTTTGTATTGTAAATTTTATTACCCACTTACCAACGTGTTGCATTACATTAAATGAGGTAAAAAACATGATCAGAGCTCTGAATTTGCTTGAGTATCTTGGAACTGTATTGAAACAACTTGTTGATGAAATAAAAGATGAGAAGCAAGGTAAAAGTAGCTATTCTGTTTCAAACCTTACCAGAAAAGAGTGCCTTCAAATACTGAGATCCCTTCACGAGGCCCTTGCTATTCCTGATTTGCATAGCGTGTCTTCGATCAAATTATTTTGTTTGGAGAAAGCATGCCTCTTTTTTTGCACCACCTCTAGCTCAGCTAAACTGCACGTTACATCAATGGAGCTTTTAGTTGTTGATGAAGCTGCTATGCTTAAAGAATGTGAGTCGGTCATTCCTTTCCAAATTCATGGTCTCCATCATGCCATAGTTATTGGGGATGACCGCCAATTACCTGCGTTGGTTAAAAGCAAGGTTTTGATCCCTGTTTTGTGTTATCAATCTTACTCTCCCTGCAAGTTATGGCCGTGAGCAGTTAACATTTTGAACCACTTTCTTGTTTAGATTTCTAGAGAAGCTGAATTTGGAAGGAGTTTATTTGGAAGACTGGTGTTGTTGGGTTACAAGAAGCACCTTCTTAATGTTCAGTACAGAATGCATCCATCAATAAGCTTATTTCCAAATAGGGAGTTCTACCAGAACCAGATAATGGATGCTTCGTATGTGAAACAGAACAGCTATGAGAGACGGTTTCTACAAGGAGATATGTATGGCTCTTACTCTTTCATTAATGTCGCCTTTGGGAATGAGGAACTCGATGATGGGCATAGCCTGAGAAACATGTTGGAGGTAGCTTTGGTGTCCGACGTAGTTGCAAAAGTTTTGAAAGGTACATGTGAATTTGCTAATTATTTGTATTTTTCTATATTTGTTACTTATAATGCTATAACACACACACGCACACTATTTAAGTATTTTGTTTTGATGTAACCCTTTAACCAATCACATGCTTGCCACCTAGATTTGTATGAGAAAGTTGTACAAAAATTTGTACCCCTATCACTACTCTGTTGATTGTCTTGAACTTTGTGAGGGTTTAGTGGATTTGAGTAGTTATTTTTTGAAAACTGGAAGAATGTGGAAAGTTATTCTTAAGAGTCATGCCTATTGTTTTTCATTTGCCGCTGGTAATTGCTATTCTTAAGGGTAATTTTTACAATCCTAAAAAAGCATAACAGGGCTTCAAAAACACCCCTCCTGTTAGATTGGTTAGTTTGCAAAGAGAGGAATGTTTAGTGTGAACTTGAGAGCTCACTCCATCCTTGAGGGAGTTTTGGTTTTAATCAATAGCTACTTTTCTTCTTCTTATTTGTACAGAAACCACAGCCTCAAAACAGAAGGTTAGCATTGGAATAATATCACCATACAAAGCTCAAGTCTACGCAATTCAAGAGAAACTTGAAACTCCATACAGTGGGCTTGATTTATCCACAAGCGTGCGCTCTGTTGATGGGTTTCAAGGTGGCGAGGAGGATATAATTATAATATCAACTGTGCGTCATAATGTGTATGGATCGGTGGGTTTTCTTGATGATCGTAAAAGAACCAATGTAGCTCTGACTAGGGCAAGGTACTGTCTTGTACACCAATTTTTTCCCTCGAGTATAATATTCATATTATTGCATAATAACAGAGGATGATTACTTTTGTAGGTATTGCCTTTGGATATTTGGCAATGAGACAACTTTAAGAAATAGCGGGTCTGTTTGGAAGAAACTAATCAGTGATGCGAAGGCTCGCGGGTGTTTTTATAATGCTCATGAGGACAAGCACCTAGCTATCACTCTTATAGCTGCCTTGGTTGATGTTGACCTAGTTGATGTTAGACTCAACATAGACTCTCTACTGTTCAGAGACGCAAAGTGGAAGGTCTGCTGTTTTCTACTAAATCTGCCTTTTTAGCTTGTAATTAGTGGTTTGTCTTCGTATTTAATGGAAATTTAACTGTGAAGAACATATTTTTATATATTAATTTATTATTTGTGTGAATTTCTTGTAATTTTCTACACAGTAGTCTTTTTAAGCAATAGAGTTGCATCTTTGGTATTATTTCTGTTTATATTTTCTTGCTTGCACATAGGTTTTGGCAGTTTTAACAGGAATTGGATAGTATGCCATGTTAAGGAAGTAGTGGATTTCGTTATATTTTTATGTACACCCTCCTTTCCACTCATTTCCATTCATAGAGTCATTTTCTGAAAATTTCGTTTATTTAATTGTAGGTTTGCTTTGATGGTAATTTTTGGAAATCAATGGCAAATTATAAGAACCTTGAGATCCGCAAGGATGCACTTTCTCTATTAATAAAGCTTTCAAGTGGTTGGCGTAGTCATGATCTCGAAAGCCTTGATCCGAAGGATGGGCCATTTGCTCAGCTGATAGCACTCTACAAGGTCATTGGGATGCTTCCATATTGTTTGGAGCATTGACATCTTAGAGGAGAACTCAAGATGGTCCCAAATATTGAAGATATGGGATCTACTCCCACTGTCCAAGATACCATACCTAGCTAAGCATCTTGACAACAAGTTCAGGAGTTACTCTGCAGATATTATGCACTTATGCAAACTCAGATTCGTGGAAGGGTATGAATCATCTCTACTTTTAATTGTTTTAGTTTTTAAAATTTAACATATTGCAAGGTTGAAGGTATGGTTGCAGTTGACCTGAGCTATTCATGAACCAGACTTCAGCTTGATAACGGCTTAGCTTGTGCTCATTCATCATCTAGATGAACCAAGTTTGAACACAATTTTAAGCTTGTACTCCCTCTGTCCCCCAAAAGTAGTCTCATTTGACAAGTCAAACTTTTTAATATTGTAGTTTTACTTGCTTGCAGCTTCTTCAAATTGCACTAAAGATATTGCTATCTTTAGAATCAGGACTATTTTTTTGGGACAAACCAAAGAGGAAAGACGGACTATTTTTTGGGACAGATGGAGTATTTGATAAATGAACTGAGCTTGAACAAAGGGAATTTGGCATGTTACAATCTTGAAATATTAGGTCATTGAATTATTGTTTTGTCAAATCTCTAGATCATATTCAATAATTTTTGTTGAAACTCCAAAACATTTGGTAGAATTTAGCTAACTTTTATCCCATTCGTTACAAGCAGCAAGTGTTATTTGTTATTAAGTATAGCCAAAGCCTAACGTGTGCCCTTAGGGCTCACTTTAATTTGTTTTTGGAATAAGTTTTATGTATTTCTCCACTAAAATGATTTCCAAGGCTACTAGGGTGAATCCCAATATAAATAATGTGTAAAACAAGATACTTAAAGTGTGCCCTTTGCACACGTGTGTGAAACCCTCTACTGTTAAATTTTATGTGTCACATGACACGTGAGATGTTCTCAAACTTAAATTGAAAGTAACTCATTTGAAAATTTATGTGCTGGATTCGTGAACAAGAGTAAACAGCTTGTGTTCTTGAGTTCTTGATTGTCCTTTGATGCTTCTAGCCTGAAACAAAAAAAGAAGCAATTTCACGTTGCTTTTTGTTCTCTTCTTAGTGTTTAAAGAATTCTTTTCAAACAAAAAATCTAGAAAATAGTGTCCAATACAAGCCTGTGCAGGGTTACTCCTCCAAACCAAAGTATAAACATATTCCTGTGTGAGAATAAATTACATCCACGCACAACATGCCCAAAGAATCTCTTACTTGAAAATAAAAAGGCATTCCATCCCCTAGGCTCTAGTGTAGGAAAGATGCGTCACCTGCTGTGACACTTGGTTTATAAGGTATTCCAGTCAGGGAGCAATTCAAACATCCATCGTAACCTGAATAAGTTGCTAAACGTGAATGTATAATGACAATACACTCAAAATATGTGTCCCACAGTGGCAAGGGCCTGAGATTTATTATTTTATTTACTTTTTTAGTACTCCCTCCATTGCTAAATAATAGTTCTGCTTTCTTTTTTCGTCTGTTCCGAAATTATTGTCTTGTTTCTAAACTTTCCTTTTTAAGAAAACATTTTCATCATTTTACCTTACTTTTTCTCACTACTTAAATGATGGTCCCACATGCACATGGACTATAAAGGAAATTACATATTATACCATTATTTATTATATAGTCAATTAGTTTTTCTTAATCTGCGTGCCTAGCCAAATGCTCCAATTATTTGGGAACGGAGGGGGGTGTATTATTATTACTTTCTAATATTTGAGAGAATAGACTAATACTCCCTCCATTCCGGGCAAAGAGGCTACCATACTATTTTAGGATGTTTCACTTTAAGAGTCCACTTTCAAAACATTATGTTCATCATCTCCATAGCATTTCAATTTTACCCTCACATTTACTTTTAACATATTGATTATGCTCAAACATTTTTCTGATTATGACTAACTTTAATGCTAGTTATATATCACTTAATAATTAGACTTTTCAAACATGAAATCTTTGAGTGGAAGAGAGGGAGTAATAATTTACTTGCTGCAGGAGTCTCGAAGTTCCAATGACTTGGCCGGTAAACAAAACTGCGGTTAGAATAGATCCCATACAGATTTTGTGTAGTCAATTCGCTGCATTGACTTTGAAGGATGATGAACCATGGGTATCAGCTACAAGATTCAGTTGATCAGAGGAAATTAATCATTGGTACGTCTGTCTTGTTATATGTTCAATTTTTTACTTCATCCGCAAGTTCTCTAAAATTCAGAGTAGCTTTACGAATACACAAAATTAAGATAAAAATGTATGAGCTCGTTGTAGATCATCTTAAGTTTGGGGCAAAGTCACAGTAGAGCAATAAAATTAACAAAGAAAAGCCAAAACTGAAAACCCGGCAATGCTATTTACCATCTACCATCTACCTACGAACTACGAAAGAATCTTCATAGCATGGTAAATTTCTTAAATGTAAGGCTTGGATGGCCTCCCAAATGTTAGGCATTAGTTTTGCTTAGGAACCACGCCTTTGCAATTTAAACACCGTAGCAAATTGGTTAACTGAATTTTGATATCTCGTGGCTTTAAGATGCTCTCTCTCTCTCTCTCACACACACACACACAGACACAATATCAGTATGTTCTATTTGTTTATGTTGCTCATAGATTTGGGAACTCTGGATGCAGGTGCAAAAGTTTGCTGATCCCAAGGATTCAAGAATGTTCAGGATAATGTTAGTAAAACTCAAGTACTTTTTGAAAAAATATATATTTTGCTCACTCTAACGAGAACCCCTTTTGTTATTAGATTAGATTGTGTTTAGGGTATTGCAAATAAGTGCCCCATGACATGGCATTGGTTAAGAATCATTTTAGGAAGTTTGTGTTGGAAATGCCGTCATTACATTTAATGAATGTGAAGCATTTCAACTACGTATCTTTCTATAAATAGGGTCTTAACAAGTGGGATAGGGGTATTGTTGGAAAACACCATCAGATATACCTTAGTATTAGTAGTTTTGGGATAGGGCCGATAGGAAAGAGCTTTTGTTGTACAGATTGAGAATTTTACCCAAGCAAGCTTCAAGAAGGAAGGACCTCTTGACTTGTTTTTATGTAATTAGAGATTGTTATTTGAGGATTCATCTTTATGCTTCATCTCATATTCTCATTCTATAGTGAAAAATGGTAGAGATTCTAACTTTAGTTCCAATTTTTCATCCAAGGGACAAGTGTGTGATTGGTTAATCTGTGGTCTCATAGATTAGTCGGTGTATGTGTATGTTTAACCAATCACGTGACAGTGACATGCCATTTGGAAGGAGATGAACAATTGAGCTAAAAAGTTTGGTGATCTCTCTCTAAAAAGTCTTCTTTATTTTGTCTTCATTTAAAGTCAAACATTCACAAATAGAATAGTAGACTCCTTGTCTGAAACGGAAGGAGTATATGGCTCTGGGTGGAGGTTCTATATTCAAGGGTTTTTTTTTGTTTTGTTTTGTTTTTTAATTTACAAAACCTATGTATTGATACGGTCGTGGGACCTTTGTTGCGTAACTAATTTTTAAAAATGAAAATGAAAATAAAAATACTAATCGATATAAGGTATTGTTTAAATGAATGGAATGAAGTGTTAAGTGTGGGGGTTTCTATCATGTTGATTTTCGTAATACCCATGTTAGGATCGGACAATTATTGGAAAATGGTAAGAAGCATAACACTGATACATGGGAAGATCTCTTTCCTATTCATGATGGGTTTAAAGTTAACATCATGCATTTTAAAGTTAACATCATGCATTTCTAAAGTTTCTTGATGTTCAATCGTTATAATTATTTGTTTAAAAAAAACTTGAAAATTAGTATTCATATTTTTATATATATTTCATAAAATTGAAATCAATCAAATATTTATTAATGAATAGTTGTCTTCAGAGCATTTCATTAAAAGAAACAAACATTTTAAATAACTTTTAAAACCAAAAGCCACTCCAAATAAACTACAACAAACGAGCACTTAATCCATAAGACATTTGAAAAAGAATTGTATACAATATTCACGTACTCATTAGGACGTACGGTGTGAAAAAGCTTAAAATATCTTGTTAGTACTATATGTGCCTGTGGGAACATGTTTAGTGTAAAAATATGCAGCACGACATTCATGTGATGATATTTATCATGTATTCTTTGGCCTAGGAATTGGATTGACCAACCCCAAGAAGGGGGATCAAACACTCAACAAATAGCATACATATAAATTAGGAGAAATAATACTTTTTCCCAAATTTTTTTAGTTATAATCTCATGTTTTTTTTTCAACAACTAAAGTCTATTTTCGAAATTTTGTTTCTAAAATGTCTGGATCGTCTTTTTTTACAGCTCCGGCCAACACTTTGAAGTTCAAAAATTACGATTGTTGTGCAACGAAATAGGCGTGGGGGTTCGAAATGCAAAAGATTTTTTTAGATTCATTATCGATTCATTATGTACAAAACTGTAGTAGACCCGTGCTAGGTTGGAGGATTTTTCAGTAGGAACAAAGGGAGGGGAGGAGGAGGAAGAAGAAGAAAGCTTACGACGGATGAGAAGAAAGAAGAAGGCGGAGGACATGATTGTTTGATTTATTATGATTTTGCAACATGATGCCAAAATTGGATTAAATAATTATAATTAAGAATCACTGTGCAAAAATTGATACATCGCGGTGCGAAAATTGATGCAGCGCAATACATTTGAGTAAATGATCTGTAGGACGACTCAGACTCATTAAGGGTATTGTAGTCTTTTTGCCCCCCCCCAAAAGTGACTTTTTTGTGTAAAAAACACACAGGGTGTAGCGATTACATACTTATGAAAGTGGATCGGACCGAAGTTACCCCTATAAATTATTCACTTCCACATCTTGACAAGTGACAACAAGTAAATTATTACTTCCTCCGTTCCATAACATTTCAATATTACCATCTATATATGATATAAAACATATTAATTATACTTGAGCATTATTGTAATTATGATCAACTCTGACACAAGTTATATATCCCTTAATAATTAGACTTTTAAAATATAAATTCGTTGAGGGAGGGTAATAAAAAAAGAGGGTAGGGTTTTCATGACTAGCCAACATGCAATCTCTGCTAGTAAATGAAATTAATGAAATTTCGTTTAACTGGTTCAAGAAAATGGGTCAAGCTAGACATTGTAAGAAGTAGGCAAAAACTTAGAAAAAAATATTTTAAGAGAGTAAAGCTCCGTTTTACCAATCTTACGACGGTCTCATGGTCTAAGAAGTAGCAGAAGGAAAGCTCATGCTATTAATTTGCAACTTTTTTGCCCCACTTATTTTCTTCTTTGATTGTTCATTTACCAAAAACGTATATATATAATCATTGGATGTATGTAAATTTATGCATGCAACATAGCCGTCCTTCCTTTAAGAATTGTTACTTCTTGAAGAGACAGACACAGAGAAAGAGAAAGGCATCCCTAGTAAACTTCAATGCTTTTTCATCTTCTTTTCCTACAAAACTTAGTCCCCTTATATTCATTCCTACACAGTGACAGTACACACACACATAACTCACATTTTGTACCTGGAACTGTGGAAGTCGTCTTGAGGTCAACTTTCTTCCTTTCTTTATTTGTAGTACTCAACAAACGTTCATCATATTTTGCTTTTCTCTTTTCACCTTTAAAGTTGGAACCTTAAAATTAAGCATCTTGTTGGCTTTATATTCCTTTTCTTATATAATGGACATTTACTAGCTATCATATGTACTATTAGAATCTCCCCTCATTTCTTAACTGGTAAGCGATCACTGATCACCATCTCTCTCTCTCTCTCTCTAGTGTGTGTGTGTGTTTTAAAGTATATATATGTACTCATTTGAGAGGAAGATCTAAACTTGGAGTCGTTAATTTTTTCTTAATCTTAGGAAATTCATAGATGGAGACTAGAACATTTAGTGAGAAGAAGAAGAAGAAGAAGGAGGTTGAAGTAAAGGGTCGAGGCTTGATCAATATGGTGTTTTCTTGGTCTATTGCTGATGTTCTCAACAAAAATCTTTACAAGGACAAGGTTGGTTTGTCTCACCTTCTCTTTTCCTATTTAGTACGTACTTCGTATGTCTGATTATTTTTTGAGTCAAACCGATTGTTTTTCAATCAAATGAAAAATTGACGTATACTTTTTTACTTGTGATTCTTAGTACTTTAGAGTCGCAAACCAATAAATATTGGTTGGTTGTTGATAAAATAACACTTGTTAATATAGAATTTATGTAAACACTTCATTCTAATGGACCAAATTTTGACAATGTAATTACTCCCTCCACTTTCAAAATTTATAATAACCATTTTGAAAATATTTCAACTTTACCTTACAGTTGATACATGTTGCATATGCTTGATGAAATTTTGTAGTTATGATTATGACCAACTCAGATGTACGTACTTCGATTATTTGACTTTTCAATCATCGGATTGGGTTGGTATTTAAAATCAACATATATAAGAGAAGGCATAATTCACTAGTATTAATAACATTGTGCTATGGATCTATGATTGTTCTGAGAAAGATGTTTGTGAGCAATGAGTACTTTAGACCTCTTGTGGGATTGTTGATTTGCAAATTTCAATGTCAATTAGTGTTAAAGCATGATATGCATTCACAACTATGCTCTTAAAACAAAGTTGGGCAATTGGTGCTCTTAAAACAGAGTTTATGCATAGAATTATACTTGAAATGTGGTTGTAAAGTTATTGAAAAGTTTCATCAAAGTTGTTCGTTTTCTACTTTATCAAGTTCTTGATCTTGTGCATTTTCCACAATGTTAGCTGAGCTTGAGTTTCTTCTTATGACATTAATGCATTTTTACGAAGTTTTGAGTTTTTATTTCTAAGATTTAGTTTTTGGTTAAGCTTTGTTGCTACCCTCGTTGTGAGCAAGAATCTCATTCTAGAACAATTCGACAACATTATGCGTTTAACAGGTGGGAGAAATTCCAATGACATTCTCGTCAACGGCTCATTATACGCAGTCATTCATTTTCCCACTTATTGAGGAAACACGTGCTGATTTGCAATCCAAAATTACTTCAATCTCTCATGCTCCTACTCTTAAGATCATTAGAGTAAATCGATCTACTAAACATTTCAAGCCTCCCAAAGACTTGTTCTATAGCATTTCACTAATGAGAATGCAAGATGCAAAGAAAGATCAAGGATCTTATGAGCTTGAGGTGGGAGATCTCATTGCGTTGGTTGATGGACGACCAAAATGCATTGATGATCTCAATAAGCCTAATAGTCCCTATCTCATAGCAATAGTTCTAACAAAAAAGGACGAAAATCTCTCTATTTTGTCATCAAGGCCAATTTTGTTTGAGAAAGAAGGAAAAGGGAATGATAGCAAGGGAGCAAGAACTGTTGCTGTTAATCTTACAAACTTGACGACAAATATTCGTATTTGGCAAGCATTGAACTCGGAGTTGGAGGGGAAAAACATGACAATTATCAGAAATGTGCTGCAGTTTGATCCCGCTGTAAGAACTGTTTTTCATTTTTGTTTACTTAGACTTCTTCGGTGAACATAACTAACCATGACATGTTTGTTGCGTGTTCAGGATGATAGTGGATGTACTAAATGTTCTGCTAAAAAAATTAAGGGTGTTCCTATTTCAAAAATAAGGGAAATCATTCGCACCTATAAGCTGGATGATTCCCAAGAATCTGCAGTTTTAAATTGTATTGCAACAGAAGATTGTCATCATCGGAATACAGTGAAATTAATATGGGGACCTCCAGGAACCGGAAAGACAAAAACGGTTGCTTCACTTTTGTCTACGCTGCTAAGAATGAAGTGCAGAGCACTCACTTGTGCTCCTACTAATATTGCAGTGCTAGGAGTAGCAACTCGAGTTATGAGTTTAGTGAGTGCAGCCCTGGAATATGATACATACGGATTAGGAGATATACTTCTGTTTGGCAATGGAGAGAGAATGAACATTGATAACTATGAAGATCTTTATGATATATTTCTTGATCACCGTGTTCAAGCTCTTGCTGGTTGTTTTGCTCCGCTATCCGGATGGAAGGGTAGGGTAGAGTGGATGATACATATTCTCGAAGACCCTGAAGAGCAATACCGTCTGTACTTGGAAAAAGAAAAGCAGAAAAACAACGATGACGATGATGACAGTGAGGGGGAAGAAGAGGAGCAAAATGAGAGAGTTGCTCGAAATGGGAATGTGTACAAAAAAAAGGAAAAAGATCATGAGGGCAGTGCAGAAGACTTGAAAGAAGCGAAGAAAAAGAAAATTTGGAAGGACCTTATTGTTAAGACTGTGAAGGAAAGCAAGAAGAAAAAAAAAGGGAAGGAAAAGGAAAAAGGGAAGGAAAAGGAAAAAGGAAAGGAAAAGAAAAAGGGAAAGGAAAAGGAAAATGGGAAATCAAGGAAAAAAACCGAAAAAAAGTGTGAAGAAAAGCTTTGGACATTCAATGAGTTTATCATGAAAGGATTCAGTTTTCTTGGAAGGCACCTAATATCTTGTATTAAGGACTTGTACACTCATCTACCTACTTCTTTTCTTACCCTCGAAGTAGCAAAGAAAATGATTAGGTTTCTTGATTTGTTTCAAGTTTTCACAACTTTGATGAACAAAATTGTTGCTTTGAACAAAGGATTGAGAGAAGCCTTCACAGAAAATCTCTATGGATGTGAAGGAAACCAGTCCTTTTCTAAGTTCCGTATGGTCAGAACAGAGAGCCTAGAACTACTCAAGTCCCTTAACCGCACAATTGTTTTGCCAGAATTGAAGGAATACTATGAGTTGAGAAACTTTTGTTTGCGAAGTGCACGGTTAATTTTATATCTGCACTGCCTCGAGCTCCATCAAATTGCATATTCCAGGAATGACACCTGTGGGATTGGTTGTGATTGACGAAGCTGCTCAGTTTAAAGAATGCGAATCAGCCATCCCTTTACAGCTTTTAGGTCTTCGCCATGTCATACTTGTTGGAGACGAGAAGCAACTGCCAGCAATGGTCCAAAGCAAGGTTTGCATCCACATCCCATTTTCTATGAGACTATTGGAATTGGAATTAAGAGTCCCAATTCCAATTCCATTGTGTGGGGCAGTTGGTATTAGATTCTATTCTAACGGTCTTCTTTATACTAACAATGCCATTTTGATCGCTTATAGCTTTGTGAGAAGGCTGAATTTGGAAGGAGCTTATTCGAGAGGCTGGTGTTATTAGGACATGGGAAGCATCTTCTCAATGTCCAGTACAGGATGCATCCATCAATAAGCCGATTCCCAAATAAGGAGTTCTACGATAAGCAGATTTTGGATGGTCCAAATGTCAAAGGAAAAGCTTATAAGAAGCATTTTCTTGAAGGAAACATGTACGGACCTTACTCTTTTATAAACGTAACTGGTGGAAAGGAGGAACATGATAGAAGTCACAGCACAAAAAATTTAGTGGAAGTGGCTGTGGTTGCTGAGATAGTCGCTAGCCTCTTTAAAGGTGCTTCTCTTTACATTTTCTTGAAGCACCGTTTATTTAGAATTGTTTTCTCATATTTATTCTCCCAATTCATTAATCCCGAATGCAGAATCTATGGCTAGAAAACAAAAGGTTAGTGTCGGTTGCATTACACCCTACAAAGCTCAAGTTTTTGCGATTCAGGAAAAACTTGGAGATACATATAACAGAGACGGAGATAGTTATTTCTCTGTAAATGTGCGCTCTGTTGATGGTTTTCAAGGTGGTGAAGAAGATGTGATTATTATCTCGACTGTACGATGTAATGGGAGGGGATCAGTGGGCTTTCTGTCCAATTGTCAAAGAGCAAATGTGGCTCTAACCCGAGCAAGGTAATGTTATCATAATTGTTTGATAGGCATTAGGCATAGCGCATTAAGCATGTGTTTGTGAAGTTAGAAAGTAAAAGGATTTTTTTTTTCTCCTTTCTCTGTCACTATAGGTATTGCCTTTGGATATTGGGAAACGGAACGACATTGATGAATAGTGATTCTATTTGGAAGAAACTAGTAGTAGATGCCAAATCTCGGGGATGTTTCTATGATGCTAATCAAGAAAAAAATTTAGTTCAAGCTACTACGGAGGACACCTTGGCAAGTCGGTTTGGTGCATTGAGTCTGAGGAATGAACCTACACCATCATTGCCGAGATCATTTAGGTGATTAATAAACAACCTCTCCAAGTCTTATAAGCATGCTATTAAAGCATGAGGTTTTTTTTTTTAAAAGCATGAGGTCAATCCAGTTTAGCTGCAGGGAAATGAAATAACAAAGCACAAAGAATTTTATTTGTAAATTCAATTGCTGGCAATATTGTAGAAATGACAGAAATCCTCCTTTGTTTTTTTTTTTTTTTTTCTCTTTTCTCTTATGTTCAATAACTCATAACACAGCTTGATATGACTGTCTACGAGTCTATTTGCCTACCAACTGAGCTGTTTCAACTTTTTTTGTGTGGTTTTGTTACGCCAGAAATTAAACAAAATCCATCAAGTTCAGAGGATTTTGGAGCGGCGTTGCAATTGTGAAGTAAGTTTGCTTCTTTTTTTAACCTCTTTGAATGAGCAAGCAACATCCTCTGGTTGCAATCACAATCCATCGTGACCACCAAAAGAAAGCGAACAAACATCTCTCTCTCTCTCTCTCCCTACTGTTGCTACACACGTTTTGCCACCATCACATTCGGTTCCTGTTGTTCGTGTTAGTAACAAATTTGGGACCTTTGGATGCAGCTGCGGATCATTGCCTTGCTTGTGGATTCAAGAATGCTCGGGATGGGATATCATTATTAGCTGTCAATATTGTAATTGATTGTCCAAAATTACAGTGATATTGTAATCAATATAGGCTACTATAATTAGATGTGATCAGCCATAATTATAGGATTATATTTAAGGAATGTTAGACTTTGTAAAGCAGTATATATTCTTTATACAATATTGAATAAGACTCACGGTTGATAATTCCCTTCCTATGCCCGTCTCTCTCTCTTCTTTCACAAGCTCTCTTTGTGTATTCTAACATGGTATCAGAGCAGTCCATGGTAGGCTCATCCCTATCCAGTGATCCTGTAAACTCTTAAACCAACTCTACGACCAAACCGTATACTCTTCCTGTTTTCTACAACCCGAATGCAATAATGGGACATGCTTATCTTACCAAAGACAACTATGTCAATTGGTCAGGCCTATTCAAAACCATGCTGAGAACCCACAGATTGTTGTTCATTGTTGATCCTAAACCACCACCCGAAACTCTTGTAGACGGATCCAAAAATCCCTTGTACGAACTGTGGACCACCGACATAGATCTTGTGTGTGGATGGATTAAAGGTACGGTAACTCCTCCCATATTATTGTACCTGAACTCCTCCAACACTGCTCCCCAAGCATGGGAGGTATTGGTGAAAATATTTGGAGCCACATCCGCGTTGCAGATCGAGAATCTCAAGGACAGATTACATGAACTTAAGAAAGAGTCAAGTCTGTCTGTTGCAGATTACTTGTTGCGGGCAACAAATTGCTGATGCACTAGCAGCAGCTGGAGATCCTGTGGACGACAAGGAGTTGATCCAGCGCATTCTTGGGGGTCTTGGACATGAGTATAAATAGTTTCTTACCTCCACAGCTTTGACGAGTCTACGTTAAACCATCTCTGTTGACGATCTCACGGAGTTACTACTCAAAGAAGAAACTCTTCAACAAAAGTTTTGTGTTCCACAACAACATCAAACAGTAGCCCTTGTCGTAGAGAAACCTATCAACAACTCCAATCATCAGGCCAATTTTGCTACAAATAGAGGCAGTGGTAGCAGAAACCATGGCAACCGTGGTGGTGGAAGGGGATCCAATCGCGGCAGTCGTGGTGGAGGAAATTGGCGGACCAATGATACTGGACGGAACAATGACAATAGTTGGCAACATGTCTCTCATGGTCGGGGTCAAAGTAATGGAAGAGGACAAAGTAGAGGTAACAGATAGTTTGGTTATGGTCATGGAAACCCAGGCCGTGGTATTCTTCCAACTCCTTACAACCCAAGCCAGAACTCCAATTTTCTAGATACTGATGTCACATGTCAAGTCTGCTTCAAGAATGGTCACAGTGCTTAAGTTTGTTCACATAGGTACAATGCTGCGTACGTTGCTCAAACAGAACCATATATTCTGTACTCAGGGGCAACCGATCACATGACCTCGGACCCGTCATCTCTCTACGAATATTCTCCGTACTCGAGTAACGAGTCAGTGACTTTTGGCAATGGGTCTCGTTTACGTATATCGCATATTGATAAATCATCTCTTTAGTCTAGTCATCGTTCCTTTTCTCTTAATAATGTTCTACACGTCCCAAGTTTACATAAACCGTTATTATCTATTCGTCAATTTTCAAAAGATAATAATTGTTATTTTGAACTAGACTCGTGTGGTTTTCGCGTGGAGGACAATTTGAAGCGGGATACTCTTATCTCTGGCAATAATTCCGATGGATTATACAAAATGTCGTTCAAGTCCGACTCTTCAGAAAGTCCTGTCGCTCTTCTTGGTGAACACACGAGTCAAGATATTTGGCATGCGCGTTTAGGTCATCCGTCTAGTCAAATTCTTAGTATTTTATGTCAGCAATCTCATTTACCTATTCATGGTCAAATAAATGATAAACATTTTTGTCATGTCTGCCCTATGGGAAAATCTAGTAAATTGCCTTTTACCTCCTGGACATTTAATGCATTGGATTCTCTTGATATGCTTCATTTGGATGTTTGGGGTCCTTCCCTAGTTAAATCTATACACGGATATCGTTTTAATCTATCTATTGTAGATGAATTATCTCGTTTTGTGTGGTTATTTCCTTTGTACCATAAATCTGATGGTACAAATGTTTTTGCCAACTTTAAAACGCAAGTTGAAAATCAATTATCTCGTCGTATTTCTACAGTTCATACTGTTAAAACTGTTCAAACTAATGGGGGAGGTGAATTCACTAGGCGTGCATTTACTTCTTTTTTGACAAAATCAGGTATTAGACATCAACTTACTTGTTCATACACGTCTCAACAGAACGGTGTTGTCAAACGGAAACATCGTCACATAGTTGAAACTGGTTTGTGTCTCATGTCTAAATCAAATGTTCCTTGTCATTTTTGGTTAGAAGCATTTAGTACAGCGGTTTATCTCATTAATCGACTTCCAATGTGTCAACACAAATACATATCTCCATATCAGAAATTAATTTTAAGAAAACCAGACTATCGGTTTCTTAAAGTCTTCAATTGTTCGTGTTTCCTCATATTACTGCTCAGACTTCTCATAAACTCATGCAAAAATCTGTTCATTATCTTTTTCTTGGTTATGATAATGTTCGTAAAGGATACATGTGCTTGGATATTACGAGCGGTTGGGTATACATATCACGACATGTGGTGTTTGATGAAACCCATTTTCCCCTATAAAAGAATTGTTCCCAGTCTAGTTCCAATCCCAGGCCAAATCCCCTGCTGGTGTAGACACCCCAATTTCGTACCCCTGGTATGTAACTGACATAGAATATCAAGAACTGTTAAAACTTAACAAATGTCAAGTTGCAGAAGTCAAAAATGCGAAAGAAAAAGCAGGATGCGCGAAACAGTGAACTGCAGGGGGGGAAAGTGTCAAAATTGCAAACTTTAAAAAAGGTACTTGGTGCCACCTAGGAGAAGCTTGGTGCCGCACCAAGCAATAGCTTGGCCGCACCAAGCATGCTTTTCATGCGTCTCACAGATTCAATTTGGTACAAGTTCTGAAGCGCTCGGTACAAGCGGCCAATGCACGGAGAAAAATTCAAGAATTCCATCGATGTCCTGCTCCTCAAGTATAAATAGAGGCCTCGGCCTCTCATTTTGTTGGCTGAAAGTTTACGCGAAGTTTTTAATCGCAGCGAAGCTCTGCTTCTGCGATTTCTTCGATCGCCTTAGTACGAGAGGTGCGAGATAGGTGAGTGGAAGCCCCTAAAATCTCCAAACCCCATCCAAACTCTGCCAAATCAAAAACCCATAGGTTATAAGTGATCCCTAGCCTAGTTGTTAGGTATCCACCTTAAAACCCCAGTCCAAAAATCCCAAAATAAGCCGTTACTCTGCCCGAGTAACGAGCTAAAAAAGTCAAAACTTAAGTCTAGGTTCCGCCCAACTGAAAAGGCCAAAACCTACCCAAATAAAGCTGTCACTCTGCCCGAGTTGACTAGCCCCAGTCTCAAATCCAGTTCAAATCCAGTTCAAATCCAGTTCAATTCCAGTCCAGTTCAATTCAAAACAAAAAAAGACTCCCTCTCCCGCAGAGGACAGAGCGAGCACACCACCGCTCTAAAAGGTAATACCTTTAAGGGCGTATTTTTATTTCATTTATATTTTTTCTTTTTATTTATTTTCAAAAAGTTGTATTTTAAATCCGGCACAATGTAGCCAATATAAGCCGTTGTCTTTGCCGGATTAGATTAGGAAAAATTATGTAAAAGAGCCGTTATAATGGCCAAATATTCTTAAATGTGTTTGTAATTATTGGAAGGAGGCGGCGAGTCCAGTAAATAATGTAGCCACGAATGTATCTGTTTAATTTTCCCTTGTCAAAATAAGACCTTATTTATTTGCTAGATTAATATAACAATGAGCATATTTCAGCCAAAAACGCTTTGAGACCGAAAGGGCGAGTTGGGTGCCTAGCACCTTCCCAACTCGTAACTTAGCCCCCGAACCCGTTTTCTAAAATCTCGGTTTTCTCTTACGGTTTTCCTTTATTTTTGCCTTAAAATAAAGGTGGCGACTCTAAAACTTTCAGATCCAGTGGGGCCACGCAACATTCCCTCTTTGCACTTTCCTGTTCTCCCCTAAAAAAGGGAGATACGGGAATGGAGGGGTGATGTATTCCCATATCCTGGTATCCCCTAAACAAGGGATAACTTGATGCGGGAAACCCATAGCTCCCATAGCGATCTGATTGGGCCATAAGGCCATTTTAATAAATCCATAAGTGGGGGCGTCGCAATATCTTTTCTTGCACTTTCTATTATCCCCGACGAAAAAGGGGAGAATGAGAATGGAAAGGTAATGCATTCCCATATCCTGTTATCCACGAAATAAGGGATAACCTGACATGAGGAAACCTTAGTTCCCATTTTGGATACAAAATCCACTCAAGGCAACCGAGGCACATTCCAACGTGCTAATATAGACAGCACTCCTCTCGCACTTTGGATTTCGTCTTCCCCTAAACAAGGGAGGGTGGAGCGAGAGCGGTGGTGTCCCGTCGCACGCCGCACCCCTAACCAGGGCGCGGGTCGCACCCCGGGAACCTCACAGTGGCGACTCTGCTGGGGATGTCGTTTTATTTTAAATAAAATGGAGGGCTAGACTCATAAAATAAAACCTTTTTTTGGCTTTTCTTTGTTTTTGGCTGCAATATGCTCGTTATATTAATTTACGCATTTCAATAAAGTGTTCCCATTACGGCCGTGGCTATATTTGTGGATATGATCCTCCATCCGCGCCAGCCTCGCTCCGATATACATTCTGAGGCATGTTCGAGAGTATTAAAAAAAAAATCAATCAAATAAAAAAAATTTCAAAAAAAATAAAAAATATATATATATATATATAAGGCGGTCTAAGTATATTGGCTGGAAACTCCATTGATACCCTTAAAGCATTCTGAATAGGGTGTGGTATCGCCGGAGCACACAACGCCGCGTACTTGGTCGATCAAAAGCCTTCAAACACTATTATATATATATACATAAAAAAAATTCGAAAATTCGAAAAATCAAAAAAAAAAAAGAAAATATATGTATATTATATATTTTACAAATAAATTCCGGGCAGCACAACAAAAGAGCTGGGGCTTTACTTCCGGCTCTATTTTCTTTCATTTATTTCTTTCAGTTCATTTTATCTTTTTCACTTTATTCTGTAAATCTGTATATTTGTACATCTCAGCATTCATTATGTCATTTTATTTTGGGGGCATAGGACCAAAATTTGTAATTAATAGGGATAGATAGTTTCCCCACTTTTCTTTCTATTTCTTAATGTGATGTGCTTGCTTGCTTGCGCTCAAACTAAAAAGCCGAGAAAATCCACACAAACAAAGAAGACAAAGCCAAATTTATTTTATTTTCTATATCAAAATAAATAAAGGTTTTATCGCTTCTCTAGATACCGCACACACGTGCACGCATGTAAATATATTCGAATTACCCTACACCATGGCCACCTACCCCGCATAAGCCAACGTTAGAATGCATATAGTTTTTCAGGACACTTCGCAGACCGACCGGTTTTTGCATTTTTGAATTGTGGGTCAGCCCCTGTCAAAAAAAAAATCATCAAAAAAAAAATCAGAAAATATATATGTTAAAAAAAAATGCGCAAGTTCGAAAAAAAAAAAAAATAAGTGCGCACAAAAAAAAAAAATAGACAATAAACAATAAGCACGATTATAATTCTCGGATGCTCGACCTAGACCATTTCGAATGGTGGATCTGGAAAAGAGTATAGGCCCTTCGCTGGGACGATCCGATCTGAGAGTCGAAAGGCAGGTGGAATACGTTGGTCCTATACTCTGGAGAAAGAATCCACTGTTCCAGGAAAGTCCTGAGACTGTCAAAATAAAGCAGGTGCTTATCCGGTCAATTGTAGGGAACATGGAAATAAATAATAATAAAATATTAATAAAAAGGCACGCTGTACTTCAAGCCCATATAGCCTTCCATCCAAACCTTCGATACCTACCAAACCCCATTTTCCTCAGAAACCTGGCCCGAATTTGGAAACGCAAAGACAAGATCTTGGCCGATTAATCAGAAGCCGCATGTAAATCGATCAAAAGGTATCAGATCGAAGGCGAATCAGAGCACAAATCCAAGCAGTATGGCAGCAAAGAACAAACAAGCTGTAACGGGAAACAGTAGCAACTGGAACGGCCGGGAACTGGAAGGGGAAACTCCTGCGTATGCACCTCCTCCTGGGCTTGAGGCTTGGTTAAAAAAGGAACTGGACACCCATGCAAAGAAAATAATGGATCAGGTGGTAAGTGACCTTTTGGCCAGTTTTTCAGAAACCCTTGCCATTTTCTCACAAAAAGCCAAACTTCCCGGGTATGCTCCTAATACTTCCCACTCTCCTGAAATAAACTCCCCTGATACCACCGAAAATATCCTTTTCCAAGCTTTCAAAAAACCATCAAGTGCCAGCTACCAACCCAGTGATGACCTCCTTGGTCAAGGAAACATGATTTCCAATACCCCTGACTCTAGCCCAAACTCTCCAGAAATCAACCTTGATCCTCCCCACCTGAATGCCTATTACCACAACCCAGAAAATCATCCCCCTTTCGATCCATCAGATGCCTATTTCCACATGATCCCAGGGAACTTAAAAAGTATCATTTGCATACCAGAAAAGGAATCCCTGCTGGGCCCAGGTCCAGACAAGCCAATCCCGCTCCAACTTTATCAAAAAAAGAAAACCCCGCTCAGCTGCCTGACCAAAACCCGACCTAGCCATCTAGCAAAGCCAAGAAATAGAAAAGAAAGACATTACGATGACTTGCCTGCCCCACAATCCGAAATACTCCAAACACTGTGTGCCCATGGGATGCTGAAACCCATGGATAACTACCGTCCACCCAAGCCATTGCCCAGAACTTGGAACCATGCCCAGTTTTGTGAGTATCATAAATGCAGCGGTCACCTTACCGATCGATGCTATACACTCAGAAACGCCATTCAAGACCTCATCGACAACAAAGAAATTTCATTGGCAGGCATGAAAATCTTTGAAACAAGTCAAGCCCAGGAAGTTTAAGGGAGGCAAGTTAGCATATTTAAGTATGAATAAAAGGTGCTGTAAAATACGTTGATCAATAAAGGAGTTTCCCCAACAAGTATTCGGAGAAGACAGCTTCCTGGGTATGATAGAAGGAGACACTGATTATGAAGGGCTCCCTGTTGAGTTTGGGGCTACTTCTAATAAACCTCTGCAGAACTAGTATACTACGACCGGCCCACTTTTGGCGCCCGCAGCATCCGTGGACTACTTGGATATATTACCCCTATTCCTTTCCTTAGCCTTACGGATTTGGTCATCTACCAATCCGCTCCTAAAATTGAGTACCCCTATTCCTTTCCTAGCCTTACGGATTTGGTCATCTACCAATCCGCCTCCCTACAATTGAGGATCTCAAACCCCGTGTCCTCAATAATGTAATTAACCCTGTACGTTGTGCTTTTAATAATAATCTAAACGTCTTTGCTTATTTCTTAGTTGCACCTGCATTAAAAGACACATTAAATAATTATAATAATGAGTCATTTAATAGGACCCAAAAGATAAAAAAAAATGTTTGCTTGAGCTTGTAAAGTCAAGAGAGCCGAGACAACATCATCAACAAAGAATCGAAGACCGATCCACCTATCAACTGGGCCGACAATGAAATCAAAAGAAGTCGAATCGACAACTACCCAAGCAAGGACTCAAAAGAACACCACTCATGGATCTCATCAACGAGTTCGTGGACATGCTTACCTCGGTCCTATAAAGAGGTGTCAAGGGTAGACCCACCATAGCCAAACACCTGATCCCTCATATGTCCGATGCTCACCAATCAGACAAAGCTCCACCGCATCAAGCCGAATGGTCACTACAAGTTGAAAAAAAAAAAGAAGAAAGCATGAAACAGCCAAACGTCAACTTCATTCGGGTAAAAAAAAAAAAAAAAATACTAAAATACAAACATACAAAAAAAAAATAGTAATAAAAAAAAATCAAAAAAAAAAAAAATACCCGATCTGGTCGTCCAAAAAATAGTGACCATTCCCAAATCCAACAACAAAGATGCTAGGCTATAGTCAAATCAAAAAAGCAGGAGACCAAGAAAAGACCTCATCCCTTGGGGACCTCCATCGCTATCATGTCATGCCGTCTGGCTAAAAAAATGCCGGGGCTACTTATCAAAGGTCGCTACCCTCTCTTCCACGATGTGTCATATATTGTCAAAATGATCCGCCAGAGATGTCATACTCCCCACAAGCCAAGAAAGAAGACCTTGTTCACCTCCAATCTCAACAAGTTCAAAAGGTATGGTGCTCGATCTATCTCTATCCCAAGTGCCTCTCCAAAGCCCGCTAGGTCGAAACCCGAAAGGGCGGTCTAGGCAAAAGTTAGGGCATTCAAAAAAAAAAAAAAAATAAATAAAAAGGAGAAATAAGGGCTCGCTAGGCTGAAAACCCGAAAGGGCGGCCTAGGCAAAAATTAGGGCATAAAAAAAAAGAGAAATAAAAGCTCGCTAGGTTGAAAACCCGAAAGGGCGCCTAGGCAAAAGTTAGAGCCAAACAAATAAAAAATATATATCAGAGAATAAGGAGAGGGAAGACACTCTTTGAAACCTCGACATCCTATCTCTCGCCTTCATGCAAAAGAGGCTCGACCGACGTAAGAAAAAGAAAACCACGACATAAGCTCACAATAAAATACTAAAATATAATATTACGGGTCCTAAGGTGCAACTTAGAATAATTGCAAAAGAAATTTAGATTATGCATTAATGGCATTTGTACATATCTATTATTGCCTATCCCCTTTGTTTTCCCCTTAAACAACTCCTTTTCTTGCGCCCATAGCCCCGAGCGGTCCATCGCTGCAAGCGCCCACCGAAGCCGGCCCATATACTCTTCTCGCGAGGCGCAAGAAGCTCTAGACTCATCGCATGAGAGCCACCGTGATGTGTCTCCTCTTCATCATCAAGATCTCCATTCTCTTGGCCCGCCACCTCACTCGGCCCGCCTCCATCGCTTCAAACCAAGACCCCATAAAGGTGGGGGAAGAGGGGCAGCCATCTCTTGTTCCCTGGGGTTGTCCTGCTCGCTTGCCTGCTTAGCCGCTGGAGTTCACGACCGCCAGCCGAGCCGCACCCCAACCGAGGGGAGGATCCGCATTTTCGCTCCCATGGGTCATGGCTGACCAACGCCACTCACTCAAGGGAAGTATTACTGACCCGCAAAGATCCCACCTGGGCCGTCTGGGCATCGAGACCATGAACCCGTCTGAATTCCGCTTCTAAAGCCTGAGGGACAACCAATCCTCGAAGTCAGTTAATGTCCTCGCCCACTTCCAAAGAAGCGAACATCTACTCCATTTGTTATATGATGGCCCAAGATATTTCATCACCCGAATAGGCGAGATAGCCCCTCAAAGAAGAACCATAACCCTGTGCCGATACCTCAAGGGATAGAAACATATAGTCCGAATATGGGTGTGCCGCCTCCAAATTTCAAAGATCCCTCGCCCACATGTCCTGAATGGTGGGACCCAAATGGTCATTAGTAAGATCTCTTCCCATATAAATAGGACGGAGGTATCTGGAATGATCTTGCTCTCTCCCGAATTGCCGCAAGATCCTGGCCAGTTGATAAAAAGAAGTTCTATAAAGACCCAAAGATCACCACTTGGTCGTATTCCTCTGAACGACTAAGGAAGAACCGGATCCCCTGATCGACAACCCGCACTATATCCCCGAGCCCCGATGATAAAAATGACGGGTCCAATCAAGATCGAGTAATTAGTCTGGGAAGTGCACCCGCATCCCATAAAAAGAAGGATCATAAGTAGCTCCGAAAAGCACGGGAGCCTGGACCCAAAGAAAGTGCTCCTCCAACCACATATGGATCAAAATAGGACTGCCAGTAGGGAATAACTCATTCCCAAAGAAGAAAAGCGCCAAGCCTCGCAAGAGTCTCCGCCAAAACCACGGACGATGTTTAACCGGCTAACCCGATCCCGAGCTCGCAACACTAAATCTACAACCCGCACGCCTACCAATCCAGTAAAGTAAAGCCGACTATTAAATATCTCCCCACTCAGGTGTAGAGAAAAAGCGCCGCATCTACACCGATGATCCAAGTCATCTTCGATGGCATATGCCGGAAGGTTTCAGTGAAGAGCCATCAAGTTAAAAAATTCCCCGCTAATAAAACTTGGAGTAGCCCTGGCAGTAGAATGAAGAGCTCCCTAATGGCCATGTACGACGCCTTCGTAGGCGGGTATCGCGATCTGGTGAGTAGGTGCCACCCAAGCATGGCACGTAACTCTCAAAGGTGGGACACATTTCGCTCATACCAAAATTAAATAAGTGCTCCGAAGGAGACCTCAAACCTCGGGCCCCTCAAAGATGTCCCGCTTGATTATGACATTTCGCCAGATAAAAGGCACCGAACCCCGAAGAGATGCTTCAAACAAATCCCTTCATCGCATCGCGAAAGAAAGGAGCCAGAATCAAGAGCATTTTCATAAATTTCACTTCGTATAGCTAATACGGCACCATTTATCAAGAGATGCAAAATTGATAGCTTCAATATGGTGGTTTAATAAAGCGCTATAGCAAGAATGGCAGATCGAAAGTTAGAAAGAAAGAAGGAACCGAATGGGCAAGGAACTGTAGCTCATTTTCGCCA
>CM028377.1:116718727-116896189 GCA_013146195.2 Codonopsis lanceolata | reverse complement strand
TATATGAACAATATAGATAAGCGATTGATGGAATGTGTGAGAGGTGGTCTATGCAACCTATGAAAATTAATACTAAAGTTGGTAAATCTTCTACTTGCGGATGATGATACCATAAACCCTCTTGCTCTGTAGATGAAGAATATGTCCTCAAGCCTCAATCGAGAATGGGTAAGGAAGATAAAATTCTTGATGGACTCGATGCGAGAAGCGTACACATTCATCAAGTGTTGTTCTGATGAAAACTACAAACAAATTTATGATTGTGTGACCGCCAAAGAAATTTGGGATGCTCTTGTTGAATATGTGGAAGGAGACCAAAATACCAAGGACAACAAACTCTATATTGCATACAAAGAGTTTGATGTTCAAGAAGGACAAAAGAATCATTAAAGGGAATACCTCCCCACGATTCCTCAGAGGTAAGTAATAGATGTTCCTCTTTTGGTAAAGTCATAGTATGAAAGATTTGAATATCGTTTTCTTAGTAGCTTAGGAAGTAGATGGCATGTTAAATTGTTTGCCATAAAGGAAGCAAGATATTTGAACAAAACTTATATCACGTAGTCTTGTTTGCAAGTCTAAAAATCTATGAAAAGGAACTCAAAACTTCAGAAATTGAGAAAAATTTTAAAGGTATATCTCTTGGTGAAGAAGAAACACAGAAAACTTACATCTCGTCGGATGATGACTTTGATGAAGATGAATTCTTTTTTTAGACAATTTAGAAAGTATAAATCTTTTTAAAAGAACTTTCAAAACCTTGAACAAACTTCAAAAGTCTTCCTGAAATCCTAAAAAACCTTCCTCAAGCTTTCAAACCTTCTACTTCAAACTTTCAAAGCCTTACTTCAAAACTAATGAAGACAAGGTTGAAAAAAGCTATTATGTTTCAATGAAAACACGGTCATTTGCTTCAAAGTCCTTTTTTTTAAAAATGAGTATTACAAAAAGAATTTTGAAAAACAAAAGGGTTTGGTTGCTGAAGATCAAAATCTTGCAACATGGTTGAAAGCAGTGAAGAAGATGAATCTGGCTGATTTTGAACACAGAAGCAAATATGTGTCTTGTTGTAGATTCAACAATATATGATTCAAAAATGAGGTTTCCTAGTCAAAATATTCAAATGAGTCGATAATGAGCTTCCAAGCTCACTATTACAAACTCAAGGCGACCAAGGTCATCAAACGATCGGTTTGTGGTTAAGAAAATAGGGAAATGGATTTTATGGACAAGGAATCATAAGTCAACCCGAAAAGAAAAATCAAGTCAACTTCTCGAGGGCTGGCGACATCAAAATAAGCAATATGAGCGAAGGAGGGAGAAAGGTTAGTGACTCAGTGTTGATGATTTACTTTGAACAAATGCAAGAAATGTATTCCAAATTTGAAACACTTAAAAGAATTCATGTCTCTTTATCTGGTGATTTTAAAAATTTGAAGAAAGCGTGAGCTTGAAAGATCAATGAGCTTTACAAAGTTCGGCAAAAAGAATTGCGCAACTTAAGCATCAATGAAAAACATGAGATTCAAGCAAAAATCTCGGATGCCCATTAGCGACCTTGTAGAAAGAAATCTTCGGTGACCAATGTTGTTGATACTTACTCAAAGTCAAAAAACTGTTTGGAAACCATCATCGATCAACGAGAAAAGTCATGAAGACCAACATGGTCTTGGATATTCAAAAAGATGATGAAGATTGTGAGATCGAGGCAGTCGAAATGGTGAACCTAAGATTACGCTGAAAAAGAACAAGGTGATTAGTTTATAATGTTTGTGCCATTCAAATATCCCAAAAACATGAATCGGCTTAAGAAAGTCCATTAACAAAAGGATAAGGTGAACAATGACGGTTGTCACCTCTTACGTCACAAACCTCAAAATCGATCAACTAAAACAACAACAAAATGTCGACAAAATGTCGGCCGGCCGGTGACAAAATAGGAGGATTTAGAAGAAAGACAATTGACAAGTTCAAGCCAATAAATTTTGTTGTTGCTAAGATTTCTAAGCTGAATCAAAAGGAATCAAAGAGTTCACCTCAAATGACTGATAAACCTGGTTATCACAAGTGTAATATTTGTTCTACTTTTGGTCATCAGTCTCATGAATGCATGTTTAGATTTAAACCTCTTGGCGAGTCAAGATGCCTACTTTCAGGCAGGTTTGGCTACCTAAGAAAACTAACCCTTTGGACCCAAAAGTATAAAGGGTACCATGATTCAAATATTCATATTTCAGGTATGCTTAATGGCAGATGATCAATCAAATGACATATGGATATTAGACAGTGGATGCTCTAGACACATGACTGGATCAACTGAACTCCTTACTGACATTACTGCAGCCAAATGACCTTCTGTCATTTTTGGAGACAACTCAAAAGGAAAGACTATAGGTTATGGATCCATTATCAGAGGATCTGTAATAATTGAAAATGTCTCATTGGTACAAGGTTTGAAACACAATCTTCTAAGTAACTCACAATTATATGATAAAGGTATGAGCTGCTCTTTCTCTTCCACACACTGTTTTATCAAAAATAGCATCACAAATGAAATTTTACTCACTGGTTCTAGAAAAAGAAATGTTTTTGCTATTGATTTACTCTCTTTAAATAACAGTACTCAAATTTGTTTAGTAGCAAATAATACTTCAAAAACCTCATGGCTTTGGCACAAAAGACTTTCACATTTGAACTTTAAATATCTTTCAAAACTTTCAAAAGGAGATTTGGTGAAAGGCGCCATCCATAAATTTTCCTCTTGACAAAAAATGTGATGCTTGCATTTTAGGAAAAATAACAAAACTTCTTTCAAACCCAAACCATGTCTTTCAACCAAAAGAATTCTTGAACTTCTGCATATGGATTTATTTGGTCCCATTACAAGCAAGCAAGTTTGGGAGGAAACATGTATACCTTGGTTGTTGTGGATGATTACTCGGTATACATGGGTTGAAATGATGCAATCAAGGATGAAACTTACAGCATTCTCACTTCCCTATTCATAAATCTTCAAACTCAAAAGGAATGTGAGATTATGAGTGTTAGATCTGATAATGGTACAGAATTCAAGAACCTTGGCATGGACACATACTGTGATGATCATGGAATTGATCATAATTTTTCAGCAGTTAGAACACCTCAGCAAAATGGTGTAGCTGAAAGGAAGAACAGGACACTGGTTGAAGAAGGAAAAACAATGTTAGCAGAAGCAAAATTGCCCAAATATCTTTAGGCAGAAGCTGTCAACACAACATGTTTTACTCAAAACAGATCTCTCATAAACAAGGTTCATGGTAAGACTCCCTATGAGATATGGAGAGGTAGAACACCTAACATTGCATTCTTTAAAATCTTTGGGTGCAAATTATTCATTCACTACAATGGTAGTGATTACAGAGGTAAATTTGATGAAAAAGCTGATGAAGGTATTTTTGTTGGTTATGCTAAGCATAGTAGAGCTTATAGAGTTTATAATAGAAAAACTCAAGTAATTGTTGAATCTATGCATATCACTTTTGATGAATCCAATTTATTTGAGTCTTCTAAGGCTCCTGATGTTACTAACAATTTTGAGATTTTTGAGACAGGAAACAATGTTGGTTCAACTCAAAATAATCCCTCATCCCCTACTTCTCCTACTGTAACTTTAGATATTCAAAATGAACTTCAGCAGGCTGACAAACTTCAGCCAGCTGACAATCCTAATCCTATCACAGTTGATCATTCAGCTGACACACTTGATTCTAAGCTTATTCAGTCAGCTGACATTCCTCCTTTCCCACCTTTACAAACTGAACCTCTTGCAGATCTTCCTAAAGAAATTAGGGAAGCTAGACATCATCCAGTTTCAAACATAATTGGAGATCCATTTGCTGGATTAAAAACTAGAAGTAGCTCCAGAAATGAAACTCTTGATTCACATGCTTTTGTCTCTTCCATTGAACCCAAAAAGGTTGATGAAGCTTTAGAAGACCCTCAATGGATTGAGGCCATGCAAGAAGAGCTAAATCAGTTCGAAAGATGTAAAGTTTGGGAACTTGTGCCTAGACCCTCAGATCAACAAGTCATTGGAACTAAATGGGTGTTCAGAAACAAGTTGGATGAAGATGGAAATGTTACAAGAAACAAAGCAAGATTAGTAGCCCAAGGCTATAGACAGGAGGAGGGTATTGACTATGATCAAACTTTTGCTCCTATGGCCAGACTAGAAGCCATCAGACTATTTCTTGCTTATGCAACCTTCAAGGACTTCAAGGTATATCAAATGGATGTAAAAAGTGCATTTCTGAATGGAGATCTACAAGAACAAGTATTTGTAGAGCAGCCTCCTGGCTTTCTTGATCTCAAAAAGAAGGATCATGTTTACAAGCTAAGAAAGGCTCTTTATGGTCTTAAGCAAGCCCCAAGAGCATGGTATGAAACTCTATCTAAATTCCTTATGGAAAAAGGGTTTCAAAGAGGTAAAATCGATACAACACTTTTCTCTTTAAAGCACAAAGGTAATATATTACTAGTTCAAATTTATGTTGATGATATTATTTTTGGATATACTAATGAAGTTTTGTGTAAGAGATTTGAACATCTTATGAAAGGAAAATTTGAAATGAGCATGATGGGAGAACTCACTTACTTCCTAGGTTTGCAAATTAAGGAAACTGAAGAAGGAATTTTTATCCATCAATCAAAATACACAAGAGAGCTGATCAAGATATACAATCTTCAAGAAGCAAATTCAGCAAACACTCCCATGGGAGTTGAATGTCACTTGGTCACAAATGAAAAAGGTAAACCAATTAATACAACCGAGTACAGAGGTATAGTTGGATCTCTTCTCTATTTAACTGCTAGCAGACCAGACATCATGTTTGTTGTATGTATATGTGCTCGTTTTCAAGCTAATCCAAAGGAATCTCATATGATTGCTGCAAAAAGGATTATTAGATATTTGATTGACACTGAAAAATTTGGCATTTGGTATCCCAGAGACTCTTCTTTTAATTTGATTGGATATTCAGATGCTGACCTTGCAGCTTGCAAAGTAAATAGAAAAAGCACCAGTGGAACATGTCAGTTCCTTGGAAACAGACTGATATCTTGGGCATGCAAAAAAGCAAGCCTCAGTTTCAACCTTAACTACTAAAAGGCTTTGAATATATTCTTTCTTGGAAGCTATTGCTCTCAGATCCTTTGGATGAAACAACAACTGATGGATTATGAAATGCAAAAGGGAACATGTCATATTTATTGTGATAATACTTCTGCTATTTCAGTTTCAAAAAATCTTGTTAAGCACTCTAAAACAAAACACATAGACATCAAATATCACTTCTTAAAAGATCATGTTGAAAAAGGCAATGTTCAACTAGAATATGTTCCTACTGAATTTCAATTAGCTGTCATTTTTACAAAAGCCTTAAAATCTGATAGGTTTGAATTCTTAAGAGGTGAATTAGGAATGCTAATAATGTCATAGAAAGGTACTTTGAATGCTCTAATCTTTGCAGGGCTTTAGCTTTCTTCAGCTTGTCAGTTGATACTCATCTAGATGACAAGAACTACATCAGTTTACGCTCTTCAGTCTCCTAATATGTGGTGACTGACATTGTGAAGATATCAAATTGGTCAGCCAGTAGCTGACATATGAAGTTCTTCAGCTTCGAAACTTTACGGTTGATCAGCCAAAGCTGACAAATATTGACAGCCTTCAGCTGACAAAAATGTACCTTCACTTCTGGTTGAAACTGTGCTGAGAATCAAAAGCTTGTCAGCCAGTAGCTGACACATATTCACAGCTGAAATCTCATAAGTTAACATGTGTTCAGCTAAGAAATTCTTCCTCTCATTCATTAGCTGACAACACAGTGACGCCTCTGAGCCTAAAGTCAAAGCTGATCGTATCTCAGCTAGGATTTACTCTAAAAATCATTAAAAATTCCTTATTTATTTCCCGCCTTTTTATTCTCCCTTGGAACTCGCGAAGCTTTTTTGAAAATCCAAATTGACCTTTCCACTATCCCACCAACTCTAGGCGGTTGAAATGACGTGTTTTCACAAAAACGGCTCATCATTGTGATAATAACTCTCTGTCATAAATTACTACTTTTATCACAAAAACCAAAATTATGTGTACTTTATCACTACACTCCATATCTTTACTTTTAAAACCCACTAACTCTTATAAGAGTCCGTACTTATCCTTATTATATTTAAAAAGCACACACTCTTCATTTCTACATTCATCAATCTCTCACTAAAAATCTTTTCTCTCTCAAATCCTCTCTTCTTCAAACCCTAGATACAAATTCTTCTAGTAAATACAATCCTCTTCCTTCTTTCTCTTCTTCTTTTGCTCTATTTCTTCTCTAACTATTCTGTGTATATAGGAAAATGGCTTCAAACACTTCTATCGGATGTCTCCTGGATGTTCTTTCTCTGAATGAGGAACCTTTAGGGCTTGAGCTCATTCATCTTGTTACTGCTTCTGGGTTAATGCCTCTACTCTCCTTCAACATTTGAACCTATAGTTGCCAGCTGACTGAAGAATTTTTCATGAGTATGGAGGAAAATCCAGTCGACCCTTTTTTCTCTCTTACCGGCACTATCAGAGGAGTCCCGATTGTTTTTGACTCAGAAACCATCTCAGCTGCCTTCCCAAATCTCTATGACGATGGTTCAACTACTTATACCATTCCAGACGAAACTCAACGAGCAGGGTGGATAACTATGAGAGGTGAAGTACCGTTGAACTTGCCTTTGACAGGCACAAGCACCGATTTGCCCCACTTCATTACGCTCTGGCTACTATTCTGGATAAATGCCTCATTATCAAATGTGGGGGACATGACAAGATTACAGAAGCCCAGCTATTTCTCATGGAAGGCATTGTAGAAAATTGTGAAATGAACTGGGGAGCAGTCCTAGTTGAGTGTGTAAAAGTCAATAGCCAAGTACAAGGAAAATATGGCTACTGGGAACCCTAGGCTTACCCACCATTTGATCATCAATCAATTCCTTCGTTCTCTCCCAACTCTCCAGCACCAACTCATCAAAATTGGTGACCTGGAAGCTGTTAAATTGAAGAAATATGTTGCAGCTGACATCAGGAGAGCCAATGTTTCAAGTAGATTTGGTCAAGAAATTCCCACAATCCAGGCAAGCAGAAGACCAAGAAGAACAAGGACCCAAGCTCTTACGACTGTTTCATCTAGTCAGCCAACCGATGATGATGTTTTGAAAATTGAATCGGCCAAGTGTTCGGCCAAGGGGTCGGTCAGGGTGGTTAGTCGGCCAGGTCGATCAACCGGTCGGCAAGACGAGGTCAGCCAGCTGAAGATGCACCTCCAACTGAAGTTGGTCAGCCAGATGATGTGCAAGAAGCTGAAATCCCTGGAAGGAGGCAAACTAGAAGGAGAAGACTGACATTAGCAGCTGACTGGGTATTCCCAATAGATCATCTCCCTTACTTTGTCCAGTTTCTCCTTTCTTTCCATGAGGAGAAGAAGTCTGAGAAAGCCCTTGTCAATCCAATCAAATACATTGACCACAACCTAAAGAGAAGACCTTATGTCTTGTATCCTGTCACCCCCAACCTTAGTCAAGAAGACCTAGTGGCCAATTATGGCAAGTACTTTGATCCTCTACCCCTGCTCTGGAATAGATTCTATCTCTCAAATGATAGATTTGTTCAAGATGAGCTGATTTTCCTAGCTTGGACCATATACAACAAGGTGCATGACCTACCAGCTCTTCCCCCCAATGATCCCTTCATTGTAGGCAGACTTGACTTACCTGAAGATGAGGAAATAAACCAGGATTGGGAACAACCTTCTATTGAGCCTGCCCAGCTAGCTAGAATCCAAAGGGCTGCAAATAAGTATGTCCAAGATACAGTCAATGCTGCAAACCAAGCTTACATAGAACTACACAGACAGATGGCCTCCATGCCAGGAGGAGCTTCTTTGAGTACTGCTTTCCCTGATGCTTTATCTAGTCCTCCTGCCCCCTTGATCACTGAATCCATTTCTACCATCCCTCATGTTATTCCTTCCCCTGTACCATTTGTTGTCTCATCCACAGTCTTACCAGTCTCTACCTCAGCTGAAACCATACCAAATTTTACCTGCACTCTCCAACCCATCTCTATACCTTCCTGCACTCCCACTGTTGCAACCTCCACTTCAATTCTCCCAGTCACTGTTCCTCTCTCTACACCAACTATACCAGTATCAGCTCCACCAGCATCAATCCCTATGTCATCTACTCCCATGTCAATCACTCCAACTTTTGCTCCAGCTATGTCAGCCATACCCACTCCAGCAACAGTTGTGTCAGTCACTCCACCCATTCCCATTCCCCTCTTGACTGATACTATTCATGCACCTATCCCCACTGTGTCAGTTGCCCCTGTCCATCTAGCTGATCCTTCAGCTGCAATAATTCTCTCCTCAGCTGACACTATAGCTGCTTCTCCCACTCCTCTAGTAACTAACATACCTTCTCATCCACATCAGGCCTCCCCACTTTTTATTATGCATGATCTATCTCTTCATTCCTCTCTCCCTCTATCTTTAAGTCCTCTCAATGCTCACAAACATGCTCTCTCTACTCCTTCTTCAGCTGATAACTTTGATCCTCATTCTTCTGAGGAATCAGTGGAACAATCATCTGTTGACTCCTCTTCTGACTCTTCTCAATCCACTTCTAAAGATGAGTCCCTTCTCACTCCTTCACAACTAGCCAATAGAAAAGCCAAACAACAAAGACAGATCATCTCTAAAGCTCTCCTTCACCCCACAGGCACCAAAACTGTTTTTCCTGATGACATGCCTATCCACGAACTGTCCACACTGTCCCGAACACGGCCCAAATCGGCCTACCCTATGGATGTCTTCTTTCCTCCTGACCCTGAGGATGCTAACATTCACACCTTTCAGCTCTTCTCCAGTGCTCCTGGAACCTCTTAGCCATCTGCTCCTGAACCTACTCCACCAGGATCTCTCTCTCTCTCTCTGTCAGCCAAGCTAGACCTCCTTTATGTTCATCATCTTCAGATGAAGTCAGCCTTTACTCATCACACCAACCAGCTTGCCACCCTTCAACAGCAAGTTGCCTCTTTGCTTCCCAACCTTACCCAGATCATCACCACTGAGGTGCAAGTTGCCATCACTGTTGGTGCTCCTCGAGAAGCTAATATGGATGACTGGAGGACCATATTGCTTTATCAGCAAGAATGGGCCAACAGGTCTTTCAATGTTGAAGCCACACTACTTTAAACCATTTAGGAGGAGAAGAAGCAGAAAGCAAGGGCTGATACTTATCTGGTTGAAAACCGAATACTTAGGCGGCGAAAGCTTATGCTGATCGGCCACCAAGGATCGACAAGGAACAAGAACCGAGGCGATCAACAAAGCGAACAAGAAAAGTTTGGAAAACAAGCTAAACAAGTCAATGGAAATGAAGCTGCTGCAGCTTACAAAGCACCGGAAGCTGAAGCTGAAGTTGGTCCATCAGTTGAAGCAGAAAAGCCAATTGAAGGATCCACATCAGCAAACTGAATCTCTCACTCTCTCAAACTTTGAACAATTTTAGAACTTATGTTTTACTTGTAGCTTACAATTGCCTACTTTTAATCTTCAGCTACTTTCCCTCATATGTTATTTGCTTGCTTATACTAACATCTCTTTTCGCGGGAACTTAAGCACTTTTGGCTTTTTGCTTTCAAGTGAATGGTTTTAAGCAAATAGGAGGAGATTGTTGAATCTTGCATAAAATTAAATTTGCTTAAAATCATTCCACTTGATTGTCAGCCAAAAACTTAGAAATATTTTGGTCTGCTTGCAATTATTTGTCAGTTATTCATTTCAACTGACCATAATGTTTTATGTGTCAGCTTGCTTTCCTTATTTGATTGAACTAATACTTGTACTGACACTTTCTCATTTTGTGTTTTTGGTAGATATTTTGTTAGATATTCTTTCCTAGGATCTTTTGTGATCTTGTGAAGATATGTTACTCTGCCAAACACATTTTCAAATTCAAAATGTGTTCCTAACGGGCTACTCTTGAAGTTCATCTATAAATACCCACTGGAAACATTTTTAAAGATATAGAAGTCTGAAGCCATATACTCTCAAGAAATTTCTCTCTGTGCCTTAGTCTTCTTAAAACTTTAGCTAGATAATCTCCTTTGTATAATTCTTTCTAGTTACTATTTAGGCAAACACTGAGTGATTCTTTTTCATATCATTTTGATATCAGTCAGTTTGTCTCACGAGATTGATTGTTACTCAATCATTCTCCATAAACACTGGTCTTTGTTGTACAATGATCCATTAGAGATCAATCTGATTTTTAATAAAATTAGTGCACTTCAAAAATCCAAGCCTGATCAGCTTGGTAGTGGACGTAGCAGTTTATCTGTGAACCACTTCAATTGATTTGTCAGCCAGTCTCTAACATACTTGTTTACTTATTTGTTCTAGTATATTGTTTTTCAGTTTCTTCTTCATATTCAGTGATCTACTTTGAAAGCCAACCTCTTTTGAAAACTGTTGTGTCAGCTAGCTGACCAACTTTCATTAGCATAAGTGATTTTAAAAGTATCAGCCAGCTGACCAGTATCAGCTGGTTGACAAAACAAATTTTCCGCTGCAAACTTTACAAGATTTACAAATCAACCCTCAAAGTTTTAAAAGGCTATTCACCCCCCCTCTAGCCTTGTTTGTTGCCTACTGGACTTACAATAATCAACTCCAGGTTTTTGCCTATAACCTTGTGCTACTAACCTAGCTTTGAACTTGTCAATTGTGCCATCGACTTTCATTTTCTTTTTGAAAATCCATTTGCAACCAATTGGCTTACATTTTGGTGGTAGATCAACTAAGACCCAAGTATTATTTCCCATTTATGGAATCCATCTCATCATTGATGGCTTCTTTCCAAAATGCGGCATCTCGAGACTCCATAGCTTTTTGAAATGTAGTAGGGTCTCCTTCCATATTGTAAAAATAACAGTATTGGTCCAAGATTGAATCCCTATTACCTTCAACCAAGTAAACACAAAAATCTGGACGAAAGGACTTTTCTTTCCTTACTCGTTTACTTCTTCTAAGTTGTGGTTGAGGTTCTTCATTATTATCTTCAAGAACTTGTTTATCAAGATATTGAGTTCCCTCATTGGTACTCTGTTTGACTTCTTTTAGTCTAGGAATTGAAGAAAATCGGTTTCTTATCAAAAATTGCATCTCTTGATTCTATGATCGTGTGTAACGATACATAGTCATTTTCTTCTATAACATAGAATCTATAGGCTTTGCTATTTATTGCATAGCCTATAAAGATGCATTCAATTCCTCTTTCTCCCAATTTCTTTCTTTTGGGTTTTGGCAATCTTACTATTGCCCTACAACCCCAAACTTTTGAAATAATTCAAGTTGGGTTTTCTCTTGTACCATAGTTCATAAGGAGTAACTTTGTTTCCTTTTGTAGGAACCCGATTAAGTATATAACATGTTGTTAGCATAGCTTCTCCCAAAACCCATTACTTAGACCTAAATAAGAAAGCATAGAATTAACAATTTCTTCTAATGTCCTATTCTTTCTTTCAGCAATACCATTTTGTTGTGGTGCATAAGGAGCAGTACTTTCATGAATTATTCCTACTGACTGAAAATAACTTGGATTATAGTATTCACCACCTCTATCGATTCTTAATTTTTTAACCAAGGCACTTTGTTACAATTCTACTTCATTTTTATAAATTTTAAATTTATCAAGGGCTTCATCTTTAGAAGATACTATGTAAACGTAACAATATCGAGAATAATCATCAATAAAAGTCACAATATACTTTTTATTTCCCAAGGAAGGAGTGCTATGAAAATCACATAGGTCACACTATGCACCAATTCAAGCAATGTTGAAGTTCTTTCCACATTTGGGAACGGACTTTTTGTTATCTTAGTAAGCATGCATGTTCTACATTTCTCTAAATTCATGTTAAATGAGGGTATTAATCCTAATTTAGACATATCATATAATTTTCTATAATTCATATGTCCAAAACGAAAATGCCACAAAGAAGAATCACAATCAATAAAGTAAATAGAACTATTAACTTTATTAATACTTAATTTGAACATGCCATTACAAAGATAACCTAAACCAACAAAATTACCTCCTTTAGATAATACAAATTTGTCCGCTTCAAATACCATTTTGAAACCAAATCGATTCAAGAGACTACCAGAGACTAAATTTCTCCTAATTTCCGGAGCATACAATACATCTTTAATCATAAGAGTTTTTTGGAAGAAAACAATAATTCTACTTGTCCTATCCCTTGGATCTTGACGGTAGAACTATTACCCATGTAGAGAACATCTCCATCTTCAAGATTTTTTAATGTCTTGAACAAATGACGGTTTTTACATACATGTCTCGATGCTCCTAGATCAATCCACCATGAGGCATCTTCATCCTGTACACAATTAATTTCAGAAATCATTGCAATCAAGTTAATTTCTGAATTCAAAATAAATTGTGCACTTTTACCTTCAAATGGTTTGATCATGACTAGACTCGCCATGACCCTTTTTCTTTTGACCCTTAGCCATCTTCCGTTTCCATATGGAACAATCTTTCTTGAAGTGACCAGGTTTGTTGCATTCAAAACAATTTTCTTTATTTTGAATCTTTGCCATTTGGCCATTGATGGATTCTCTGGGTCGTTTCTTGCCCTTTCCATTGGCTTTCCCATCTTCTACCGTGTTAATAGTAGAAGAAGAAGGTTTAGAATTATCATTTCCTTCATCTTGCATGCGGATACCCTCTTCGATGCGTAGATGAGTTGCCAATTGTTCGATATTCATATTATCCTTCTTATGTTTCAAAGAATTTCTAACATCCTTCCAAGAAGGAGGTAATTTATCAATTATGGAAGAAACGGTAAAAGTTTCATCCATCTTGATATCATGTTGTTTAAAGCTGCCCACAATTCTTTGAATTTCATGGAAATGTTCCATGATAGATCTAACATCAACCATTTTATAATTATTAAAATTACTAACCAAAAATTTCTTACTTGATGCATCTTCGGCCATGTACTTTGATTCAAGCATATCCCATAACTCCTTTGCGGATTCCACAAATTGATAAACATCGAACAAAGCATCCGTCATGCCATTAAGTATGTGACCACGACAAACGTAGTCGTCATTCTCCCACTTGTTTCTTTTGCGGGTTTCCTCCAATGTTTCATCCTCCTTTTCTTCCGTTTTGGATGTGTTCAGTACGTAAGCAACATTGAGCGTCGAAAGAAGGAAGTGCATCTTCTTTTGCCAACGACGAAATCCAACACCTTCAAACTTGTCCAACTTATGAAAGTTGGTCGCCATATCACGAATTGTAGCCATCACAAATTGAAAAATATTACTTTTAGATTGTTAGAACAATGAGTAGAGAATTGTGATGGATATGACAAAACTTGATGTTTCTTCTAGGCGTGGATCACACTATCTTAAAAGTAATATTTCGCCCATACTTAGAGCACCGGGTTACCACGAAATTACTTTTGAGATACAAAGAAGAATCGACTATAATTGTTGCTCTTTCCATTAAGTCACTTAGGAATCTGTTTGGTGTATTTTGTGTATTTTTGCAAAGAGAAAATCTGCAGAATTTTTCTTGTTTGCAAGGCTTGTAAATTGATTAATTGTCAGTGCCAAATGAATGAAAGTCACTCCTATTTATAGAAATAACTACACCACTTTGAATGAAGAGATGCCTTTTCTAAAAGACACATTTTCAAATGATACATCCTTTTAAAGGGATGTATCTTTTACTTTCAAATATATGTCTTTTACAAGAGACAATATTTAAAGAGTCTTATTACTTTAACTGATGTGTCCTTCAACTTTAAATTTTCTATAAATATTTTATTTAATAATTATGATATACCATACCCAATCATAATTATTTAATAAACTCATTTGAATATTTGTACATTTATAATTAACTCTAAATAATCCAACACTACGGCTACCAACACCATGGAGATCTCCATTGATTCGAACATGCACCCCCTTTTTATACACAACAATGACCATCCAGGTTTAATTCTCATCTCCACTAAGCTAATTGGTAGTGATAACTATAGTTCCTGATCTAGGTCACTCCAAATCTCCTTATTTGCTAAAAACAAGTCAGCCTCAATTGATGATTCTTTTCTCATTCCTAACAAGAATTCCAGTTTATGCCCATTACGGGGAGCCAATGATATGGTGATATCTTGGATTTTCAATGTCATGTCGATAGAGATAAGTAATAGTTTGCGGTTTGTGTTCTCTGCGTATGTTGTTTGGCTTGAGTTGAAGGAAAGATATTCCAACATAGATGGCCATAGGATTTTCCAACTATAAAAGGATCTCCATAAGCTCGAACAGAGAGACACTTCTGTAGAGGCCTATTATCATAGGATGAAGGGTTTTTGGGATGAGAGTTCAGCTTTAGATGTGGTCACAGCTTGCTCATGTAACAATTGTACATGTGGTTATGTGAAGGCACAAGAAGGGAGAGAATAAAGAAAGAAGCTCATGCAATTCCTTATGGGATTACATGACAGCTTTGCAAATATTAGGGGCCAAATCCTGCGAATGAAACCCTTGCCATCCATAGGTGAGGCATATTATATGGTGAGACAAGAGCTCGAATAAAAGCCCACATGGCTGCGAAGACCAGACCGAGCCAAAGTCGAGCCATCTACATCCCTACATCGCACGGGCCTCAGTTCTCAAAAGGCCTCAGGAAACGAGGGGCCCTCTCACCATCATTACCAGCTCACCCGGATACAGAAGCCTCAAGCCCGCTCACCATTCTTCCAAGCTACCGACGATGCAGAATCTTCTCAATTTGACGAAAATGCAGAACTCTCTCCCTGGTGAAAAATTGAGTGATCAGACTTAGGGTAATACGGTCCTTTCTCTCGAAGTCCCTGCTCTCGAACACCCTCATAGGGGTACTAGGAGGATAATCCGGAGCAGAAAAACTTCATCACCAAATTTCCAATACACGCTAACCTTCACTCCAAAGCTCGCGAGGAGGAACCTCGCTTGCCTAGGAGTAACTGCTACCCACCTACCCTGGCACTGCCTATACATGGGACCTCCACGAGGAGACTTACCAAAAACTGACTCTAGAAACGGCCCTTGTCATCAGAATCTACAGAGGAGATTGAGCACGACGAAGAAGTACTTGAGCTCAGAGGGCCCACAGTTTTTTCTACATGAACAGTGTTGTCTACCACTCTCTCCTCGGCTAAACACACACTCACCTCAACACCTCTCCAGGCTTGGCCATGAGGAATAGACTCGGCCTCATCATCACTTAATTGATTCTCCCTAGACTCGGCCAGAATAGGAGCCTCGGCGCCAGGATTAGCCTCGGCCTGAAGAGGAACCTCGGCACAAGGGCTATTCACGCTATGAGGAGAGACCTCGGCACGAGAAAGATCCTCGGCACAAGGAGACGCACCAGAAACACCCTCGGCCAAGGCGGAAGCCCCGACTACATTACTAGGGAGGGGAAGGAGAGGACTCCTAATCGACAGGGGGTATACGAATGACCCTATTCCAGTAGTCTATCAGTTCCATGGAGGAACTGCTGGAAGAAGAGGACGAAAAAATAGGAAAAGGAAATCTACAAGACATGCTTCAAAAAGAAAGGAAGAAGTACCGTACCGAAGAACGAAGCTTGAAAGGATGTCGAAGATATCAACAAACAACGATGACACACCTGAAAAACCAGAAAGAAGACGTAAAATTAACAAACAGGAGAAAAAACCCCCCGGACAAAAACATGTGCCCCAAAACGAATGGAAAAGGGGTGATAAAGAAATTCAACAGAAAAACAAGAGAAAAACAGAGGAGAACAAACCTACGGTATAGACAAAGAGTCGCGGGAAGGATTGTCGGAAATGTCGCCGAAAATCGCCAGAAGAAGCAAGGGAGAAGGCCAGGGGAATAGTGAGAAGTGAAAAGTAAAAAGAGAAAAAAGGTATTATATCCCCCCTAAAACAACGTCGCATACTATCGGAGCGTCCTTACCCATTGGGTCAACCCGTGTGTTTTTTTTTAAAAACACCTGAAACAACACCGTTCTCCCTAGATATTTTTTTGATCTCGAAAAGAAAGCGGCAATAAAGCTGTTTCGAAATTCGAAAAGCCGCCCAAACGAAATTCGAAAAGCCGTCCAAACGAAATTCAAAAAGCTGCCAAAAGCCCGCATTTAATGTCGCGTCAGACACCGAAAAGACAACCATCGTGATTGGGCAGTTACCCAAAACGCCCTGTTGCCTTCTGCTATCCTCGGCCTAGACCCCGAAATCAACCTCGGCATGGTTTTTTCATCACCAGGAGTTCGAGGGAAATTACTTCTCGACCATATGTCAGTAGACACGACCAAAAAGTAGGGGGCCACTGAAAGGATGAAACCATGGAAATCAACCTCGGCATGATTACACGACCCACACGAGATAAAAGCCATTAGCTGGTTCGGCAAAACAGCCGAGCCAATGCAAGCTCGCTGGATGAAACATCGTAGAACAGCTGAGCCGAGGCGGAGCGAGATCGTGGCCCTCAACCCCGACCTCAGCGTAAATCCACAATACTAAGACCATTCGACCTCGGCAAAATAGTCGATGATCACCAGGCATGACAAGAAGCTTCCCAAGACCTGCTTAAACCGCCACATGCAATCACCAACTCTCTGACAGCGTCTAGCCCACTCATTCCTGATAAAGTTCTGCATCTTATTTAATGCCCGCCGCATCCTGTCCCCTATCAAAAGCCGCCACCTTATAAGGCAAATCAGGTATAAATAAGGGACATTCCTCACTGTTTAAAGACAAGTCATTTTTTAGATATCTTAACTCACTTATCAAACCCTCTTATCGGAACAACCAACATTACGACTCATTTACTACATACTCCACTGAAATCTCACTCTCACGGCGGAGGATTCTAGTCGGGACACCCCGACTCCTTAACGGCGATTTATTTGTCTTCTGCAAGTAACTGCGTAGGGACGAGCGAACCGAGACCGAACCACCTTTACCTCTTACGTAGACCAAACGACAAGGTCACCACGAATTTTGCGTGATCAAGGTGCAATTGAAGAACAAAAATACACTTCACAGCGTTCTTCCGTTAATACACGTTAACAGGTTCGTTACAAAATTGAATATGCGTTGACGGCAAGAATCATATCGCACCCAATTATTAGTCAAATCGGTTACCTACGAATAGTCCGATGGGTATCATGACAAACCACCTTCAATAATTCACTATACAATCTTAATTATCTTTCTGGCTTCCTCCCCCTCCTCCTCCCACCCCCCTCTCTCTCAATCTCTCTACTCCTTTATTCCCATCCTTCTTTCTCTCTATAACCATTTTCCTATTTTTATCAACTAACAATAATATCAGTGATTCAATATCCACCCGCGCTAAACTCTACTTGTTTTTGGTCAATGGTATTGCTATATCAGTAATCTTTTGGTTTAAATCTCAATTTGGTGACCCTACTTTTTTTCCCCCAATTTAATTACTCTACTTGGACATAAATATCAAGTTCATCACTCCATCCAATTATTTTGTTGGAAACCTTAAAAAAATTATGAAAATCCAAAAATACCCTTACTAGCTTTTTTAACCTTACGGAATTCTTGGAACAATGGAGATTCGTCGGGTCAGGGACGGCGATTCAGAGGATTCCAATGTCTTAGGTATCACAAGCTCACTAGGGATCTCCCATCTCTTCTTCACCCTACATCTTTCAGTTCCACGTGATCTCACTGTGACATCAAATACTCCTCAAAGCCCCCCATGGCCACCGTCGCCCCCATCAATCGCCTCCATCAACAACCCAGATCAGATCCAATGATGTTCATGGCAGCTCGCCCCAACCTTCAAATCCAGCCAACACCACCCTCTATAATCTGCCCAACACTGTCATCCTCTCTCGCCCGGAACAAGCGAACCCACCCTCTCACTGCCCTCCTCGCTTCCGATCTCCTTCAAATCCGGCCAAACTCGTCACTGCCACCGGCCCCTTCTGTTCTTGTTCTCCCCTCCATCTGCACATCGATCTGTCACCCATCTCCTTACTAGCCGAATCTTCTTCCAGCCGGCCTCCTTCCCTTCACCACTTATCGTCATCATCTCAAATCAGAATGGTTGGTCGTGAATTGTTCCCTGGATATGTAACACTGCCTTGCTGCATCAACTTCGCAGCCACCGCCCTCCCATTCTTTTCAAGATTCTTGGCATTTAGCTCCGCCTTTTCAAGCCTCGGCACTTCTAATCTCGATGCCAACCGACTAATCCGGCTCTCAATTTCTTCAATCTCTTCATCGATCTTCATTCTTTTTAGGGAGCTTCTTCTCACCAAAACCCTGTTTGGGATTCGGCTTAGTTGGCTTCTTTGTGGAGTTTCCATTACCAATTGGGATGCTGTTGAGGTTAAGTGGCCGGAATGGTACCACCACGGGAGAGTGTACGGTAACAGTGGCTTTGACAAATCTTGGGGTTTGATTTTCTTTATTGGAGAATAAATCGAAAGAATCGAATTGATTAATCAAAATGGGTTTGATGATCAAATTGGAATCAATGATACCCTTATTAGTTTTTATTTGTAAGGTTTAGTTTTTATTTTTTTTGAACCCTCAATTTTTAACATTGAGAGTAAAACCCTTTAACTTAATAAGGATATTTTGGTCTTTTCAATGATTTACATCCAACATAACATATAAAAATTACTCAAGTGACCTTATTGAATGACGAAGCCAAGTAAAGTGATTAAATTGGGGAAAAAAAAGTAGAGTGAGCTTAATGGCTTTTGGCCGAAAGTAGGGTGACCAAATTGAAATTTAAACCTAATCTTTTTCGGCGATTTGGCATTAATCATTTCATATCTCACTGGCGTGCAGAGACACGTAATTTACAGGTTATGGTGCAACGTGAGATTTAAGTAAATACTTCCGGGAGCTAATCGTATTTTGGCCCCATAAAAATTTGGCCAAAAAAGCAAATATCTCATCAAAGCTTTTATCAAATCTCACTTTGGTTTTTTTATGATTAATTTAATTCATAGGAGAAAATATACACACACATATATGTATGTATGTATATATATATATATATATATATATATATATATATATATATATATATATATATATATATATATATATATATATATATATTATTTATTTATGGTGAAAAATATACATTAAAATTTAAAGGAAAATTTTAAAAAATATATATAGTTTTTTCGTATATAAAAATAATAATTAAAATTAAAAAAATGAAAACAAAAAATTTCGTAAAAATCATTAAAAACACGTGCAAAGCACACGTACCTAACTAGTTCTTCTAAAAATCGCTAGCACTCACCAGGGCATCGTACCAACTCCTAGCGCCTAATGAACCTAGAAATTAATTAAAACATAATTAACTTTATTTCAATATTTTTTAATATAATAATATTATAAACTTAACCCTTTAAATATACTAATAAAAAATAGCACAAAATAATTTAAAACTAATAAGTCATGTTGAGTTTATACTCAGAGCTCCATCTAATATTAGCTAATACTTTCTACGTCCCTAAATTATCGTCCTAGTTGACCCAGTGCATTGATTAAAAAAAACAATTGACTTGATTATTTATATTGATTTAATGTGTAGTTTCCTTTAAAGCTCATGTGTATGTGGCTCATAATTAAAGTAAGGTGAAAAAGTAAGGGTAAAGTGATAAAAGTGATGTTCTAAAAAAGTAAGTTTCAAACTGGACAATTATTTTGAGACGGACGAAAAAGAAAAAAAGATGATAATTTAGGGATGAAGGGAGTACTTAATAGGTAATACATTTCCCCTTTGTTTGAAAAGACAATAGAAAATTATCCAAATAATCATCATATTATTCGTAGATAACCGATTTGACCCACCACAATACAATATTTCAAATGTGACCAATGAATTCAGTAATAGGTGCAATTGAAAAACAAAAATACACTTCATAGCGTTCTTCCGTTAATACACGTTAACAGATTCGTTACAAAATTGAATATGCGTTGACGACAAGAATCATATCACACCCAATTATTAGTCAAATCAGTTACCTACGAATAGCCGGATGAGTATCACAACAAATCACCTTCACTCGAGATCTCTCTACTCCTTTATTCCCATCCTTCTTTCTCTCTATAACTATCTTCCTATTTTTATTAACTAACAATAATATCAGTGATTCAATATCCACCCACGCTAAACTCTACTTGTTTTTGGCCAATGGTATTGCTATATCAGTAATCTTTTTCGGGGATTTGGCATTAATCATTTCATATCTCACTGGCGTGCAGAGATGGAATAGAATGAGCATTTGTTAACTTTATCATTCTTGTTCATTTACGTTATCTTCTACTCAATATCGAGTACTAAAATTAGACGAGTTTAACGTAATTCTCTTTCTATTTGCTTGTTGATACAAGGTATGGTCCTTGTAGGGCTCAAAAGGGCAATTTCATTTACGTTATCTCATAAGCCAGGGGCGATCAAACCCCTTGAAATAGCATAGGGAGAGTTGTAAACCAGGACAATAGAACATACCATTACTCTAATGGATTAGGTGAATATTTGGTACACATAACATTACTCTAATGGATTCCCCCAAAATCATCCAATCCCTCCAAATCAACTTAATTTCTACAATTTCTTTAATCGAAACCTAGCAAACCAATCAAGAGTAACATGATACAATACCTAATATTTACCTAATCAACTTCAATCACTTAACAAATTATAATATACATAAATTGGATGAAAGTTAACAATTAAATTTGAGAAAACATCAAATATAAATAATACACATGAGACTTCATCAAATCTAATATAAGATAACTGAATCAATCATCAAATGCAATGCTTAAACGAATTGAATGAAGCAAATTATACACCAATGAAATTTCAATTTTTGGTCTATTATGAACATGTATGAGCCGTATTGCCAAGGAGAGAGAGCGAGGGAAAGAGGAAGTGATTCTCGGAATGTGATACCGTCGGATTGGATGATTTGGGGGAAAATTGAATCCATTAGGTTTTCACTTTTAATGTTTGCTTTATCTTCTTGTTTTTATTTTTTTTATTTTTAAGTTGGTTTGGAAATTAACTAATGATGGTTATAAATTGGGTTAGTAGTTAAGTAAAAAAGAAGGACCTACCAGCCACATCATATGTCATGTCATTAGATACAAAATTTTAAGTACACACAACATTACTTTTTTTTAAAAGAGATACAGACTAGACCCTCTTGGAACAAACGGGTTGCCAGCTCCAACGGACCAACATACGAGTCCAAATTTCCTGTATCACTGGTGTATCATTTTTCATCTCCATCATTTCATCATGATCATTGTATCTCAACCAATGGTTAAGATAAAAAGTGATACACACAAATGATACAGGAGATCTGGACTCCCAACATACATGCCAACAGTAGAGATTCTGAGCATATTGTCTCGATCGCTGACCATGGAGCCAGTCAACTTCTTGCCGATTTTGTGATACTAGAGCACCCTTGTCAAATTAAGCATGGGACAACCACAACTACCACCATCCCTATGTGTTCCAGCTGCCCATCAACTGCTCGAACACCTTGCTAGATCATGTGACAGTGACCGATATTTGCGCCAATAACTCGTGTTATGGTGGCTGAGTCGCAAGTGGCGATGACCGACAGAAGCTGATTCAATGGAACAATGGGAGGTCAGTGTGTTCATTGAAATGGAATGAGACAAATGCTGATACCTTTTCGTTTAGTAATTCCCTCAAATAGCTTCTGCTCACAGTGTTCTTACTTGCAATCATCTCTCCTCCCAATATTGTAGTTACAGCTCTACAATATTGTTCACCAGATGTGAAAATTGAGGAAAGCCTGAAAGCCCCGTTTTCTAGCTGGCCATGCACTAGCCCTTAGCCCACTATGCACTTGATTTCATGCATGAAGTAGGTGGTTAGTGGCGGTGGGTCACCACTTTTAGAGCGATACAAAGTTTATACGTTATTGTGTTAATGTGTTATAATCTTGGAAAAAATACTAAAAAGTCCTACAAGAAAAATCTCATACGTAAAAAGTCTCAAAAATAATTTTTGTATTTAAAATGTCATAAAATCATAATTTTAATATTAAAAAGTTCAAAATTTAACATATCTACGAACGTCGTTATGTTAAAAGCTTTTATTTAGACGAAAATTTATTGTTCTTTTCATTTATGATAATGTTGATAAGAATTGTATTGAATATTATTTTATTATTATTATTATTGTTACTACTATTATTATTATAAATATAATACTATTATTATAAGAGTAATATTATTATTCTTCATTAACATTATTAGTATTAAATACCAAAATTCTATTTAAAATTAATTTAACAATGATCTCAAAACAACTATTCAATCTATAAAATTTAAAATTAATCTTTTCATATTAAGATTTAAAAAGTTAACATTTACACTTTTATGAAATTGGTAGTAATATTAGTAGTAGAGTAGTGATAGCAAGTAACTATAATAATATTAATAGCAAATCTTTTAATGTTATTGTTATTATTAGTAGTAAGTTATTTGTTGTTGTCGTTGTTTCTTTTATTATTATTATTAATTTTATTATTATTGTTGTTATTATTATTATTATTATTATTATTATTATTATTATTATTATTTTATCTAAAATATTGAATAATCATTGAAATTAAAATAAGTTTTTTTTTTCAAATAAAATCACATACTCTAACGATGTTAGAAGAAGTGTCAAGTTTTAGACTTTTTGGTATTAAGAATTTAACTTTGAGACTTTGTAAATATAAAAATAATTTTTGAGACTTTTTGAATATGAGATTTTTTTAGTAAGACTTTTTGGATATAAGATTTTTTTAATGGGACTTTTTAATATTTTTCCCCGTAATCTTCCCACTTAAATTCTTCCAGTACGTCAAGTTTCAAAATAACCACATTGGGTTTGAAACTAGTCATGTCTTTGGCTTAAGGGAATTTGAACACAATGAGAGTCAATGTAGAACTTGTTGCTAAGTAAATCGCTCAGGGCCGGTCCAACTTTTGGGAGTCCAGAGCGAAAAGAAAATAAGGGGTCCTTAAAAATATATAAGCATATGAATTTTAGACGAACAATTTATTTGACTTTTCATCATTTGAAGTATTGAAAATGGATAATACCCAAACATATAAGAAAATAAATATTAAATAATTACTGAAAACTGTTATTTTTCATTCGTTAAAATAATTTACAATAAAAAGTATATACTTAATCAAAAAAATTCATTTATTTATGTTTTGACTTCTAGATAAATATTTTTTTGGTAACATGTATTGTGCACTATAAATTCAAGTTAAAAAACAATCAACTAACAAAGTAAAGAATTAAATAAACATAAGAAATAATTAAAAATGATAGTAACATAATAATAAAATTTGATTTTTGCTTGAAATATTGATATTATATGTCCAATCAATTGTTATTTTCTATGACCCAAATAAAAAATTTGATGGTCAACTAACTTTTTTTAATAAGTAAATTTAGCAAACGCAAAATAAAATTAAGGTTGAATAACTCTACTAAAACCGAATACAAATTATTTATCTTTATATAGTAACTCTTTATTCATTAGGTTCCGGGGTAATTAAAACAAATACAAGTAGATTTGAAGTTGATAATAAAAATTGAAAAAACTTAATCACAACAATTATACTTACAATACAAGTGGAGGATAAAGATGAAATATTATGAAATTTTAAGCATATTTTTTAAAAATGATTATTTACGTGAAATCTATCAAAATAATATAGGGGACTATTTAACTAAATCGGGGGAGTATATGATATAATATGCATATAAAATAATACTAATAATAATTGATCGTAGACCCAAAATAAAAAAAATTACAAAAATAAAAGGGAAGGGGCTTGAACCTTGGACTTCTCTATTAAATTAAACTCATCACATATACAATTACCCAATTCATTTAGTCAAAAGACAATTTGTTCATTATTGTTACATTATATTGAGTCAAGGCGATTTTACATTATTGTTACATTATTTATACTATACTATACATTGGGGGCCCTGTTCGATCGATCACTCTGAACCCCTCCAAAACCGGGCCTAAAATCGCTATACACAACAACTGAGTGGTGATCAAGGCACTGAGCCAACTTAACAAGTTAATAATAAATATTACTCCTTTTGTTTACGTAGACATCCCAATTTCGTTCATGTAGACATCCTAATTTCGTATCCCTGGTATGTGATATGACATGCGATATCAAGACCTATTAAAACTTAACAAATGTTAAGTTACAGGGCTTAAAAATGCAAAAGAAAAAGCAGGATGCGTAAAACAGTGAAATACAGGGGCCAAAGTGTCAAAAACATGCTAAAATTGGATCCAGGCACCACCACCAAGCAAACATGGCGCGGCGCCCAGAGCCCTATAGTACACTTCCGTTTTGACATTTTGTACAAGTTCTCAAGCGCGCAGTACAAGCTGATGAAACACAAAGAAGAAATTTTAAAGACGACGAGGTCCCTTCTTAAGCCTATAAATAGAGGGCTTCGGCTTCAGAATTGAGGGCCGAGAAATCACTCTTACCACACACAGTTCACACAGCATTGAGTTTACGCGAAGAGCGATCGTGAGAAAGAAAGAGTTCCCTTCCTCCTATAAGCCTCGAAGCTCTGCCAAATCTTCTCAAAACACAAATCAAACCGGTCAAAGTGAACCTTAGCCTTCCAGCTAGGATTCCACTCTATTTCCCCGGTCCAAAAATCCAAAAGTGAGCAGTTACTCTGCCCGAATCCGACAGAAGCAAGCAGTTCCTCTACCCGATTTCCGCCAGCAGCAAGCAAACAACAGCAAAAACGCAAGCAGTTGCTCCGCCCGTTTTACGGTACCTATAAGCAACTTTCGAAAGCAGTTACTCTACCCGAATCGTAACAGCAGCAAAAGACGGCTGCAAGTCTGTAAATAATGTAGATACAGATATATTTTTTTAATGTTTTATTTCATTTGTTGAATAAATATAATAAAAGCATATTTTAGCCAAAAACTATTTTTGAGTCCGAAAGGGCGAGTTGGATGCCTAACACCTTCCCACCTCGTAACTTAGCCCCCGAACCCTTTTTTTTACAAACTCTGCTTGCACTTTTGGATCACAGTGAGGCCCGCAACATCATTTTCTTGCACTTTTCTGTTTTCCCCTAAACAAGGGACGATGGGAATGGAAAGGGTGATGCACTTCCTGTATCTTGTTTTCCCCTAAACAAGGGAAGATGAGACACGGGAAACCCAAAGCACTCATAGTGACCCAGAATGTACAACAGTCCATAGTGAGGCAGGGTGTGTTCCCACGCGCCTTTGCAACATCTTTTTTTTGCACTTTTCCGTTTTCCCCTAAACAAGGGACGATGAGAATGAAAAGGGTGATGCATTTTATGTATCTTGTTTTCCCCTAAATAAGGGAGGATGAGATACAGAGAAATCCAAAGCACTCATAATGGACTAAATAAAGCACACTCGGTGACCGAGGCATATTCAACGCGCTTTTTGACAACACTCTTTCTGCACTTTTAATTTCGTCTTCCCCTAAACAAGGGAGGAGGAATGGAAAGCGTGATGTCCTTCCGTACGCCGCACTCCCCTAAAAACGGGCGCGCGGGGTCCAGGAGTGTTCCGGGGCACCCACAGTCCCAAAATAATTATCTTATCGTGGTATCACCATTTAATAATAACGCTCTTATTGTGTTGAATGCTAACAATAAAACTCTTATCAGTTATCATGGTATCACCATTTAATAAGTTTCAGAGAGGGTATTTTATGTAAGACGGATCATTTTAATCCGACTCATCGTATGTTGGTGAGATATATTATAAAATAATAGGACTCCATTTTACGATTTAAGATCCGTAAACGATTTTAGGAAAAATATAATCAAATGACATTAACTAGATCTCGCGTATGAAGGGGGAAAGGGAGAAAATGTTGTAGGAAGATTGTATGATGCCTTTTCTTTTGATTCCACGTAGGCTGTAGTTTGGTTTGGTCCCTATCACCTAGGGGTAGGGCTGGCAATTGGGTGGATTGAGTTGGGTATGGGTTGGTTCGAAACGAGTAATGGGTTGAAATGAGTCGTGATCCGTTATAACCCAAAATTAAACGGGTCGAAATGGATTCAGTCGCAACGGGTCGGATCGAAATGTTTGTACGGATCGACCCATTTCTACCCACAAGTTTTCATCAAAAAACTTATATTTATATAGCAAAAAAATAACGGATCGAGATGGGTAACAGGTTCGACCGGCTTTAACCCGTCCCAAATCGAATCGTCCCAAAAAAATTAACGTGTCAGGTTGGGTTAGGTAATTTTCCGGTCGAGTTGGGTGGATTAGCAGGTTTTGAGTTATAATTGCTAGATCTAGTTACCCAGTAGATTTATGAGGAAACTCATAAATTATAGGCGTGATAGGTAGTTGGCCGTGAAAATGTCAGAGCAGATAAGGCAAGTGTTCTGCTTGGATAAGGAAACATTTGACCTGTCTTAGAGAGCAAGTCTCTGAGATTCCCTACTCGGTACTTGCTCGGGCGAGCATGACTTTGCCGGACTATGTGATGCAAGTCTGATGATGATAAGCGTAATTCCCGAGCATGGCCCCCTAGTCGAGTAGGCAAGGCCCCGTGCCCGACTAGGCTTAGACGAAATATATATGTTTCTTTACTCAAGTACCTTGCTAGCTCTACCCATTGGGCTAGTAGGTCCCACACCAATTGAGCTCGTGTCTGGCTCGGGGTGGTCGCTCGCGCTTTGCTCGTGACCGGGTTTGGGTCGGGCACATCAGTGGCCCCTAGCTCCTTGTTTGGGGAGTATTTTATGCTCAGTGTTGTTGCTCTTGCATCGGGATTCAACACTTATGCAATTTTTAAAGTTTATTGTGTCTTGGCTAGAGAGCAAGATGATGGAATGTTCTGGAACGTTGGTGATCTGCTGCCAGCTAGAGCGTATATAAGAAGCTTTGCCATTGAAAAGTGTAGGGGCGAGTATGTAAGTAGGTGCGTAAGCCGTCATTGAGTGATGTGATATGATGAGAGCGCACCTGACAAAACGACACATTAAATGCACGTTGTGCTTGCATGACGTCAACCGTCTTTACAAGTGTCGTTTCGACGTCCCTTTTCCCCCTAAAACTCCAAGCATCCGCCTATATAAAGCCCACCATTCATCCTCTTTTATGTTGTTAAGCCTAATATTATTTTTATTTTCTATGTATTAAACTCATCTATGTGTTTGTAATATTCAAGAATTCCAAATTTTAACCAGGTTAATCGACATTTACAATATCATATTCCCTCCATTCTGGGTAAAGAGTCTCCGTTTAAAAGTCAATTTCTTTAAGAAAATGACACTTTTAGTAGTTCATTAGTAATAAAATGACACTTTTATATCTTAATTTTTGAAAATGGACTCTTTAAATGAAATATTTCAAAATGAAATATGACTCTTTGCCCGGAACGGATTGAGTATTTATTTGTCCATTTTTAGTAAGTTTTATGACTAGAAACATAGCAAAAATTATTGTAATATTATGTTACATTTCAAGATCATGTGGCCAGGTCTCTTAAACTTTTGATAAATAAAGTTGTTTTCAATTAAAAATCTTTGAACATTGGTTACAAATTTGGATAATAACATAATATCATAATTAAGAAAGCTAATTATTTTTAGGAATTATTTAAAAAAATCAATTTCCTACTATTTCAATTTTTATTTATTTTAAATTTAAGATAAAAAGTATTCAGTTGTTAACTATTTATAAACTACTAAGTATTCTGATAAATTTAAGAAACTATTAATTTCATTATTTTATTTTATCTTGAAGTAAATTGAGTTGATCAAGTTGTAGTTGGTTAAGTACATTTGAAATCCATATTCTCCGCTCATCTTTGCAACAATTTCATAAAATAATAGATTAATTTAATTAAACTATTTCTTTTATATTGTATTAAATATTCATATATTAATTTCATCATTTCCCCTAGTTTAGATTTGTTCAAAATATTCTAATTATAATAAGTTTGAAAAATTATCTTATTATAAGCAACTTTTGCAAAGAAATCTTAAAATCGTACATCGTCCGAGTATAACATATAGTGATCCAATTATAACAATGGTGATGGACATGCCAAGTATTACATTTTATTTTATTGCACGTTTTCTGAAATAATTAAAATAAAACTATTGAGAGCAAAGTTGGAATTTACTAATATTCATATAAAAGAAGTTTTTTATTATCAAACAGAATTTTAGAATTCAACACTTAATCCCTTGTCACATGTTTGGTTAAGCATCAGTCTACAATCCACACATGGAGAGAGTCAGCTAATAAAACATGAGAGCAAATATAACTTTGCAAGAAGATAGGATTAAGAGATACCTTCTTGGGCTCAGGACAAGTCCGAGCAAAATGACTCAAGGTATCATCACATTTGTAATACCTATGCTTGGCCATATTATTTTTACCTCTAAGGCGTTTAGTGATCTTATCTAGTTTCTTACGTTGCCTGTATAGCTTGCATGAACCCTCAAGGGAAACAAGAGCAAGGTCACAAGTTGCAACTCTCATTGTGCGACTCGCATCATATATAACACTTAGCCACAAGCTCATCTTTGCGATTTTGAGCTAGGGTAGAATTACACATCTCTGTTTTAGTCATCACGATATCTAAGTTCTCAAGAACCTCTTGCTCGTGTAGCAAGCACGTGATTTTTTTTTACCAAACACTATAGTTTGTGCAACACAATTTATTTCTCTTATTAAGGTCATCGATCACATTTTAAAAGTCATTTCATTATAATTTGTTGCAAGAAAAAATGACATAAGCATATATATTGATTCACTTTTATTCTAAAAAATCAATTATTAAATATAATTACATCATACACGTAAGGAGGGAAAATCTGCGAGGCTCGTAATCACAACCAAAGTATGCACAACGTAAAAATATTCATAAATTGATAATCTAAACAAAAGAAATAAGATAGGACAAATCCATCAAAGCACATAACATGCATGTAAATATTTTCACTACTGAAAATAAAATTATTGGGTCTCATATAGTCTCAATCGTAATTTTAGAGCCCAAAACTATAATTAATTATGCTAAAATGACTTTAAATAGTTTAAAATTCACTAAGAATTTTAAAAAATTACATAACAATCCCTTACAGCCCTAAACAATCATAGAATGACAAAACAACCCCTGGAAGTTATTTTTGATTTTTTAATAAATCAAAAAACATGTTTTTATACATTGAAAAATTAAAAACAAATACTTCCAGATTGAATTGATCAAAACAGAGGTCACCATTGGGCTCAGAAGGCCGAAATTAGTCCAGACGCGTCGACCGTTTCCAAAACGGAGTTACAGAACCGTCACACGCGCTCACACGCGCCACATGTGCGTGTGGGCTTCCTAGGAGGCTGACAGGATGCCGTCATCACTAAGGCTGACTTGGCATGCTGACGTGATAGGGCTGACGTCACTGATGACATCACCAAATTTGAGTCACTAAAAATGGGTCCCATTGGATGACGTGATAGACACGTCAGCAGTTAACTATTTGACCATTGACCAGTCAACGATTGACTGGTCTTCCTCGAAGCTGCTCACGCACCCAGCCTGAGAGTGGGCTCTACGCACCGCATTCCCGAACTCCGATGAGGTCATGGATGGTGCCGTTGGATTCGTATCGTTTAGTACTTTCCAGTTGTGTACTGGTTGTACTCAAAGGAGTGCCACAAAAGGCACTTACTTGGCCAAGAGTGGGGAAGACGGGACACCCTTTTTCACAATCAAGAAAATCAATTCGCGAACGTGATCCGCGAGCCAACTTCTCGAGGCCGTAGAATGTTCACTTTAAGTCCAAATTAAGCATACAATATGTCGTTGGAAAGCCCTCACAGTTCAAACACATTATGCAAAGTTTCTAAAAAAATCAATTTTCAACAAAACTAGGGTTTGTGATATATTGAAAAATACCCAACGGATTTCAACGAAAATTTAGTATGTTGTTCGTCTCGTTATAGGGAACTCAGACATATAAAATTTTCTCAAAAATAAAATCGTTTACACATGAAATAATAGAACTCATCGGGTGCATTATCGAGAAAAACTTTTAAACAAACCCAAAAATAAAAGCATGCAATTCATGGCATAATGAAACGAGCAATCAAGCATATAGGCTCTGATACCAATGAATGTTTATATACCACAAGTTTGTTATTTAAAAGTGATCATGAGTTACCTCGTGGGAACTTGAACTTTGAGCGAAGCGGAAGACTTTCTGTTTGAGCTACGATCTTCGTATGTCACGATCAACAATCCTGCAAGTCTCTCTCGTCGGATTGATATCACGTAGCACGAATATCAATCTATGGTTCACACCGCGAATCCAAGTCTCTCGATGGTTAGACTAGAGAGAGTATTTTGTGAAATAGAATATAGGAGAAAGAGAGTAAAGGGGCGGCCAAGAGGAGAAGATGTTTTCTTCTTGTTGGCGTGTAAACTGGTTAGAGATTTATCAATTTAGTTGCCCTATTTATATTATTGTACAAGAAACATTATTTCTTGTAGGTTAAGTTAAGTCAATCTCGAACCCCTTCGGATTAGAAAACTAATTAAGCTTTAATAATATAAATACAATCCATATGAGCGGAAGTAAATAATCGGGTCTTAAGCCCAATTGCTAACATTATCTTTGCTAACAATATATTTGAATTGTTTACATATGGTTTTGATTTCATTGCTATGACTAAATTTTGGCTGGGGAATTTGGTTGCTGAAAGGACACCAAAACTCACTGGAGAATATGCCAATTTTCTTTACCATGACGATTTTAGGAGGGATTAATTAAGCATCCAATCATTGCTGCATTTTTTGGTCTATTGTATGTCTTTGGTTGCTATTTCTATTTCACCGGCGATCCCTAGAAATGAATTGGCCTTGGGTATGTAAATCTAACCAAAACTTTGCTAGGCATGCACTAATCTAACAGTTACTTCTTTTAGAACAATAATTTCATTGCTAGACAAACTCGAGTTTCACAATGAGCATGAATTTGAATAAAAGCACATAATCTACAAAGTCACCTTTCCCTGTGACATATTGAGTCTTTTATCTTTCACTTTGAATCAAAATGACCCTCATTTTCGCCTCTAGATATTACCGTGACGGATAGCATGCCAGAAAAACCATAATTTGATATGATTCTGGGTGGGGGCACACCCAATGTATGAGATTACTTAAAGCGTGAGACTCAAGTTTAAGAGAATTGATTTAACGCGTTCCACCATTGTACCTTGTCATATGACTTTTTGCTTATTGGTCAAAGATCTTTACATTGGGGACGACCATATGGTCCACTGTCCCCACTTGAACCATGGGATTTACTGTTCCGCCATTTCATTTGACTTTTGGTGTATCGGTCAAGGAGCTTAACATAATTTGTTTTCTACTTATTGTTAGTGATAACAATATGCTTGATTGGATAAATACAAGATATTTTTGTCGAAAAATACTGAATGCAGTTTGATTGAAAAAAGTTCAATCAAACTGCTTCTAATACATTATTTTTGCTATGTATATCAGAGCTCTAGCCATATCTCAAGGTTCTGATTGGGGATTTCCTTTTCTGTATGCACATGAAATATGCCGCTTTGGGATCGTTGGGGTTCTTGATTTGCATCGCTTGTCTCGTGTATTCTTTCTATTCAATGCGATCCACCGTTAACTTGTCAATTAGTAAATTAACAAAATTAATTATTTAAACAAAATCACTATCGATTGACAAGTTAATCTGTGGATCGATATTTGAATAAAAAGATGGAATACACTTTTGGGGAATAAAAATCTTCTTGGGTAAAACAGTTTTATGGATTTTTATAGATAGATTCTCCTTACCCGACTTACCGTATGTTGGTAGGTTGAACTTTGAAAGAAGATACTCCATCTTATGAATAATAATTCATAAAACGGTCTTACAAAAGACTTACACGTCTTCTTGTCGCATAGATAGAAACCATGCTCAATGGGGATGCTTTCCTGTTACTTTGTTTTTTTCACTTGTGTTATTTACTTGTGGTTTTGTTGCCTATTACTTTGTTCTTCTCCTTTCTTCGTTGTAGAACACCCTTTTTGTTGGAAGTAGTCAAGTTGCACATGTTGTTTTATTAGTGAATTAATCGCACTTCGCATGATGAAAAATAAGAAGAAGAAGAAATAAAGCTTTCAGTATCTAATAATTGAAAAAAATAATTTATTATATTTATTTTTTATACAAACATAAAAAAAATTGAAATCTCATTTTTAAACTAAGTTACCTTGGTTTGAAAAATGTAAATATTCGTAATATGGTTAATTTGAAGATAATGGATTAATAATATATACCAAGTTTATTTTAAAAAGGTTTTATATATATATATATATATATATATATATATATATATATATATATATATATATATATATATATATGATCACGCAAAAATTGTGGTGACCTGTCGTTTTGTCCAAATAAGAAGCAAAATTGATAACGTCGTCAGTTTGGCTAGGACGATGGCTGATAACATGTCAAAGACAAAACAAATGCCGTTAAGGAGTCGGGTGTGTCCCGACTAGAACCCTCCAACGTGAGAGTAAGGTTTTCAGTATGATGGGTAATAAATATAACCGTTCTTGTCTAAGATTTAGTGATTTAAGTATGATAAGTGTAGTAGGATATCTGAAATTGGCTTGGCAAATAATAGTAGAGAATGTCTCATATTTATACTTGAATGGTCGTATGAGGTGGCGTTCTATTCGGGGACATGGTGCGGCTGATAATAAATGATCTGATGCCGTGTCAGGAGTGATTGACTGTACGATGTCGGGGGAGTAGTTGGTTGTGTGTATCAGCATTTTTGGCGCATGGCAGGGCTCTTGCCAGAGCCGTCGGCTATTGACTGTTGCCGAGAGGTCGTTTAGGTCAGACTGTAGCTCTCTCAACTGCTCTATTCAACTTATTTCTCCTCGTCAATATTTGTGAGGTATGTCTCCAGCTCGGCAGGTATGTCTCTTCTCTAGCTCGGCTACCAGGTTGTCTCTAGCTTGGCAGGTATGACATAACTGGGTCCCCCTGTTGGGATGTTGTGGATATATCGGATTGTGTCCTTTTAATATATATATATATACTTACTTTAACATTAATATGTATCATACGAGTTTATATACATTTACAAATATAGGAGGGTTTATTCAAAAAATTAGTAGATAATAAAAATCATGACAACATTAGTTACTTAATGCTTGTTTGGTGGAGCGTTTTGAAAATGCAACGTTTTCTTTTTAAAAGTATTTTAATACAACGTTTTAAAATGCAAAGATTTTAAAAATGGGCAGCGTTTTAAAACGACGCTCCAATTGGAGCGTTTTCAAAATATGTTACGTTTACTATTACTTTGTTTATGAAAATAGCGTTTTGAAATAGTTTTCCAAACGTGTTTATAAGAAAAAAATTACGTTTTAAAAATATTGTGTTTTAAAACATTGGCAGATTTAAAAAATGCTTTAAAAGTACACGTTGACCAAAAAGCAACCTAACTTATTAAGAGTTAGATACCAATATGTTCTCATATAGGTCTTTTAAAGTGTCTATCATTTAAAAATCTAACCACAAAATAGTGATTCACAAAAATATGGCCTATACTAATACATAAAACTATTAGTAAAAATTAAAATGGCAATTTCAAGCCTTATTTTCTTCACAAACTACTACTTCGGTTCATTTGTTAGATCCTTTTTATTTTCCTTTTATTAGTTATATGTGTTATAGAACCTTACTAATTACTCCATCTGCTCCATCTCCACCTTTAAGCACAAGACCTTTTCCAATTATTGTGATTATAATATATATATATATATATGGTTAGTTGTAACTTCATCTTTTAGTTAGATATTATTAAATGGGCCTTACTTGCATCTACCTGGGCCGCCCAGTACCAAAAAATATAACTGGGGGTTTCTTACCCAATATGTGCAACGTGGAATTCCAAGCCTAACCAACTTCATCATTCAGGCTGTGTATGACATTTTCACTCCCATTTTTGATTTTATTTCCAGGATGTATGAAAGTAAATTAGTTTGTTTTAAAACTATTTTTTTTGTTTGGTAAATTAGGAAAAATGGGTTTTTCGAAGAAAAATAGTTTTTTCAGTTTTTATTTTCCGTAGTCATTTTCCAAATGTTCTGACACCCTTCCCCCTTTCACAATTGCAATATGTTCTAAAATTAGTGTCAACTATATTATTTAGGGACATCATAACCATTGTCAATTTTCTATTTTTAAAACGTTTTTTTCATGTCAATTATCAAATTTTTATTTGTAATTGTAAGATTGAAAAAAGATAGACATTGATTTGACACCACTAATGATAAATTGAGGGTTACTAAAGAAAAATTACTTAAAGTTCAACACTATTTTATATTCAATATGTGCATTAATATTAGAATATATTTTTTTATATTTATTCATATATAGTTTTCCATAATATTTTTTAGAGACATCCTAAATATTGTCTATTTTCTATTTAAAAACGTTTTTTTTTCCATATCAATTATCAAAAAATTTATTTGTAATTGTGAGATTAAAAAAAATGAACCTTGTTAAAAAAAGATGGTCCTTATTGATTTTCTAGGGACATCCTAAGCATTGTTCATTTTTTATTTTTGTATTTATTCATATATTGTTTTCTGTAACATTTCTTGTTTGCCAAACACCGTAACGCTAAATGAAATGAAATCGAAAATCATTTTCTCGAAAATGACCGAGTGTACTATAAAATGGGAAGTAATTTGTTTTTAAGATGGTATTAAATGAGTATTATGTTAAAAATACTTCGTTACAAAAACATAGTACTACAATTCAAAATTCAAATAAAAATGAAAGATGGACATTCGCCATTCGTGCTCCTTTGCTTCTTCGTAATAAATGCGAGACCTGTGGTGAGACTTGAGGTTGTTACAAATCTATATATAATTAAAGGAGTTTCGATCTCTTGTATCATTTGTGTGTGTTATTAGTGTATTATTTTTCATTTCAATCATTATATCTTAATATATATATATAATGGTTGAATGGTTGAGACCAAAGTGATTGTAAGATCTTTCTTATCATTTGTGTCAATGGTGAACATCCATGTGGAATTTTACAAACTCTTGGTTTTCTAGCAATTAACTTATAATAATCAATATGATAAGGGATATTAATATTACAATATATAACTTCTTCTATTATCAATAGTAAAAGGCTTTATATTTTAAAAAAATTACAACTAACATTACTTTTAACAAATGTGAGATAAAACATTTCAATGTGGGATATTACTTCTAATTAATGACTCACTTCTAACACCATATTTTAAGACTTCATATCGTATTCATCAAAAACTTGATTTGAACAAATAAATATATCATTTCGATGCTCTTACCGAGTAGAACACATTTGCACAATTACCGAGTATTTTTTTAACAATTATTATACTTTAAGTCTTAATATCTTATTCATCGAAAACTCAATTTGGACAAATAAATATAATATTTCGATGCTCTCACAGAGTGTAACACATTTGCGTAATTACCTTTGTCAACAAACAAATGACACGCAAAGAAATTCGTGTCTCCAGTTGCACAATTTCTTTTACTAAAAACATTAATTTTTCAACAATAGAAGAGATGTATCACATATTTGTTAGAAATTGATGTTGCTTTTAAAATACTATTATTAAGTATCAATAGAAGAGAGATGTATCATACATTGGAAAATAATGTTGGTTTTCAAAGTCATTTGATAAAAGACTTCTACCATTATTACCAATAGAATATGTATATCTCATAATTGGTTAGAAAATAATGTTGATTTTAAATTATTTTATATTATTACCAATAAAATAGATGTATAACACATTGTTTACAAAGAAAATGTTAGATTTTAAAGTCTTTACACGAAAGACTTTCACTTTTATAAGATATATATCTCACATTGATTACAAAATATTCTAATATTATTACCAATAGAAGAAATGTATCCCACATTTGTTAGAAATTGATGTTGTTTTGAAAAATACTATTATTAATCACCTATAGAAGAGAAGTATCATATATTAGTTAGAAACTAATATTGGTTTTCAAAGTCTTTTGATAAAAGACTTCTATCATTATTACCAATAGAAGATGTATATCTTACATTTGTTAAAAAATGATGTTGATTTTAAATTATTTTAGATTATATAAAAGACTTTTACTATTTTTAGCAATAGAATATACTCCCTCCGTTTCAAAAAAATCATTATTTCAATTTTGGGATGTTTCACTTAAATAGTTCAACTTTCAAAAATTAATGCATAAAATGTATAGTATACCACATAGTTAGAAAGAGATGTTTGTTTTAAAAGCTTTTATATAAAAATCTTAAACTTTTATTACCAATAGAAATAGAAAAGAAGTATCTCACATTGTTAAAATATGAATAATGATTTTAAAAGTCTCAAAATAAATATTTTAATACCAACTCTTCTATTAGTAACCAGTTTTACACTCGCGTTAAACGCACGGACATATATATTTTTCAATTAAATTATACTTCACCAAAATGAAGAGGAAAAAATTAAAAAAATAAGGAAAAATAATGTTGGAGGTAAATATTTAAATAGAAATATATAAGTGTATCAGCAATATTATAGATTATGAAAATTTTCCTTATAACGCAACATTTGTTGTTTTTTTATTGCTTTCTCTCTTCATTGCATATTAATATTTTCAAACAAAAATGGATTATTACCCAATAAATTACTGAGAGAGATTTGTGATATTAAAAATTACATATTTGTTGTATGTTTATGATTTATTCCAACTTGTTTATATTTAAACATTGCATACTTATATCTGGAAGTTTAAAAAAAGTATTTAAGATTATTTTCCGAGTATGTCAACTATCTCTTTTTTTACATATTTTTCAGATGAATGGAAGAAAAAATACAGATCTAAATATTAGATACATTTACTCATCAAATCTAGTTTTTTACTGTTTGAATTCCAACAGAGTATATTAGTTTGCATTTAAATAAATGTAGTGTTAAAATTATGGAAAAAGTAACAAAATAAAGTGGCTCAACTCTAAGTATAGCTGAATGTCACATTTGAGTTTCTATTTTTGGAATGCATTTTAGGCGGGAAAAAATCATTGTTGTCATTATATATATATATAAATAAAATGTTAGATTTTTAATTTAATGACTTTTAAAACCAAAATTAATTTATAACTAATATGAAATACATCTCTATTAATATTACCAATAGAAAAGATGTATCTTACATTGGTTATAAATTGATATTTGTTTTGAAAGTATTTTGATAAAAGATTTCTATTTTTATCATCATAGAATAGATGTATCTTATATTGTTTAGAAAGAAATGTTCGTTTTAAAAGTTTTATATTAAAGACTTCTACTTTTATTACCAATAAAAGGTATGTATCTCACATTATTTAAAAATAAATGTTGGTTTAAAAAGTTTTAAGATTAAAGACTTTTTGTTACAAATAGAATATATACATGTATCTCACATTTGTTACAAAGTATTCTAATATTATTATCAATAGAAAAGATGTATCCCACATTGGTTAGAAATAAATATTGGTTTTAAAAATATTATTATTACCAATAGAATAGATGTATCATACATTTGGTAGAGGGTAATGTTGGTTTCCAAAGTCTTTAGATATAAGACTTCTACTATTATTACCAATAGAAGATGTATATCTCACATATGTTAGAAAGAAAGTGATGTTGATTTTGATTTTCGATTAAAAAAAAAAATTTTTTTTACTATTATTACTAGTAGCGCTGCGTAGTTGTAAGACGCTTCACTCATACCTAATAGGTCGTGAGTTCGAGTCACCATATGGGTAAGTAGGAGAACCATTACTGATCCTCTTCGTGAGTTCGAATCACCATGGGGGTAAGTGGGGAAACCACTATTGATCCTCTTTAAAAAAGAGTTTATAAATGATGAATGTTGGTTAAAAAGTATTTTATTTACTACTATTATTATTAATAGAAAATATGTATACAAAATGATTATAATGTTGTGTTGGTTTTAAAACTTTTTAGATAAATGACTTAAACTTTCATTAGCAATAGAAATAGAAAATAAGTATCTTACATTGTATAAAAATGAATTATGATGTTAAAATCTTTTAACAAAAAGACTTTTAATATTATTATCAAGTTATATGTTAATTTTAAGTTTTTAGATCAAATATTTTTACTATTATTACTAATACAAAATATGTATTTTACGTTAGTTAGAAACTTATGTTAATTTTAAAAGTATTTAGGTAAAAAAATCGTTTTAATACTTAGTAACAATAGAAAAAATGTATTATAACAATTAATAGAAGAGATTAACAATTTAATTATAACTAAAAGTCATATTATTATTACAAAAAATATATATCTTAAATTGTACTCATGCAGAGCACGGACTAAATAACTAGTTTTGATTAATTAAAAACAAAAGTAATACTCCCTCCGTCCAAAAATTATTGTCTGGGTTGATTTGACACATAGTTTAAGAAAACACATTGGATTGAATTATTAATACACCCTCCGTCCCAAAATTATTGTCTTGGTGGATTTGAGGCACAGTTTAAGAAAACACATTTGACTGAATTATTAATAGTATTAGTTTGATGTGTAGTTTACTTTAAAGCTCATGTGTATGTGGCACATAATTAAAGTATTATGAAAAAGTAAGTAAAATGGTAAAAATATTATCATAAAAAGGAAAATTTCAAAAAAGATAATTATTTTGGGACGGACGAAAAATGAAAGCATGACAATAATTTGGGTGTATGAAGTATTAATTTAATGTGTAGTTTACTTTAAAATTCATATGTATGTGACCAATAATTAAAGTAGGATGAAAAAGTAAAAGTAAAGTGATAAAAGTGTTATCCTAAAATGAAAAGTTTCATAAAAAATAATTATTTTGGGACGGACGAAAAAGGAAAACGAGACAATAATTTTGGGAGGGAGGGAGTAAATTGTATTTCTCGACAAATAATAGTGCTAGTTTTGAAAAATATGAGAACATGAACAACTTTACCTAAACATTGTGAGACCGTGAACTTGTATGAGAGCACCTCCAATGTATGTTTCTTAATGAATTCTTCCATTAAGAATCCAACATACTTTTCCAATGTACAATTCTTAATGAATTCTAAGGAGGTGAGAGAAAATTGGTTTCTTTGTTAAGAAACCAATAATTGTCAAGAACCACGCCACAAGAGAGGAGAGTGGCACACACTTTGTAGCTGTGTATGACACGCGGATCGCGCTGGGCCGGCAAAAGTTTAAAAAAAACGTTTTTTTTTAACCAATATGACCGTTTTTTATTAAAACAAAAGATTCAAAAAAAAATAAAATTCAAATTGTAAATGGCTGGGGGTCCGGGGGGGTGTCCAAGGTAACGGAAATTTAAAAAAAAAAACGTTTTTTTTTTAATTTTAAATATCTTATTTCTTTCCTATAAATAAACTACCTCAACCTTCTTCATTTTCTCCAAACCTTCTTCATTCCCTCTTTTATTTCTCCATATTCTCTTCTTTAAAATCACTTTCTCTACATACTTCTATTCCAAATGGATCCAAGAGGTAATAATTTTTACCAAAATTTATTGAATTCTCCCGATATTGAAGCAAATCAAAATTCACAAAACTTTCGTGTTCCCGAGAATGTTCCTCATTCTCAATTTTCATCTACTCCCCAATACCCCCAATTCCCGCATAATTTTTCCAACAATCCAAATGTTCCAAATTTCTACATGCCTCCAAATTTTCCAAATTTTCAGAATTTTCAAGTTCCTCACACAATTGGGAATTCATCCGTAACATTTCTTTTCCTCCGAATTATTGGCAACCAACGGAAATCAATTTTTCACTCCGCATGCGTCTCATGCATTTTATCAACCTTACATATCTTCAAATGATTCACGTCCCAACAAGTGTAGATGAGACTTCATCCGTAATTTTCCAAAGAACAAAAAAAATCAACTTAGAAACAATTGATTTTGACGAAACCGAAAAAGACAAGGTTAAACGTGCAAAATGGATCAAGGTGAAGATCTTGCGCTTATGGAAGCCGTGCGGACTATTGGTCAATGTCCAATAGTTGGTAATGGTAAAAAAGTAATATTGGAAGCGTGTAGATTATTACAACGAACACGCCCAAGTGATTCAATGCTGAGAGACAAAGCGAAGTTGTCACCACGTTGGTCAAATAGAATTGTTCCATCAGTGAGAAGCTTCAACGAAATATATAATAGGCTTCTCAATGCTCATCACAGCGGTTGGAGCGATGATATTCTAATGAGAAATGTAAGGGAGCTATACCATCAAGAAAAGGTCAAGATTTTATTTTTGATCATGTTTGGGAAGTGTTAAAAAATTCTTCTTTCCTTTTTTCCACAAACAAATTTGGGTCACACTAATAAAAGTCTAAGACGCCCGAATCGAGGGCGGTGATCATTCTAAGACTAGTGTGGATGTTGAAGATGTGGAAGAAATCGATTTGCACTCGTCCGATTGGACAAAAGCAAAGAGGAAAGCTAAAGGTAAAGTCAACGTCCGAAACATCTCCTGATAGAAATAACTTCCAAACAATTTCTTCCGATGATGTTATCGATAGATAAATACTCGAAATTAAAAACAAGAATTTGAAATTAAAAACTTGAGGAAGAACGGAAAAATAAAGAAGTTGAAGTCAAAAAAATTAATGCGAAGCTCGAAGGCCCGAGAAGACGTAAGGAAAGGCTTGTGAAAGACATTGTTTTTCTTACTCAAGATATTTCTCACATGAATCCGACACAATTTGTCATGTATCAGCAAGGATGTGAGCAAATAAAGGCACAATTGAGGAAGAAAGGATATGAATTTTAGTGCTCTTTCAGTATCAACACCGATAATTTTATGTAAGTTTCATTATGAATTTTATTTTATGTAACTTTCATTTTTTTTTAATGTAACTTTCAATGTTAACGTGTTTATGTAACTTTCAATTATAACGTTTTTATGTAATTTTCTATTCATGTTATTTTACAAGTTCATTTATCATTTTATGTATTTAACGTTTTTATGTAATTTTCTATTTATGTTATTGTACGAGTTATGTATAATATGTGTTTTATAGATAATTTATTAAATAAATCATAAATTATAAAATTTAAAAATAATAATGTAATTTATTATTTTTAAATTAATTTTTGTCTTAATTTATAAATTAATTATTTATACGAAATATTTAAATATTTAACGTGAAATAAATTTATTTGTTGAAAAGTATAAAAATAAGAATGAAATGTAAAGTTAATGAGATGTCAGTTAAGAATAAGTTAAGAATCCTGATAGGAAGATTTAATTCTTAAAAAGAAAAAGAGAAAAATACGTATGTGGCAGTGATTCATGGAGATGCTCTGAGAATCCTAGGAGTGCCATTTTGGTGAGTGACGTAAGTCAATCTTGGTCAAACCTTGTTCTACAAAAGATTCTCACAAACATCTTGAATTCGAAATCAAACCCACAACTATGGCAATATAGAAATATAAAATCCAGCCCAGATCTAATCCCCAAAATTGACCCACATGCCCATTAGATTACCGTTATAACAATTCCAAATTATAAAATTATTTTTTGTTTTTTACTATTTTTTATTTTAAATATAGCATTGTAGTGCTGGTTGGACAGTAAAAACTAAAAAGTAAAAACAGTAGTTGTTGTTATTCTGACATTATTTTCTTTTCTTTTCAAAAAGATCCTTTTTTTAACGGCTCTATTCCCAGTTTGCCTCTCCTCCTCCGTCAAAAATTTGAATTCTCTCTCACTCTCTCTCTCTCCACACACACACACACACACAACACACACTACTCAGCCCAAAAAGTTGGTCTCAGTTTAAAAACAAAATGGGTTTTCTCGTTTCTTGAACCCCCTTTCCCCCTGTACACTCTCTCTCTCTCTCTCTCACTCACCCTCACCCTCTAGTCCCCCCATCCCTTCTTCATTAGAAAGGTTCTTGATTGAGCAACAACGCTTCTAATTTATCAATGTTGTAACCCACTTCCCTTTCTCACTTCTCCCTCTTCAAACACACATCTACCTCGCTTCTCTCTCTCTCTCTCTCTCACACACACACACAAACCCTCACACAAGATGGGAACTTGTTTGAGCAAGAAGACTACAAATTCATCATCTCCTTCCGCACTCCCGGACCCACCTGCTCAAACCAAGCCTAATACTCCAGACCCAGACAAGAAAATAGCTACAACAGAGCATCCAGAAATCATGAAGAAGGAGATCTTTGTCATAAAGCACAGAAAGAGCCACGAAATCGAAAGGAGAAAAGAAGAAGAGAAACCCAGTTTGGATAAAGATAAGGTTTTTGAAATTTCTCAACCAGGCAATGTCAATGTTAGTGCTGGATTAGGGGGAAGCGGGATTAACGGTGTTGTCGTTGCGGCGACGCCCGTGAGAACCTCCAGTTGTAGCAAGGAAGAGGTGGATGCGATTTTAATACAATGCGGAAGGCTCAGCCGGAGCTCCTCCACTGGAAAGGCGGCAAATTCCGGACCAGGTGAAAACCCTAGTTTTTCCCAGCGTGGGAAGAAGTATTCTGGGTCTAAGAGAAGTTATGATTTTGACCAAGAAATTGGGGGAAATGATGATAGTGGTGGTGGTGGTGGTAGTGATGAGGTGGCGGCAGAGGCGGAGAGGATTCACCGCCATAGGAACCGCCAGCGGGAGCCTAGGGTTTCGTCTCCTTCATCATCTAGAAGGAGGCGGACTCCGAGTAGGGAGAGAGATGAACAAGGAAATTCACAGGCAAGGTCGGGTAGTAGAGAAAGGGGGAGTGGGAGTGGTGGTAGGAGAGTGAGTAGATCTCCTGGAAGGCGATCTGAATCGCCTATTACGAATTCAAATGGTGGTAGCGGAGGTAATTCGACATTGGGGAATGGTAATGGTAATGGTGGTAATAGGCCTGGGAAGATGGTTTCGGTTCCTGCTACTGTGTCTTCAATGGCAATGGATAAGAGTAACAATGGTGGCGGTGGTGGGGTAGAGGCGGCAAATGGTAGCAATGGTGGTATCAGGAGGATTCAGGTGAAGAGAAATGTGGGTGAAGTGCCTGCTGTAGGTTCAAGGACTGCAGCATCGCCACGGTCTAGGTCTCCAGCTAGGGCTAATGTTAAGGTTTTGAATGAAAATCAGAATCAAGACCAAAAGCAGCAGCAGCCATCGTTGCTTAGTCGGAGTAATTCGAGGAAGGCTGAGCAGTCTCCTTATAGACGAAACCCTTTGGGTGACATTGACAACAATGTCGTAGGAAATGAGCAATCCAACCAGCCCACCAACAAGGTAATCCTCTAAGCTTTGCTCAATTGCTTTTTCTGTATCCTGAATTAAGGGGTCTCATTTGGAAGTAGATGGACTGTTTTAGAAAATATTAGTTCCACTAGTTTGTGCCCTTCCGATGCGCGGTTCGAAAAATATTTTTGTTGTTTATAATAAAATGATTTTTTAAACTTGTTACAAGTAATTAAGATTTTAAATTAGAATATTTTGAACAAAACTAAAATAAGGTAAATATTGAAATTGATTAATGAATAAGTAATTGGAAGATTTGTGTTGGAATTTTCTGTAAAAAAATAACTTAAGAAATAAAGTAATTAATAATTAATGAATACAAAGTAATTAGTAATTTTCTGGTGAAATTGATAAAGTCGTCATGTGATAGCACCGCAACAGTGACTTGTATAATTAACATATATAGATTAATAGAAGAAACAATTAACATAAAATTGTCTCGTAAATAACTTGTGGGATGAAAATGGATGAGAATAGAAGAGTTTCAATCAATTTAAACTTGTATAAATTAAATATGATAAAATTTGGTTTTAAATTAAATTATATTTTGTTGATTTAGTGTTGTTTCTGAAACTTAATTTTGTAGATATAATCAACAAACTATTTGAGTGAAAAGCATTGATAAAATCTACCCGCATAAAAACTTTTACCATAAAAATTTGGAATACTAATCAGGTGAAACTTGTTTAAATCAAATGTGATAATATATATCATGTATTAACTGATTTTGGCAACAAAGATTGGTAAAATGAAAAGAGATGGAAATTGAAGAGTTTCAGTCAAATTAAACTTATATAAATTGTATAGGATAAAATATAGTTTAATTAAGCGATATTTGAAAAAAAATAAAAACAAAATCCTAAATCTGTATCATAAATTTACTCCTAAATCTATCTTATCAAATTAGTTTTAGAATTTTTATCTTATCTAATTAGATTTATGATTTTTATCTTAAACTATCAATTTTGAAAAAAAGAAAAAAACTTACCATTTCGAAGGTGACACGTCACACGTGGCAGCACCAAATTCCTTTAAAACTTTTAGCTTTAAACAGAACACCGTCACGTGGCAGTAGTGGCTTTTGTTTTAGTAATAGTTATAGATTCATTTATAGTAGTAGATAGCATGTTTAATGAAGAATTGAAGACTCCAAACAGGGCCTAATTCATCTCACAGTTTGTTTAGAATATTAGGAGTGTGCACATATAGAAAGCATATTATAATTCTTGATTATGTTTCTTTCTATCGAGTTATGTTTTGAGAGTGGCATGGAATGCAATGAAAATTGTGCTATGTTTGGCAGCTCAATACCAAGCTTGAAATTGGAAGAAGAAACTAGTATTTTACGGAACAACATTTGTTTTTCCAATTCCAATTGAGTTGCCAAAGATAGCCTTAAGCTAAAAGAGTATGTCTGTCGCGCTGCTTCGACAGAAGAATGGTGGATAGCAAACGTGTATGCAACTTAAACAGAAGAATGATGCGTGCACAGAAGTGGGAAATTCATGGTTGACTTTCTTTGAATGTTGAGCTTTTCTTATTCAAAATCTTGCAGGCTGCAATGCAGAAGCCAAATGGTGAGAAGATGAGCAGCAACAAAGTGGTGGTTGCACAAGGGATAGATAACAAAACTAGCACCAACAAAGATTACAGAATGAAGGAACAGCAGATAGTGGATGAGGCTAGAGGAGAATCCCAACAAATAACGAGCAATGTTGCAGTTACACTGGTCCCTGCGGGAGCTGAAAACCTTAAACTTCAAACTCTGACAAGAAGCCGGTCCTCAAGGCGATCACGGGACCTTGACATCAACCCTGAAAATCTATTGAACCCTAATCCATCTTACACTGCTTTACTACTAGAAGATATCCAAAACTTCCACCAAAATGGCACCCCACAACCAGCATTTTCTCTTCCCTCTTGTCTTTCCAAGGCCTGCTCCATTCTCGAGGCAGTAGCCGACTTAAATTCCACTACCAGCTCTAATCTCTCTTCTGCCTTTTCAGAGGACAGAAGAAAAAACCCCACTGATCAATTTCACAACAAAGATGAGAACAACTCGAAGAACTCACTTGGAGCCTTGGTGGAACCTGAGATGGAGGTTATGGATGATTTGATGGAGCCAAGCCTTCACAATTACGTGACATTTAGGCGGGGTCCAACTGGAGGGGAAGATATGGAAGAGCAAGAATCATCCGGGAGCAATAGCTTTGCAGGCAGTCAACAAGTCAACTGGTTGTCTTCTTCGTGGGAACCTAATTCAGCTGATTCTCCCGACTGTTGGACGTCTTCACGATCAAATAATACCAGAGAGAGTGATTTCAACCCGCTAGGTATTCAGCGAAGTGCATTTTCTGAGTCAGGTTATGAAAAGAAGAGGGAATCTGATAATCAGAGAAATGGAATAGGGCGAGGCCGAGTTGGTTCCAGTAGAAGTGTGTATACAATGCCTAATGCTGCATCTGCTTCAACTTAATTTCTATGGGCTGGCTTCTTCAAGTGTTATCTTTAAAACAAATTTGTATTATGGGTTGCAAACTCGCAACTGTTTCTTCAGTTTTTTTCTTTATTGCCAATAGAATAGTTTGGTTGGTGTACCAGTTATTTGGTCTTGTTCTTAATCGATAAGAACACATTGCTTAGTTCATATTCGAATTCGTAATAGTTCTTAAGCTTCAACTGAGGGATGTCATATTTTTTTTGGAACATCACCTTTATTTACATTATACTCGTACCATAAACAATATGAGCAGATAAGGATTCTCACTGAGCAATGAACCAGTTAGCTTTCTCCTTGCCCTAGTTGTGTATCATCCTGTGTGAACTTGTGCACATGCTCGACAAAGCATACCTGAGAGGCAGTTGATGTGGAGCCGGCCAGCCAGCCATCTTTTGAAGTAAGTTCTTGTCTCCCAGGGGAACCATTGTAACCTCATTCATAGCTGCTGTTCGTTATCTTTAATATCTCAAAGAGATCTGATCGGAATCTGGAAAAGATGGCCAGAGTAGAAATGTTTTCTAAAGAGTATGGTTTCGTCATTCTGGCTGTTGTTCTCTACTGATTCCTCATTGTCTGGATGCACTCTTAAGTAGGCAAAGCCCTCAAGTAATACTCTCAATCCTTCTCCTTCCACACAGACAATTTTGTTTACTGATTCAAATTTCCTTTATTCCGTTGCTACTGGAGATGAAATTTATGCAGGTGAAGTGTTATACTACGTATATCACAATTTTCACACACACACAAATACCATTCCCGTTGATACAGTTTGGAAACTCCCAATTCCTTTTGTGCTATACTTTTCACTATTGCCGATTCAAAATGGAATATATATACAGGTACAAGGCGTTCTACCCAAGACTTTAACAGTGTTCAGATGTAACTTGGTCTGAACTTTGAATTGTTTAGATATTGTTTTAATTCCATTGAATTGAAAAAGAAATGTGGGTTATGTGTGGTTGGATCATTTGGTTGCAAAGAGGCCACCAGAACTCACTATAGAAAATGTCAAGTTTCTTCACCCCTGATGATTTTAGGGAGGGATAAAGCATCCAATCATAGCTGCTTCTTTGGGTTGATATATATATCAAAGGGTTAATCGCACCATTGGTCCCTTGACTTTGGATCATTCTCAGTATTAGTCTATTAACATTTTTTTTTGTCAAAATTGGGTCTTAAGAGTATGAAATATTTAGAGCCGCAATCCTTTTTATGGATGTCGCTAAAAAAATATTATTAAGTTGTCCATATGCATTTAGTAAGGGTTAAAATGAAATTTTCTCAAACTTAATTTAGGGTCGTGCTATTCCGACCCTCGATTCGTCCAAGTTAACCCCCCATTCCAATTATTTCTTAATGACAAAAATACCCTCAAGTCTAAATACAATTATACCCTTGAAACTTTTAAGTAGACCCTCATCCTATTTTGCTAAAACAAACAACCTCTAAGTAAACCGCCACCCCAAAACAAATATACCCCTTCTTCCCAACTCATTCTTCATTTTCTTCATCCCCTTCATTCTCATTCTTCATTTTTTTTTCCCACAAATCCTTAAGTCTTCTCAAGATATTATTGTTCAAACCGTTTTTCTTCATCAACTAAACATCTTTATTAACACAATATCTTATTCTCCTTCATCTTCCTCTTCTTTTGTTGTGAAGAAATCACCTTCCAAAAACATTTAATTTCAAAAAAACCTAGGGTTTCAACATTGGATGTGAAGATATCAAGCATGGATGGAAAACAAGTCATTATGACTTTTGTGGTAAGTATTTAAAACGTTGTTTTGATTAAATTTGTGTAAAAAATTCCTTTTTTTTCTTCTTAAAAAATAGGTCATTGTCGTAAATGGTTCGGAATTGCAGATCAAAACTTTTTTGAAATGTTCGACTTGATCCAACCAAACATTTTTGAAAAATTTGGCTGGTTCCAACCGAACATTTTTAAATGTTCTTCTGGTTCCAACCGAACATTTCAGAAATGTTCGGATGGAAGAAGCCGAACATTTCCAAAATGTTCGGATGGACACAGTTGAATATTTCAAAAATGTTCCAATCGACCATGCCGAACATTTGTAATTTGTGCGAATTTGTCTAGACTGTTCGAGCATATCATGCCAAACATTTCTAATTTGTTCAACCAGTAATGGCCGAACATTTTGTAAATGTTCCACCTGCTGTAGCCGAACAGTTTTAAAAAACTAAAGGAGCTTGTGTTTTTGATGGGTTATTGTATTTGATAACAAGATTCAAACATGTTGTCAACAAATCCTAGTGTTGATGGTCCTGCTAATAAAGAAATTGTTGATGTTGAAAATAATACGATAATTCCTATTCAAGATATTGTGGCGGATTGCACCGATGTCTTCATGACACATGAATTCTTTTCATCTCGCCAAATGTTGATTGATTGGGTGCGTGCTAGGGGGAATGAGCTTGAAATGGTAATAATAGTTAGGAGGTCAGACAGAAGTGCGAGTAAGAAAAAGCCTCGGGTTTTAATGACTTGTGAATGTGTTGATCATTACAATGGACACAAGAAATCACAAGCAAATGATGAAGATCAAATTGGAAAGAAAGATCGGAAAGAAACCGGATCTAAGAAGCTTGGTTGTCCATTTAGTTTGAGGGGCAGAGAAGTGTCATTTGGAGAATGGTCATTGGTTGTGAAGTGTGGTGTCCACAATCATGAACTTGGAGTGTACAAAGAAGCTCATTAATATGTCGGTCGATTATCAAAAGTTGAGAATGGATATGTGGTTGATATGACACACGTCAATAGTAGACCAAAGGACATTTTGACTCGTTTGAAAGAAAATTTTCAAAAAAATAGATCTACAATAAGGACGGTCTATAATACACGTTTGAAGAATAGAGTTATCAAACGTGAAGGTCGATCACAAATGCAGCAACTTATGTTTATGGGAGAAGCATGGATATGTCCATCATCATCGGCGGTGCGAGAAGACGAACACTGTGAATGGTTTGTTCTTCGCTCACCCAAGAAGTGTTGATTTATTGTGTGCCTTTCCGAAAGTCATATTAATGGATTGCACGTATAAGACAAATAAGTACATGTTACCTTTGTTGGAGATTGTTGGTGTGATGTCTACAAATATAACATTCTTAATTGCAGCTACTTATTTAGAGAATGAGAAAACAGACAGCTATACGTGGGCGTACACATGCTTGAAATCATTCATGGACCAATCGAGCATGCCTAATGTGATTGTTACTAACAGAGAAATAGTTTTAATGAATGCAATTGAGATAACGTTTCATACCTCGAGACATTTCCTTTGTCGATGACACATCAATAAGAATGTTTTGGCAAATTGTAGGAAAATCTTAACGACTAAAGAAAAGTGGGATTCGTTTAATATGTTTTGGAATTTGTCGGTAAAGTCTGATACTGAGTCGCATTATAATGACTATTTGGGAAGACTGCAGTTTGAGTTCAAAGATTATCCAAGTGCCATCAAATATGTGACGGATCAATGGATTGAGCCCCACAAAGAAATATTTGTGTCATGTTGGACAAATACCGTCATGCATTATGACAATACCTCAACAAGCAGGTATTAATTGTTTTCGTTTATTTGTTACATACGTACTTCAACTTACTGAATATTGTTTGTACTTTCAAGGTCATTGAAAAGGTAACTTGGATCGAGCCAAGGTAATTTTGAGACTTGTTGACGACAAATTCACACTCTCATTGAGACTTCTCACATCGCAATCAAACACTCATTTGAGAAGAGTAGAAATGTAGTCATGCACAAATTCAAATCAGTTATATACATGCATCTGCGAGGCATGGTATCCATACAAACGTTGAATAAAATTTATGAAGTAGAGTCTATGGTTGGCAAAGATACTGTTGTGGATTATTTGTTGTGTGGTTGTGTACCGAGAAAGACTTGTGGTTTGCCTTGTGCGCATGAGATCGTTGAGCTTGTCAAATTGTGTAGGCCAATTCCCCTTAATCAAGTTGATAGTTTTTTGGAGAAAGTTGGATATGTTACCAGTTAAGAGCGAATGTAATGGAATTTGGGGTGAAATGGATTATGCATGGAAAAACACAGTTGAAGAAATTCATTCTATATACAACAATACCTCAACCGACACAAATAGGTTGGCACTGTTGAAGAGAGCTAGAGAGTTTGTAAAGCCATCAATTACATCACTGATTGAGTCTTAGGTTTTGGAAGTTATTCGTGGTCGCCCTCAGAAAAAAAAAGAGGCTAAAATTGACAAATCAACAAGGCGTGATCCGAGTTGGTTTGAGTATATCAAGTCGATGGAAGACAGTTACTTGCCGTGAGAACAAGTGACATACGAGATTGGCCCATCGACTACTAAGTGAAAGATACCAGTAATTTCAATTAATGTGTTTTTGTTGTTTACTAAATCTTTACAATTAAAAAAAATGTTAAATTCATGCGTAATTCGTCTTCGTTCAACAGGTTATGCGACAACGATTGAAACTCAACTCTGCGATTCGTTTCGTTGACCTACTCCCATCACAATTTGCCAATTTTATTGCGGAGACAAAGGATGTTAAAACGAATGGACATTACGGTTATCGTGCGGTTTCCGCCGCACTTGGGTTAACTTAAGATGGAATATCCAGCCATCTGTCTCGTATTCACCTTTGTTGCACTCCTTAGATGTTTATATAGAAAGGCTAGGGCTGCCGCTCCCCATGAGTAAGAATGCATAGCATCCAAATCGCTGAAGAACTCCAAGTATGTCGTGTTAACCCTACTTCCCCTCTTATCGGCAAAAAATGTACAACCCAACATGTATAACAAATAAGCACGAAGAGAGAAATCAATCGTTACTGGATCCTCAGACAATGCATTCGAAGCAAAACTGGTGCGTAGCCATTCTAGCCTCACAGCCGGCCCTCTAGCACCATGCATTCCCTCTCTTGCCTCATCTTCAGACACTCCTAAATACCGACAAACAACATCAACCGAACTTTGCGAGGAAACTAAACCTTCCAAAAAGACCGACTTTCCAGCATTTGGAAAACCAGTAATACAAAACACATCATCAAGTGTTATAGTCATCTCACCAAATGGCATGTGGAAGGTATTGGTCTTTGCATGCCACCACTCCACAAAGACACTAACCAATACCTTATCACTCTCCAGATATGAAACATGCCTTAACTGCACTAGTTTGGTCGCAATAAGAGTGTCCTTCCATAGTTGGGAAGCAGTTTTTGTGTCTACTTTCTATGCTAAAAGTTTTTGTTTGTGGTTGTTCACCTTCAGCGCCGGCCGCTCTAGCCCTTGATATATATGTACAGCTATGTATTTCGGGTAGAAACGAAGTACACTTGGTTTTGATGGACCCCCAGGACATGGAAAAGTAATCCATGGCTCTCCCTGTTCCTCCATTGGTTTCGGTTCTTCCTCCTCAGCGTGTCCATGTGCTTGTGCCTGTGCCTTTTTCAAGATGTTCGGCTTCAAGTGTCGGAACATTTTGAAAATGTTTGGCAAGTTATGTTGGAATAGATTAAAAAAGTTCGGCCAACAATGTTCAAATATTTTGAAACAGTTCGGTCTAATATGTTGGAACATATTGAAAATGCTCGGCTAGGATTTAACAAACAAATTAAAAATGTTCGGTAGAAGGGGTCCGAACATCATCAAAATGTTCCAAAGGTCAGGTCCGAACATTTTGATGATGTTCGACCCTAGATGTCGAACATTAAGCCCTAATTCCGGAGTTTCGGTTAAATTTTTCCTAACAAAAATCTAAATTTTAATACCAATATAAACACAAAACATGATTCTAATCATATCTAAACCCAACAAACTAATACATTATGTTGTATAAACAGAATAAATCAAACTAAAATCAATTCAAAATATACATACCTCTTTCCATTTTTGATGATGTTCAGGAGATGAAGAACTGAAGGAGGAGATGAAGAGTTGAGGAAGAAATGCGCTGGGAAGGAATGTTGCCTTGCTTGTGGCTTGAGGAAGGAATGCCTATGCGTATTGGAGGGGGAAGGGGTATCGGTGTTATGGGTTTTGAGGGAGGGGGGTTGGGTTTTGAGGGGGTTAATGTAACATTGTGTGTTAAAAACTCAGAAGAGTAAAATAGGAAAATAGAGGGTACACATATAGGTATTAAGTATTTTAAAATGAGGTGGGGGGTACACTTATAAGATGGGTCAACTTGGATGAATCGATGGTCGGAATAGCGCGACCCCTAATTTATATCACAATTTGCAATCGAGTCCCTAGGGTTTGAAAAAAGACCATAAGCCCTTCTTCCCCAAATGTTTTGGAAGAGGGATCCATTGTTCCTCTCCTCAAACCGATGAACTGGGGTTTCAGTTTCCTGCTTCAAAACCTCAAATAGAACCCAGGATAAACGATTCAAGAGAGAGAAAACCCAGAAATAGGTGTTGTCGAAAATTGAATTTGAAGTTATAGAAATCGATCAAATGGGTTTGGTTTCATTTGATCGGTGGTGAAATTGATCGAATTGGAAGGGAGATCGATCCCTCTTCCACTCCTCAAACCCAAAACCCTTTTGATTCCTTGGCATGAAACAATCGAGCAGCACCGTAGCCAAACCAGATTTCCTATCTTTAATGGCGTTCACAATCGGTTTCGATTGCTCCAATGCTACAACCAGCTCTCCATCCCCTAAAATGCCACTTGACTTTGCTGCGGCGTCATTATGGGCTTCAATTGCTATATCCCCCTCTCTCACATCCATTAACGCTTGTAAGAGTGAGTCAGAAACGAGCCATGTCGACTAGTGGATGAGGAAATGATGTCGACGTTGACAACAACGGCGAAGTTGAGTTCAATTTGGGGATATCGTAATTATATATTTGAGGAAGAAGGTCTTCTGGTCTATTTTCAAACCCTAGGGACTCGATTGTAAATTGTGATATAAGTTAAGTTTGAGAAATTTTCATTTTAGTCCTTGCTAAATGCAAGTGGGCAATTTAATAGTATTTCTTTAACGGCATCCATCAAAAAGATTGGGACCGTGCAAATTTGACTCTTAGGACCCCAATTTTGACAAAAAAATTTATTAAGGGACTAATACTGAGAAGGACCCAAAGTCAAGGGACCAATGGTGCGATTAACCCTATATCAAAAGCTATGTCACCGGTGATCCCCAAAAACAGGGTCATGACTCATGACCTCGGTTATGTTAATCTAACTATGCATAAGAAACCATTAGTCTTAAGGAGAATATATTCAACATTCACTCGGTATATGCAAGCTCTACTTATTTCGAGGTATTTGACGGACTTCCGTTTCTTTGTGAAATTTGGGGTTTTGGCGTTGTCGGGTCTTTTGGTTTGCTCGATTTCTTTTCCAGTTAGTCTGCAGTTACTTCATTTTTCACTTGTGTTATTTTCATATGATTTTGCTGCCAATATAAGTTGTTTTTGCCCACTGAAGTGTCCTTTCTTTGGAGTTTTATCATGTTATGTGATACGATGCGAATAATGGGATGCTTTCTAGTTATTCAAAGCATCTGTACAATTAGTTGTTGCATTGTACGAGTTAATGGATTTGTTTTCTCAATTTGTGCATCACTTTTCATACTATAGTGATGCATTTTCACTCTGTTAAATGTTAATCCTTCCATCTGCCTTGGTGGTGGAGAGTCGGCACCTGGTGGCGGTGTTAAGAGGATTCAAGAACCAGTGATCAGTAATCTTGACGTAATTCTCTTTACTTCGGTTAAAGGAGAATACGACTTATGACCAGTAATCTTGAGGTTACAGAGGTTTCCCTGGGAGACGACGAGAACCTAAACCTTGGCAGTAGCAGGTGGACGATTGTCAAGACACATTGCATCAATCCTGGAACTTCACTTGTACCAAAAAATAAAAAATAAAACCTGGAACTTTACTCTACCCTAATCCATCTTACACTGCTTTGTTAGTTGAAGTCTTGATGATATCCAAAACTTCCACCAAAAGCTCACCCTACAAGCAGCAGTTCCTCCACCTCCTAAATTCCACTGCCAGCTCTAATTTCTCTTCTGCATTTTTGTTGGACAGAAGAAAAAAGAATCCCACAAACGCATCAATTCAATAAGAATGATGAGAGCATAGAAGAGAAAATAGGATAACCAGAGGAGTGAAGTGTTGTCTAGTAGAAATCTCTACACTGCCCTATGCTGCATTTAATCCCTAATTTCTCTGTGCTGGTGTCGCCTCAGTTAATCTTTAGAGGAAATTTGTACTATGGGCTGTAAACTTTCCGTTTTCATATTTTCAAGAAGTCATCATTCTTGACCTTGAACAGTAACAACTCACTTAGTAGTATAAAGCAATTTCATATATTTTGATATTAGGTTGATATGTACATCTACATAGTACACGTGCAATGTGGTCCGCATAATCCTTCATATACATGACACTAAACCAACCACTATGCACAGATAACCTGCCATCCATAATCTTGAAGTTCAGATGATTCCTTGAACCCACTCCTGGAAAAAATTCTCACGCAGGAAACCCCTTTTAGAGTTCAACAAGGGATTCACGAGTAATAAACCCATGTGTAACTTTCTCCTTACCCTAGATGTGTATACTTCAAGAATTTATGCACATGATACACATGCATATCTGAGTGGAGGTAGATGTTGAGCTAGTCTCTGCCATCTTCTACTTGTCTTTATCTCTGAACAAGCACTTGATCACTCGGTTGCATTCTTGTAGTTGACCATGTATATTGCAGCAACAGTTACAAATGCTCCGATTATCTGAACTGGAGAGAAAGTCTCGCCAAGATAGAGATATCTACAGTCAAACATTATCGAATCAGATAACAAGAATTTATTGAACAAAGTAATTAGCAAGAGGGTTAAGAGCTGATATTTAGATTTTACTTTTTGATAGGTCAGAAAAATTATTCTAGATTGGAGACCGAGGGGGAGCAGGGGAGAAGGGAGAGCTGCATTTATCTTTTGTGTGTGTTTGTGTATTATATATTGAGTTAGATGACTTGCCCAAAAACTGAAGCAAACATTGGAGTTAGAAAGGTTAGAGAACTGAGCTTCGTCAAGCTACCTGCAATGCCATAAAACAGCTACGTTAGTATTGAGAAAAAGATAAAGACTAAAGAAACACAAAGTTATTCTGTAACTTTATTTAATACAGAAATGAAGCAACTCCTATGCTTTTTTTAAACCAACAAGAGCAACAAAATCCTGTCAACACTGCATGTTAACGACCATGAGGTGGTCCAAACGGCAAGACATGGCAAGTTGTTTCATCACTTCCAAGTCCCCCTTAGGGCCAAAATAAAATAATTTTAAAACAAAAAGACATAAGACAGCAAGAAATGATGCAGGGAGAGAAGCACACTCAAAACCATTAACAAAGATAAATCAAAGATAACAATAACATTGAAGCATGATGATGACCTTTGGTAGCACTGTAGAAGTATACACCATAGCTGATGGCACTGCCAAACACGGAGGTATACAGAAGAGCCAAAATGTCATTTGTTGTGAGCTCGTCCAATCCCCCACTGATGGCTGGGTCTTGATTAAGAAAAGAGATTGCCACGAGTGGAAGACCACCAATAACCATGTGCTGCAACAATATGTCATTGAATATTAGTCTTACTTCTTTTCGTTTCCATTATTCTATCTATATTATAGTGTGGGTGAATCCACACTCGGAGAAGCTCTATGGTCACGCAATACTTGCTCTTTCTATAGCATCTGTTGTTTGTCATCAGGTATTTCATCAATTTCCAGCTATTTGACGGTGCATCGATGAAGTCCAACTTCGTAATTACAATAGTCCCATGCCAGCCACAATTGTATCAGAAACACATATTTATGGATAGCTATTATTATGATTATTAATTTATTATCATCGTCATGTTTGTGGCTCCCAGGAGTATGAGACCTCAGATTTTCATGAAGCCCCAAACCTACCACTAGGCCACTCTTAGGGTTTAGAGCAAACATATTGCGTAAGCTGATAGAACTTACCCATCCAGTAGCCATAATAGGATCCGAGTATTTGGTAACCCAGCGAACCATGACAGTACCAATTGCCATGCTTTGAGCTGCCAAAAGCATCCACCATTCCCCACTCCCCCATAGTGAAAAATTACCCTCATCTAATGAGAGAGCAGGTAGCTGCGAAATGAATATTATGTTAGCACTTTAGAAGCATTCATATGCATATTGAAGAGCACAAATAAGTGTGATGTTTATTATTGGTTTTGTGCTTTAATTTTGAGCAAATGTTACACTTTTACTTCTATTTGTTGTATTTTGGAAGATTGTAGGTGCTGGTGAGATTTGTTAAAGAAAAGAGAAAATAAAAGTGATGATTTGAAGGAAGAATGACTTCGAATGGGCACATGCTAGCTGATATGCGAGTGCTAGTCTGACTTCCAAGACTCAAGAACTTTAGAGAGAAGTTATTTTGGGAAATTAGGGAATTGTTTGTCCCTAAAGTAAACTATTTTCTTTAATTGTTATATTCCCTTTTTCTTATAAAAAGAATTCCTTTAGTAGTTACTAGGTAGTTTTAGGAAGTTGGAAGCAGTTTTTCTTTGCTAAAAACTGCCAAGCAGTGGAGTAAGTGGGGAAGAAGTGGGGAAGAAGAGACGTCTAAAAGCTAGCAAATGGCTGGAGAAATCACAAGTTAGGGAGTAGAGAAATCAGTACACATTTTCCTAGAGAGAAAAGGGAGAAAAGTTGGTAGCAGCTTTCTTCTACACTTGCTGGAATATTTTCTTTTGGTATTTGTAAGCTGTTAATGTATGTTTAGTGGCTAATTTCCTTCCCTAGTCAATGAACAATTAAGTCTCAAACATTTTACTGCTGTGAGATTTAATGATATTTAATCTTGTTTAGTTGCAAATATTTGTTCGTTCTCCGTTCTACACGTTGTATGATTTTAATTAACATAATAATCTATTGCTAGTTAGAGCTGCTAATCCGTATTTGTCTTCGGGTTTTAACGAAGTGGCAAGTAACACACCTTTTAGGCACCACAAGCATAATCGGACCGTGTTGTTGGAACGAATAATTTAAACTAAATGATATTGCTTTGGCATGCACTGTTTACAATTGGGTCTCTCTCTTTTAAATACAATTGGGATTACTAAATCTTACGAGCATCTCGAGAGTTGTATTCCGGTTAGATGATAGTTAACGAATTTCTCTTAATTATGTAAGGAGAGATTGGGTGTTAGGCGTTTGTCAACAGCTATGACCAGTTTATGTGTAACTAAGTGAGACATTTTTGCATCAATGATTGGTAGTAAAATGCGAGATGAAAATTAGTTCATGGACTTTTATTTATTGAATTTTATCAAACAGAACTCTGCATAGTTTCATTAAGTCTTAAATTTCAGTTTTAATTAATCTATTAGTTAGCTCTTAGTTTAGATAAAAACCTCAAACCACATTTTTATTTGCTTTGTAAAATTCTAAAAGAAGTACAATGTTCCCTGTGGATACTTACCCTATACTCATTTATTTTTTTGATAAGTAATAATTGTATTAAACACAATGCTTAAAAGGAGGCGCAACTATGTACGCAGGGAGTATATAATACCGAAAAACTATATATTGTCCGTGATATTAACCAAAAGATCCCCTTCTCCCGAGCCTATGACTTCGTTCTAGAACTGTAGGGACTCATACACCTCCCTCTTGAGCCGGGCTACATTAGTCTCTTCGTTCTCAAAAATTCTTCTATTCCTCTCTTTCCAAACATTCCACCAAATAGCCAAAGGGACAAATCCCCATTTGTTCTCTTTCCTTATTCGGTTGAAGGATTCCCACCCACTAAGAAGCTGGATAACTGATCTGGGTATAACCCAATGGATACCTACACGGAGGAAAAAGGAACTCCACAGCTCCCTAACAACTCAACAGTGTAGAAGCAAATGATCAACAGTTTTCTCCTCTTTGCACATGAAGCACTGGTTGACATAAATCCATCCTCTAGCTTTCAAATTGTCCCCCGTTAAGATTGCTCCCCAAGACGCTTCCCAAGCAAAAAAAGCCACCCTTCAAGGAGCTTTTGTCCTCCAAATTGCGTTCCAAGGAAAGAGGCTTTTGTCCTCCTTCCTTAAATGAGTTTAAAGACTTCCCCGAGAAGATCTTCGATCTAGATCCCTCCCACCCCACTCTATCCTCTCCCAAACCTCTCCTTTTAACCTTATAAAGCTTCTCGAATAGCCTAGAGATGTCTCCAAAGTCCAATCTCCCAGTCATGTAAATTTCTACGAAACATACTCGTTTATTGAGAAGTAGGAAAATTAACTTTGACGATTTGACACACTCACATATTCAAAAGCTACCACCTGGTGCCTCAAATCAGACCCCAAGCTTTCTACTGTAATCATTCTACTGTAAGAGATTATGATTCCAAGAAGGCGGAGCCATCCATATATACCCGATAAAGAGTAAAACATGGGCGCCAAAGAAGGATTTCTCTTTACTAAATCAGTTAATTTGCCCACCACAAAACCTTTTCCAATAGAGTAAAGATGTTGTAACTGGGACTAGGCTTCACTGCTATGAGATGACTTGGCTAGTTGAAACCACGGCCATCCCTGAGCATGTGCCGGAGCGGCGACCGCTCAGGGCCCCCTAATTTTAGGGGTACCACACACACACGTATATATATACTTTGAAATATTTGAAAACACTAATCTAATTCTTTTAAGCTTTTTTTTTTTTTTTGAGGAGAAGAAATGAGCCACTTTTAAAAAACAAAAAAAAACTTTTATATTTGTAATATTAATCTAATATGTGCCCCTATTTTTTATCATTAAGAAAATAAAATGACTCAAATATTAAACTTAACTTATTTAGGTCTATAATAAAAAGAAAAAGGCTTTAGAAAAAAGAAAAAAATATGAAGAGTTTCGTGAATTCCTCAGTTCCTCTTCACCATATCTCTCTCATTCTTAACGTTGGAATTTTAATCTCTCTCTTTTCCTTTTCTTCTTTTAAGTTTCAATTTTTCTGTTTGAGCCTACAACTTTCATCTCTCTAATCATAATAAGAATCAAAAACAAAAAGGATTTTGTCAACAAAGAGGAGATATTGGAAAAACTTGATTTTAAAGATTTTATTGATGATTTAGCATCTCAATATACTAGACGGTCTAGATTTGATTATTTGATTCGTGTTTTTTTATTCACTGGTGTTGTACTTAATGAAAATTAAAATGTACATTGATGAAAAATGAGCTTACATTGAAGTTTGACTATAGACATTTTAATTTTATGTAAATAAGTATCTTGATTCCATGAGAGAAGGTTGATGAAAGAACTATTTTTTATACGTTTGGAACTTGAAAATTTAATAGAACTTAATTTTGGCCAAGTATCTTTTGATTGTCTAGCTCCGAAATAAATTTTGTGTGAACTTGTACGATGAAATAATTATTTTCTAGCTTAATCGTTGTGTGCATGTTTGTGTGTGTGTGTGTATATATATACACACACACAAATGTTAAATTCTTGTCTTCTTTTGTATTAGGGACTCCATTTTTCTCGTTTATCCCGGGCCCCTAAAAAGTTAGGAATGGCCCTGGTTGAAACTGAAAAAGCGTAACACAGCTTAGAAGTCGTCTACCAAACCATAAATCTTGTTTGAAAAATAGTTGACGCTGTGAGCTTCCAAATGAGTGCAAAATTATATTGCACATTTATCCATAAAATTTCCATTGGTGCATCTCATAGTTTTGAGTACAACTGATTAAAATTTAAAGGACGTTATGTTGATAGGATCTTGCTAACATGTATCCCTATCGTACCTGTTAAGGTTCCCTAACTAGGATAATTATTACATTGGGAATCATTACCAACAGATTGGGGATTGTTTACAGTGCATTCGGGATTATTTCCAATCCAACTATTCCTATTAATGGAAGCTTAATAACCAGGGCACATGTTAGCAAAACTCATGTTGATATTGCTTATACCCTCAATATGAGAAAGAAAAGGAGTTGTGGGATAGGTCATACCTCAAGAAGTAAAAGACCTACGACACCGAGAATAAGGCCTGCAGCTCCAACTAAGCCAATTGACTCACCAAATAGCAAAGAAGCAAGAACAGCAACCGTCAAGGGCTGTGAATCAATTATCACCTGCAACAGTAATATAAATCTTACACCAAAATTTAGATCCATTTTCGGAAGACAATGCAGGAGCTTAAACATCCCTTGCAGGAATAGAAGGTAGCTTCAAGTAGTAAAGACAGTGAAGCATCTAGTGCCCCATAGCAATTGGTCTTCAACTAACACGGCAAGACTCACAAAGCTCTAGTGCAAAAGAGAAATGATTTTTCTGTCACCAACATGGTTATTTCAGATCAGCATCCAAAAGATAGAACCTTTCCAAGAAACCTTTTAAAGAACTCTCTTTAAGGGATAACTCCTTATAAAGAAGATGCACTGGAACATCCACTCTTAGGCTTCTGTTCTAGAGCTGAGAGAAAAAAGGATAAAGAAAAAGAAAGGTTACCAAGTGCCAGGTGTAGGGCTCCAGCCTCCAAGGTATTTGTTCTCCCTAACATCAAAGGTTGCACATTTTTCATACTTTTTTGTGAAGTAAAAAAAAAAGTATGAAAATATGGTCTCCTTAAGTGTTTGTCCTGAGCTCCGTTGTATATTCTTTTTGCTTAATTATGATGTCAACTACTACAGAAAAATAAATTTTGGTTCAATGCCTACAAAATATTCCTCACAGCCATTACTTTTACTGTCATTAAGTGGAAGAAATCCCACTAAAAAGGTATATCTGCTCACCTGCATGGCCTCTTATATGATATCGTGGCCATCATTACTCTCGGGAAAATCTCATCATGCCTATAAATATTTACTCCTCCTGACCTAGATCACACAGCGAAAGCATGGGCGAAAGCAGGAGCAACAGCGTGAAAACGTCAAAAATTACTTCAGAGAGTGCTTATTAAATAAATATATAAATTAATACGGAGTATATAATTATCCAAGAGAATTTTTATGGTAAAAGAATTAAAATATTAAATGCGTACATAATATAAAATGAACAAAAAAGATTTCAGTAGTGCAAAAATTTACTAAAAATAATGTAAGGGGTTATTTTATAAATGCCAATTAAAGTAACACTAAAGTTGCAAAATTGTAAATGTAATATAGATGTTAGAATAGAACGAGACGTGTTGATAGCCTTTACAGATGAGGACACCTCGAGTTCAGCCTCTTCTTCCTTCCCCCATTTCCAAATTCCAAGCATGGCCAACCACCTTCATCAATCTTCTTCCCTCTCTATGGTTTTCTTTTAGTGCTTTCTCTGTACAAGAAATTGCCTCCAGGTTCGCCAATACAACAAATTTGCCCATCAAAGATTCTTAAAATGTCCAGATCAAGATCAGATCTGGTGGGAAATAAGTAAATATGGATAATAGGACGGATTCGCCGAATCAAAAGAATGAAGAATGTGCATTCTGAAAATGGATTCACTGATTATTTTGCTCTCAATCCGTTAATTCGCATTCAGAGCTATAGTTCGTGCCTTTCGCTGGATGGATTGTGTGATCCTTCTCATGACCAACATTTTAAAAGTAAAATATAATGAATTTGGAGTCAGTGTACTGATAAATAGTGCTCCACAGAAGTATTTGCAACATGCATACTGTTAAACCTTCCATTTCTTTCATTAATTCTAAATAATCACTCATATCCAGTTCCTTTAGAAGATGGGTTGAGAAATGGTAAGCTTTGTCACACAAAAAAATAGAGGAAGTGTTTACTTTATTGATTCATGTGTACCACAAATACTCAACTCAACTTTTCCCCTAGTTACTTAGGGCTGGCTACATGAATGCTTTCTTGCCATTTTGTCCAAGGCAATCGCAAGCTCATCAGACAAGCCAGACTCTTTCATATCCTTCTTAATAATTGTTCACGTTCGTTTTGTTCTTTCTCTGACTCTAGGTTGTTGAGACTGAGGTGATCACACTTCCTAACATGTGCCCTTATTAATCTACGTTGTATGTGTCCAAATTATCTCAAGCAATTTTCTCTTGCCATAAATCTTATTGGGGCGACTTTCATCGAAACATTTTACAACTTCTAACTCATTCGAAGAGAAATGAATTTACGTAGCTACATTGTTTAGTAGTAAAGCAAGGGAACAAAATTAGTTACATACACTGCCCAAACCAGCCGATGTCCTTTCTAATCCTTCAGCAAGAAAACCCTGAACACAGCAACACAGATCAGTGATCAATTTACTTCATCTGATGATAGTCTGATTACAACACACACACTCACACTCACGCTAAAGAAACACACAGCCAAACCCTTACACATACAGAAACACACACTCATAGATAGAACTACTTACATATACAAACACACACATAACAAACCCATATACATATGAAAGGACAACAGACAAGCACATACACATTCACAAACATCCACAGGAATACACACAACTCACACACATCGACACACTGACATACAAACACAGACACAAGTACAGACATACACAAGGGAACATGGAACATGAGTTCACATGGAAAATGCAGGCAAAACCCAAGTTGGGAAAACAAAAGATGGCGAAAAGATGATCCTGAAGGCAGACGAACACAAGCATACACAAACCCTCTAAACATGCACAAGTCACAAAACATACGCACAGAAACACAAAATGAACACATAAGCAGACAGGGAAAATTAATCTAAAGAATGATGGATGATTCCTATGAATACCACAAAATGCGGGTGAATACCAGAATGCAAGATGAACCTGAAAATATAAACACAAACACGCACAGCACTAAACACATAAACACGCAAGTCACAACACACGCAACACAAATACTCAACAATCCACACTACACTTCACTAAATACACATTCAACAAACACACAAATTAGTACACATGTTCACACAAAAGTGAAATACAAACATGAATTAGAACATACTCCACCGTTCCACCCAAATAATCCATGTTTAAAAAGCCTAAGTCTAATTATTAAAAAATATATAATTAGCATTCAAAGTTGATCATAATTATAAAAATACTTGAACACAACCAATATTTTTTTATTTTTTATATCAAATATGGAGGGTAAATTTAAAGTGTCACCCTAAAAACCTAAACGTAACGCCATGTAACTATTGAAAATAGCTTAATACCCTTATGGACAATTAATAGGAAATCAACCATTTACTCCCCTTCATTTACTCCCCCAACCAACCACCACCCTCCCAATCCAATACTACTCCCAGCGCCTCCAACACTCACATTACTCTCAATCTATTTCCCTCCCTCACAATATTTCATCTTTAAAAAACAAAATCTCTCCAAATAAACATAATTTGAGAGTGGACTCTTGAAGTAAAATATCTCAAAATAGTACCATTTACCGGAACGGAGGGAGTAATTCACATGGCAAGAACAGTGCATAACCCAGTATTCCAAAATACTACAGAATAGCGAACTAACAAACCTGAAAACAAGAAGCATCAACAAGACCAAACAGAAATATAGCAAGCCAAGCATTGAACCCAGACGGAAAACTCCTACCGCGGGACCCAGCAAATCCAACCAGCAACAACCCCGCCGGAACCAACCGAAACGCTGCCACAAAAAACGGCCCAGTCTTTGGCAAAATTTCCTTCATTGCCACCATAGCCGTACCCCAAAAGAAAAACGGCGAGATCAACAACCCCCATTCCAATACCAGCTCAAGAAACGACAGTGTTTTCAATTCCCCCAATTCATTACTCGCTACTTCAGAAACAATGCATTCAACGTCGATGCCCGTGCCTACGCAATCAATTTCGGACGGCAAGGACGCCGTTTCCAATTCGTCGTCGGAATTGGAAGCCCTAGTCTTGAATTTGATGGCTTTCGTTTGGTTTGAGAAATTGAATGCAACTCTAATGGAAAGAGGTGGTTTTGTGGGGGAGGCATGCGGGTCTCTGGCATGTCGCCGCCGTGAAGAAGTAGTTAACGGTGCCGCGAAATTAGGGGAAATGGCGGGAGTGGGAGCGGGAGTGTGGGTGGGAGTGAAGCAGCAGGGGGTGTGGGTGTAGGCCATTTGTTTTGGTTTCCCTCTGTTTTCCTCTCCATTTTTTGAGAGATATTTTTACTTGAAATTTTATTCTTACAAAAATAATCTTTTTGAATTTTTTTTTCTTATTTCGTTTTTGAAAAATAGTAAGTCAATTGTAAAACCGTCTTATGTATCTTAATTCCTAATATAGAGTCTCACTCTCTTGCATTCAACTCATCAATACACGATGAATAGGATATAGAGGATATGTCTTAAAAAATATTCGTAAGACCGTCTTACACAAGTTTTTGCCTTTGAAAAATATATGTTGGCTGCCAGGCGACCAAAGATTTTGAGGGCCCGAACAACTTGAAAATGGTAAAAATAAAAAATAAAAAGAAGAAGTTGATAATCGGGTCAGTTTCCTCTCCTCAATTTCCAACTATTACGGTACACGATTTTTTTTAACTAGTAAATAACAATTTTTCGAGGCAAAAAGATTAGTATACCCTTAATGAAATTGGATTATGGGTGTGTTGCATTGCTGATGCATCGTATTTCCAGTTTGTACCTCGGGAATTACTAATTCCAAATTGTGCATCGCAAATCTAAAATTTTGCCTCGAGATTTTCTGCCTAGGTAATCAAGTTTGTTCATCGAAAAATTAAAATTGTGCATCAAGATTTACTTTTGTATTCTAACTCCAAATTGTGCATCGTAATTTCAAATAGTTGCATGCAAATCCAAATTGATGCATCATTATTCCAAATCGATGCATCGCAATAAAAATCCAATGCATTGTAATTTAAAATCAATGCATTGCGAAACAATTTAGAAGCAATCACATAACACATACAATGTTCACTCTCTTCTTCCTCCTTCACCAATTCATTTAAAACAAAAATTCTTCCTCCAGTGTCATTAGTGCTCTCCCTTTCTTCAATTCTTTTTCGTTCCCCTAATACATAACACATACACTGTTCATTCTAGGGGTGTGCAGAAATTTTTTGAAACCGGACCGGATCAGTCAAAAATAGATCGGACCAATACTTTGGATTGGTCCTGAATCTGAATTTTCACAGAACCGGAGAATTGGGTCGGTCCACGGTTCCAGAAACCAAAAACGCAGAACCGGACCGAATCGGACCAATGTGTATTTATAATTATTTTATTATTATTATTATTATTATTATTATTATATATATATATATACATATATATAGTTATTTTTTTCTCTATTTCGTTTTTACTATTTTGTTATTTTGTTTCCACCGGTTTGTTATGTTTATGAGTTGATGATTTCAACATTTTTAATTGTTGAATGTAATTTTATGGAAGGTTTTTTAATCTATTTATGAAGTTTAAATCGTTTAGATTTTATTATGTATTTGTATTAAATAGGTAAAAAAATAAATAACCATCGTATTGGTCCGGTCCTGGTTCTCGTACTTCTTCAATTGGTTCTAGACCGGACCAATGTATTGGTTCTCAAACATATTGGGTTGGTCCTGGTTCTATATTTTTTGAAAATCAAACTATTGTCCTGGTCCTGATTTTCTCATTTTTTTCTAAAAAAGTGGATCGAACCGGACCAAGCTCACCCCTAGTTCATTCTCTTCTCTCTCCTTCACCAACCAATTCATTATTTTTTTTCCTCCTCTAACACCATTAGTGTTTTTCATCTCTTCAATATTTTTTACATTCCTCTCTCATCGACCTCAACACCCTTTAACCACACAAACCCAATAAAAAGCCATATGAATCATCGCCCACTAATAATAGTTGCAAGTTCATTATCTACATATAGTTCAAGAAGAATAACCCAATAAACGAGTTCGAATCGTGCCAATGTGAAAAGCTTCATAGCAATTCAATTGTTCCCACAACTTGTGCCCTCGTCGTCACAAGAGCTCGTACCAGAGCTTGTCCTTGACCCGATGGAATTTGTCCAGTGTAACCATTTAACTCTGAAATTCCTTATTTATGGCCGATAAAAATATGCATACACAACAAAACACACTTGAATAATAGTAAAACTTAGGAGCAGACAACAAAGAGAACTAGAAGTGTGTGATGCATCTTCGAGCAGACAACGCATATGTTTATGTGACAGAGAGGCATTTAAGGAAGAATTTAATAATAGTGGACTTATGAGGTTAAAATTATGAGGTATTAACAAAATTGCAAATTTAGTAAAGTGGACCGGCTTGCAATTTATCCGATAAAAACAACAAAAGCTCTAGTTAGATATCAAATCAATTGTTCTATTTTTTTTGTTTATTTTTTATTGGGAAAAAGGTCTTTCCGTCACCCTAATTTTTCAAAATATTCATATAGGCCACTATGCTCTTAAATTATTTTGTTACGCCATCGAGCTATAATTACATAAACAAATTGCCCTATTTTTTTTACCTTATGTTAATTTTTGTTGTTAAGTAGATTTGAAATACTCATTTTATCCCTCCCGTAAACTAATCGCTATGAATAACTACAAAAAAGAGATCTTCCGGGCCTTTCTAATTTTATAAAATACTCCCTCCATTCTGGGTAAAGAGTCCCCGTTTGAAAATCAAATTTTTTAAGAAAATGACATTTTTAATAGCTCAATAGTAATAAAATGACACTTTTATGCCTTTATTTTTAAAAGTGAACTCTTGAAGTGAAACATCTTAAAATGGAATAGTGGACTCTTTGCCTAGAATAGAGGGATTATTTATATAGGCCACTCTAATTTTTTCAAAATATTTGTATTGAACAACTTTCATTTTATTACAGGAAAAAAAAAAGGAACGAAAAGTTAAACATGTGAGTTGTAATTGATAATTATATCACAAATATTATGAGATAAGCTACTATATGAAATTAAAGTGAAACCAGTCCATTTAATAGCTTCTCACGGTACGATAAACTTTAGGAAATTAAATAACTTTATATTAAAAAATAAAACTCGCACTCGTTTTTTAAATATTTGTGGTAAAATTATCAAATATAAATCATGTGTTTAACTTTTTGTTCCTTTTTTTTATCATAATAGGTGTCAAATGCAAAGAGTTCCATTTTTAAGTGTAGCCATATAATTGGTTGCTTGTTAATCACAATTAATCACTAATTAATCCAACATAAGGTTAATTAATTATTACTAGCTCTAATCTAACTTAATTAGTTCTAACTATACCTCATTAAAACTAATTATAACTAATTGGTCAAGTTTAAAATATAATTTTGACCAATTAAAAGAAACCTAGTAGCATAATAATCGTTTGAAAATCTCAGGTGTTACATAATTGGTATGAACAACCATGGCAAAAAAGATCGTTCAGGACACCCTACTTGTTCAAATTCATACATGTCACCCTTCTTTTTCAAAATATTAGTGACATGCTTGAATATAAATTTGTTCATTATTAGACACTACTTTTGAATCTGGATACATGAATTTTGAATCATGATCCATCATTTGTGAATCGTGATGCATTAATTGAATTTGCGGCGAAGGAAAATGAATCAATGAATCATTTGTTTGATTGTGTACATGAAAGAAGAGACTTAAGGTTTTGGTTCATTTGTGATGCATCCAATTGGATAACCGCCAATTGGAATTTCGATGCATGAAAATCATGCATCGCAATTTCAAATTCATGCATCGCCAAGGGTCATGAATCTGGTTCAGTTTGCGATGCATCCAATTGAAATGAGTAGTTTGTCTTCATTGTTTACTCAAATGCCTTGTGATTAATCTTTTTTCCCCTGCAACCTTGGTCTCTCAAAATATTAAACCAATCCCTTTCATCTCCTTCCCCATTTTCTACATAATATGTTTTTCTTGCCCTTTGTAAGTACGCGAGGGACTCAATTTGAAGCTGAAGATGAATAAATCAAGATTTTTATTTCCATGACCATAAGTACCTAGTAATTTGTGGTATTTTCATTTTTTTATTAAGTTCTGGAATTCAAATTGCATAAACATACGAATTGAGTACAACTCTCCAATTACAAAATGTCTTAGGGTTGTGGCCTTATTGCATCGGGTAGTTTAGACAATAAATATTGGGAGAAATTGCGGGCTGGTATACTTTCATGAGTTTTCAACCACTACAATCCCCTACGATTTTTTTCCACCAGCAAAAAGACACTTTCATAATTTCCATCCTAAAATACCCACTACGAGCGGAAGGTGAAGAAGATATGGCAAAAAGCATCGGGAACCACCGTTTCCTTTTCTTCTTTTTCCCCAAATTTTATACGTCTGTAGAGAAGCATCCAAAGCTTCTCCAATGCAATAGAAGGACATTCATGGAGTTGGTGATTCTTGCTTCTTGATTGAGAGCATACCCTTTCTTTTCTTCATCAGATCGATTCCTTTTTTTTTTTTTTTTTTTTGTGATTCAAAATATAGTCACTTTGTGTTTGGTTCCATATATGTAAATTGTTCAATGAAATACTTGAATATGAACTTGTTGGTTTTTGAACACCTTTTTGAATCACGATATAAATAATTTCAATCACAATGCCTCACAATGTTGTAAATGAATGAGATATTTACAGAAATCATAATCAGATTCAATTTAAAAGAGATATTTACGAAATCTATCAATCAATATATATTCATTTTATTTGATTGCTACCTTAATTATAATATCAAACAAAATGATGAAACTTTGACTATTTCAAATTCAATTTGAATGAGATATATACGGAAATCAATCATGGTAGACGATCTTATGCCTTAGAGATATATACGGAAATCAATCGATCGATCTATATTTATTTGACAATGATTTATGCAGGACAATCTTACGAATCCTAAATCTGTAAGACGGAGCCCCATTTAAGAATTGCGGGTCATAATAAATAAATAATATGTTATTAAAAATTACAAAAGAGAGTCAAGAAAATGGTTTGGAGGTTGCACTTAATATTTGGTTGGAGGTCATGGGTTTGACTCCCATAAGTCTTAGAAATAATTTGTTTTGCACTTACATGTGAAGTTCCTCATTTTGCTCCGGTGCCCCTGCACTTTTAAGATTTGCTGGCGAAATTCTTATGTTTTCTACACCTTACAGTTTAATCTTTTGTCAGCTCCGTTACATCAATTGTCTTGGAGGTTGCACTTAATATTTGGTTGGATGTCATGGGTTTGACTCCCACAAGTCTTGGAAATAATTTGTTTTGCACTTAAATGTGAAGTTCCTTATTGTGCTCGGTGCCCCTGCACTTTTAAGGTTTGCCGTCAAAATTCTTATGTTTTCACACCTTACAATTTAATCCTTTGTCAGCTTAGTTAGTCATCCGTTAGCATCAATTGCCTTGGGATACTTGATGGACCCTAACGAACTTTAACTAAATGTTAAATGATATATTTAAAGTCAAATGTGACACATTGAAAAGACAAAATTGATACATTTTAAGGTTTAAAGTGACACTATAAAGGAAAATTTATTATAATTCTCATTAAAATACAAAGTAACACTCTTAATAGTAAAAAGTGACATTCTTAATACTAAAAAGTGACACATTTAATACTAAAAAGTGTCACTTTAAAACTAACAATGACTGCCAAAAGTAACACATTTAATACTAAAACGTGACACTTTCAATGCTAAAAGGTGACACTTTCAATGCTAAAAGGTGACACTTTTAATATCAATAACGACAATTTTTATTTATAAGGCAAAATAATACTTGTATGGTCAAAAGTAGCACATTTATATTTAATGCTAAAAAGTGACACTTTAATGTTATCAAGTAACATTTTAATGTCAAACGTAATGATTTTTATTTATAAAAAAAGAAGAAGATATTTTTCAAAGTGAAAGTAACACATTTAAGACTAGAAGTGACACATTTAAGCTCAAAAAAAAAAGTAACACTTTTTTAGGGAAAAAATTATAATTTTCATTAAAAATGCAAAGTGACAATTTTATACTACAAAGTGACACTGTTATTAGTAAAAAGTGACACTCTGCATATATAAACATGAGGGGTGGCGCTTTAATTTTCAAAAACTAAGGGGTTACATTGATATTTCTGAATTTTGCCCCATTTAACCTGGATAGATTCGTCTTACGGATACGGATCCGTAAGACCGTCTTACAGGAGACCACCTCTATTCATTTTTGTTGATTTTTACTTTAATTACAATATCAAGTAAAATAAGAAACTTTGACTACATATAAACAATGATCCTAGTGGATACAAAATAATGAAGGTGATATGATTACTTGTTTACAAATGTAATTGCGATTCAAAACTGGTGCATCGTGATGCACAAATTAATGCATCACTATACACTTAGTAAGTGATCTTTAACATGTGTTTGGTTCATTAATGTTATAGCCGTAATTTTAACCCAAAGTGCCTTTTTCTAATTAAAAACACATAGGAGACTTAAACTTAAAAACTTATAAAAGGGAATTGGCCCAAATTTTACCCAAATATTTCACAAATAAGTGTGTACCAATTTTTTTTAAAAAAATTACAAACCTGTTAAACACCGTTAGTCCTTCTATCATTTCTTTATCGTTAAGTCGTGACACATGCTCCTCACGTAATTGTTTGCAAGGAAAAAATAGTTAATAATAAATAAAATAATAAAAGTACAAGAATGATTATTCACCATCTTCTCTAAGACCGTGATGATTTTCCACCACCATCCATGCCTTCTTCGAAACTCCACCACCACCACCACCCATTATCACAATTCACAACACCACCAAGCCGGCAAGCCCCAACAATACCTATCTCCATAATTAAGGATGACAATTTGTACTATCGTATTGTGTTCGTGCTTTACTATCATGTTTTCATGTTATTTATCTTATTTAATCATAAATATAACAATAACTATTATTTTGAATGTATTAATAATTTTGTGTCTTTCGTGTCGTGTCGTATCGTGCTGGTCTTATCGTGTGATTTGTCTCTGTAATCATGTTTTATAATTGTTTCATCATAATTCGTACTATCGTGTCGTGTCAGTCATCGTCAACCCTACCCATAATGGCATAGTCATACATTTAAATTACATCCAAATATCCTTCAAAGTTATTGCAATAATAAGGAATAAAATCGAAACGAATGAATTATATTCTCCCATAGTATATAGAGTACAAGATAATAGGTGTATGGTACAATAAAATACAATGATATGAACAAATAGGATACACAATAAGTATAAGATGTATTCCCAAAAATAGAAATAAGAATAGAGGAAAAACTCACCTATGATCCTCCATTCTTTTTATGTAAAATAAAAAAAAAATGAAAACTAAAAAATCATATAAGCTCCCCCGAGGCCGTAATGAAATCACCGCCTTAACCTGAATTTGCAATCACTATCCCTGATCCGAACAACGTTATCCGCAGCTAAACTATCCACGTTCAGATTACACCTGACCGAGAACCTCACTTTAGGCAACTTCAGATTGCCTAGCTTGATGGCCACCGGCACCCTAGCCCTGAGTCGGAGAGGAATAGTTCCGGTCTGTTGTTGCGCCTGCAAAGTGCTCAACAAAGTGCTAGCATCCTCGCTCCGACCGGACAGAGCCACGTCGAGCACCGTCGTGTTCCGGTGGCCCTGGTAGAATTTGGCAACGAGCCTTCACAAAGTTTAGTGCGGGTGTACCATACGCTCAACCTGGACCCACCCTCGTAGTAAATCCCAATTTTCGAGTTGGGATTTCTAGCGGTGATGTTCACATTAAACGTAGCGTCCAAGCTATTGTCATTGTTGATATTGAATTGGGTAACTCTTAGACCGTCAACGGAGTATTTGGGAGTTTTCGGGTCGAATCCAAAGTAGACGATGGCGGCTAATACGCCGAGGAGAATGATTATTACGAAAAGGAAGCAAAATGTCCAACACAAGCAACGGCAGCAGCAGCTTCGACGACGTTTTGGAGGTTTTGATTGAGATAGTGGGATTGTGCGTTGGAGCGGGGCGGGGTAAGGCGGGTCCTCGGGATTAGCATCGTCGGACCTCGTCGAGTGTGGAGGCACCAACGGTGCAGTGGGCTTGGCTAATGGTGCCTCCGGGTCGGGTACCGGGTGAATTCTTTGGTGATCAGCCATTGCAAATTATGTGTGAAGATTGAAAGTGTAGGTAGGATGAAGGTGTATTATTTCTGTATTGGGATTAAGAGTTTGAGAGATATATAAGGAGAAAATTGTTTCAATGGAGGAAAAGTAATAGTATGAAGGTTCATATAAATTTGACTTTAGATGGTGAAGACGTTGGGGCGTCACTTTCATGGAGTTTTTTGCTTGGGAAGGTTTCACATGCTTTATTATAGGAAAGGGGGGGGGGGGAGGGGTTCTTTACATCTTTCTGTATTTGTTTAGGTGAATTTCAACTCTCTTTTCAGGTCAAAGATGGACATTGAAATTAGTTTAACAAGTCTTGTTGACCCTTTGTATTTATATTATGATGTGCACTTTCGTAGACACGTATACATAATTTATGATTTTCAAATTATCGTCCACTTTTTTTTTCATTACATCTGAAATAGTTACTCTTTTTCAAAACTTTTGATTTAAGAAAATATTAGATTTTATGTCCGTATCTATGATACGATGTCAATATAAAACGATGTCAAATAAATCAATATAATAAATAATATATATTGTGTGTGTGTGTGTGTATATATATATATATATATAAAGCTAGAATATAACTATTTCATCAAATAGATTTAATAACTCATTTTACATGAAGGAAAAAAGAAGAAAGAAGGAGTACAAAGTTTAAAAAGAGAACAAAAAACGGTTGTGGAAAAAAAACGTGGAAAAACGGTTGTAGATGAAATGGAATCCTAGCCGTTGATTGTGTTTCGTAAAAATAAATTCTGGTAGGTAAATATCTTTTGATATGAGTTAATCCTTGTCGGTAAATAGCTTTGTTAAAACTTAATCCTGGTCGGTAAATAGCTTTTGTAACAGCCCCGATCTGTTTTATACTTTTATATAATAGATTTTTATAATATTATCCTTATTTTTTCTATATACTTTAATTATTGACAGATGTTTAAGGACATTAAATAAAAGTAAGGGTGAGCTTGGTCTGGTTCGATCCAGTTTTTTGGGGAAAAAAAAAAGAAAATCGGAACCAGACCAATAGTCTTGTTCTCAAAAAATTTAGAACCAGAACCAACCCAATATGTATGATAACCAAAACATTGATCTGGTCCAGAACCAATCAAAGATGTATGAGAATTAGGACTGGACCAATACTATGATTTTTTACTTTTTAATTGTTTAATACAAATACATAATAAAATTGTTAAGACTGAAACTTCATAAAAAATTTAAAAACGTTCGATAAAAGTACATTCAACAATTAAAAATATCGAACTCACAAACTCATAACATAACAAACCGGTGGAAAGAAAATAATAAAAGAGTACTAACTAAAAAGTATAATAAAGAAAGTATAAGGAATTAATATATATAATATATATACTTATATAATAATAATAATAATAATAATAATAATATATATATAATAAAATAAATAAATAAACAACATATTGGGTCGGTTCGGTCCGGTTCTGTATTTTTTTAGTTCGAGAACCAGGACCAACCAAAATATCTGGTTTTATGAAAATTTAGATCCAGGACCAAACCAAAGTATTGGTCCGGTCCAATTTTGATTGGTTCGGTCCGGTTATAAAAAAATCATGCACGCCCCTAAATAAAAGGATTAATATATTGTTTGGTCTCTGGACATGTCGAAAATGAATGTTTTCGTCACCGAACAAAAAAACAATCGAAGGTGGTCCCTGAACATGTTTTTTTGGATCAATTTGCCCCCTCCCACCGTTAGCGTTACATTTTTCGTCAAATATTATATCAAATGCCAAAAATACTCTTAAAAGTTTAATATAAGTTTAAATTGACTTTTTAATAAGAAAACAAAACTATATTTTTGAAATGGAGTAACTTTCAGCACTACAAGTCAAACCCTATAGATCCAGCAAGTAGTTTGGGTTGCAATGGTGGGTGAGGCTTGAACGAAGACCCAATTATCATTGAGCATAGGGGTCAAGGAGTTGACGCATCCTTAGTTTTGTTAACTTCTAGCTGGCGAGACTTTGGATACCTTCGAGTGTTTTGAAAGTGAGTGGGCGCCGTCATCAGAAGGTCAGCGAACTACTCAAGCAGAGACGACGAAAAGTGGGGATGAGCAAAAGGAACATGAAGCCGATAAGGAGGCAGCTCGTCATAGTCTGATTCAGAGCGTGGGACAAAAGATAGCCGTCCAGTAAAGGCACAATCTTTTCCTATGTGTGTTTTCGGGCTGAGGAGATAAGGGAAGACTTAATGACGGAACCATGGCAGTCGGATCGATTTTGGGCCAGAGATGGAGTGCGAGGGTCGGAGATAGTAGCAGAAGGAGCAGGCGGCCACATCTGTTTTGGTTCTTCTCCTCCTCCAATATTGAAACCTAGAGATCTGTGATCTGTTTTACCAAGAAGAGGCTTTCTTCGCCGGTAAATGGAAGGCCAACACTTTGTTGGGAGACGACGCTAAGGACCGGCATGATTGTGGGGTGATTTTGGCCGGAGATTGAAGGAGAAGAGACGACGACTATGGTGGGTGATATGGCTGGAGGTCGGAGGCTAGGGCAGAGGAGAGGATCAAAAATAGCAATGAAGGAAGTGAGTGGGTATTTGGCCGGGTATGGATAAGAGATAGTGCGTTGCTAGTCAAGGTCAACATTGGAGAAAGAGAGGTCAGAAATGGAGAGAACGGGGCGGAGGCCGGTGGCTATGGTGGATTTGGAAGATGGCAGTCAAATCAATTTTTGGCGGGAGATGGAATGGGGGGGGGGTCGACGATAATAACAGAAGGAGCAGCTAGTTGTTTTGGTTCTTCTCATCCAATAACCCAAATCTGTTTCAATAATATGATGAATATTTTTAAATTGACACATTAACCCCTTATATTTTAGATATTTTGAAAGTCAACATATATTAACTTTTAAGGGTATTTTTGGTATTTGATATAATACTTGACGGAAAATGTAACGCTAACGGTGGGAGGGGCCGGGACAAATTGATCCAAAAAAAAAACATATCCAAGGACCACCTTCGATTGTTTTTTTGTTCGGGGACCAAAACATTCTTTTTCGACATGTTCAGGGACCAAATTATTATTTAATTCTAAATAAAACTATATATTTATCAATATATATTATACAATCAATTACATTCCAAGTAGCTCTCATATCGAACCGTCTTACGAATCTTCATTCGTAAAACGAAAAAGTCTTACTCTTTTTTAGTTCAACTCACAAATACACGACAAATCACGTTAGTGAGATCCATTTTATATAAAATACCCATGAAAGGGGTTTTTTTTTATGTTTTTACCAAAATATTATCATAGTATTAGTTAGTAGACGTGCGTTGCACGGTTTTAATATTATTCTTTTGCAATTGTTTATAATACAATGATTTATTAGACTAGTTATAAGTAATTAAATTTTGTAATTAGAATACTTTGTACGAAACTAAAATAAGGTACAGATTGAAATTGATCATATGAATGGGTAAGTGAAAGATTTGTGTAGGATTTCTTTTGTAGAAAATAAACTTAAAAAATGAAGTAATTAACAATTGATAGATAATATTAATTAGTTTTTTTTGTTGAAATTGATCATTTTAATATAGTCGTCACGTGGTAGCATTGACTTTAGTTAGTAGTAATTAATAATTAATAGATATAGATTAATACATTAATAGAAGAAAAAATGGACATAAAGTTGTTCCATAAATAACTTGTATAAATGAAACAGTAAGTAAATGAAAAGAAATGATAATTGAAAAGTTTCAATCAATTTAAACTTGTATAAATTTAAAAAAATGATAAAATTCAATTTTAAATTAAGCAATATTTATCAAAAAATATATTTCTCATTTTATATAAAGTTGACGCGTGACAGTGATTTTACATAAAACAGTCATGTGACATAGTGCTTGTTGTTTTAGTAATTAGTAATAGATTTTAATCAACAAACATTTTTAAAAAATGATGCGTCCAAAATAATCCACGGACACACTGGGCTTGATAACTCGGATATCTGGCTTTCAATTTTATCCTTACTCTTCAAGGCCCAAACCTGCAAAGCAAACAGTAACCGTGAACTAGGCAGGGGCTTTACCCTGCAAAAGCACTCCGGTGTGATAATCAGAAAACCAGTAAGTGCGTATATATTTTGACAGAGTTTCAGCCTGTAAAAATGAGTCTACCTCTTCCTTCTGAAGAAGAAAGGTTTTTATAGCTTGTGCCGGAGAGTAACTGCCCATTAACATCATGGTATGCATGGCAGGCACATTAACTGCCATATTAACTGTCCTCTTAACTGCCACATTTATCACAATGGTTTGATCATGGAGGTAGTGGCGAGTTTCATGGCATTAATTCCCCACATTCAAGGCTGCTACCAAGTGGCGAAAGGGATGGCGTGCTTTCGGAGGCTTCATACTCGCTACACACTTGGCCCCCAGACTTCAGGCAGGAGGTTGCTTGCTTGATAAGATTGGGCGGCAGATTTGTTTGTCCCCGCCACGCATTGGCCCCCAAACGGTATCTGAGGCCTGCTTTCGTTATGAGCGGCGAGATCTGTCCCCTACTCGGCGCACACTTGGCCCCCAAACAAGCAGTGAGGCCGCTTGCTTGCTCGTTATGGCCGAAGATCTGTCCCTACTACTGGCCGCACACTTGGCCCCCAAACGATGCAGTGAGGTCGCTGCTCTGGTATGGAGCGGCCAGAGATCTGTCCATGCTCGCTGCACACTTGGCCCCCAAACGACAGATAGGAGGCTGCTTGCTCGTTATGACTGAGCGGTCAGAGATCCTTCCCTGCTAGCTCATGAGTTGAGCTCAGAACATGATGTTTGCACGCGATTATCTCATGACATTGGTGACGGCGTACAGTGCTTGTGACCGATGCTTAGGCTTTTTGGGCCAGGCAGCTCAAAATATTAATTATTTTATAAAAAATATTGATATGTTATAATTTTCTTTGAAAACCTATATGTAAGTGGGACCCACTATTAAAGCAATTAGGAAAGCAATTGTATAATGGTAAAAGTAACTCTTAAAAAAGAAAAGATTATATGGGGATACTTTTTTTAGAATACACGGGACAGATATATTATTATGTCTTATGAATCAACTTTGCTAGGTTTACCACCAGGATTACCACTATGGTAACAACTATGTCTTAAAGATACACATGCACCTCACATGCACTTTGTCTTCAAGACAAAGTTGTCACCATAGTGGTAATCCTGGTGGTAAACTTAGTATTTTTCCTTATGAATAGAGAGAGTAGTATTTAATTAATGTGTTTGGTTTTATACTCCCTTCGTCCCCAAAAAAGGGAGCACAAAATGTACCTCTGCATGTGCCACTAAACAATACGATCAATAGATGGTTCATGATATACATTCAAATTTACTGTATCCAAAAGAGAAAACTCTCCTCCTGAGAGCCCCCACACCCCAGCCCCATGAAAATGTGAGAGGAAAAATTACGGTGACTCAGTGATTAAGTAGCTAGGAGGACCCGTGCCTAGTACCTACAAGGAGCCACCCCCATAAGAGGATGAAACCCCCATACTGCGGTTGCTAGGACTCGATCCTTGATCATGTATCCAAATTTACTAGCTCTTAACCAACTGAGCTAAGCCCATAAAAACATGTTCAAATTTGCTGGGTGGTGCATAGGGAGGGAACACTTTTTGGTAAAAAGAGATTTTACCTCCACAAAAAGGAATTGCTATCACCTGTACCACAAAATTTACCGATTCATGTGCTATCAAATAATATAATACTTTATTCGTTTTCAAAATATTGTTTTCTTTGACTCGACATATCGTATAACAAAAAATAATTGATTGTATTATAAATATTGGTAAAATGTATAATTTTTTTAATGCTCTTGAATATATGACTATAATTAAAGAAGATAAAAAATGTAAGGGTAAAGTGGTAGTTAAAGTGTTTTTTTAAAAGAAAAAGTTTTAAAAGAGGACAATTATTTAAGAACAGACAAAAAAAGGTGACGATAATTTGAGAAATGAGGGAATATATGGATGACCCATGACCCACGTTCACATTTCCTTATCCTAATAAAAAATAGGCATGTTTCTAAATGTAATACTTATTTTAGTGCATTTTTAAAATTTTTGACTTGTTAAATGAGACTAACTTCTTGTAATAGATGAGAATTTTTCATTGATGGACAAATTTATAATACATCACTTTGGATCAAAATTTGGAAACCAAAAGGCTATATATGGAAGAAAAAAAGGTTAGAAGATACCTTATTCGTTTCAGGTAAAAAGTGCACTATACTCCACTATTTAAGAATGTTTTATTTTACGAGTTCATTTTTAAAAATCATGTATACAGTCTCCTAACATTTCAACATTTTTCTTCATTTTTGATATTAACATATTTATTATATTCAAGTATTTTTGAATTATGATCAACTCTAATGTTAATTATATATTCTTTAATAATTAGATATTTTAAACATAAAATCTTTAGGTGGGAGGAAGGGAGTAAAAGGCCTTAAAATATTGTAAATTGCACAAGTTCATAGTATAACACTTTAATGTAATTAATATTATTTTCGTTACCCAAAAAGTTTAATTTTTTCATTGAAAAATCAATCAAAACAATATCAATTTTTTATTTAATATGCATATTATATTTTAACTTATACAACATTCATTGAAAGAAATTGAAAAAAAAAACTATGGATATTATAACCATATTTTTTGAAAATAAACTCTATAAATGAAACATCTTATCAAATTTTCTTTGTTCGAAACAGATGAAATATTCTTTTTTTGGAGAATTGCACTATTAGTCCCTATATTAAGCAAAAGTTCAGTATCCGCCTCCAAATTTCAAAAGGGATCACTATCGACCAAAGATCGCACTTTTTGTTTACCGGTGGTCCGTTAGTCTCCCCCTGACGCCATCCATGTAATCCCAGTTAACGCATCATGCGTAATTCATATGCACAAATAATTTGTCTTTCCCAACGGATCAGGACAGTTGCACAAAACTTAAGGGCAAAGATGGATAAGACCGAAGGCGACGGTGCTTGTCTGGAGCTTGGAAACCTTTACCAGAATCAGGAAGATAGATGTTAGACCTTGTTGGAGAAAGGAGCGGGATGGCGATCCAATTGGAGAGAGAGCTATTAGATTGCGATAGATATTGTTGGAGATGGGGAAGGCGGCGGCCAAGGTTGGGTATGGAAGAATTTTGTGACGGTGGAGTCCCAAAGAGGCGACACATCTTGGGTGGAGTTAAGATCCGAAGGTGAAAGGCTGTCAAGAATGGTCTCGAATTGGAAAGAGGGGAGGGCGGCTGACGAGTCGGGACCTCGAGATTTTAGAAGACACTTGTAGTTGAAGACGGTGTGGAGGAATTTGGCAAGTTTTAGCATAGGGTTTAGTTGACCTTGCGCTAGGAACGGTATACACACGACATGCGTATTCGTCTATAAGAGCATTCACGATGGTTACACCCTAAAACACCCTTTATATAACCCCTAAACCTTTTTAGAGACTCTTTAAAAAAGTTTCAACTCCAATGAACACCCTCTATATAACCCTTTAAATTGGTGACATCTTAACTAATAAACCTAACTACCAATATATTTCTATTTTTTATTTTTTTATTTTCCTACCGGAATTGAAATAAAATATTTATACTTTTAAATTTTATATTTTATGAAAAATATATTATATATTTTGATTATATCAATTATTTTTATTTAAAGAAAGTCTTGTCACACTTTTTAATATTATCAATATATCCATAATTTTTAAGTTATAAATAATTAAAAAAGAGGAAATGATAGTGCAAAAAATACACTAAATTAATTGAAAAAGAAAATGGAAAAAATGAGAAAGCATACCATCATCAAAATGATGATGTGAGTTGAGTTGTTTATTTAATTCGTAGGCTCTCCACTCTAGCACATCAAAATTTTGGTAAAAACTGAATGTTCTGATCAAGCCAAAAAAAAAAAAAATTTGCCACCTTCTTTAAATTTTGGAACAATTTTTTTGAAAGAGAACGAATACTAGGAAGAAGACCAATAGAGAAGGAGATAGGTGGGGGAGAGAGAAGAAAGGGATGAATGGAGGCCGGCTAATACTCACCCAATAAGTTGGGGGAGAGTTAGCTTTTTTAGGGATAGGGTGATTGATAGGGTGTCCATTGTAGGCTTAAGTGTGGTAAAAAAACCCTAAAAAGGGTTTTAGGGTGTTAATAAAGAGAACCACTGTGGATGCTCTAACGTACCTAGCGAATCCATTCTCTCTCTTATTTTTTTCATGGGTTTTTCAGGAAAATCAAAATCAATGGCACCCTTTTGAAATTGGTTGTTAATTGAGTTATTTAAGATTGGCTTGCTAATAACCAATTTTAGACTGTAATTGTTTGGAATGGGTGAGAGAGGAGGGGGAAGCCGTTGTCAAAGAAGATGAAGAAATGTCGTTTGAGTTTAAAATTTTTCACATAACCCCTTATTTTGATAATGTTACCCATGACCCCCTCATTTTTTATTATGCTACGAAACCGACCACTTTTTATAAATGAAAAATGGTGTTTTGCACTCAATTTTTGTGCACACGAGTTACGCATGATGTGTTACCGGGGATTAGATAGACATCATCAGGGCTAGGGACTACTGGTAACCAAAAAATGAGATTTTTGATCAATGGTGATCACTTTTAAAATTTGGGGACAAATACTAGACTTTTGCTAATGGTATAATTTGGGCCCTTTTTTTTAGTCAACTCTATTATAAATCCACAAAGGAAAAGAAAACACTTGGGGTCATTTTTGACAACAAAAAACATAATAGCAAAATGTCTTCCAAGCAAAAGCGTGTACGCTTCCTTGTGTGTGCTATGTGTTCGTGAGAGTGGAGTAAATAAAATACTTCACCAATCACCACTACCAGGTAGCCAAATATATGAGATTACTACAACACCCTTAATCTGGTCCCTTTGGTAACTATCTATTCATTTTTTGATTTTTTTTCTTTTAATACTGTTCTAAAAAAAGTGTCCATTATCTTTATTACCATTTTACCATTGATTTCATTTTCACTTTAAATGATGGATTTCATTCTTATGAGTATCCTTAGAAGATGTCATATCTTCTAGAAGTAATATTTATTACTCCTTCTGTTTGGACAAAAAGACTCTGTTTGAAAGTTAATTTTTTTAAAAAAAATTATATTTTTAGTAGTTCATTAGTAATAAAATTAAACTTTTATATATTAATTTACGAAAATAGACTTTTAAATGAAATATCTCAAAATGAAAATTTGTGTCCCTTAATTTATGAAAATGGAATATTATTTTAAAAAGTCTAAGAGTGTGTAGGATTTGGAAGCTTCCAATGGTGGCTGTTTTTCAAGACACGTTAATTTGAGAATTAAAAAAGTCAATTTATTTAGTTGTTGTGTGAATTTGGCATAAACGTACTATATAATAATCCCTTTTGACTTGGTAGTGGGTGAGCTATGCAGTGTGCAACCTTTTCTTGACTTATTAAAGGTTTATAAGGAACCTCATTAATCTCACCAGTATACTACGCGTGATAAATATTTATATTTTTTAAAGGCATTGATTTTTATTTTATGGAAATTAATTTGCAAAACAAATCACCTGAAGATCTTTTTCACGCTATTCTCTTATATGAGTAATTCTCTTGTAAACTATTTTACGGATCTTAAATCGTAAAATAGGGTCGCATTCTCTTAAAATTCAACACACAAATACGTAATGAGTTGGGTCAAGTTGATCCGTCTGACATAAAATACACATAAAACAGTCTTTTATAAGTATTTGTCCACTTTAGATTTGGCAAACACTCCAAACAGGAAGAAAATTTTCCAAGGCATGTTTCACTCTAAGACTCAAAATACATTGTAAATAGAGAAAAGTAGGAAAGTGGAAGAGTTACGTTTTTTTCTTAGAACCCACACAAACCTCATTTACGTGAGACTTTTTCCTATCTTTATTTTTTCTAGGATAAGCTTTGATTTTCGTTTATTTGCAAAATATTTTATAATGGCTCATTCTATCTAAAATATTTTATAATAGAATTTCTAAAATAATGCAATATATATATATATATATATTTCATGTTATTTTCTAAAAACAAACACAGATAATCTATAAAATTAGGCGTTTAGATTCGACAGGCCGGCCCTAAGCCTTGGCTCACTGTGAAGCCGCCTAGGGCCTCCAAAATTTCAGTCCAAAATAAGGCCCCTAAAATCTATATACCACTTAGTATATATTATATACTCCCTCCGTTCCTAAATTATCGTCCTCCTTTCATTTTTCGTTCGTTCCAAAATAATTGTCCACTTTGAAACTTACCTTTTTAGAACATCACTTTTACCATTTTACCCTTACTTTTTCACTCTTCTTTAATTATGGGCCACATATACATGTGCATTAAAGGAAACTACACATTATACCAATATAAATATTCAAGTCAATTACTTTTTCTTAAACTGTGCGTCGGGTCAAGCATGACGATTATTTAGGGACGGAGGGAGTAGATAATAAAGAGTCTTTTTTGTAAATTAAAATACACTTGAAGTATAATGACTATGACTTATGACGCGAAATTTGATTTGATGGGTGACAATTAAGGAAATATAGTACTCCCTCTGTCCCTAAATTATCGTCCTTCTTTCCTTTTTCATCCGTTCCAAAATAATTGTCAAGTTTGAAATTTATCTTTTTAGAACATTACTTTTACCACTTTACCCTTACTTTTTCACTCTACTTTAATTATGGGCCACATACACATGAGCTTTAAAGGAAACTACACATTAAACCAATATAAATAATCAAGTCAATTATTTTTTCTTAAACTGTGCACCGGGTCAACTAGAACGATTATTTAGGGATGGAAAGAGTATCAACTATCGAACAGAAAGAAGGGGCCTCATTTTTTATGTTTGTCTAAGACCCCCAAAATCTCATGACCAACACTGAGATTCGAACATGAATGCGCAACTTCGTTAAAACATAGTAGGGAAAATGCAAATACGATAACGAACATAGTTTATGGAGGTCAAATTTTATTTAGTTAGACAAGATTCTGCTATGATTGAAAAATAAAAAAAAGGGGGTTTAGACTTTAGAGAGGGGAAGGAGAAAAAAATAAAAATAAAAATCTCATTTAATCGGTAGTTGTTGGGAAGTGGATGTAAAATGAAGAAATAAAAAGGCACAATAGATGATATCATCAATAGACTGTTCCCACATTTTTGTACGACATTTATTAGGTTCAGCTAACTTGACGTTCAAAAACATCTTGATGCTCCAGACAGAAATTTAACCTGACGTAGTCCTGTGAAATTCAATGCCCAAATAAATAATTTATTGAAAGAAGGTTTAAATCATTTTTAGAATTAATTTTATGAATAATTGCCGTCTACTACACTTAAAAAATAAAGTTTCCAACCACTTTAGTTTCTTATTTTTTTTTAACCAAGAAAAATGTAATTTCGTAAAACTTTTCTTTAAACTATCCCCGTATCATGTTGTTTGATTGTTTCTTCCAAAACTCTTTCAGTGAAATCCTTCTTTGCTTCCGAACGTGATTTCCTTCCATCAAAATGGTTTCTTCATTAATCTTTTATGTTTTATTATTATAACTAAATTGTTTAGAAATCACAATTGTTAAGACAATGAAATCAAAAGGTAAAATATTTTTCAAATAGGTGATTGATGGGCGTAAGGGAAAGAAGAGTTATGTCTCTTCGAAACAAGCAGAGGAAAAGAAGGAAGCCAAAGCTCCACCCTAAATCCAAACTGTATGACAAAGGAGGAAAAAGAAAGAGAAAGAGATGAGAATGAAACTATTTTGATGGGGGTAAAGGGAAATAAATCATGTTGGAAGAGAAGGCAAAATGTACATCAACCATTAATTTGTTGATTAGTGACATGAAGAATTAGATGAAATGCTCGAACAAGAACTCGTTGGTTCATTGGATATCTTTTTATTAAAATTTTACGGTTGTAATTAAATCATATGCCCTAACTAAAGATTTATTATTTTTCAGTTTTATTAAACATTTATTGTTTTACTGATATCTTATCGCCTTAATTATCCAGTTTCTTCTCCATGATTATCTCTAATTTATTTATTTTTTTATTTTTGTGCAGTCTAGATTTGATGTTTTACACATATTTAGTTTGTAGTTTCTTAATTGATTGTTATCGTAATCAACTGAAATCTCAATTTAATTTTTGTCCGGCATAGATTTAGTTTTTAAAAAAAATATTGTTCGTAATTAAGTTTTGTAATTTTAAATATTTGTATTTTTAATTTCTTTCTTTTTAAAATATTTGTGCTAAACTTTTCCTTATTGGTCTGAAATCTTTGTGATTTCGATTTTGAATAGTCTTTTGTTAGTTCACTATGTCTCATTCAATTTATTTTGGATGTCTAATTATACTCTTTTTGGATGAGTTATAAAAATTTACAACTAATAAAATATGTTTTTCTTTAATTTTTGGGATGTCGTCTTTGTTTTGTGTAGTGTATATTGATTCGACCCCTACAACATCTCAAACATATATTAATTTATTTGCATCATACTCACTTCATATATTGATCATCTTCATAATGATACCATGCTGTAGACACAGACACAAAATCTAATATACATATAAATAATAACTTTTATGTGGCTTCAAATCATTTATCCCACACTCTGTCACATCTCCTGTCCCACTGAATCTCATCCCTACACGTTTCCTTATAAAAAGAAGACTGACTAAAATAACAAAGAAAGTGTACGGCCGAGATTCAATGGAACATGGAATGTGACAGAGAGTGAGATAGACGATTTGGAGCCCTTTTATGTCCATTACATTGCGATGAATCAAAATTCCAATTCGATGAATCGTGATACCAAGTTAATGCATTGTGATAACAAATTAATGCATGATCACCATTAAAACTTGATGCACTGTATCATAACATGTAATACCTCAATCCTACATCGGGTAGATGTGAGACTTGTGTTTGATTTATAAGGTAGTTATATGTTACTACTGGACACTAACATCATCCATGGACTTTTGGGTCGGCTTGTGGTGGACCTGATGACCCAAGGTGTTACGTACTCAGTAGGCCAGTGTGTGAACTACACGTAGTGGACCGAGCTCTCGGACTCGGGTCGTTACATAACATGAATTACTTTGTTGTGATGATAATACCCCCACCACCATCTGCTGCTAAAATATAAGTGTTATTTTCATTACAATTTGATACATCGCAATTCAAAATCAATGCATTGTGATTCAAAATGATGCATCGTGATTAAAATTTTGTGCATCTTGTGAATTATAAGATGCATTGCACATGTATTATTAGAAATAACATATCCATGTTTGCATTTTATATTCCCTCCCTACGTCAAAGCATTGTCATTTTAAAAAATGTCAACAGTTATTATGCTAACCGATAATATATAGGCCAACAACACCATATTTTTTAAATCTTTTTCATTTATTAGACAACAACTGATGTGAGATCCTATGATATATTTCAAAGTTAAATTATCATATTCAACATTACCAAATTTACTTATAATTGATTGGATTAAATCAGTTAACCCGAAATTCTCTAAAATTTTCGTAATAACGATATCTCATCAATTTCAGCAACAACATAATTTAATTTCCCATTGCCTGCAATGATTTTAATAGTGTTTTGGAAGATATGTTTGAATCAAGAATATGAATGACATGTAATAGGGTCAATCGAAGAAATGATAGTGTTATGGAGAGAAATCGTATTGGAATAGAAGGGAGGATATACCTAAAAGAATTTAGGAAGAAACCTAGGTTGTTGGGAGGCGTTTTAGTAACAATTTTATGAAATAGTCTTTTAACGAATTTGAAAATAGGTAAATTCGGGTTAATCAACTTTAGACAATTATCAACCGCTACAGTACCTTATATTGTTTTAAATTGGAAAAATGTATTCTAAGGGGCACAAAGTCTACGATATCTTTAACGAACCGACAGCGCACTGCAGATAACTAAATCAGTGCATTGCACTTGCACTGCATCAAATTTATGCATCGCAATGCATCAATTTAAATTACCTAATCCAATTTTGCATCGCGCTGCAAAATTATAATGAATCAAACTTTTATGTCCCTTCTTTCTTGTATAAAATCAACAAATGATTCAAATTGATCCATATTTTTGCATCCAAACTCCAAATCAATGTATCACGATTTCAAATGATAACGTGATTCAAAATTGATGAATCCAGAATAGGGAGTCCAACAACGAATAAATTTCTTTCCAGGCATTTCATCAAATCGTTTTCATTCATAACAACACAACACACAAAAGTGAATCCATATTGAATCAAACACACAAACACAATGAAAGAAGAAGAAGAAAAAGACACATGTAAAACTGGAAATAGGTAAATGAAGAAGATGACGAAGACACATGTGGAACTGTAAATCAGTAGATGAAGAGAAAACAGAGTGGGAAGTTAGGGTGGTAGTGTATTTGAATTCAAGATGAAGAAAAAGATCACCACCCTACCTCCCCACTTTCTTTACCCTTTATCCCTACGCAGAGGCGGACATACATTGTAGAGTGTGGGGTGATGGGTGAAAAATGCAACAAGCAAGAGTACTTAGTCGTCCACAAGTAATATGGTGCGTAAGCATAAGTATCGATCTCACAGAGACAATTATGACGTGAATTTTCCTAAGTACTAAAATTATGTATTTAATGACTTTATCTAAACAATCGATTTTTAGCGATGCAATTAAAACTAAGGCAATAAACGAAAGAAATTAAGAAATTAAGATTGCCAACTACGAACAAGTAACAACGAGTTTTCTCAAGGCATAAAAATGCTAGGATTATAATTTCACTCTATATATCTATATGCTCAATTAATCCACTCTCTTCAATTTCCTATAATTCACCTAGGGTAGCCAAAAACACAAATTTAGTCACTACGGGCTCTCGTATCTTATAGCAACCCTAATTCACATACCTATCAATGGGCTCTCACATCTTAAAGATAAAATACATAAATTGCAATAAGAACAAGTTCTCTAAAATGACTATTGGATTTTGTGTTATATCTCTATGCTACAAAATAGAAACAATTAAATTGCTAAGTCGAAAAAGTAATGACAGCTCTCGTTGATCCAAAACAATTTGATCACACTTTTTTGGTGGTGACCTTGTGTAACGCCCCAAACTCGGTACCGACACCACGGTCCCACAATTTGGCCACGTCACCAATTCTGAATACTAACTCAAAATACCCAAAATAAAACATTTAAATTTTTCATATTCAAAAACATACATAACGGTCTAATACGAGTTCTGAAATATAATAACCACCATAATACCCTGCACAAATGTTTATCCCTTTAAAATAAACTGTCAAACATAGAAAAAATAAATCTTGTTCGCGCCACCCCTCAAACGATCCACCTGATCCCAAAAGATTTCAAACTTTACTTACGACCTGAAGAAAACAGAAAAAAATGGTGAGCGAACAATGCCCAGCAAGTACATATACAACCCCTCCGGTTTCTAAGGAGGAGTTGACTACAAAAAATAAATTTCGCCAGGGTCAAATAATTTTAACAAGACCAGAAACTGCATTTGTCGGATAAAGAAACGAATAAATCGAATATAGTGATAATTAGGAGTTCCAAATAACAGATAAAGCTCAAAACAAATACGAGTTACTCAATTGTCGCCAACTGTCTCATTCCAATTGGAACAAAGAATACCCGCAGATTCCATGATCACTTAAGCGGTCAATTCGACCTGACTAACCGCCCCAATGGGCCTGATACCCAGCGGGCCTAAACCCGCAACGGGCCTAAAGGTGTATCTGGATAACCTCACCACATGTCCAGTGGTGCAAAATAATTCAAAGTTCAAAAATGTTACGTATTGCACGTAACAACATAATTTACTTAGTGATCACGGAAGAGTTCCAAATAAAGTCAAATGTCCAAAGTTATGCAATTTATCTTTCTAACGGATCGATATTTCAAATAAGTCAAATGTGGGTTACAAAAGTTTCAAAATTCAGATTATGAATAAAATAGGCTCGACGGAGTTCAAAGCAAATATCGGCGAATGCCGAACATAGGTTTACAAAGAAAGTGCTAAACCAATAAATTATAACGGAAGCCTACCGAATAAAATACGATGATCAAATAACTTAAAGGAGTTTAATCCCTTACCTAAAAATAGTGGACAATAACTTGTACGTGTAAGTCACTGATGCTCGTACTGGCCCAAATCTAACAACAAATACAGAAAAGACACCAAATTATTTTAAACGACATATTACCCGCATTAACAAATTTTATTTTTTATTATTATTTTTATAACTTAGTTTTAGTTATTATTATTAGTATCATTTAGGAACCAAATTAACAATGAGCCAAAACAATACCCAAACAAACTTTAAACACCAAAATACCCAAATCCCAAATTTGTTTTTTTTTCTCTCTCTGCCGTCACCTCCCCTCTCCCTCTTTTTCTTTTTTTTTTCTTGAAAAGACCACCCCCTACCTTTTTTCTTTTCTCCTTTAATTTATTATTTCTCTCCCGTCACATCCAAACTTAAATGGTGAGTTTGATTCCAGCCAATACCACTTCATCAATTCCTAACCTTTCAAATAATTTATTCCCTTTCCAAACAAAACACAAAAAGTCAAAAAGCCTTTCACCATTTCTAACCCCCTTCTTTCTCGACCTCTGTTCTTCCTCTTCCTTTTTTTTTTCTTCATTCTCTCTTCTCCGTTTCTCTGCAATCCCGGCGCACCCACCTAACCTCCTCCAATACTCCCCCTAAAGTTCTAACCACAACAAATATTTAACCCCACAATTTCTCATCCTCCCTTAAACTACTTTGTTTTCTTTCCTTAAACCCACATTATACCTTCGGTAAGGAACTACAATTTCAGAAAGGTCAAAGATTAACATTGTACCTCAAACGATGCCTCTTCTCGCGACTTTGTCCGCTGGTGGCTCGGTGCTCCGTCGATTTCCTTCACTCCGAGACTTCGCCCAAAACTTCCTTCGATCAAGCTCTCTCTCTCTCTCTCTCTATGCTGATGATCCATCTAGAGGCACCCCCCTTTATAATCATAGAAAACAATCTTTTCTTCTCCTCCATTACTGCCGAAGTAAAGAGCCACCACCGTTTTTCTTCAACGGCAACAAGCTCCGGCCTCTTCACCATTCCCATTTACTGCTCTTATTAACTTAGGTGTTTATTATTATTATTAACCGATGAGTTTATTATTACTATTATTATTATTAATATTATTATTATTATTATCAAATGGACCATCAATTGGGTTCAAGCCCAATCATAAATAGATAACTCAAGTGTGTGCTAAAATTAAATGGGCTATTTGTTAATTCACTAATAGGCCCAAATATTAATTTCTTTCAAATTTGGTCAAACCACAAATATCGGCCCAAGATAACTAAACTATTACAGGCCCAATTACACTAAAAAAAAAAACTATAACATTATCAAAATTAGGGATATCACACCTTGTCTTGTCGTCCACGTGTGAGTAAAGATGAGGTGGCGGTCGCTGAAGATTAAGATTTGAGTAGCTCTCATCTCGGCGACTAGTTCGGCACCGCTATCAATGCCGTGCTCGACAAGCGTTGTTTGTATTTGGGAAATTCGGTTTAAGGGCTTTGCGATCTGTTCGTGCGGTGTTACGAGGAGGATGCACAACTGCTCGTCGTTGCCATTTTGCTTAGACGCGATCCGTCCACGAACAATGTCCGGGGCTGAGATGGTCGCGTTTTCGCGAGTCCTCTTTGCACAGGCACTTGTTCGGCCCAGTGGAGAGATCACTTGATCCTGTCATGCGCTCTTTCCTTTTGCTTAGAGGTGAAAGAGGTTTCGGCGATGAAATCGGCGGATTTGAGCTCGATGGTTTTCTTGAAAGATAAACAATTGTATATTCCGTCAATTCGATGGCCCACTTCATCATTCTTCCAGCAACGTCAGGCCTGTGCAGTATTCTTCGCAGAGGTAAGTCGGTATATACCCCGATTTCATGTGCTTTGAAATACGGCTTCAGTTTTCTCGCCGCTATCATTAGAGGAGAATCACCTTCTCGTCTGCATGTACCTCGTCTCCACCTCGGTCGGTGCATGTGACACATAGTAGATGGGTTTACGAAGTCCTCCTTCCTCCCTTGACGGCACCGATGCTATGGGCGTGTCAGTGGTGAGAGATAGGCGTAGAGTCTTTCTCCCGGTGTGGGGCCAGTGAGCAAGAATAGCTAGAGGTATTTTTTAAGCTCGGCAAAAGCGAGGTCGCACTCTACGTCCCATGTGAACTTTCTCGCTCCTTTTAGATTTTGAAGAAGGGAGGCTTTTTTCGGTGATTCGAGATGAATCTTCGGGCACTATTCTCCCATTAAATTTGTTGCACTTGTTTGATGCATATTGGGACCTTCGTCTCGGCTAATGCTTTTTATTTTTTGAGTTTGCCTCAATTCCACGCTCGTTTACCATGTACCCCAAACTTCCCACCGTTACGTCGAAGGCACATTTGGCGGGATTGAGCTTCATTTTATTCTTTCGAGGTTTGCAAGGTTTCCTGAGGAGTAGTCTATGTGGCTTTCCTTCGTCTTAATTAATCACTATATATCGTCTATGTAGGCCTCCACATTTCTCCTTGGTCCCGAAAATTTTGTTTACCATTATTTGGTAAGTGGCCCTGCATTTTTAGGCGAGCGGCATCATGTTGTAGCGATAGAGTGCACTGCCGCTCGGAAAGTTGTATTCCCTTGATCCTCTTTCCACGTCGATTTGGTGGTACCACGAGTGGCGTCCTGACTTAAAATTTTGTAGCCGAGATAGAATCGACCAGATCTATCCGGTGGTACTAGTCTTTTGGGCATGCCATTCGGAGTTGGTAAAATGTCAGCACATCCTCCACTTTCCATTGTTCTTTTTGACCATCACAACATTTGCAATCGACACGGGTAGTGGATTTCTCTTATGATCTCGGCTCGAGCGGTTTGGCTATTTCCTCCTTAATTGCATCTTGTTTTGGGGAGAATACCTCGGCTTGCTGGATGAGTATAAATCTGGATCGATGCTTAATCGGTGAGCTACTTCCGGCAATGCCTCCATATCCTCGGCTTGCCATGCGGAGGCGTCGTGTTGTTTCTTAAGAACTTCGATGATAGCTCTTCTCTCGTCGCCGCTATTTCCATTCCCACCTTGATTTTGGTCGGGGTAGTTGAAGTTTATGATAACTTCATACATCTTCCATGAGGCAGTAAAATTTGGATGGTTACATCGTGGCATCGATCTTAGTTTTCTCAATCTCGGCTCGATGTCCCTTCTTCTCTGGCAGGCCAACCTCCTCGGCATGCTTTGATTGCTACGAGGTAGAAGCTCTCTCCATCGAGCCCTCGAGCTCGTTTGGCAACTGTTCATCCCTCTTTTTTCCTCGGCCTCCTCCGGCCTTTTCAATCTTCTCTGCCTCTTTCTTCTCATTGATGAGGTATTCGAGGTAGTGCGAGCATCATTTTTTAGGACCCGCACCCGAGCGAGGTCATGTACTTGACCATGGGCCATTGATCGACCATTCGAATTTGGCTTGAAGGTGTGCTTGAGATGGCGTTGTGCGGGAGGAAGATCGAGGACTAGGAAAGTGACTTCCTCACTTCTAGTGGTATCTCCCTCTGAGGCTGACTTTGAGGGCCCACGGTTCCACTTTGCAGTGACCTTGTGGCCCGTGAAACCCTCGGTTGGACTCGGCTTGGGTGAGGTGGGTATCGCCGAGTCTAGTGCCGAGGAAGCACTTGTAGTACATCGCGTCCCTTCCCCTGTGTTTATCAAGACCCCGTTTGACTAAAATTGTGTATTCCAATTTGCGGGGTCAACGGGTTTTTGGCTATGATCGTTGACCGCCCGGCTCGGTATCCCTAAAGACCATTTCATGCTCGTCCTTCCATGCTTTACAGGAGTTCTTCGAGGCGGTTGATATCATTTTCAAGCTGCGTTATACTTTGGGCTTCTTCTCGAATGGTATTCTGCTTGGTCTATTGTCGGGTTATGCATTTGTCGCCCCGGAGCCCTCGGTCGAGGCGCGATGTGGCCTTTCTTGCCACAAATCTCGGTCTCCCTCGTTTATCACTCTACGTATCGCTCTTTTGAGTTGTATGCATTCTTAGTGACATGGCCGTCTCGTTGTGGAAGTTGCATCTTTTTACGGGTTTCGTGTGTGGGGTGACTTCGTGGGGGAAGGGGTATCTTGTTCTCTGTCAAGCGTCCATGATGTGTTCACTAGATGCGTGGAGGGGGGTGAAGTCTTCCAACTCGAAATCTCGTTTCGGCCCCCTAATCTCGCCGGTGATTTTCGCGCTTTTTTCCTCTTCTCTCCTGTTTGCAGGGTGGGCGTCATCTTGCCGAGCTTTCCCCTGTTCTTTTCCTTTGCTGGCGAGCGTCTGGTCGGCAGTATTAGCCGTGCCCAGGGGGGATGTGACCGCTCGTGAGCTTGTTGTAGTGGGGGGTTGCTCACTTAGTCGAGAGCCACCCTTTGGTGCGTCGGGGAACATTTCGCCAATCGTGTCCCTTGGTCTCATGAGGAGCTCTGTTCGGCAGTTCCCTCGCATCAGGCCTGCTCCGAAGCACATCCTTACGGAGGTGTCGGGAATATCTGGAATTTGGTCCAGGACCTCTTTGAAGCGAGTCATGTATGAGAGCACAGTTTCTCCACTCTCTTGTTTCACGCTGCACAGGTCTGTCTCGCTTTTTGGGAGAGCACCTGCCGAAGCGAATTTTTTCAAAAAGGCCCCTTTAAAGTCATCCCAACAGGTGATAGAGTCATGTGCTAACCCGTTGTACCACTGTTGGGCCTGCTTTTTCAGGGTTCCGGCGAATACCAAGCACCATATGTCGTCGAGTCTGGTTACTATGATCATTTTTAACTCGAACCCTGACACATGGTCCAGGGCCGTTGTGCTAGCAGTGTAGTCTTCAAAGTATGGGATCTTCACTTTCGAGGGCACTTCCACCTCTCTTATTTGTTTAATGAACGACCCTCCTATTTTCTTGACGGCCGTATTGGTTCCTGAGCTCTGCCGAGCTTCCAGTTTCTCCATCCATGCCCTTATCTCGGCATCCGTCATTGGTCGGTCACCTTGTGCCGAGCCTATGGCTTGGGTGGGGATGCCGTTGGCTGCTTTGTCTGCCTGAGGTATCTCGACCTCTTCCTCGACCGTGTTTCTTATTGGGGACCCTATGCGAGCCTCTTTTGCGAGCTGGCGAGACGGATGTCGGGATCTGGAGAAAACTTTGTTGGTTGAAGATTGGGCGTAGGGCTGGGACTCTCCTTCCTCGCTGTGGGCTTGACGATTGTCCGTACTGGGGGGAATCTTAGGCGAGAGTGAACGCTCGTCCTAGACCCCTCGCCAGCCACCCTCTTGCCAAGTCTTGACTTGACGTTGGTGGTAAACTTTTCTCTTTTGGCTTTCGTAGCTTCCACCCTTTGCCGAGACCGAGTTGGGCCTTGGGGTGCTTTGTGCGTTGATTATGGGCTCGGGTTAAGGGCAGAGCTTTTTGTATATGCTTCGTGCATTTTGGTTTCGGCCTCTGTATCTTTGTGTCTGAGGGTCTTTTGGTGCTCCCAATACGCGTATTCCTGGTCGGCCTCTTCCTGAATTGTGGGTTTATTCGTTTTGTCGCGAGGTTCCTCCTCGTTGGCTCTGGAAGACTCGACCTCGGTGAATCGACCATCTCAGGGGTCGGCATCGGCCTACTATTTTTGTTAGAGAGTCGTTTGGCGTAGCGAGCCTTCTTTGGTCCACTTGCGACTCGTGCCAGGGGCGCGAAGTCCTCCCTTGCGTCCACTTCCTCATTGTGCTCGCGGTTCTTTTTACGGGCGGGTGGATGCGGGGGGTGACATTTTTAGAGGCTTGCTTTGGACTTCACCATCCTTTCTCGCGTGGGCCATTTGTGATTGAAAAGTCGTTTCGACACGGAACAAAGCGATCACACTTTTTGGTAGTGACCTTGTCTTGTCGTCACGTGTGAGTAAGGATGAGGTGGCGGTCGTTGGTTCGTCCTTCTTGCTTAACTGCACAATTTAAACAACAAACACCGTTAAGAGTCGGGCGGCAGGCTAGAACCCTCCGGTGTGAGAGTAAGGTTTCCGGTGGAAAGATGGTAGTAAATATGCCGTGATAAGTGTTAGATAAGGGGTTGTGATAAGAGAGTTGTGATATCTGAAATTACTTACCTTCATTAAATGTGCACTCTCTATACCGATATTTATGTTGGCGTGGCGGCTGGTGAGTGGGGGGCATAAAGCGGCAATCATTAAATGCGTTGAGGGTTTTTGTCAGAAATAAGTGAACTATGCGTTTGTCAGAGAGTTGGTGTTTGCGTGCAGCGGTTTTCTCGAACTTTGAGGGAAGCGGTTGTCGAGGCCAGGATGATGATTGATCGAGGCCGAGGCCGGCGGTTTTGTGATAAAGTGTTTATTATGCAGGCGAGGACACAAGAGACCGATTTGGTGACGGGGCCGAGGGCATCAGAGGTCTTCAGGCCAGCCGAGGCTGAAGTTGTTATTGTGACGAGGGTCATCGCGCCGAGGCTGAAGCGTTTATCTTAGGGGCGAGTGGTTCTGACTTCGTTACTAGTGGCTTTCTAAGTGGGGCCCATTATTGTGCCGAGGGTCACTGTGCCGAGGGTCAATTCCTCAGTTTAATCCTTTCACAATTCTAAAATTATTCAATTATTGATCAAATAATTAGAAGCATTAAATACAACAAAATAATAACCCTAGCATAAATTAAAGTAATATTGAGAGAAAAAAAAAATATTAGAGCATGCTTCAATATTAGAGATTCGTCACAATCCTAACAACAAATATTTAACTCATGATATTAAAGAAATTAAACACAAATGCTCAAAGAAGATATTCCATAATAATAATAAAATTAGAGAGTGTGAGATACAATATTTCAATGGAGATTTAGATGACAACTCTTTAATATTCCTTGGCAAAATTAAGATGAAAGATGAGGAATACAAGAAAATGGAGATGTTTTTATTTTTTTATTTTCGAGCCGTGTGTATCTGCCCAACCCCCTCCAAACTGATATGAATGAACCCTTAATTGATTCCCCAAAATGTAAAGAGTAGAGCCCAAGTAAAGGAATGGTGTCTCTGGAATTTTATTAGGCTTCTAGGTTAATTCATAAAAGGAAACAACAAAATAATAAAAGACAAATCATAAGGAAAAGGGACTGGGTGAGGCAGCTAATTGGGCAGCCCAGCTACAATGAACGTGGACCATCCATGCATTAAACAGGTCGGCATGTGAGGTAGATTGGGTAGGAAGGCGGGCTGGATCCGGATCCTGTAACGGGTTGGACTTGGGTCCGGATGAAGGAAGCGCGGGTCAGGCTCAAATGAGGTGGCATTTATCAAATATGGCCATTTGACCCAATTGATGAACATATATAGCCTTTGACCAATTGGTTTACACTGGTTTATCGATAAACCAGTGATAAACCATTTTAAATATGTTGGCGGTGAAATTTCTTTGGTTTATCGGTGGTTTATCGTGGTTTATCGGTGGTTTATCAATAAACCAGGCCATAAAAGAGTATTTTTTTTAAGTGAGGCTACAAATGACCAAGTCATCTTTGACTTGGCCATTTTTGTAAATGCCCCTCAAATGAGAGTGGGTGACGTGGCTGCTCCTCCTTTCGACAACAAATAAATGAGGGACTTCCAGCTAATTGCGTCGGTGCCCCTTGAGTTTGTAAATGGTGTGCCGTGGTCCTCATGTGCCCATCTCTCTCATTTTGGCCCTCTGTTGATCTCCATTAGCTTCTGTTAGCAGTTTTCTTTTTGATTTTAGTCCTTTCCTTTGTAAATGCTTAACAGAAGGCTAACGGACCTTGATCAATTGACTTCAAACTTCATGAATTGATTTGAATCTTCCCAATTTACTATGAATTGATCCTTTAAAGCTTGAATTCATGCTCAAGTACCTTAAACACAATTAAATCACAATAAACGCAATTCTTTGGGCAAAATAAATATGAAAATCATATAAATTGGGAATAAAATATGGTGAGAAATATGTAAAATCATGAACTTACCATGGGGGTATGTGCCCCCACTTGGTTTTTTTAAATTTTTTAAATAAAAAATAACACTATCTCATACCTCACCAATGTGCCCCCACTAGAGTAAAAAAATGTTTTTAAATTGTTGGGAAAATCCCTATTACAATCTTACAGAATGTAAAACAAAATAATAATAATAAAGAAACAAAATCGTTGTTGTTGAGTAGAACTGCTACTGGTAAGTCTTCTCAAGACTGTTGGTGAAGAAGACTTGTGAAGTCTGCTGGTGAAGAAGACTTGAGAAGTCTGTTGGTAAGAATACTTGTGAAGTCTGTTGGTAAAAAGACTTGTGAAGTTTCTGGTAAGAAGAAAGTTGTGACCGAGGCCTATATATAACACAGTTTCCTTGAAACGTTATTCGTCCCACCCCCTGTAAGTGCGTGGAGTTCTTACACGAGATGATCGTCTCCCAAGATACAACGGTGGTACCGGATGAATATGCACTGGAAGGTCCGGCGAACTGAGCAAATGCTAGAAATCTACCACCAAATAAGAGGCCAAGAAGAAGATACGCAATATGAAATGCTATGCAGGTGTATACGAGAAAGAGGAAGCTCGTGTTTTCTCAAAGCGTGTTCTCTGTTTGTGGAGAATGGTTCAATTATATAGGCTAGAAAATCAACACGTTTTAATTACTAAAACATTTTGATTATGCCCATTAAAGTCGCAAATTAAAGCATACATTAAGACAAAATTAATCTGCTTTTTAATGTTGTTGGAGTTACGAAATTGAATTTAAATTCAAAAGAAAAATAAGGGAAAGGCGCGGAAGGGATAGTTCTTTCTATACAAGCTTACCCAACACAAGAGAGCCTTTATATATAAACCCTTCAAGCCTTTCATATTTTTCCAATATGGGATAACCCACTTCCAACACTTCTAATGTCTCACTTTAAACCTCTATAACTTATTCATCTGATATCCGAATTTGAGAAATAAATATAGTATTCTTATGTTTTCATGGAGAAGAACATAATTCCACAATTACCATAGTCATTAAATAAATGAATCAAAAATAAATTAGTGCCTCAAAACCTCAATTTACTTTACTTAAAAACACTAGTTTTTCAACATTAATTAGTAATTAGTAAAAGTAAGTAAGTAATAACTCTCATATGTGAATTCTCACGTCCCTCTCTCTCAATCTCGTGAGACAAACAGAAAGTCATCTCGTTGTGTTGCTTGTTTGAATCCAAGTAATGATTTTATTGATTTAAATATAGCAAAATTGGTAAGATTGACTCAATTTTATCCAGTTGACTTCTCTATAGTTGATTGTATGATGCTTGAAAATTAACTAGAGACATATTGTAATAGCCCATCCCACATCGGGTAGGTGTGAGAATTGTGTTTGATTTATAAGGTAGTCATACACTACCTCTGGGCATCAACATCATCCATGGACTTTTGGGTCAGCTTGTAGTGGACCTGATGACCCAAGGTGTTGCGTGCTCAGTGGGCCAGTGTGTGGGCTATACGTAGCGGACCGTGCTCTCGGGCTCGGGTCGTTACAAATGGTATCAGAGCGGGTCCCGGCCGGAAATGTGGGAACAAAGTGTTGTGCGTGCCAAAGTGCTACATCGCAGGACCTCTTAATCCCCGTACGAGCCACCTCTTGATTCCTGCATCGCCCGGGGTATGATTCGGCCTTGACGAGGACGTCAAGGATTTAAGTGGGGGAGATTGTAATAGCCCATCCCACATCGGGTAGGTGTGAGAATTTTGTTTGATTTATAAGGTAGTCATACACTACCTCTGAGCACCAACAACATCCATGGACTTTTGGGTCGGCTTGTAGTGGGCCTGATGACCCAAGGTGTTGTGTGCTCAGTGGGTCAGTGTGTGGGCTATACGTAGCGGACCGGACTCTCGGGCTCGGGTCGTTACACATATATTATGGATTTACGATCAGATGACATATTTAGTTGATTGGAGGGGCTTGTTGATCTATCTACATTAGTCGTGTAAACAAGAAAATACTTGTCGTGCCCATTGGTGTATCGACTTTTGAAGTTAACATTGATTTTGCCGGTAGCAATTACAGCAAGCGTGGCAAGATGCTTCTCTGCAATGAATATATATTATCAAGACGGATTTACGAAACTTAACTTGTGATCAATTTTTAAATGACTATCTTGTATGGTTTATTGAAAAAGATTTGTTTAAGAGTGTTACAAATGATGATGTAATTAAACGTTTTCAAAATATGAAAACGTGTAGGGGACAAGCAGGAAAATTTCACCCACTTGAGAAAATGTTTGCATCCGCCACAGTTCCTACGACATGTTGTCATTCTTTTTCTTCTATAGACATTTAAGGAACTGTTGGAATATGCATGTTTTATTTAAAACCATTAAGGGCCTGTTTGATTTAACTTATTGATATGTACTGATGACTTATTACTTATGACTGAAAACTTATTACTTATGACTTATGACTGATGACTAATAACTGGTGATGTTTGATTTAACTTTTTAAAAGTGGTGATGTTTGATTTAACTTTTTAAAAGTGCTGATTAGTTTTCATAAATTAGTGTGTGTGTTTGATTAATCAGTTTAAATAGTGATAAAATCAAATATAAAGACTAAAATAGCATCATCACAAAATGTGATTTACATTATTATTATTACTACAAATTTTATCACTATGATTAATTATTACTGTTATTATTATCATTATTATTGCCTTTATTATTATTATTATTTTATTAACATTAATATTACTTTTATTATTATTATTACTTGTTAATTTTAGTATTTATTTTATTATATTAATAATATTATTAATGTTATTTATATTATTATTATTATTGATTTTTTTTATTATTATTTTATTTTATTATTATAATATTGATATTAATATCACTTTTATTGTTATTATTACTTATTATTATTACGATTATTTTTACTATAATATTATTAATATTACTTTTTAGTATTATTATTATTAGTAGTATTAATAATTATAATAATAATAATTATTATTATATTTATTATTATTATTACCTTTTGTTTTTATTATTATTATTATTAAGAAGGGTAATTTTTTAATATATAAAATTTCAATAAAGAAGATGACTTACATGTTTTTGAAAAGTAGAATTAAGCACTAGACTTAGTGCTTACAACTTATGGCCTTACATGTGCTTTAAGTGGCTTGTACATGACTTATAACTAATTTTATCATAAGCGAAATTAAACGCTTCTAAAATAACTTATGGTAAGTCATAAGTCATAAGCACTTCTAGGTAAGTATACAACATTAGTCATCCACGTGTTAAATCAAATGACTTATTTAGTAAACTGAAAACTTAAGACTACTATCGGCTGACACTTCAAAATTGTTGAAAACAGTTTATTTCTTTGTTTGCTTAAACAAGCTATAACACTATTTGTGTGAGAGTAAAATCTTATGTCTTATATCTCTTACACAAGAACCCTGTGATCTTGTAAAAAGATACACTCATTCGAATCATTAGTACGTATTTCAAATTCAAACTTAGCTTCTAACAGTTTGGAACTCAAGACCCCTATATAAAGGCATTGAAAAAATGATTAAAAACACTGAAACATTCATTCGATTGTCAAGAAATTATTTCGTTGAAGTGCTTCAGCCTTTAACAATGACTAGTAGACTTTAAATCTAATCTCTTTCTAGTTCTTATTTAGACAATCATCGTATTCTTGTTCTTTACTTCTTTTAAATCTTTAAGAAACATTTGATTGTGTTGGTCCCAAAATAGGCTCAAACTAGGCTAGAGGAGGGTTGAATGACCTAGTAGTGTTTTGTTTAAAAAACTTTTCGACACACTTCTTATAAAAATATTCTTTCCTTTTTGAAGCAATTTTACAAGAAGAGTTAAGGCAGCGGAAAACTATAAGAGTGAAGAACTGATAGAAGGTCTGCTGTTAAAATAAGACAGATTCAATGGCAGACTTTGATAAGTAAAGATGGCAACAGTTAAGAAATAAGCAGAAACAGATCAGACGGCACACAGTATTTAGAAGTGGTTCGTACTATGAATAGTACTACGTCCACTACCAAAGTGGTTAGCTTTGGATTTTGAAAAGTGCACTTGTTTATCCACTAGGTGTAAAGATAAGATCACTAATAGATCGTGTACAAAAATAGTTTTCAACCAGGTGTATAATGATGAGAGAAACAATCAATGAATAATTGTTCTCCCAAGTGCTAAAGTAAAGAACAGTTTATAAGCAAACTAGATGAAGCTGAAACAGAGTAAAGACGGGCAGATCTGCAGCTTCAGGAAGTTTGGTAAAATGTTAGTTCTTGTCCTTTTGATCTCTTGACTGCATGAGAGTTGAAGATGAAGCTTGAGTATTGAATGTGCAAGAGTTATTGTTCAGATCTTAAAAACTTGAATAAATACCAAGGGAGATCTTTAGGACCATTGGACTGAGTGTAGAGAGGCTGTGTCCAACGTTATAATGCATTAAATGCGTTTTGGCGCTTTGTAGAATGCATGCAGCAACATATATCAGAGATTTCAGAGTTGCAAAGGCAGGCATTCCAAACAGAGTAAGGTTTCAGCTTGCAGCCTGCAGGCGTTACAGCTTGAAAGTCTTCTTAGCCAAATGAGGAAATGTCTTCAAAGTTCATGATAGAGGAGACAATCTGGACAATTGTCGAGTTGTCTTTCGAACTAAAGAGTTGACTTCTTTGGAGGGAAATCTGATGAAGATACCTTTTTGAATATTATCTGACTTAGATATTTTAAAAAAAATATCTAGATTAAATAATATGTGACATAATTCCATGTGTTTGGCTGATCTTGACTTTTGAGCTTGAGCAGACTTCCAAGTCTACTGTTCGAGCTATGCTTTCAAGATTGCTGTTGAAGCTTGTTGGTCCACGCCTTAGATGAACTAACAATAAACTAGTTCTAAACACCCTTGATTCTAAGACAGTTGCCACACTAATCAGTACGCAGACCTATTATCCATTTTGCAGTAGAATTAGAGATGACTCAACCAAATCTAGAACCTGTGAGGTTCAACAGGATTAGAACGAGCAGAGGCTAAAGAAGAGGTGGAAGAAGTAAAGTTGTGGTCTGCTTAGTGTGGAGGTGAAGAAGGAATGGAAGGTTTAGGGTCAAGCTCCATATCGGTCTCCGAATCACTGACAGAGGAAGCGGAAGAGGTAGAGGATGCATCAAGGAATGAAGGGGGAAAGGAGATTCGGGTAGAAGAATGAAGTTTGGAGGAGTAAGAGAAGGATTGAGAAGGTCTGAGATGGAAGATAGTTCAAAGAGAAATCGATAGGTGGGAGAAGAGATGGAAGGGAATAGAATTTGGTAGAGGTCAGCAGAGAGAGAAATGGGTTTGATGAAGGTGGTGATAGGCGGCAAAAGTTCAGGAAGGAATGAAGTTTGGTAGAAAAGAGAAGAGATGTGAGAGTCGAGAGAAAAGAAGTTTTTAGCCATAGAGAGGGAAATAGAAGGGGTGGTAGGGATGATGGCTAGAGAAGATTCAAGGGAAATAGATGAGATAGGTTCAGGAGAAGAAGGTGGTTGTGGAGCTACAGACTTCTGACGAAGTCTGCGCTTCTTCTTCTTCTTGGGAAGGGAAGAAGCAGGCTCCTCCTCAACAACAGTAGGGGTTGTTGAGGGAGTGGGATAAGAGAGTAGTTTAGTAGGATCCTCCCCAACAGCAGCAGGGTTTGTTGACGAGGGAAGAGGTGGAGATGTAGAAGAAATAGGAGAGGAAGGGGGCTCGAATGGGATAAGGGTTCTGAGCGTTTAGACTTACGTTTGTGGAGGCAAAGATGAGCAGGTTCTGGTTCGGCTTGAGGCTCATAGTGCACGAACGCTGAAGCAGAAGTGGGTGCTGAACGCTTCTTCCGATTGGTGGCACCAGCAGTGGTGACATTAGCAGTAGTTCTTGAAGAAGGCTTTTTCTTTTTCTTTGCAGCAGGCTCCTCCTCGACAGTAGAGCGCTTCCGTTTGGATTTCTTGGAGAGAGTAGGGTCCGTAGGAGCAGCAGAGGCTAAAGGCTCATCAGCAACCTTTCTTGAATAGTCTTCTGCAGCAGCTTCCTTCTGAAGCTTCTTATCGAGCTGCTTTGCCATGAAGGCATCCACAGTTGTAGCAGGGTTGATTTTGAGAATCACCAGAGAGGCGGATTGAGAGCATGGACTATTAGTAGAGGGGGAAGCCCTTGCTGTTCCCGCTTCTCATTTTGAAGCTTGTGGTGACTGATAATGAATGTGTTGGTGAACTGGATAGCCTTCGTGACCTTCTTCTTTTCAAATTTCACCAAGCGGTTGGTAAAGGACTTGTTGGAGCGGATAAGCACGTTGATGAGACGCACAAATGGCTTCTTCTATTTGATAGATGCTTGAACAGCTTCGATAGCATCACAAAGTAGCTTGAAGAGTATCTGAGCCCAGTTGAATCGGATGTTGAGGATGACTGCAGCTGCGTACTCAAGCTGATTAGCAGTCATTATGTCATGCGTCCCATCTTGAAGATCAAACTTTTGTCGAAGAGGTGACTGATATAGTAGACATCATCTTCGAATAGAGTGCGCTTCATTTTGGCTTGAGGTTCCTTTGGAGTGTGCTCTCCATGCATGTATGACCAAGCTTGGTCCTTCTCAGCAACCGTGAGGGAGGTAGGACCATCGAATTCAATGCCTAGGATTTTGGCTATCCTAGAGGTAGTGAGTGTAACAAAGATGGTCCGGATCACAGCAGAGATTGAGGTTTGGACTCATTGATGATTGCCTTTTGAAAGAACTCCTCCGCCAGAAGGTTGATGTAATCCTTGTCCTCCATCATAAAAAGGGGCAAAATCCCCGACTGGTTGAGGTCATCAACAATCTTAACTCCCGAGGCGTAGGCACGCACAGATGGTTCATCGATGCACATCCCAGGATGGTACATCGTTGGGGGCATAATTGGAATAGTTGAGTCTGAACTCGTAGTCTGTTAGGAACAACATCGGAGGAGGAAGTTCCATCCTGATAATTCAAGATAAAAATTAGGGCAAAGACTTGAGGAAGGTGAGAAATTCGTGGTCTGAGCAAGGTACTGCGCTAGAGCTCATAGATTTACGAATTTCTTCATGTATGTTCATACACAGGCATTTCAACAAACAAAATATATGCATATGACGACAATGTGTAAAGAGTTAAGCAATGACCTGTAAATAAACTAATCAATTTTAAAGAAATTTTAAGAACAGTCAACAATGGTTGATTCACAATACAAAAGGAATTTTAAAGAAAAATTTCGACCTAGATAAGTATCTTGGGTTATATTTGTCTTACCATTGAAGAGTATTGAAGATGAATTATACATATATAGAGACTTCGCTACAGACTTCACTGATACGAAGCGAAAGAAGAAGAGGAAGATGGTTGTAGAGAGAGAGAGAAATATGCAAAGGACAGTTTGAGGGATAGAACCTTTTGGAAAAGTGTTTTTTTTTTGAAAATGGCGGTTGAGGGGTTTATTAATGAAAAGGAATGAAATCAGTCATTTGCACCGATGAAGTGACTTTAAGTCAGATGGTTGACACTTGAAAGGACCTGATGACTGACGACTAAGGGCAGTCATAAAGTGACTTTTAAAGAATATCTCAACCAATTTTCAAAATCATTCCTTTGTAATTTTCATAAATAACCCTCTTAAACTAGAGTTTAGAAGACTTACCTTTGTCTTCGGGTGATTAGCGAAATTACTGATTTCACAATGAGTCTACTTAATTACAAATTCAAGTCTGCTTAAGAGAATTTGTCAAGTCTGCTAAAAAATTCTTAAAACAAAACAAGTTAATTTTTGATTAAAATTAAGCAGTTGGGTCAAGCATACCAAGCTCTCCCCTTAGATAAGCAAACATGTCTGCTTCCCAATGCTTTGGTGAAGATATCTGCTATTTGGTGTTCAGTAGAGATGTACTTCATGCTTATGTTTCTCTTTTCAACATTATCCCTAAGAAAGTGATATCGAAACGTCGATATGCTTTGTTTTGGAATGCATCACGGGATTGTAAGTGATAGAGATTGCTGAGGTGTTATCACACATGATTGGACAATCTGCTACTTTGATGTCATAATCCACCAGCTATTGTTTGATCCAAAGCAGTTGACAACAGCAGCTTCCAGCGGCTATGTATTCTGCTTTAGTGGTGGAGTTAGAAACTGAAGCTTGTTTCTTGCTAGCCCATGATACAAGTCTGTCACCTAGAAATTGACAAGTTCCACTTGTGCTTTTCCTATCTACTTGACATCCAGAATAATCTATATCTGAGTAGCCAACTAGGTTGAAAGAGGATTCTCTTGGATACCAGATACCTAAGTTGGTGGTATCTGATACATACTTGATGATTCTCTTGGCGGCTAGAAGATGTGACTCACGAGGGTCTACTTGAAATCTAGCACATACCCCAACAACATACACTATGTCAGGTCTGCTGGTAAGATAGAGCAGAGATCCGATAATTCCTCTATAATGAGTGATATCAACCTTTTTCCCATGTAAGTCTTTTGATAATTTGCATTTAGTAGACATAGGAGTGTCAAAGGTGTTGGCCATTTCCAATCCGTATTTTTTGACTAGTTCATTAGCATATTTAGATTGGCATATGAAAATCCCTTTGTTGGATTGTTGGATTTGAAGGCCCAAGAAGAATGTGAGTTCTCCCATCATGCTCATTTGAAACTTTCCAGTCATGAGTGACTCAAATCGTTTGCACAGCTTCTCATTTGTAGAACCAAAGATGATATCGTCGACGTATATTTGCACCAGCAGTGAATGACCTTTGTGCTTGAGAATGAAGAGATTAGTGTCAATCTTTCCTCGCACAAATCCTTGTTCCATTAAGAACTTGGATAGTGTTTCATACCAGGCACGAGGAGCTTGCTTAAGACCATAAAGAGCCTTCTTAAGCTTATAGACATGAGTTTCCTTTCCTTTCTCAACGAAACCTGGAGGTTGAGTGACATAAACAGATCTCTTGAAGATCACCATTGAGAAAAGTGCTCTTGACGTCCATTTGATATAACACAAAGTCATTGTATGTGGCATAGGCTAGAAAGATTCTGATAGCTTCTAACCTTGCTACTGGAGAAAAAGTTTCATCATAGTCGATTCCTTCTTCTTGGCGATATCCTTGTGCAACAAGTCTGGCTTTGTTTCTAATGATGTTCCCATCTTCATCCTTTTTGTTTCTGAACACCCATTTTGTGCCAATGATAGTATGATCGGCAGGTCTTGGGACTAGCTTCCATACTTGGCATCTTTCAAATTGCTGAAGTTCTTCTTGCATGGCTTTCAGCCAACTTGGATCTAGTAAGGCTTCATCAATCTTTTTAGGCTCATCTTCAGAAACAAATGCAGCACAAAACATACACTCATTTATGGAAGATCTTCTAGTCCGCACTCCTACATGAATGTCACCAATGATTTGAGAGATTGGGTGATCTTTACATGTTCTTGTAATAACAGGAATGTGAGTCACTGTTGGTTCTTCATGAATAGGTTCAGGAGGAGGACTTGGAGGAAAGTCAGTTGTTTCTTGAGGGATGTGTTGTTCAGAATTGGACTCGTAGGTAAGTTGAAGAATATGATTTTGAGGTTCAAAAGCAATGGGCTCTGGATTAGGGTTATTATGAGCAGAGTTGAGATCTTCTGGTGAATCATTCGAGAAATGATGGTCAGGAATATTTGAGTGAGTTGCTGGAGTTGGATATGGTGTTTGAGAGGTAGAATTTTGAGATGTACTTGTCTCAACATTAACATAATCATCAACAACATTTGGAGCCACGTGTGGCTCTAATAAATCAAATTCATCAAATGAAACATGAATAGATTCAACAATTTTTAAAGATCTTTTTTTGAAAACCCTATAAGCCTTGGAGTGTAAGGCATAGCCTAGAAAGACACCTTCATCGACTTTGTTATCGAATTTTCCTCGGTAGTCATTACCATTGTAAACTACAAAGCATTTGCAGTCGAAGATTTTGAAAAATCCAATGTTTGGGGCTTTACCTCTCCAAAGTTCATAAGGTGTTTTACCGTGAAATTTGTTGATCAGGGATCAGTTCTGAGTGAAGCATGATGTGTTGATGGCTTCTGCCCAGAAGTGCTTAGGCAGCTTTGCTTCGGCGAGCATAGTTTTAGCAACTTCGATAAGTGTTCTGTTTTTCCTTTTTGCTACACCATTTTGTTGAGGAGTTCTGACAGCAGAGAAATTGTGACCGATGCCATGATCATCACAGTACTTTGCTATGCCATTATTGGTGAATTCATTTCCATTGTCTGATCGAACATCACTGATTTCATCGAGCTTTTGAGTCTGCAGTCCTCTGAACAGTGCTGTGAGGATGTCATAAGTATGATCTTTAGAAGACATCATCTCTGTCCAAGTATATCTTGTATAATCGTCAACTACGACTAAAGTGTATCTATGACCACCATAGCTGATAGTAGTCACAGACCCGAAGAGATCCATGTGAAGAAGTTGCAAAGGTCTAGTAGTTGTAAGATCTGGTTTGCTTTTGAATGAAGCTTTGGAGAGCTTCCCTAGTTGACAAGCTTTGCATAGATGATCATGTTCAGCAGAAACTTTTGGCATTCCTCTCACCAACCCTTCTTTGGATAGCTTTGATAAATATTTGAAGTTCAGATGACTGAGACGCTTGTGCCACAGTCAACTTTTGTCTTGAGCCGAGTTTGCCACAAGACATAGATTAGCAGCCTTGCCATAGACGTTTAATTCTATCACATAGACACTCCCTTGTCTATGTCAAGTTACCAAGGTTGAACACGAGTTTGGATCCTTAATATCGCATCTTTTTTAGGAGAATTGACATATGAGTCCTTTGTCACAGAATTGGGAAATGCTCAGAAGATTGTGCTTCAAGCCTTCTACTAGAGAGACTTTTCCTATGGAGAGATTTCCGAATGATGGATCCATATCCAATAGTTCTTCCTTTAGCATTGTCTCCAAAGATGGCCGGAGGACCTTCCGCTTCAGTAATATTTGAAAGAAGACATGATTCTCCAGTCATGTGTCTAGAGCAGCCACTGTCTAGATACCATATGTCTTTCTTTTCTGAACTTGTAGCAACCATGAAGCATAACTGAGATATAGAAATAAGAAAATCATGGTCCCCTTTATTTATCTTTTCGGGTCCATAGGGTTAGCATTTTTTAGGAACCCATACTTGCCTTACTTTTGGAATTGGGGATCCAGTAGGCTTCATGATGGATTTCAGTAGACATTCATGGACCAAGTGGCCTAAACATTTGCAAAAAGTACAGCGATGAAAATTACAAATGTTAAGTTGAGAAAGTTGGTTTTCGGCAGACATTTTAGCATTCTTTCTTTGAGCAGTAGCCTTAGACTCAGCAGACTTGTTGACAGCAGGCTTAAAAGGTTCTGTATGAGTTTTCATAGATCTATATTCAGCTCCTTGACTTAGATTCCTCATACATTTTTCCTTTTAGCTTAATGTCAGCAGTCTTGGAAGGAGCAGTATTATTGAGGGTGCTTTTGATGAATCTGACAGGCTTATGTTGACTTTTAATTTTCCTAGAAACAACAGCCTTTGCTTTAGCAAAGGTGTTGGTAGAAGGACTTTGTGAGTCAACACAATTCTTAGCAGACTTTTCGCCAGCTGATGATTGCTTCGCATTTTTGGTCTTAATAGCTTGAGTCTTAGGATATTTATAATAAATAGCAGTATAGCCAATTCCTTGTCTACCCTTGTAGTTAAACTGCTGATGATATGGAAGATCATCACCAGTTCGTTCAGACAAGTCTTCTTGTTTTTTGTTCAGAGGTTGTGCCAGCAGTGTTCTCAGAGAAACCCAGCCTAGTTTTGTTAGTAGAAGACTTCTGGTCTCCAAGAATTTGGTCAAAAACAACCTTAGAGTTATTCCAAGAGTCGATGGTTTTTTGTAACTCATCTTTCTCAGCAGATACCTCTTTGGCATGACCAATAAGGCAAGCAACCTTCTCATTAAGAAACTTGTTCTCTTCCTTTAACTTGATACTTTCCTGCTAGACTCCATGAAGAGTTTTTAACTCGGCTTCCAACATGGATTTCTCAGTTCCCAGCTTCTCATGACTCTTAGCTAACTTTACGTAAGCCTTTCTAAATTCATTGAATTCCTCTAGCATGTCCTAAGCATCCTTGAGGATTTCTTCTTTAGAAGGCTCTTCAGAAGATTGTTCTACGTTAGCTTGAAAAGGAGAATATTTGATTTCACTGTCTGAGTCATAGGTGGGAGGTGACTCTAGAGCAACAAGGCAGATATGTGCCTGCTCTGGTGAGTCATCACTATCATCCTCATCAGAATCAGTTTCAAACCAGGTGTTCTAAGTCCTCAGCCAGCAAACCTCTATGTTTTGAAAATGATTTAAAAGGTCGCCTTTTATAAGCTTCATATTTAGGCTTTGGACATTTAGAAGCAAAGTGACCAGGCTTTCTGCAGTTGAAGCAAACTAGCTCATCGTTTTGTGAGCTATCAGCAGTCTTTCTGAAAGTCTACTGGTTTGCTTCTTTCCTCTTATTGAATCTTGAGAACTTTTGAAACTTCTTAACGAACATGGCAAATTGTTCGTCAGATAGAATTTCATTATCATTCGAAGAAGAGGAAGTGGATGGTTTATTTTCTACAACATAATTTTCTTGAGAGATAGCAAAGAAGGAAGTTTAAAATGTTTGTCATGTTCTTAAGCTTGAAGCAGTTCTTGCTCATAGACAGTTAAACTCGCATACAAACTTCGAAGATGCATGGAGTTTAAGTCTTTGGACTCTTTAATAGCAGTGGTCTTAACATGCCACAAACTTCCCAAGGAAGCTAAAAATCTCATATTTACTTTGTTAATACTATATTCTTTTCCTAAGGAATAACAACTATTTACTACTTCACAAAATCTGTTGTGGGCTTGACGTAGTGTCTCCTTTGGATCCTTTTTGAATGAGTTGAACTGTTGAATATAGTTGTACTTTCTGTTGTCTCTGGTTGGCAAATCTCCTTCTAGATATTCCACAAGTGCTTCCCACATTTCTTTGGCTGTTTGGCACCTGATTATCTGCTGGTATGTGCTTGTGTCCACTGAGCTGGATATTATGTGTATAGCCTTGTTGTCTAGCTCAACAAGCTTCTTTTCTTCATCCGTCCATTCATTTATTGATTTTGGTATCTTGGGAGGTCCGCCTGCTACTTCGGCAAGAAGATTTGGCTTCATCGGAATATGAGGACCTGTTTGAACACATTGCCATAACCTATTGTCAATAGAATTCATGTATCTCGTAACTTTGTCTTTCCATACTTCGAAGTGACCTTCGTCCAATATTGAGACGTGGCTTGTATTCGAGGTAGGTAGCATATAGTGAGCCATAAGATCTAATCTCAAGAGATTAATCTTAAAAAAATAGATTTTCAAAGAATCAAGCTCTGATACCAATTGTTGGTCCCAAAATAGGCTCAAACTAGGCTAGAAGGGGGGGTGTAGACACCCCAATTTCATACCCTCTGGTATGTAACATTGACATGCGATATCAAGACCTGTTAAAACTTAACAAATGTCAAGTTACAGGGTTTAAGAATGCATAAGACAAAGCAGGATGCGCAAAACAGTAAAATGAAGGGGCCAAAAGTGTAAAAAAAAAAAGGCTGAAGAAAGGAAGCAGGCGCGGCCAATACTCCATTTGGGTGCGGCGCCCGGATCTTTTGGGTTCGGCGCCAGAGTCCCTAAATAGTGCTCCCGACTTAACGTATTGCACAAATTCTCAAACACGCGGTACAAGCTGGTGAAGCACGAAGAACAAATTTTAATCCCAGTGGTGTCCCTCTTTCAGCCTATAAATAGAGGTCCCCGGCTTCGCTTTCAGAGACGAGAATTTCATCTCACTTTCAGCGTTGTTGTTACGCTGAAGAAATATAGAGTGATCATGAGATAGTGAGCGCCCCCTCCTATAAAGTCTCGAAGCTCTGTCAAAACTCCTCCAAACACAAAACCAACCGGTCAAAGTGAGCCTTATCCCCCCAACTAAGTATCCACCCTATTCCCCCGGTCCAAAAATCTCGAAAAGAGCAGTTGCTCTGCCCGAGTAAAAAGGCCAAATCCGCCAGAAACAAGCAGTTGTTCTGCTCGATTTCCGCCAGCAACAATCAAACAACAGCAAAAAGCAAGCAATTGCTCCGCCCGTTTGACGGTGCCCAAAAGCAACCTTTCGAAGCGGTCACCTGCCGAACAAGCAAAGAAAAGACTCCTTCTCCTCGGCGAGCACACCAAGCTCTAAAAGGTGAGCCTTTAAGAGCGTTGTTTTATTAAAAAAAAACTATTTTCCATCTAGACCAATGTAAAAATATAAGTTGTTATGCTGCCCGGATTTATGTAGAAAATAGCATTAAAAAGAGCTATTATTATGGCCAAATTATTTTAAATATATTTGTAATTACTAGAAGGAGACGGCTGCAAGTCCGTAAATAATGTAAATATGGATGTATTGGTTTAATGTTGTATTTGTTTGTTAGAAAAATATAACAAAAAACATACTTTAGCCAAAAAACTTGTTTTGAGACCGAAAGGGCGAGTTGGGTGCATAGCACCTTCCCAACTCGTAACTTAGCCTCCGAACCCGTTTTTTTACAATCTCTGGTTTATTTTTGGTTTTTTCTTTATTTTTATCCTTAAAATAAAGATATCGACTCTGTCAAAACATTTTGGATTAAAGTGGGGCCTGCAACATCCTTTCTTGCACTTTCCCGCTTTCCCCTAAACAAGGGAGAATGAGAATGAAAGGGTGATGTATTTTTTATATCTTGTTTTCCCCTAAACAAGGGAGGATGAGATATGGGGAGCCAATGCACCCATAGCGATCCAAAATAGGCCTTAAGGCAATTTTCATAAAATCCATAGTGGGGCCCGCAACATCCTTTCTTGCACTTTCATTTTCCCCTAAACAAGGGAAGATGTGAATGAAAGGGTGATGTATTCATGCATCTTGTTATCCCCTAAAAAGGGATAACCTGATACAGAAAACCCAAAGCTCCCATAATGGATCAAAAACTCACTTCGGTGACCGAGGCGTATTCAACGCGCTTTTTGACAATACCCTTTCCGCATTTTTAATTTCGCCTTCCCCCAAACAAGGGAGGGTGGAATGGAAACCGTGTTTTAAGCTTTGCTTTTCAAAAACACTTCAAAACACTTACAAAAATCTGCTTTCCTTTTTGAAGCAATTTTACAAAAAGAGTTAAGGCAGAGGAAAACTGTAAGAGTGAAGAACTGATAGAAGGTCTGCTGTTAAAATAAGACAGATTCAATGGCAGACTTTGATAAGTAAAGATGTCAGTAGTTAAGAAATAAGCAGAAACAGATCAAACGACACACAGTATTTAGAAGTGGTTCGTACTGTGAATAGTACTACGTCCACTACCAAAGTGGTTAGTTTTGGATTTTGAAAGGTGCACTTGTTTATCCACTACGTGTAAAGATAAGATCCCTAATGGATCGTGTACAAAAATAGTTTTCAACCAGGTGTATAATGATGAGAGAAACAATTAATGAATAATTGTTCTCCCAAGTGCTAAAGTAAAGAACAATTTATAAGCAAACTAGATGAAGCTGAAACAGAGTAAAGACGGGCAAATCTGCAGCTTCAAGAAGTTTGGTAAAGTGTTAGTTTTTGTCCTTTTGATCTCTTGACTTGAGAGTTGAAGATGAAGCTTGAGTATTGAATGTACAAGAGTTATTGTTCAGATCTTCAAAACTTGAATAAATATCAAGGGAGATCTTTAGGACCGTTGGACTGAGTGTAAAGAGGCTATGTCCAACGTTATAATGCATTTCAGCGCTTTGTAGAATGCGTGCAGCAACAGATATCAGAGATTTCAGAGTTACAAAGGCAGGCATTCCAAACAGAGTAAGGTTTCAGCTTGCAGGCATTACAGCTTGAAAGTCTTCTTAGCCAAATGAGGAAATGTCTTCAGAGTTCATGATACAGGAGACAATCTGTACAGTTGTCGAGTTGTCTTTCGAACTAAAGAGTTGACTTCTTTGGAGGGAAATATGATGAAGATACCTTTTTGAATATTATCTGACTTAGATATTTTAAAAAATATCTAGATTAAATAATATGTGATATAATTCCACGTGTTTGGTTTATCTTGACTTTTGAGCTTGAGCAGACTTCCAAATCTGCAGTTCGAGCTATGCTTTCAAGACTGCTGTTGAAGCTTGCTGGTCTGCGCCTTAGATGAACTAACAATAAACTAGTTCTAAACACCCTTCATTCTAAGACAGTTTCCACACTAATTGATACGCAAATCTATTAGCCACGGTGCAGTAGAATCAGAAGATGACTCAACCAAATCTAGAACCTGCGAGGGTCAACAGATTGTCTCACGAGTGTAATTGATTCTCAATCATAATCATCAAACACCGGTCTTTATTGTATATTGATCCATTAGTGATCACTCTACATTATTAATAATATTAGTGAACTTCAAAAATCCAAGTTTGACCAACTTTGTAGTGGACGTAGCAGCTGATACTGTGAACCACGTTAAATACTTTGTTATTTACTCATCAGCTTACAAAACTGTTCTAACACTTAAGCAACTTCAATCTACTTAAGTGTCAGCCAATTACTTTCTTTAGTCATTTACTATGGAGGAGTCCTTTCTGACGAACACGGCCAGAGCTGTGTTCAAATTTATTACTACCCGACTCATGCCGTCCAGTCACCAACACACGAGACTTGGGCTAAGGCAGTTTTGATCTTCACCATCTTGACTGGTGGGTCCGTCGATGTTGGCCGCTTGATTAACGGCCAAATTCAGACCCTTATTAGAGGTAATACAAATGCGGGATTCGCGTTCCCAAATTTGATTACCGGACTGTGTGATCAGGCTGGAGTCAGGTGGGCTCCAGATTAGAGAGGATTAAGAAGGTGCCCGCTATTACTAGGGCTTTATTGTTTAAGCACGCTCGCCAGCCGCGAGAGAGAGTTCCTCACGAGGAGGAGCCCGAGGAGGAGGAGGATCCGTTGGAGAGGATCTCCAACAGGTTGGAAGAGGCTGTCCTCCAAAATGACATGTTGGGTCAGCAATTGGCACAAATGCGTGCCGACCAGACTGACCTTTTTTATTGGGTTAACCAGGTGGGGCAGAATGTCTCCACATATTTTGGGATGCCACTTGGCACAATCCCCGAGTTTCGTCCTCGTTCGTTATTTCCTCCCGACTCGCCGTGAGTCGAGGCCCAAGTTTCTTCCCCTTTCGTTAGGTGGGCCTGCTATGTCCTTTTTATATTTGTCCTTCCCCATCAATCCTCCCATATGTTCCTCAATTTTGGGGACAAAAAAGAAATTAAGTTTGGGGGGGGGGGAATTCTAAGCCCGGAGTCTTAGCAAGTCCTAGCCTAAGGAGGAGTGGAGTTGGGCTACGTTTTTAGGGTGGGGAAAAATTTCTTTTCCCTCTATCATGTCTCCTCCTCATCCGTCTTTCTTGCTTTCAATTTTTTCTTATTTTCGGAGATGTTGCCTTGACCAGAATACACTAATATTTGGTTATTGCGGGTACCCATTATGGGGACCCATCATCAATTGTGTCATCATCATCTCCAAATTTTTTTTATAAAAAAATGAAATATTATAATTCAAAAATTTCATCCTCGAGTCTTTTGTGTGGTAGTACTAGTCGATGAGGAGTTAATGCAATGAACCACATAACTTTTCCATAGATCCGTCTGGAATTTACTTGATTCTGCCAAACTCTTGATTTTCTCCAAATCTTTGTGCACCTACACCAGACATAATTATGGATTGATTAGAATAGTTTTATAAAGTTTATAGCACATATTTCATTTCAACAAGATATGCACAAGAATATATGAATAGCCGTTCGAACGTGATTGTTGCATTGAATTGTAACTTAGGGTCAATTGCATGATAAGTTAGATCCCTTGGATTTTTCTCACTAATATATCTCAAACACACTTTCGAGCCGTGTCTGCATGTTAGTCTTAATTGTCCCTACCATCTGTTTTAGCGAATGCTTATGTGAAATCCAGTGATACTAAACATTCAACCCCACAATTCTCATAGTTGATATGATATTTTATGTGTTTTACTTTCTTAAAAACTGCATGAGCATTTGACATTAAGAAATGATTTAAGCCATCTTTGGATCGTTTGAGCCTAAATATTCCCTGACCTTTACTAAAAATATCCCTAGTGTCCCCTTTTGAGCATAATTAAAAAGAATGGAGTGTGCTAAGAACACATTAAACCCCTATTTGACATCGTTTCTATTACCCACATTAACTTAACCCTAAAAGCCTATACACTTTTAGCCTACCCTTTGAGAGAGTAGGATGTGGGTGGAGAATTAATTTTATGGGACCATTTTTCAGTCAAGCAAGTTTTTTTGAAGACTTCTTCTTCCCGTCAAAAAAAAAAAAAAATAGATCGACGAAAAATGAAACGGAAGAAGAAGAGTGCAAAAAGATTCAAATGAAAGAAAACATAGCTTTCAAGAGAAAATATATTTAGAAAAAAAATTCTGTTGAGAAAGATGATGAGATATTTTTAGCTTGATATATTGTACAAAACAAGTTTGGGGGGGGTAAAAAGAAAAGAAAAAGAAAATACCCCCCCCCCCCACTTGTGGTCTTTGCAGGTCCTAGCCTAAATTGGGAAAAATTCCTTTTGTTTGGAAGTATTAGGGGTAAAGGGTAGTCTTGCTCTCTCACTTTGAATTCTAATCTATTTCCATCAAATCCCCCAACATCATGGTCTTACATTACAATCTATTAAAGACCTAATGATCTTCTTGTCAATGCTTGTGTTTGTTTTCTTTGATAAGTAAGGCATGTAAAATTGATCTAAAACTTCATATTCACATTATTCGCAAGCTCACTGTGTTAGCATAATCTTAGCCATTACAAGTCATTGGGATAGGAGAGCATTGTATGTCATACATAGAAGTGCATGGGATGGATGTATAAGTTTTTAAAATCCTTGGTGATCTCTCTTTCTATAATAGACCGAGTTTGGATGGTAGATCTCATACTTTATGATGCATTGGTTTTAATTAAATTTTGATTTTCATAAGAATGTGGTGCTTAGCTTAATAAAACTGTTTTAGTTAAGATATTCTTTAAGACTGGTAATCACACACACACGGAGAAATTAAGACTAGTAGCAGTTTTAAGTATAAGTCAGTTGGTTTTATGTGATTAGTCTGCATGTATGTGGTGAGCATCTGACTGAGACTACTTTGATATGCCATGCTATTATGACTTGAGATTGAATCCAAAAAGATTTTTTGTTTTATTTTTAGTATAATTTTATCTGCTTTTGTATTTATTAGTTTTTGTATTTATCCGCATAGTCGAGTCACTCGTTAGAGTCTCCTTGAGTTTGTGGGTTTCTAGAGGAGTGTAAATAGTGTCACCCTCCAAAAAAGATTTTCGTTATTTTTGTTTAATTGCTTTTGTATTTATAAGTATTGTTTACTCGTGGACGAGCAAAGTTTAAGTTTGAAGGTATTTGATCGATGTATTTCATACGTCGATTTCGGGTATTTTTATGACTTAAATTGAGCGATTCCACGAGGTTTTTGACGATTGATATGTGTTTTTCAGTTGTTTTATAAGTTTCAGGGTTTTAGGTGAATTATTATGAATTATAAGGTTTTTTGGTGAAAATTCCAAGAAGGGGTCAAAGTGTAAATTGAAGAAAAAGGCGGCCTTGGAGGTATTTCTTACTTGCCTCCAAGGTAGGCTTCAACCCCGTTATTGAAGACCCTTGACACAAGGGGGTAATGACCTTGCGGCCGCAAGGTAGGCAGAATCGACTTTTCGGAGGTTTTCGAGTCAGACTGAAATTCTTAAACCCCCTACAACTCCATGGTATAAATAAAGGACGGTATCCAAAGCTCTATGAGGGCCAAGAAGTAGTTTTTGATAGTTCTAGCATAGGATTTAGAGTGTATAACATAATTAGTTGTTGTAATTACAAGTTTTGAAGATTGATTCATGTATTCTATCATCTTCATGTGTTGTTCATCTTCAAGGATGAACTAAACACCCATTAATCTAGGAGTTGGGAGGCAACTTATATCGAATCTATGCTTTATATATATTTTTTATTCATTCAATTCTTGTTGATTGTGATGATTATCAATCTCTCTATTATTTCGTTTTGAACAAATGAATGTAATCGTGAATAATAAAGGCCTAGAGTTGTGGATAACTGCATGATCAATGTGCATATGTCGTACACTGGCTCACCATCATGATAAATTGAACCTATCGATGCACGAGAGTGATAAGTTAGGGTCAGGTTCCATATATGACCTAAGTGACAGTTAGGATCATATGTTCTTGTGCCTATGATATAGAATGAATTAATTATTTGGAGATAGAGACTGAACGGTAATTCGACAGGCTATATCTATATTTAGTGAACGAACCCAAGAAATTGAATGATACTTTATGAAAATAAGTCATAAAGGAGATACAAGTGAAACTCTAATCCTAGATTTCCCTCCACAATAAGATCTTCATAATATGTGATTGCTGCTAAATTAGTTAACTTTAGAATAATAATTAGTTTAGATTAAAATCAATATAAAAACCCCCCCCTTAGTTTAATAATTTGCTACCGATAATCGTGTTATTCGTGATCTTCTTGTCGAGTCTGGATCCTCTATTCCAAAATTGTATTCCATCTCCTATTCCACCGTCGGATTCTTGCCACGTGTCAATCGTAAATAAACAAAATCAATTACTAAATTGTGTTTCCATTGTGTTTCAATAAAATTAGCTCAATATTTCATACGTGAAGATTTCTTATTAACACGGAATCAAACGGTGGAATAGGAAATAAAATACAATTTTGGAATCTTGAGATCGGAATAATTTCGAAAATATTCTACAATAGTCTTGTCCACATCGATTACCCAACAGTAACTAACTTTGCTGTTTGAAAATTTTCTTGTTTATTACCGACGACAAATGAACCCGCCAACATTCCCCAACTTGCCGGTACAATCCAGGGTCATTTCGGGGTCCAACACCAATGCCTTGGTACTTCAGGAAATGCATTATAATCGGTCTTGAAAATGCAGTGGTTACAATTAGTAGACACTAATGAAGAGGTCATATACTTGTCTTCCCCACCCATAACCGGCATCGGCACGCCTCTCTTCACCGGGCTTTGAAACTCCGGTCGATAAGTCTGTCCTAAAACACCTTCAACCTTGTCTGAAAGTTGAAAAAACTTAAATTGCACTTCTAAATGTGCGAAACAATCATCGGAAGGTATTTGATATTTATGGATCCGGTCATCTTCTTTTGTTACTGGGACCACGTTCACCGACATCTCTAGAACACCTGGAAGAGTCACCAAAACACTGTTACACATCGCAGTTCGCTCCACTAGGAGGGTATCATCCGGGGCGGCCCACATAGAAAGATGGCCTAATGGGATGGAAATTGTGACACCATTATAGGTGAAGAGGAATTGATCAACTTGATCGTCCCATTGGGCAACTTTGTTTGCTGCTAATGTGAAGGTGTGGGAATCAAACATGATGCCTAATGCTTGGATCCATGTATTGTCTCGGGATCTTCCTTCTGGACGACGTCCAATGAAGCGAGCATTTATTTGCAGATTTGAGTCTGAAACTAGGCTAAAATGCTCGTTTCTCTTGCCGTGGAAGTAGAACATGACTCCATCTCCTCCAACAAACCTTGGGTCGTAGCAGGCTGAGCCGATCCCATTGCAGTTTGCTTTTCGAGCTGCAGTAAGAAAAGAGAAACTTCCCAATGACTAAAGTTTTTGCAAGAAAACAAATTTAGACATGCGCATGCACACAGAAACAAACATACAAGACACATGAAAACGCTACAATAACCATGCATATGGTGAGGTTTGAGCTTCCAACTTGAGGTGGAGCCTACTCCATGGAAAAAAAAAACCCTTTGCACTAGAGATGAGAAGGTGGAACATCTCCATTTGGAGCGTCCATATGATGCTTCAGTTGAAGCTATGGGAGTGACAACGCACTAATATTGAGTCGATCCAACCAGTTTGCTTGTTGGACCCCAAGCAACGATTATACATATCTCACAACAGGATACACTGGAGTGGATTGGACGGAGCTTATTAATGTGTTGTCATGCCCACTAGTTAACCAAATGATCAACGGGATGCTCAAATAGAAAGGTTTCGAATCACTAGTAGAGATCCTTGATCAACTGAGGCAATGTGCAGCCATAGCTGATTGCACAAAACATGTGCGCCTAAGACATGCACATTCACACACACACACACACACACATAGATAGAGAGATGTCACGTACTCTTGCAAATAGCTTCACATTTCTTGGAGTTGCAGTCAATGAAACAGCCTTTGCTCGTGGGATTCTCTGGTTTGAACGTTGGGCATTGCTTAGGACAAGAAATTTGTTTCCCAAGACATTTCGAAAATGGGTCATTGCAGTTCATAGCCTGCGCGTACTTATTACCTGAAACTGCATTTGGTGGAGGCGGCCAGGTATTGCTGTGGGGAGTACCATTGGAAATAGCAAACATAGAAACAGCCCATAATAGAAACACAAACGAAGAGCAAGTAGTAGTGATAAAACTCATTGTTTACGACAACAAAGAACACTCTTCAACTGCTTAACTTGCAAGTTAGCAGCATGGGAACCTTGTCAATATATAGAAAAGATACACTGTGAAGCAGATCTAAGAACTGGAATTTAATTTAGATAAAAAGAAAGTCAGCCCCTTAATAATTGCAGTATATGGAACGGGGGAAGTCTCTTGTATTCTTCATTTTTTTATTCATAGGAAACTGATAGCAGAAGCATCTCCGGCGGTTCTTGTGTTCCTCCTCATGTGCACTCTCTCTCTCTCTCTCTCTCGATCTCTATATATATATATATGTGTGTGTGTGTGTGTTGATGACAGCATAGACTCATTCTAATAGTTTAATGACAGAGGACCGTCCATGGTAGTGCTTGGGAAGAACGAGAATTCTGGCAGCTAATGCGGTAACACGACACACGAGGCTCCATATTCACAAACCAAGAATTACGAAGGCAAGTGCTGGATCAGGTGCCAACATAATCACATTTGTTGATGCCCCACATCAAAGATCATATTCTAAACAAGTTATTACTAAATAGAAAAACTGAGCTGAAGTTCTTTTTTACCAATCTTCTCTTTAGCAATTTACAATTTACTATGAATACACCGAGACTCCGAACTAAAGAACAGCCCAAATAAGACTTAGAGCAACTCCGATGGGAGTATGCAAAAGGTTGATAAAAATTTATAAACCTTTACCAAAAGCTTCAAACCATTGTGAGATGACATGTCATAGCTTCAAAACATCAAAAGGTTGATGTTTATCAACCGGTTTATACTTGATGACTGGACTTTTTGTTTTATAATTTTGGGGTTAAATGTGTATTAAAAATAATAAAATATTTAGTTATGGGTTCATGTTATAAAGCTTTTATGAATTTATGTATAGTGAAGAATATGTTTATAGAGAAAATGTTTATAAGCCGATGATGTGGCATGACGTGACAGGAGGAATAAACATTTTTTATGGGTTTATATTGTGGATGCCCTTACAAGCACAAAAATCATTCAGACAGCAGACCCCTAATTATATAGCAGAAGGAAGCTTTCGCAACAGTCTAATCACATATCGACTGGTGTGTGTGTGTGTGTGTGTTACTAGTAAAATCACATAGACTAAAGTCTAGGCACTAGAATGAAAAGATGAGGCATTCTCACCCAATATCAAGTAACTCTAAAATCTACAGTAAGTAGCTGCTTCAGCTATGTGTAATTAGCTAGATAGATAAAACCGAAATTGTATTTCCCGAAGACACTAGAAAATTCTAGATTAACTGTCTTATAAAGTTGGGAGAGATACAAGGAGACTAGCAAATCATGGATGCTACTTGCATCCATTAAACTTGGTTATTACATAACGTAAGTTTCATATACATAACATAAGTTTCATATACGATGCAGCGGTTTATGGGGCTAAAAAAAAAGTGCATAATTGCTACTCTTTACATAACTATAATACCATAATGTATGCAGTTTTAAAGTTGGTAGTTGATCAAATGAATCAACTTGAGAAGTGAATGATCAGAAGAATGGAACATCAGATAAGTCGAAGAAGTCACAATCGTTGAGGCTCTGGGCAGGCATGACCCCAGGAAGTTGTTCGTTGAACCCATATACCGCCTGAACTGAGGATGGAAGGTTCAGTTGAGTGTGCGCTCCCACAACTGGGCAGCCAATAGATGGTAATGGCATCCCGGCTGTACTGATGAGGGGTATGGCTGCACAGGCTTCATTCATATGCCCAATGAAGGAGTTCACTAGATTTGTTGCGTCGCCATCATTCGCATGAATCGTCGGAGGAATAGGCTGTGTGGATATTTCAGTTATGGCAGAGGATCCTGATGCAGAAGCTCCAAGATTTTCCCCAGTGATTGGACCTTGTGGGGCTGACGTCTCTCCCTCCTCGGTGCAAGTTATGTCGTGGATACTTGTCCGCCTCCTCTGTTTGGTTCCAGAATTCAAGCGATTGAAATATTTCTGTGCATGGCTGGCAACCTGCGTAGGCGTTCTAGACCGCACATAGTGCCTAGATATGCTCCTCCAATCTCCTTTCCCAAACTTTTCCAGACCCTTTAGAAATTTCCTGGAGAGAGAGACAGAGCATGTAACTCAATTCACACACATGAAAACACTGATATTACAACTTGATTGGCCAACAACATTATACATGACAGTGACATAACACTTTTTTTTTTTTAATAAGTACAGTGACATAACACATTCCCAGAAACTCATGTTGAGAATCACATAACTAATGCATAAGGCTACTCCAGAACTGGAGCTAGTGTCCTCACCCTTGGTGGCACAGATATTTTATTTATTTCCAAAGTAAAGATCTAAAGTAGGTACAGGTGAGAGTCACTGAAGTTTCTACTATAACAGTACTTTGTCAGGTTGTCCAACTGAGTATACTCCTTAGTAAGAGATTCAGCACTTAACTCGCTCAAACCTTTACATGATACTGAAGATTAGTGCTAAATCACAATCTCAACTACAAACCAACATATAAGAGAAGTTTGGGCGGGGGCTTAGCTAGCTGAGCTTCAATCCACCAGTACAATTTTGTGGAGTGGCTACTGGTAGTAACAAATAAAACAATGATGCCCAAAAATGACAAGCGTGTCTCAGGTCAATGTAGATGAGAAACATGGTTTCTCAGTGTCAGATTGATGAGGACACATGCTAGCATTCAAAAGGTATCTCTCATCCACATATTGCGAAAACGTGGTTTCTCAGTGTCAGATTGGTGTTGAACAAGGAGCCATTGTGTCTCAGCAACTATACGTTGGTACTTACACGAAAAATAACTACAGATTATCCACAGTAACATCATTATCTTTATCATTACATATATAAAAGGGAAATCTAACAAGTGTCATGTTTGTAAAGAACCTATTATTAGAAATATTTTGCTGTGAAAATACTCTCCAAACCATTGGGATTGGGGATGGCAACACGTCCGGCTTGAACCCGGTTGCCCTTCCCAAACACGTCCTAGATTCGAACTCCCTTACCCACCCTGTCCTGCTTACTCGTAAAACCATTACGCCACCCACGGCCCAGCCCTACCCTTGGCCCAATAGCAATCAAAGCCTAAAACAGCCCCGAAGCCCCCCCAGATAAGTCCAACATCCCCTCAAACCAGACAGCCCACTTTTTTTGTTTGAAAGTTTACAGACGTAAGCCCAACAATACCATATTAATTAATATAAATCTATTACTGGTAAACCCAAAACATAAAACCTACAATAAGAAACTAAAACTATTTTTTTTAAATGATTAAAAAAACTATTGCAATTCACCTAAAATGGACTGCTTAAAAAAGCTTAAAGAACAAAAGTAGATGCACATAAATACTTGTACTAAAAAATAATATACTCACATATACCCTTTTTTTTAATAAGAAATATGTTCACATATACATACACACACACATATATATGGGTATATATTATAATTATTTATCACATGCAAGGTTATATTAGAAAATAATCACCTACTTTGGGTAAATACATAACACATACTGATGAAGGAAAAGTGGGAGGGGGAGAGGCTGAAGGAAGGAGTATTTTCTCATTTCCCACATCTATTTTTAATAAGCCATCTCCACTTGAAATGTGTTCATAGTTCCAGATTTGATGCCTGCATGCTTCAGAGTTACGATATTACTTTATTCGAAAGGGTGAGTGCGTGTATGCTATCATGGGTTGGCTGAAACACACTCTGACTGAAGTATTAAGCAGGCAAGAACAGCAGGGAAAAGAAATTTACAAAAACATCGTGTGCCATATTGTCTAACAAATCAGAGCAAATCAATATGCTATGCAACATATCGTATTACCTATGCTCATCTGGCGTCCAAGCTATCCCCTTTCGCCTTTCTAGCTCTACTCGTGATGCTTTCTTTGCATGAGCAGAATCGCTTTGGGCTTTTCCAGGTTGTGTTTGTGCAGATTGGTTGTCCTTTTCACTAACTGCAGGATTGTCCTCATTCTTTGTATCTTCTGCAGCAGAATCAGTATAGCAAGGCAGAGGCACACAGCCCGATTCAATTGCATTTATATCTTCAACTAACAGCTCATAATGATGTCTTATCTCCTCACGGGTTTTTCCAGTAAGAGCTGCTGCTATTTTTTCCCACCGATCATTAGGTTCCCCAGCATAGAGAGCCAAACAGTTCTCAAATGCTTTATCTTGCTCTTTAGTCCATTCAGACCAATTTAATGTCTCTTCGAATATCATCCTTTGGCTTCAAGGAGTTTCCAGAAGGAAAAATTCAGGAGAATATTTAAAAAGGGAAAATAATGAACTTCTCCAAATTATTGTGTTCCAAGAATCGCCAAAGCAGATCACCAAAAGTAGCCTTAATCTCCAAACTTTCCCTTTTATCGATTATGCAGTTGAGGAACCTACACAATAGGCACTGTCATTAAGCAAACTAAAACTTAAAAACCGAGAAAGCAAATGTTTTGATACGATTGCACAAGGGTCCCTACACTGTGGGATCAGAAAAAGGTCCACTTGCTCAACCTTATCACAGAATCAGAGAAGCCATTCTCATGATTCAAACTACAAACTTAGCACTCAGATCAAAGTGGAGAAATCTTAAACTTGCGCCAAATGAGTGATAATATATCTCATTGATAAGGTAAAAATCTTTGACAACTAATAAAGATTAGTGAACTATAACCAAATTAAGTATAAATTTGTCAAAAAATTAAATAATTAAAGCAAGCCATAGCCTGGAATGCTCATTATATCTAGCCTAACAAATTAGCAAGCAGGCTGTATTATAAGATGAAGATTAAGTTTAGACCAAACAATGTCCCAGACAAAACACCTGGTAAAATGAAATAAGTAGAGAATTCAACGCAATGTCTTAATGGCCAAAGAAGATCAAATATCAAACCAAGCCTAATTAATCTGACAAATTAGCAAATCAAAAGCAGGTTAGCAGATAAAATGAAGAAGATAACCAAACAGAAGATTGTGATTTTGCAAACTCACCCGGTGGCCAATTTAGGTGAGTGAAACACTACATATTATCTTCATATTGATAATCTACAACTGCGTTGGGAAGAATAAAATGAAATTTCAAGAGTAGCAAGGCTACAGCTTAGCAGGTGGATGGCTCAAGGAAAGCGGAGGAGACGGTGTCGAACAACGTGACAGCACGAACTTACCGGGAACAGATGTAAGATGTAGGATTTACGAGAGAGACACTTGTATTAACTATCAAAAAGGGTGGGACACCTGTAGTAATCTACACATTGAGTGCCATAATTATGCGATCATAAAGGAATAAATTAGATTACGTGAATCTAAAGGCCAAAGAAAAGTTAAATCCAAAACAGCACTAATTAATTTGACCCCATCCCCATGTCGGTGGAATGAACGTTTCTTTCATGAATGCATTTATGGCATACCTGTTAACGTGAGATGCATGGATTTTTCCTTAACCAAAGGCCATAGGGCTTTTAAATAAACCGAGTTCAGCTCGTCTCCAACATGGGTTGGGTTGAAGTCGAGCACAGACACGGTTTCCGGCTTGAGGTATAATCAAGTTCTTCTAGTCTCAGCTCTAATAGGCTCGGTAATCATATATTATATAAGATTTTTATATATTTTATATACCCTCTGCCCAAATGAAAGAGCCCATATTTGAAAAGTCTAATAATTAAGGGATATAAGTATACTTGGAGTTGGTCATAATTACAAAATTGCTTGAGCGTAAACAAGATGCTTGTATCAAATTTGGACGATAAATTTGAAAGATTATCGAGATTGTGGGCATAATGCTTGAAAGTAAATTTTTAAGTAGATCATCCAAAAATGAAATAGGGGACAATTTGCATGGAAGAGCGGGAGTATGATTTCTGTTTTACTTTTTACTTAGACTCGAGTAAAGCTTATGTTCAGCTCATTTCTAGCTAGCTTTGTGAAGGAATCAAGTCCAGCTAGAATATAGATTCATAGCTCGAGTAAAGCTCGAGCTCAATTATAAATAAAAGAGCCAAACTCAAACACTCAAAGCTAACCTCAGTTTGGCTGGGCTCGTTTGCACCCCTAGGTCTAAGGAGAAATGTTATGCCAAGACAGCATAACATGTATATTATGGGTACTCAACTTCTAGCCACATATGCAGAAAAGATGGGGCAATATCACCCATTGATTGTTGTGCCGCAACAGGAAATGGAAAGTGAATATAAACATGAAGAAGAGCCGATAAATAAGAAGGTTAGCTGAACTTTTTGAAGCAAACCTCCATCTAAGAATAAGATTATGGTCTTCTAAGGGCAAGTCCAATGATGTGGTCTAAAGCAAATTTTGATACCTATGTGTGAGTATTAGGCTGTCCAATGGTAAAAAATGAAGGGTATCAAAATGTGATTTGGTACCAGATACCCTTCATTTTTGATACCCATGGTTGGAAATGATAATTTGATACTCATGGATAGAGACCAATATGTATCAAAATTTGGTTTTGATACCTATGGGACAAATATCACCATTAGACTTGTCCTAATCTGCAATATGAATAGAACATGTTGTAGAAGTTGTGCTATGTCACTTGAGGTGATTGCCACTAAATCACCCATTTCCCCTGAACTAAGATCTAGCTTACGAGTAGATATTAGGCTCCCGAAGATTAGGCAACGGGGAGCTAAGACCTAGGGCGTTAGCCCATGAGTAATGACACTCAGGTCTCATGTTTGCACCCAAGCTCTGTCAAGAGCCTCCATGAGCAAGACAGCCCAAAGGTCAAAATGCTTAATAAGGAGGATCTCTTGCCTGACCGTAGGAGATAGAACTTTCTGAGAGCCCCAATCTCCAATCACTAAGGGTTCCGCGGAAAACTCTTACCTGATCCTAGGAGATTGAGTTGGCCTTAGAGCCCCAACCTCCATTCCACATGAGTTTCAAGGAAATAACTCTACGCCCGAAGTAAGGGGCAATAACCTATCACTAACACTTACATCCCTTGGGGATGACTTGGGGCATTATTGGGCAATCTGATCTAAGTGTAACGACTAGTCTAGCACGAGGCCAAGCTAGTTTTGGGAACCACGAGGATGTTTAATTTGGCGGCTGAAGTCTAGAGAAAATCTCGCACGTTTTACGTGGGTTAAATCATAGGTGTAGCGTGTGGTGAGAAGATAAAAGGCTGATTATGGTGCCCACTTATGAGACACTTATCCTATGATCATTGGAGGCTCAATAAGTTGATGACACTTTGAAATACCCCAATCCCACATCGGGTAGATGTGGGACTTGTGTGTGATTTATAAGGTAGTCATACGCTACTACTGGGTTGTGGTGGACCTGATGACCCAAGGTGCTGCGTGCTCAGTGGGCCAGTGTGTGGGCTACACGTATCGGACCAGGCTCTCGGGCTCGGGTTGTTACAAATGGTATCAGAGCGGGTCCCGGCCTGAAATATGGGAACAAAGTGTTGTGCGGGCCAAAGTGCTACACCGCAGAAGGTGGAAGCCACCTCTTGAATCCAACATCACCCAGGATACGATTCGGCCTTGACGAGGACGTCAAGGATTTAAGTAGGGGGAGATTGTAATACCCCAATCCCACATCGGATAGATGTGAGACTTATGTGTGATTTATAAGGTAGCCATGCGCTACTACTGGGCACCAACATCATCCATGGACTTTTAAGCCGGCTTGTGGTGGGCCTGAGGTGTTGCGTGCTCAGTGGGCCAGTGTGTGAGCTACATGTATCGGACCGAGCTCTCGGGCTCGAGTCGTTACACACTTAGCAAAAAATCTTGGAATATTCCCCCTCTCATCCTATTCCCGCTATAAATGATGGTTCTAACCTCATTTTACAAAGCAAAATTTCTTGCATGAGACTTGAACTAGTGAGCATTACCAAGAACTCTCTCTATCATCAGTCTTTTCCTTCTTTCTTTTCACGTAATCAGCCTCAACTTTTACTCTGACCTTTACTCTTTGAGGTTCAATTGATAGCAATGTGTCACGCCAAGCAACCTCACCCAACACACCTCACACCCTTCGGGAACACTCACATTCTACAAAACTGCATGACATGCTTGATCATTATTAATCATTCCCAACCTCATAAAATCGAAATCATACAGCATGATACACCTTATGGCCCTACATGAGATGTAAATTTTTTAAAAGTTCTTTGTTTATCTACCCTTACATTATCAATATCAACAACTGTACTAGAGGCACAGGAAGACCAGAACTAAGATCGGACGACAATGATTAGGAAGGATATGAGTGAGTGTAGATTGACTGATGATTTTGTATTAGACAAGGCAGAATGGCAAAAAACAATTCAGATGGAAGACCCCAAGTAACAGGGACAAAAAGATGGGTTGGGTTGAGCTGAGTATCTACCTTATATGTCATGCAAAGGTCTAGTTGTTGAAGACATACAACTAGCAATTCCTGAGGCACGAGCGGCTAAATCAACTACAACCAATGTACTATTACATGTACTAGAGTGAGTTTATCATCTACATACATGAACAATATCCAAAGTATAATTGACTGATGGATTCAATAAAGATTGGTTAAAATCATCACTAAATATGATACTTATGTGATTGCATACCTTATAAGTCAATTAGCACGAAGTGGCACAGAGTAATAAAAATAAACGAAAAACACAAAGGAGGAACAAAGCAAATTAGAATTAAATAGAATAATCATATACGATTACATAACATCAGGAAGCATTGAAATTTGTAGCTTCCAGCATGTAACAATAAAAGACAAATCTATAGTAAATACAAAATGCTAACCTTTGTAAGGCAAGAAGATCCTCCTTGTTCTTGCCTATGTCTTCCCTCATTATTTCCCTAAATACAAGCTCAATGCATTGAGTGAATTAGTAAGTATAATCTTACAAGTTCACTACTACCCTACAACTTTGCATTCAACAATTTCCAAGAATTTCACAAACTGAGCATCACAAAACCAAACCCATTATTCCCCACTCCGCAAAATTAGACCCACAATGAGTGAAACTTTTTTATGGGTATTTGTAATTAAACATCACAAACCCAAGCCAAATCCATCTTCTAGCAAATGCAATTAGACAATCAAGTAGAAGAGCAGTCTTTGCAAGAATTGCATGTTAGCTTAGAATGCAGCTTCAAAAAAAGAAAATGGCAAAATGGAGTCCTCTAAATTGATTGAAATTGATGAAAAATTGCATTTGCAAGAGTGTGTTAGAATGAGTGAGAGAGTAGATGACAACGAAATGCGCCGCCTTGTTGGGTGGTAAAAAACGAAATGACAGCAAAGAAATCTATGCTGCCGCCGTGGGCATCCATTGAAAGGGTTGCAGGTGTAGAATGCAGTTTCCGAGCGCCACCGCATCCCGAAGCTTGAGATTAGATACTCTGTGGTGGGTGGGGTTTTCTGTCAGGTTTTTTTGATTGGAATCATGAAGGTTGTGGCCACCTATTACAGCACAAACTGCAATAAGTAGTTTTTATCCAAAGGAGAAATAATAATGAGATCCTCATCCTACCCCACTCTCCAAATTTTATAATATATATTTATTTTTGATACTTAATTTGTGATTGAAATAGATGGATTGCCTTGCGTAAGAGTACTTAATTATACGCTTACATACTAATAGAGGATAATAATGATCAAACAATGATTAAAATTACCTAAACAACACCTGTTGTAATTGAAAATATGATGGAGGGCAACCTTTAGAAAGAGATATTCAAGCAACTATGGTGCCCCCGGAGAAGGAGTTGTTCTCCGGGGAGGTGACGCTTCGATACTCAAGTCAGTATTTAATTCTTTTTCTTAAGAGAGATGAAATAAAGAAATATTAATAAGTAATTGAGTCTTATAACCTAAAATCCAAACTAATTTTTCTGTAAATCATCATTTTATTTTTTATTTTTATACATTTAGTTATGATAGGTTGCATAAGGAAATAGGCTATTTATAATTGATGGGGTGGTGTGAGTGAAAAGGTTTGTGGTTGTTTAAGCAAGAGGACATGGTTCGAGCCATTATATTTGTCGATGCACAAACTTTCTTGGGAGAGGCCCTCACTACTAGAGCAGTCAAAAATAGGTATGCTCCAATGGGTTGGCCTATTCCACCCAATATTATGTAGGGCTGGGCTTTAAGTTTTATAGGCCCGGTGAAATCTCGGGATGGATCGACCCAGTTCAGCTTCAATGCTTGTCCCGGTGGGCTTTATCGGGGGCCAAAAAAATAGTATTTTGTGTGGGCTCCATAATCATTTTTTGGTGGCCCGAATAAATTTTGGGTCAAACCAGCCCAACCTGATTTTAACAGTGGCCCGTTGGGTTTTGGTGGTCTGGCACAGCCCGATCCATTCACAGCTCTACTCACTACAAATATGCTCTAGAATGGAGTTTGTTTATGTTGGAAATAGGGGTTACAATAATGTCGAAAACAGAAATTGGATATATTGTAAAATCATGTACGAAACACTTTCCTGAAAGAATTATTCGACCCTTATCACATACCTCAGGTTGCACAAATATTCTTGTGTGATAAGACTACAATTGTCTCTTCTTACGACTCTAAAAAGGAGATTACTAATGGAGTATTAGTCTATATTGACGAAATCAAAGATGATAAAAATCTGATGGAGTTTCCATCGTATTCTCTTACAAAAACACCAAGTTTATCTATCTGTTTCCTTTTGTATTCTGTATGTACTTTGAATTCGAATTTTTGACAGTTAAAAATATAACCACCCAACAGTTGCCAAAAAACTGTTAGAAAAAACTGTTGTTAGAAATTGTAGGAGGCCCAAAGTTAGTGTGGCAGCCCAAATCTAATTAGTCACTCCCTAAGCCCAATCTAGCTGGCCCATCTCCTTGGCAGCCTACCCGCCTTTTGGTCCAAATTTCTTGGCTTGCGGTCTAGCGGAGGGGTAGCCTGGTCTTTACACCTTCTCTGTTGTCTCTGCATCTGCCTCCCTTATTCATTTATGCTCCTTCCTCGTCATTTGCAGTATACAGAATCCAGAGTGTGAGAGAGAGACAGACTGAGCGATTTAGTCGAAGATCTTTGAGTGAGCGGTTATAGAGAGAGAAAACCAAGAGAGAGAGAGATGGCGAGACATCAGTTGTTCACCCCAGCCCTTCATCTGATTTCATCGGTGACCTTCTACCTTCTTCTTTGAGCGTCTCTGTGAGCTGTGAGGGAGGTGAGTGACGGTGGTTGTAGAGTCCTTTGTGAACTCTATTTCCGTCTTGGGTGTATCTCATTCCTCGGTTGGGCGAGTTCACGAAGCTTGTCTCGTGAATCTCGGTTTCTTCTTCTTCTCCGTTCTTACCGGTTTGTGTTCGGGTCGAGCCTTTGTTGGTGGCTTTGACCTTGGCGGTGGAGTGTTGGTTCCCAATTCCTTGGTGGATATTGGCCGTGAGAGGGTATCTGAGCCTGAAGAGATGCACAGTCGAGGTCCTTGACCTGTGACGGCGAGTCGTGCTCTGTACACGGCGGTTTGAGTGCTCTTCTTCGGGGCTTTCACTACTTATCTTATAATCTGCTTAATAGTCTTTATAACTGTGTTGGTTATCTGATTATTGTTTTAATACTTAGTGTATTAATATCTGTCTCTCAGTTATTCTACTCAGTCTCTACTTTGTTACTGTTTAGTTGGTTCGTTTGAAGCTCAACAAAATATTCCTCCTCTGTTAACTCATAACAGGTTGGAGCAATATTTTGGACTGTGTTTCCAGATTCATAGATAGTAACTTTATTTACTGTTTTGTAACCCCCAAGTGATTAAAATGTTACCCCCATCCCAGGTTGTAACGTTATCCACTTTATTTTAATCTTGGGTCTGTTATTCTGGTTAACTGTGTTTCTTGTATTGGAACAACTCCTGGCTATAGTTCGTGTATTGGTGCAATCACCCAACAACTGTCAAACCCGAATTCAAATACCAAATGAAATGAAACACAAACTGTTACTTATCTCTTCTGACACTACGCTAAAAAGCCATGAAATGACCATGTCGTTTACCCTAACCCATAGAGGAAAGAGCATGGAATTTGTATCAGGTATTGGAAAACTACTATTGATAAGAGAAGACTTATTTTTAGCAGATAAGGAGATTTGCATTGACCTAGACCAGGCACTGTAGTTATCGCTTTCAGTTAGCTTGGTGGAGATCAAAACCAACCTAGGATGGTCATTGTTGTGTAGAAATATGGGATGCATGTTGGAGTTAATCGGTATCTCCATTGAAGTGGAAGTAGAGCTCCTTCTTGCATCATTACTGGAGGTAGTCTGTGGATTTCCACCACTAGTGGTGTGTTCGCCATTGTTGCCTTCCATGGCTCCACCATAATTGCAACGAAAACAGACTTGAATCGATTGGAAAAACAGTTCGTACCAAAGAATTCCAATTCAGAATGAACTGAAACAATTATAACTAAATTCAACCAGTGGAGAGGTTGAATCAAGCCTCAAGAACTCAATACCATGTAAACTTTGGTAGAGAGAGAAATTGGAAAGGGGGATTTCTATTAACTGGGTATTCTCTCATTAATCTCTAGATGAACTAGAAGAGTTTTTGTACAATCGATTAAGTATTGACCATGATGATGCTCATCAAGTTCACAATGTATGCAAGTCCCGTATGATCTGTTTCAAGAAAGATGTACAGAGGCTGCTCAAAGTAGTGGGACTTCCTTTTGTGGACATTTGGAGATAGAAACTACCAAGACAGTTAAGTTGGTTAAATTAACTGTGAGGTCAATCTTGTAATTTAGCTTCTATAACAGTTAGGCAGTTAGTTAGGGTATTCTTGTAACTTCATCATGTAGGTTCTTGTAATCGATTGTACACATACTCTTCTTCTAGTTCATGGAAATCCCAGTTAATGGAAATCCCCCTTTCCAATTTCTCTCTACCAAAGTTAACAAATTTGTTATCAAATCGACACAAAAACTCAAGCAACTTTGTTCGATATTCGCCCTTAACACCATCCCACACCACCCCCCCCCCCAAAAAAAAAAAAACCCAACAAAAGGTTCACTCTCCTATCATCAAAATATGTGTTTTGTGGTGGGTTGGGGAAGATCTTAAAGAACTTCTGATACCAAAGCTAAAATGCACTTCAGTAACTCATCTTGACATTTGGTCGTATTTATTTGCACTGATACTTTGAAGATCTTAAAGAACCCTAATCAATACTACTATGATTCTTTCTTTTTAGGTAATAAGAAAAACTTCATTAGATAATATTCAAATATACATTGAAGCAAGGATGCCCTGCAATCATATACCTACAGCTCTTCCTTATATACAGACTTTAAACTTGTGGCCAAAACATCAATATCTTACAAGACACCGTGCAGACTCCCCCTACAATTGTTCAAATTACACAAGTTCTCAACACAATTAGCAAACCCTCGTATCCATGCCATGAGAGGCCTTCAAAAATTTGCATAGGCTTCTGCCTGCATGACTGCGGGCATCTTCCTTGATAGGGGTTTAATTACCAAGTTGCGTCTTCTGCAATATGGACACAGCTACATAGATTATATTTTTTACAAACAAGTCAAGAACATTAGAGACTCTGGCTACAAAGATAATTGATCAAATGAATCACCTCGCTTGAACAGTCCTCTTGAATTCATTCTGCATTGGAGATATTAGCATATCAGTCAATGCTAGTAGTCATGGTTGCAGGAAAGACAAGAAGTCCGTTCTTAACAGTGAGAAAATAGGAAATAAAGCTGTAGAATCAATCCCTATAATCGCAGTCAAGACTACAAGACTCTGATTCTAATTACAGCTACAACCACTAGCGCAGTGACGACTTGGGAATGAGACTGATCAGGAAGTTAGAGACCTCTCCTGCTCTATTGTTGATCGTATGGTCAAACCTTGTTGGGGATAGCAGAGACTTCTATCGCGATGGAGAGAGAAAGAGAGAGAGAGAGACCCAAGGATGAAAAATTGTACTGACTTTGAACTCCAAGGTAACATAGGTTTTGCATATTTAATCTAAATGCAGTCAACATACAACATTGTATTACCTCCATCAACTACAACCAAAATATCCATGAAGAGAACCTGTTACACCTCGTCGCTTCCCCTACAACAGTAATGAAAGGATGCAGTTATCAATAGACAAGCCATCATCCAACCCCAAGTATAATAATAAGTTACAGAAAGTACCTTCTCATTGTTGAATAACTCCTCCGCAGCAGCCTCCATTTGCTTCCGTTTTTTCTCTTCTTTTAAAGACTGAACTGCCTCCTCATTCCCGTATTCAGATTCTCCACTATTATCAAATGGAACATCAGTTTCAATAGTTACATACCAAAATTCTACCACATGCCTTGCTAGAATCAAATCGGGGAAAATGATATGTATCATACTTGTATGGATACTTTGAGAACGGTATAAGGTTGTCAAAGCTATTTCCTGATTGGGTCCCCATCTACAATTCCATTTCAAGGTCAGAAACAAATAAACAAATAAAATATCATACCATGTAATACTTTAATGAAATAATAGATGAGTTGTTGAAAACAATTACTGGGGTCTGGGTATAATAATTCAGTGCAACTTAAATTTCAAAATAACATATTTACACCAACTAGGTGCCGGTCCCATGAGCGATGCAGCAGAATGTCAACAAAAGCATTCATGAACATGCACCAGAGAGAGAGAGAGAGAACAATCATGAACAGATCGAAAACTAGTAAAGCTACCCCTAAAAGCCAATCAAAATGAATGCTCCTCCAAAAATCCTTGTAAAAATTATACTCCAGGCTCCACCAGCCCAGATTTTATGCAGCAAATTGACTCAGTTTGAAATTACAGCAAATGATAGCAGCTGACGATATGTTTACTCGGGTGACAAGCAAAGATAATGTTAGAAAGAATACCGAAATCATAAGGCAAGTTTTGCAAGTTACTGTAGACAACCCCAATCCCTTATAATGCACCTAGAAATTTATTGCATTAGGTTAAAGCTAGATCACCCTTTCTAAATCGTTTAAAGTTCACGAATGCATTGTTTGTAGGAAAATCGACTGAAGCTGGTAAGCCTGTATTCCTCACAATCAAATCTTGGCTGTAAATAATATCTGAAGTTCCACTTTCAGACTCCTCAAACTTGTGATCTCTTGTACTTGTGCCAACATTTGTGTCTCTCAAGGAAGTAAAATAATCATTTTTCGATCTAGCATTGGCATGACCTGTTGATATATTCTTCTTGCTCTCGCGTTCAAGGGATTTTATTGAATGAATAGTTGTCTCCACTTCCTCCTTATGTTTAACAGATTCTACCCTTTCAATTGTTATCTCTCCTCTGCCTTCACCTTCAACAGATTCTGTTTTCTGGACTGCACAGGATGAATGAATTGATGTGATTTCTACTTCTGCATCAGAATCTGCTACCACTGTCTCATCTGTGGAGCATGAAGATGTGATAAGCACTGCAAGAGAACATTGATTTAGAAGTAATAAATTGATATAAACCAACGATAAGTTCTATTTAGCACTTCTTTTTCCTTTTTTTTTTTTGCAACATGAAAAATTGAATGAAGTGATCAGTATAGTTATATAAATTACATTGCAGCACTACTCAGTCTACTCCACAAGAGTAAATATAACAATCACATCAGGATCATCTATAGAAACTGCATAACAAGGTGAATAATATTTGAGCTTTAACGTCTGGACTGCACACACGAAGTAAATAATGGTTCTGAATTTGTTCAAGTAACTGACAATAACAAAGGCAGAATTATGCATCTTGCATTTCTATAACAGGATACACAAGGTTCATTAACTATCCCAACTGAAAGAAAAAATCTTTACATCCCAAAACTTCTACAAGGAATAGTTTGAAAAGCACCAGTTGGAAAGGAGGGTATTGTCGAATGAGTTAGCAATATAGCCTGAATAATGCCCCTTAAAAATTACTCTTACATGTATATACACCTTTTAACTTAGTAAGGAAAATAATAAATATGTGTGTGTGTGTGTGTGTATATACTTTGTTTAACTTATAGAGTCGTACCAAATCAAAAGAGAGTAAATAATTGACAGGCATGCGAGAATTTTTACGGAAATTAGCAAAAGGTATGCGATGAAAATACAAGTTCTTTTGAGGAAGTTTCATGTTATAACTGCAGGCAAAGAGTGTCGTTGCATATAAAATAGATAGCCATGGGTAGGTAATAAGTGATTTGGGGACATTTTTACAAAAAAAACTTGTCACATTACAACTCCATGCCTTATCAAGCATGATATCCCATTTTAAGTTTGGTTTCTTTTGTAGTGAGGCACTTATCATTACAGACGCTAATTTGGAATATCGGTGCTTATACCTATATGACACCCATAGTATGAACATTGCCATATTTCCACTCAAACAGCAGGTATTGTCATATAAAGCCAACCAAATATCTTTCTCCTCATTAATCTGTATCAGATGATTCATTCAAATAAGAAACCCAGGATTTCACCACATCAGGAGATAGAAATGAGAAACAAATGATAGTTTTGTTGCGAGGCACCTTCCATTACAGAAGCTCATTTGCAACACAGGCACTTCTCCCTTCATGAAGCCCATAATTGTCCACCATGTATTGTTCCCACTCGACCAAACAGTAATGGCGTATTAACGCACCACAGAAATGTTTCTCGTTAAATTGTTTTCAGATAATTCCTCCTAAGAAAAAACCCACCAATATTCACTGATAACACAAGTGAACTCAACTGGCTTTCCAGACATGATGGTACTGCTTCACCCACCACTATAGTGGTGAGATGTAATGAAAGCGCGAGAGTGCATTTTCTTTTTCAAATGTATTAGAAGCCTAAATTTGGAAGGGTGTCGGGATTTTAGAGTGTTTCTATAGAAGTGAATAAGACAAGATTTTATAATCATTTCCAAAAAACCACATATAATTCTTTTGTGTATCTGAGTTTTTTTCTTCTTAAATACCAGGGCTGAAGTTCAGGTTCAGCTCTCAAACCTATATTCAATCACAGTTCAGGATTAAAATCTTGATTTTTCTCCTTTTTTTTTTGGTTTTTTGGCACATTCTACAGGAATTGGGTTAGGGAGAACAATTCATATTCACTATTTGAAGAGAAAGAAGCTGATTTAGACAAGTCAAGCATAAATGGGGCAACTACCCCTCGATCAAAAACATTTGCATCTGTATAGCCCCTGATCTCATGCATTTTTACCATATGTTTTCTGATTGTGTAGGTATGTCCAACCTAAATTATGAAAATCTTTTGGCCCCAACATAGTTGTCAAAGTCGAGAGGCGCCAAAAAGGTGATAGGTTCAAATTTGAGGCGAGGCGCTAAAAAGGCGCTCACGAAAAAAATACTAAGGAAAAATACATATAAGTATATAACTTAACAAATATCAACAAAACATGTTATAAGTAAGCATAATACATGAAACTAAGAGTTGGAAAACTAGTGTTTTTAAGTGAAGTAAATTGGGGCTTTGAGGCACTAATTTATTTTAGTCATTTATGTAATGACTAGGGTAATTGTGGAATTATGTTCTTCTCCATGAATACATAAGAATATCATATTTATTTATTTATTTGTCCAATTCGGATTTCGGATGAATAAATTATAGAGGTTTAAAGTATGACATTGGAAGTGTTGGAAGTGGGTATCCCACATTGGAAAAATATGAAGGGTTTGAATGGTTTATATACAAAAGCCACCTAACACTTCTAAAAGCTCTTCAAACAAAAGGCTCCACAGTATTGCAATGCCAAAGAAGCATTTAGACTAGGATTCCATTAGGCTGGTGAACAAATTGCGATAAATTTTGTGCTATCTTGACAAGTCCACCTTTGGTTTATTTTTTGAATTCTAAAAAATACAAAAAAAAAAAAAAAGGCTCAAAATAATTTCAAATTTTTTTTAAGTTAAAAAAATTGATGTGAGCGCCTTTCACGCAAATCGCCTCGCCTCGAACACAGCCTCGGGCGCCAAAGGTGCTCGCCTTTGACAACTATGGGCCCCAACCAGTATTTTGCAAAGCATGATTTTGGTGCTACCAGAAACATTATCATGTTTGAATTTCAAAAATCTACATGAGTTTCAAAGGTTACCTAATAGTATGATTTATCAGATATGCACTTTTTTATGATTTTCCAGTCTATCACTATTTTACTATTCAGCAGAAGCCACCTAACACTTCTAAAAGCTCTTCAAACAAAAGGCTCCACAGTATTGCAATGCCAAAGAAGCATTTAGACTAAGATTCCATTAGGCTGGTGAACAAATTGCGATAAATTTTGTCAGTTATCTTCAGTTTGTCACAGTCACAGTATGTCAGCATATCTCTCGTCTATCTGTATATATTTCTTCTTCTCTTTCTGTGGAGACAATTTTTTTCTTTCACTATTTGTATCACAAGCAGCAAGGAGCAAGCATACAACCACAACTCTGGAAACTAAAGAGTTATACAAGTTTACACATAACAAGACACCTGCAAGGAACTATAAGCTTTACTTAAACTATACCAACCAATAGTAAATTCCAACAAGGCAGGCCAGTTCAGACCTTGTCAAAACTATATACCTCTGAACTCATTAACACTGCCGAACCCAAGTACCTAATACAAGGATAAATTCACATACTGAATTGGATTCCTACCCTATGAATCTAAAAGACATCAAACATGTGAACTTTGTTCAGCCTTACTTAGCAAAGAAGTATCCCAAACAAACACTACCAAACGCAATAATACCAAGACTTTATTTCAAAAATTTCAGTTGATGTGAGTGCATTGCAGTTGTCTTCAGAGATAAATTACAGGTGTCTCAGTACTTAATACCACACACCACTACTCAGTCATTTAGCTGGTTGAAAGTGTTGTGCAGCAGCGGAAGTAAGCAAACAATGATAATAGCAAAGATCACAGTATCCAAATTGGAAGAGAAGAAGTTGTTTGAGGTAAAGGACGATGCTCTGTATTATTCCACTCATTTTAGGGTTACAACTTATATAAGAACCAAAACCATAATTACAAGCCCTAATAAAAAATACCCACTGTGCACAAAAATCCGACGCAGCGCGCCCACGCCTCGACTTATGGCGCGTCTACACCATTTCCAGAAGCTACTTCCGAACTTAGCGCGATCGCGCCATTACACGCACTCCCGCCATTACGACTCTGCCTTTGCGCAGCGGCAACAGTCGCTCGCATGGGGGATTTGGCCCCTTTGTATCACCTCTACTAATACAAACATAAATAAAGAATCAAATCATCCAATTCAACAGAAGACACCCAGTGACTAGGGAACCTAAGCTTACATGCAGTACCATGATTAGGGTGTGGATTGAGCGGCCAAGAAGAAATACCTTCGATAGACCCAAAGCAGATGAAACGATCAGAGTATAAGAAGTGAATAAAGTTTTGATAGACGCTTAAAAAAAGATAACTCGTAGAAAATGCTTCTCTTCTCACTCGTCTTCAATTAATTAGCTAAAATTATGGAGTTTTGGGAAGGAATCACTTGCTGGATAGACATCCAAAAATCTCAGGAGTTCAGTTTCGTCATGGAAGAAACTCTCTCTCCTCCGTCTCCCCCCCCCCCTCTTTTGTTGATCAGGAGTAAGGAACGGCAGCAAACTGCAGATAGTGAATTCTATATTGGAAAAAATTACCAAAATCTTATATAAGACTGCAGCTCTTGATGGATAGCTCCTCTTTGCAGAAGAGAGGTCACAGACCTTTTTCAAAACTAAAGTTCCTTCTTCAGAACTACCCTTGAAGAAACAACCGAACAAATGGATCACAGTTGGAAAGCCATAGTCAGCATGTTACTTGCTTCAGTGTTTTAAAGACTGTAGGTAGATGCTTATCGTCTTGCTTGGGCTTCCCTACACCTATTTCTGCTCTTCTTTGAACCTTTCAGCTTAGTCTGAAATTATCAACATCAGCACCAGAAAAAAGCTTCTGCAAGATCACCCCACTCATATCATTTGTTGGATTAACCAGAATGGGAAGGCTGCCATGAATAGTAAGGGAACTTCCTTGCATTAGGTACTACAACTTCGACATGTCCAGTCAAATAAAGGCCAAAGCACATCTGTGTACCAAATGTAAGTAGGTCATATGACTCATATCATACTTCAGCTAAAAATGTGCACCAGCCTTTCACCCCATGTCTATTAGATTCCCTGATATTTCCATAGCAAAATTAGTTGATTCAAAATATCAGTGAATATCTCTAGCAGGCTCAACTCTACTAAGCCTTTGATCCAAAAGACTTGGGTAAAGTACATGAATCCTTTTTGGTCTTTCTGTTCAATCTTATGATAGATCATCAAACAAGCGACAATCTCTCATATCAGATTATCTTATACTTAGACGTAAACTACTTTCAACTAAAAGCGGAAAAGAAACACGAAATTGAGAACACTTTTATGTGGTGTATGCAAGTGGATATAACCATATGAGCATTTACTTTTGGGAATTTTTCTGGCTTTCACTTACAAGTCATACATTTTAAACTCAAATGGGAAAAAAGGGGGGTAAGACATTACTTAAAGTAATCTAGAAGAAGCATTTCTAATGCTAGTGACACTACAAACACCTACCAGGAGCTGATACCAAAGCAGAAGGATCCAGGTGTCCAGATAAAGTAGCCAAGATCAAGTTCATTTCATTCACTCTAGGAAGAGAACTAAGGCTACGCAAGCATTCAGAAGTGTCCGTCCATCCAGCAGGGATAACACGAACAGCATGATCATTACCCTCATCCTCCACACCCTGAAAGAATTTGAAGTTAAACATAGGACCTGGGCACAAATAGATCAGACAAATATACAACAATATACATCTCTCTCTCTCTCCCACACACGTAGACACTAGACAGACACAAATACATGCAAAATATGTTAGTATATACCGAAAACACATCAATGGCTCCTTTTTTACTTCTCATTCTGTGTTATAACCATGAGTGATGATTCAATATTCCTTTCAAACAGGCCTGGAAAACGGTTAAGTTGGGTTGGGTTTTAAATGGGTCAAGACAGGTTAACGGGTTAGTAACCCATCACAGCTCATTCAATTTAATGGGTCCAGGAGGAGTTTGTTTCGAAATGGTTTGGGATACTCATTATCCAGTAAAAACGAAAAAAACGAAGGGATATTTGTATCATTTTCTACCTAAAAAGAACCCTAAAAGAAATATCATTTATGTCAATTGATTGTTTTGTTGTGAGGAAAAGTTGAAGAAGTTGTACATGGGCTGCCGTAGCTAAAAAATTGTTTCACGGAGAATTGAAAGTCTGGAATCAAGACAATGGTGATATTATTAAAATTACTTTAGGACATAGTCCGATGTTGAGATAGAAACTTGAACAAGGGGATAATGCTTGGCTTTGGAGAAGTAATGATGGTGGAGAGAGGAGAATGCAAACGGAAAGAGAAGAGAGAAACAACCATCTTCATTTTTTATCATCATCACATATGGTGGGCTTGTGGTGATGAAGGCAGCAATTGATGTGGAGATGGATGGTGATGGAGCTAACCAGCTAGGTGGTTCTGATTCTGAAATTGCAGCTGACAGTGGCAGCAAGTGGCAGTGGTAGCGAGATGGTGGGGGTAGACCGGGTGGTTTGTTTATAATCAACATTGGATTAAGGAACTAAAGAAATCTTAGTGGTTTCTTGAGTGTAACTGTACCCCATCCTCACCAACAATATAATTGGGTCAAGATGGGTGACACTGACACTTCTCAACCCATTTATTTTAATGAGTTAGGTTGGTTGGGGCTGGTCCAGGGATCTCACATCAAGGTTCCTAGGTGGACTTTTTACTTTAAACTCGTGCGTATACAATCACAACCCTAGCCTAAATTTAGTACCATAGCCATAATATTTTCCTTAAGTAATAGTAACCTCAGTTTCACAACCAAACCGTCCCTCATTCGAATATTAATCCACGATTTTTTTCTCACGTAAAACTCTAAAGAGCAAGAGGATAGCACCATAATTTGAACGTAAGTGAATCTGACTCTGATCCGGTTGCCCAAGGCTCCATTAAACATCATTTCTATTATGTCCTTGATGAAACATATGTCAATGGAAATTATCAGCAGCGCAATCACAGCTGGACAATTTCACAGTAGATTTGTAACTGCAGTATTAATATTGTAAAGCTGTAGGTAGATTTGTAACTATAACTTCGAAAACCCATCCTTAATTAGGATAGCCCAGCTATAGGATATATGTGACAGTTTAGCTATTTTATAGTGCTGAAATACACTATTTATAGGTGAATTCTGTAGGAGGAAAGCACAGTTTTCTGGTCAACACTTTTCTTGAATATTTCTCGGCTCATTCCTAGTCCAGAATTAGTTCTTTGTGACCAATTTTTTCCCTAGCCTTCTTGGTTATTTTTCGGCTCATTTCTAGTCCAGATCATTGGTTCCTTGTGACCAATTTCTCTTCTCAGCCTCATGTCTTCCGAAAAGCATGATTTCTTCTCATTATGACCCCCAATCTTCCTCCTTTTCTATTCGCCATTGTTTGATAATTCTTTTGTAAGGCCACCATCACCTAAACCTTTCTTGGTATACCAACACCGTAATAACGCCACTCCATTTCTTGGTATACCAATACCATCACCTGTTTTCACACTTTTATAATATTCATTATTCATCAAAAAAAATAAGGCTACTCCAACTCAACCATCCATACCTCCTAGGCCCTCTCAAGATCACTTACTAAATACTGATCCAGCACCTCAATCTGAGCCTCATCCTCCCAGACGCAGTTCTCGCATTCGCAAACCTCCAGAAAGTATGGTTTCACCTCTCCCTTATCCTTAACAACAACTTTATCCTCTGTATCTATCCCTTCTTCTAATAAACACGCAATGGAGCATGAATGTTGGCAGAAAGCTATTGAAACAGAACTCCTAGCACTTGAAGAATATCAGACATGGGATGTTGTTCCACGTCCTCCCACTGTCAAACCTCTTGGCAGCAAGTTTGTGTTTCAATAAAGCTTCATCCTGATGGATCCATAGACCATCACAAAGCTCGGCTTGTTGTTCTTGGAAATAAGCAAAAGCATGGTCTTGACTATGCTGAGGCTTTTGCACCAGTAGCCAAGATGATTATTGTGCGCACCATTCTTGCAATTGATACATCTCAATCCTGGCCATTACATTAGTTGGATGTTAAAAATGCATTCCTCCATTGTGATCTCCAGGAGGATGTTAAAAATGCATTCCTCCATTGTGATCTTCAGGAGGAAATCTACTGGTATGCCAACTCCATCACCTAATGTTGTTTGCAAACTAAAATGTTCTTTGTATGGTTTGAAGCAAGCACCAAGGATATGATTTGAGAAGTTTCGTTCCACCCTACTTGGTTTTTCTTTCACTCGGAGCCAGTATGATCCTTCTTGTTTTCTACAAAGGACTTCTAAAGGTATTGTGGTGCTCCTTGTTTATGTGGACGATATTGTGGAGACTGGTTCTGATCCAGAGGCTATAGCTACCATTCAGCAGTTGCTCCATTCCCCTTTCACATGAAGGACCTTGGCCGGCTAACTTACTTCTTGGGGTTAGAGGTACACGATCACCCTAAAGGCTTGTTTTTAAATCAGCACAAGTATATTCAAGATCTCATCAACTTAGCAGGCCTCACCAATGCCAATTTTGTTGACACCCCCATGGAAGTTAATGTGAAATATAGCCGACGTGAAGGTGTTCTTCTTGAAGACCCTACTTTATATCGCCAGCCAGTTGGTAGTCTTATCTACCTAACGAACACTCAACAGACATCTCTTTTGCAGCCCACACTGTGAGCAAGTTCATTCCATCCCCTCGACATCTCCACCTTTCAGCAGTAAAACGCATCATTCAGTACCTCCTTGGCACTCCCAATTGTGGCATATTCTTCCCTACAGGTTCATCTCTCCAGCTCCAGCCTCCAAGCCTACAGTGACACTGATGGGCTGGATGTCCTGACACAAGGCAACCTACTACCGGCTGGTGTATCAGTGTATGTTTCTAGGTGATGCTCTAATCTCTTGGAAATGTAATAAACAAGTCTTGGTCTCTAAATCATCCACCGAAGCAGAGTATCGTGCCATGTCGGCTGCATGTTCTGAGATAATTTGGTTGCGTGATCTTTTAACAGAACTTGGTTTCTCCCAAAGACAAACCAACTTCATTACATGCCGACAACACAAGTGTTATACAAATTGCAGCGAATCCAGTCTTCCATGAACCGAAAAAAGGCAAAGAGGTCGATTGTCACTTTATGATTTATCAGAGGAGCCTACGACCGTGGAATTATCACTCTACCTCATGCCTCAACATGTGAACAGACTGCTGATATTTTCACCAAATCCTTAACACGTCAACCACATGATTTTCTAGTCAGCAAGTTGATGCTTTCAAACATACGAGAATCAAGTTGAGGGGGGATGTGAATGGAAATTATCAGCAGCAATAACAGCTGGACAATTTCACAGCTGTAGATTTGAAACTGCAGTATTAATATTGTAAATCTGTAGGTAGATTTATAACTGTAAATTCGAAAATCCATCCTTAATTAGAATAGCCAAGCTATAGGATATATGCAACAGTTTAGCTATTTTACAGGGATGAAATTCAGCTTCTATTAGACACTATTTATAGGTAAATTCTGTAGTAGAAAGCACAGTTTTCTGGTCAACACTTTTCTCAACTCTAACAACATATCCGTTGTATCTTTTCCTTTTGTAGAATAATCAAATCCGAAAGGAAGTTATGCCATCAATTAATCATCTGCAGATCCTCATTCAAGCATGTTGAATACATGTGGATATCCCTACAAAAATAACTCCTCTCTCTCATCCTCTCCCCACCCCCAACTAAAACATACACACGCAGAAAGTAGAAAAAATAATCATGGAAAGAGCAAATGGAAGAAGGAATCACATACTTGGCTAGTTGGACAGAATTCTTCAGCAAGAACAACCTTTGCACCAGCTACTTCTAGCAATAACTGCAACTTGTCCTTCACTTTATACTACACCATAGTAAATATTAAGCTAAGGATCCAATATGTGGTCATAGTTTTGAAAATCAAATATGTTGCACCATTCACAAATGAGGAGAGGACAAACAACTTGTGAAGTATCGACCGAGTCTCCTTTGAAAGTGGACAAGAGTCAATGACTTACCGACAATAGATTTAGAAGTAAATACTTTTAATACGCTCAGACAACGACTGATCATGCAAAACATCTATAAAGTACTCTTACCAGTTTTGGCATAAACTAACTTAATGGTGCTGGGAGGTGTGGACAAGGCAGAAACTGAACCTTTTTGGAGTTCTGGGGTAAAGGGAATGCTCTCATACATTGATCTACATTCTACGCTTGGCAGCCCAATGCACAAAATAAAGCAACTAAGAATAAAACAACATAAAATGGAGAAGCGTGTGCAAATTTGGAAGAGGAAGCTGTATTTATCTTTTTGGTTTCAATATTCAAAATGGAGCTGTAGCAATCTGTTCCTCAGATCCTGATGAAAATGTGGTGCTTATATTACTAGAGTTCACCTACTGTTGCCTGAATCAGAGAAAAGACTTCATCACCCCTTTGCCAAGTGGCTCACGTGACATACACATGACCATCACTTGACATTAGAATAAAAGAAAAATGACAGTAACAATACTATGGTAATAAATGACTTGTGACATAAGATAGTAAGACCAATATATGTTATTGCTCAATTGCTGGAATGATTAGGACTACTCTCTCGGGGCTAAGAAAAACTTGTCTTCAAGTCAGAACTCACCACAGCCTACTGGATGAGCAAAGTTTTCCATCCCTCTCTTTTTTCTCCACCCAACAATACAATGATGTGTACCCATTCACAACAGATATCACATGAACTTAAAGTAAAACAAAAGGGAGTGTAAGGCTACTGCACTACAGAGCATGTCACGACTTTACAAGAAAACGGCAAGCGATTAGAAAATGAGTGAAGTTGTCAAGCTATTAAGCATAAGAAAGTGGGTTCAAGTCTACAAGCAGCCTGCCAATACCTTGTGACTTGATGCCATTATGTCAGTAAAATGTCTAGTCCCTACTGTGCATTACTACTTAGTCAAGCATATGTGGGACACTAAGCAACAAAAATGATATCTATACTTATGTATATAAAAATACACTTGCACGTGCACATCAACATGTGAATAACTAAACAATATAGATGTCACAGTCCAGTCTCCAGCTAGAAAAAAATAGATAAAAGGTACTCAATAGAATTTAGAAAAGTACCGAAGAACTCTTCCTTTCCAAAATGATATAGGAAAATTACCTTTTGAGTTGATTCCAATAAAAATGTGTATCCTCTTAAACAATTTTCTCGAGACTTGGGATCGGCAACTTTGACAGATACTCCTTCCATAGTCAAGGTAGGGGCATAACTGAGAAAAAAACTATCTTACTTGATCAATAAACCAAGAGCTTTAAGCCTTTAATCAATAAAGCAAAAGCAAGTACCAATTTTGGACAGAAGTAGATCCAACCACACAAATTATTGAAACAATACTTACGAAGTGCAGCTTGGAATTTCGGTGCCAATTTTTTTCTCTGCAATGAACTGAATAACACAGTTTATTACTCAATAAAAATAGAAAGTTCAGTTATATCAAGTAGACATAATATTTCTAAGGTTTCCATCAAATGTGTTCATTATGCATAATGTAGGCAGATATGATAAGCATATAACTAACAGAAGTATGTTCTGGCTAGCTATTTTCACTTCTCACACTAGCAAGCATTTCATAATGGTTCTGGAAGTGCCACAAACCTAGATAATAAACACAAATCAAAGAATAACGGTATTCATTGTTATAAACTCCACAAATCTTAAAGGCATGCATTTCTCAAATAACCAAAAATAATAAGCATAACCAAAACAGTACACATACATTCAAGTGGTTTGCAAGACTGTCTATATCCTTGCTGTAAAAGATCGAATTTTAGTCTCAATGTTACGCAAATTACAGCCCTCCCACTATAGCAGTCAACCTTTAGTCTGCCTCATGCACCACTCCTTTTTAATATGTGAAAAAGAATCCTTTGTCATGTACCCCTTTTGCTACTACTTTTAACACTCCAGTCTAAAGAGCCCAAGCCAGAAGGCCAACAGCCCTTCAGTGAATGACTCCAAAAAGAAATCTGTTGAAGAGCAATATAGACAAGGAGCAAGAAGAGGAGAAGTTTTCTACAAAGAGTATTTAAGTACGAAAAATTGTGTGGTGCCAAATCACTCTCTCACCATAATACCTAGCAGGATAAATCGTGGTCAATCCAATATTTTCAAATCAAGCTCTAACGTTGTCTGATTGTACAGACATGAGTTCCATCGTGTAATCATTCATGGTCACTTGGCTAGTTATGAAGAGACATGAAGATTGTTCTGACATATAATCTTTCAAAATCATTTGGCAAGTTATGAACTCAGTTCATAATCCATTTCTCAAATTTATCCTTGTTTCTCTCTCTAGCATCATCAATCACTAATGCTATGAGAATAATAGTCTATGGGTTTATGACCTAGCTATGTATTGGGCCGAGGCATATAGTATATATACTCAGGTAATATCTAGTTGAGATGTGAATCAATAATACAAGACAAGCTGTGACCCTCACTCTCTCGTTCCAAGTGAATCCCTCTTTCTTCTACTACTTTCTTCTTCTTCACTCTATGATTATTCAATCACATGATATCACAGCTAATTGTTGATTGAATAACAAAGAAAAAAAAAATCGACACACTGACGTCAGTTGCATAGTCTGCTAACCTCGGTAACGTAAATCAAACCTAGGGCATGATCTGTCAGTCAGCAAAAGGAACCAGATGAATGTATTGAACTCATGGGCATGTTCGTATTGAAGAGACGAGTACTGCTACCATCATTGTCAAGAATGAGACATCCACATGCCGTCAACCCCATCTGCGCTCCGCAGTCACGCGCCTCCGTCGGCGGCGCGTGGGAGGTTTTCCAGTGAGATTTTTGTTGGGATTTGGTTGGAATTTGTTGCCCATGCTATATATAGTTTTAGGGTTTTGTGACTGGTGGATTGCATTTTTAGGTTGATTTGTACTTGTTGATGTGATTTTGACATAGGTTGGTCTGGTCCAGATTCAATTGGGGGTCACTTTCAACAGTTTGATAACTTGGAGGGTTGGTTTTCTTTTCATTCTTGTGTGTGGCAGTTTGATGACTTGGAGGGTTGATTTTGACAGTTTCGCCCCTTTGTAGTACTCCATATTGCCTAGGTGACCAACGATGGTCAATTGAACTGATTGACTTTAGTGTTTGTTGATGTGATTGATTTTGCAATTGATATGGTAACTGTAATTTAAGTAACTATTTGATTGATTGATTGATTTAGGTATTGTGTGTTGCCATCATTTCATGTGAGTTAAATGACGAAAAAAAGAAATATGTGAGAAGTTTTCTGGGACAGCGTGCTAGCTGTGTCTACTTAGTCGAGGTTGAGTGGATTGAGGACAACATTCTCTTGGAGGTACAGACTCTCAGGTATGGTTACATACAGTTGCTATGGGTGGTGAGGAGTTGCAAAACTCATACACTACCAGGGAATCCTATAGTTGATATGAGTGATGAGGTGTTTGCTAAGTTCATACAGTACCAGCCTTTTATCCTCATCTAAAAGACTCTAGTCAAGTCAAGTAAATCGGTATCATGTTTCTCTTCATCATCTAGTCAAGGGCCACTGATCAAATGACAGGAGACCCAAGTATGTTGGCCGCCTATAAGTCTTCAAATAAAAATACTACTGCTACCACTAGCTGATGGTTCATCCTTCACAATCTTGGTAGCGGTAGTGTCAAACTATCAGTATTACTTTTTTTTCATTATCATTTGCTTTATATATACTAAAATTTCCGTTTAACCTTTTTTTTTTGTTAAGTAAGAAAATGTTATAAATATGAGAGCGTCAAACCAGGTGACGCGTCCTCTATACAACAGTAATAATTACATTATGCTTATGTTATCCACAAACTCTACAAAAGGGTTTGCGTCGAAAGAAATAGACTCATGGCACCAAAAGAGTAGAGTATGTTTGTGAGTCAAATTACAAGGCTTTGAATTGTTGTGTTTCTTTTTTTCCTGGATATTGTCTAGTTGAGGACTTGTTGACTAGGGAGATTATTGGTAGGGAAAGTGAATCTGATGGATTATACATGCTTGATAAAGTTGTGGCTGCTCATCCTTCTATCGTGGTGTCTCTTGCTTATCCAAGCACCATGTCCCCTTTCCAACTCCATTCTTGTTATGGCCATCCTTCCTTACCAGTGTTAAAGAAGTTGTGTCCTGAGTTAAAGTGTATCTCTAGTTTACCTTGTGAGTCATGGGAGTTTGCTAAACCACCATTGTGTATCATATCCTATGAGAGTTAGCTCCATTTGTTTCGCGGAAAATGATTTCCATAAAATAATTTTCGGAAAATGATTTCTGAAAAATGAAAAGATTTCATTTTCAGGTCTTTGGTAAATCTTTTGAAAATATGCAGGAAAACATTTTCGGTGTTTGACATACACTGAAAATTTTACGAAAAACAATATATGAATAAATACAAAAAGTATATTCAAATATTAATGTTCATATTGAATATAAAATAGTGTTGAACTTTAAGTAATTTTCCTTTAGTAAACCTCAATTTATCATTAATAGTGTCAAATCAATAAGGTTCATCTTTTTCAAACTCACAAATACAAATTAAAAAATTGATAATTGATAAGAAAAAACATTTTAAAAAGGAAAATGGATAATGTTTGGGACGTCCTGAATAATATAGTGGACACTAATTTTAGGAAATAGTGAGTATTTATTAAAATTATAATTTATTAATAGTGTGCATAAACTTCATTTATATTTCTAAACAATTTATTTATTGAGTGAAATATTGTGCATGTATGTAAATATGTATAATTGTGGAAGGGGCAAAGGGGTGCTCGAACATTTGGAAAATGAACGAAAAATGAATCCGTAAGTCATTTTCATGAAAATAAGGTTTCATTTTCCGTTGACTCGAAAAAGTTTTTACGTTGACTACATTTTCTAAGGTTACCAAACATCGGAAAATAAGGAAAACATTTTTCGGAAGTCATTTTCCGTGAAACAAACGGAGCCTTAGTAAAGGCCAAGTCTTCGTTTGAGTTGAATCATACTCATGTTTGGGCCCATGTACTGTAAAGTCTAAAATTGGGATACGTTATTACGTTATGTTTGTTGATGATTATTTATACTTGATGAAGTCCAGACATGAGTTGCTCGAAATATTATGTTCTTTATGTACTAAAGTTAAAACTATTTTCTGTTTAGAATTTTTGCATTGATTAATTCCAAGGAATATTTTTCTGGAATTTTCTCTTTGTATATGTTTCGCAATAAGATCATTCATCAATCCTTTGAATTGTCCCCTCACAAGAATGGTGTTGCTGAACTCAAAAAGGGTCATCTCTTGGAGGTTTTCAGGGCATCAAAGTTTGAGATGAATGTTCCTAAGTATTTTCGGGCAGAAGATGTTCATACTGTTGTATTCCTCATAAATCGTCCTCCATCTATTGTTCTTCAAGGAAAAATTCCTTATTATATTCTTTGTCCATCTCAGTCTTTGATCCCAATTCCTCCTAAAGTGCTTGGATGTACTTGTTATGTTCAGTATGTTCGACAACAGGTTAGTAAGTTGGATCCTCAGTCGTTAAATCATGTGAGTTTAGGCTATTCTCAAACTCAGAAAGCATATTGGTGTTGTTCTCCTAATTAGGTAGGGTTTTTGTGTCCAGGGATATTATCATATTACTTTCTTCGAGTATAGTCCATCACCCTCCTCTACACCTGAGTTTGCATCATCTGATGATTTTCTCACTTATACAATTATTCATTCCACAAGTCATGAGATTGGCACCATATCTAAAGTGACCTCTCGTCCTTCTATCACACGGGTATACACTTTGCATCCTCCGATTCCAGTTGAAAATCCAGCAGCACCAGAAAATTCCCCAATAGATCTTGTCACAAAACCAGCAACATCCGCAAATTCACTCCCAATACCGTCTATCCCCGTCATTAGAACCTTGCAATAGCCCTTAGAAAAAGTAAACATACATGTTCTTATCCTATTATCTCATCTACCTCTTATAATGATTTGTCTAGTTCCTGTCACTTCTTCATTGAATCTCTTGATTTTGTGTTTTCTCCTAAACTATGTCTGAAGCTTTAGGTCATAGTGGTTGGAAGTCTCCTATAGAAGAGGAAATGAAGGCTCTTGAAGCTAATGGGACTTGGGGCTTTGTTTCACTTATTAGGTGCAAGTGGGTGTACTAGTTAAAATGATACTGATAGCACAATTGCTCGATTGAAAGCTAGATTGGTAACTAAGGGTTATACTCAGATATGTGGCATAGATTACACAAATACTTTTTCTCCGGTTGCTAAGTTAACTTTGGTTTGTTCATTGATTCTCTTGCTACTTAAGAGACCATTGTATCAATTGGATGTGAAGAATGCTTTTCTTCACAATGATTTACAAAAGTAACCTCCTTGCTTTGTTGCTCAAGGGGAATACTAGGGTAAAGATTGCAAGGTGAGGAAGTCATCGTGTGGCTTGAAGCAGTCTCCCAAGCTTGGTTTGGGAAGTTTAGTGATGTGGTGTTAAGAGTTTGGGTTACAGAGGAGTATGTGTGGCAATGCTTTGTCTTGTAGCTTGAAGGACACACTGATAGTGGGTGTATTATGTTGATAGTCTATGTTGATAATATTTTCATTACAGGTAGTGACTCACACGGGATCAATGCACTCAAGTCTTGTCTTCAAGGAAACGTAGGCACTTTTAAGTACATTGTTGGGGTTGAAGTGACTCGGTCCAAGAAAGAGATATTCTTATCACAAAGAAGTATGTCCTCGACTCACTAGGAGCAAAACCATGTGACACTCCGATGAAAAGCTTGTAATAGGTGAAAATCTGGAACAATACCGGAGATTGGTTTGAGAGTTGAATTATCTTGCAGTCTCGTCCAGATATCGTACTTTTAATCTTCTAAATTTCCTTTAAATTGTACGAGTTATAGATTTTTTTGTATAACATGCTAGATAAACATCATGTTTTACATATAAACGGTAGCTTAAATTTTGAAAAGAGATTTTTTTTTGGGACAAATGTAAAGGTAAAGTAGGAATACTTTTTTTTGCAACGGAGAGAGTATTTGACAATTGACATTGCTAGCATCAATTGTGTTCATTTAGTACATTTAACTTTAGAGCGAAGCCATTCAAACCATGAAAAATGTCCAATCATTTCTCAATCACCTGGATAGAGTCCCTCCTACTGAAAAAAGTTTCCTGCATCTACAATATGAAAGGATACATTAAGGAACTGATCCTTTTAATGCGTGACATCTAGAATGCCAGATGAGATCGCCTTCCATAATCCATCCAACAAGTACTTCAACCTACAACTTAGCACTCTACTTTGGGGACCATGTTAAACCAATGTATGATTGCTTCTAATACTAAAGCAAATTGAACAAGTTTGTTCGATTAAGAGATTGTAAGTCAGACTAATTAAAAATTCAATGCCAAAAAAAAAAAAAGACAAGGCAATTATACCACAAGCCATAACATTACCTTCTCAACCTGTAACCAACACGTGAGTATCGTTAATGAATTTACTATATTAGTTCATACTCCTAGTTGTTGGCAACCGGGACATGTGACAATCACAGATTTATGCTAAATTGAAGTCGAAATAATTCAGGAAATAGGGTGTGGATTTACCTCGAGCCAATTGTAACGAACAAAGGGTCTTTTAGCCACAATGGCATCAACTACATCTTCCTTCAATGGCATTAAGTCATCCACAAGAACATGTGTGCACTCTGGACTCCAGTTACAAGTGACAGAAGCACCTATATAAAAGCAAACAATTATGTAATCTCAGCAAGAAAACATACAACTCGTGCTTTGGATAGATTCCACAGCTAAAAAAGTAGGATTGCAGCAAAGAAATTATAGAATAAATTGAAGGAAAAAGGGGAGAGAATGAAAAGTTCCTCTCCTACTGTTCTTCCGTTTGCTCTAGCCTTTACCCACTCAAAGCTAATGTCAATCTTTTTTAAAGAACCTCCATCACAAAATCCTGCACACCCCTTTATAATAGAAATCTCACTTTTCATTTAATTTATTTCCTCCGCCCCCACAAATCAACCTCAGATTTTTTTTGCCCTTTAGAAACTCTGGAAGGGTTCCCCATATCTAAATGCAGCCCACAATGGCACAATCTTTATCCATCTACTTACTCACAAGTCATCGCACCATAAAGACCCATTCTCAATTATTGGCTTCAAGAAGGGTACATCAGAATGACACTGCACTTGAGAATTAGAAACACCAAAGTAAGGTATTTCAATCCAAAAAAATAGTTCATTAGACAAGTCAAACTTTTTACGATTGTAGTTTTACTTGTTCCTTCCGTCCTAAAAAAGATCTTTCATTTTTAGGTCATTCTTGAAAAGGTGTCCACTTTCTAATCCTTCCTTTTAGGGGAGCTACTTTTACCATTTTACTCTTGATTTGATTCCTACTTTAATTGATGGATCTCACTCTCACATGGGCACCTTTTTTAGGAAAGAAGGTATCTTTTTTAGAAATGAGATTAATTTCTTTTTTAGTAAAGAAGGTATTTTCTTTTAGAAATGAGACTAATTTTGGACAACCCAAAATCGAAAGTGGGACTATGTTTTCCGGGATAGCAAAATAGACTAAAGTGAAAATAATAACACAAGAAAGGTGCACATGAGCAATGGAGATTGGGGACTCGTGTTATATGAATTAATTCGGATTTATCAAAAAAAATGAAAAGATAAACAGGTATTAATAACAGTCGGCAGAAAAATACTAACCTATGGATACTATCTTGCCTTGAAGAAGTTTGTTTGCTTGGAAAGACTCCAAATGACAAGCGTAAAATGTGAGGGGAACAAAACAAAACCTGCAATGATTCCGAGCAGAACAAGATAGTAAAATACATGATTCTAATGGAACCAAATCAAATATTGTCTTAATAAATTATCTTAGACAGCACTCTAACAAGAAAACCAAAAAAAGAAAGGAAACTAAACAACACAAAGTAACCTAAATTACCTGTAAGTGGCATTACCAGTTCCAAATGATACTTGGTCCCCATCTTCCAATGTTGTTTCTTTATTTGGAAATTCATGAACCTTTTCTTTTGAGCCAAGGTTCTTGTTAATAAATGTTCCATATTTTGAGCAATCTCTTATACGGATATTAGAGGCTTTAACTGAAGATTTCTTATTCATATGATCCGAGGAAGTCATTGCACCAATCACTAGCTCCGCATGGATCCTTGAAACTCCTTTATCTTTATTAACAATCACGTCACATCCTAAGAACGAAAAGTTGCAAGTTAAATAACCATGCTATTACCTCTCTCTCTCTCTCTCTCTCTCACACACACACACACACACTCATTTCAAGTTGAAAACAATAAGCATACTTCATATAGTCGTATAGACTTGTCTCACCCCCTTCCCCCCACCCCTATCTATGTCTAATGACAACATAAGTCAACGTCTGGCTGCTAACAATCTGTCATGCCCTAGAAAAAAAATCCATGAATCTCCAATATTGCTTGGCTGTATCACTCAAAGTACTAAGATTCATGTGGCAAACTTAGCAGCAAATTACTAATGGGGTATAAAATGAAGCTTATTGGAATATAAAATGAAACGTACTGGACTATAAATGAAACAAGCGTTCAACAATCTGAAGTACCTTTTCGCCCCACTTTGTACGTCCCTTTACTGAAGATGAAGTACTTATCTTCCCCTGTCACATAATGTATACATCAGCAAAAATCATGCACTTCGTTAAAAACCTACTTGAAGCATAATGTAGAGGATGAAATAAACATGAATTAGTGTAAAACTATTAAACCCTTTCATAATTCCTTTCAGGACCCACATTTTGTAAGCCAAATTTGGATTAACCTTTTAAGTTCTCAAAGTCGTCATAATTCTCAAATCTGCAGTTGACTGGACATAATTTGTGATTCAATTCATATTTCATAGACACATTTCTTGGTGTAACGTGCGTCCAATTTAGGGCACTATGAAGACAGCAGTTATTAATATCATTTTCACGTAAAATTTGACAAGTGGGATAGGTCTTACATGAAACTTGGAATTTGGAGGAAAAAAAAAACCACTGCAGATTTACGAAATATGAATGCTACACAAATATATATATATATATATATATATATATAAGAAGGGCTGTAAAGAATAAAATGTTTCAGATGGTGTAAGTTGACCATGTGTATGTGTTAAATTTTAATGCATCGATGAAGGTTGTAAATACAATCAAATGAATTACAAGTTGCATCATCTCCCTCCTAGTCTAAAAGCTAGAACTATAAGCATAGTTCATTCAATATATAAAATAAAAACACATTTCATACAAGTACAGATGATGATTTACAGTGAAAACATAATGCCCACTTCCTCAATTAAATGGAAAAAGTAAACCATTGCTCAGACTTCTCTCATGGTTGGGATACAAGACATCTTTACTCCAATCAGACTCAATGACCATGGAAGATCATGACTTTTTGGCATTATCAAATAGAAGGTGGTGAAAAGAGGGGAAAAAATAATCTTTTTGGCCCTGAGGGGGCGTGGGATGGGGATAAAACCAGAGACCTCACACTCTGTGAAAAGAGGAATATAACAAGATACCTACACCATAAAATAATCACATAGCTCAAGAAAATCCATAGCCTTAGCAACACATAATTAGAGGCACGTCAAAATACAAATGAGACTGATGTTCAGGGGGGTGTCTGTTGCAAAATGACCATATCGAAGATAACAAAATGCATACAAAAGTCACTACCATAGCCCAGTCCCAGTTCTGCGAAAGAGTACATTGATGACTTCTTGCTTCATTTTTTGAGACTAACAGGAGATCTTCTAGAAACTATACTTGAGATTAAACCTTCTCAGATACGAATGTATACGAAGAGAGATAAGATAAGATGTTTTGACTTCAGTGTTTCAATTCTTAAATTCTTCATTTAAGAATTTGGTATCTCTTACTTCAGAATGCAAAATATCAAGTGTTTGTACAGTTTCTATAATCTCTTCTTTGTATAAATGAAGATTAATATTGAGAAAAAAAATTGTAACTCGCATGAAGAATACATTATGATGATTTTCTTATGGATCCAAATATAACATCAATTACAAAAATGAATGATAATTTTTGGGGTAATGCCATTAGTTCTCCACTTCTCAACCAACGTGCTCCACTGTATAATATAAGAATCATGAGGTGCAAGTGAAATAAAGGATCATATGGAGAAACTTGGTAGAAAATTGGAAGGCTAATAGCATTGTCCGAATTAATTTTCGTACTTTGATGTAAAATTTGGCATTTGGCCGGCCAGCCATTGCTATGAAAAGGAATTAGGAAAACTGCATGCTTTGCTTCTGAAAGAATGTGGACGATTTGTGTCATGACCTCCCAGCTAGATGAGAGTTACGCAAGAAATGAAGAGAATTAGCCTGTGACCAAGACATAAATATACCCACCAAGCATGGAAAATAAATAGTTCATATGAAAATTGAAAAGGTAACTTCAAATTATCCCTGGACATCAATCTTTCGCGTCTTTTTCGGCACATACACACTAAACACCGCACCTCAAAAACACTAAACGTCGCACCCACTTAAATGGATCATTACTATTCTGTCATTGCTCCTATTTTAAACAAAATTCATCCATTTGTGTAATAATGTGAAATGGATCCTAATCATGTTTTTAATGACCATTGTAATCATGTTGATTTGAAAATGAAAGAATCGGAAATGGACAGATTTTTTGTTGCGAAAAAAAAAAAATTAAGCAAGGATACTCAAGCAAAAACCTTGAGGTCTTTGGTTCCAATCCTCATACCGGTCACACGTACCTATAAAAAAATAAAAAGTTAGGCAAGGCTGCCGGGAGCTGGTGTCTCAAAAAAAATTGTTTTTTTCTTAAAAATGGACATGGCCGCCGGCAGCTTTAAAAAAATTGTAATTTTTTTCCTTCTTGGCTAAAGAGGGATCGAGATTTTTTTTAGAAATAGTGTTTTTGGTAGAAATAGTTAAAAAAAGTGTGGATTTGGTATAATGGGAGCAGAGTGTAGTACGATAAATTACTTATTTAAGTGGGGGAAAGAGATAGTGGTGACACGCTGAATTAGGAGAATAGCGCGCCCTCAAACAGTTGTATAATCTAACAGATCACCGGTATTTGTTGACAGTACAAAATTAACTAATGCTTGGAAGTTGTATATTTACATAGTTCCATTATCCAACAGTGGGTTAACAACACTGAACAAAACTATGTTCTAATAGGTATATAGCATAATGTTAAATGCAAGTGAAAAGGACATGGCACTTTTATACATATATGTACAACACTGGGTATGAAATCACTAAATAAAGACATTGAGACTCTCAACAATTAAATTGAAAACTTTCTTGGCCAATGACAATTTGATAAGAATAGCTTATGAAAGTAATGTTGGTAAATTAAAGTCTTCTTTGATTGTAACACTGTCATAAATTGAATTACCATGATATATGTCCCAAACAACCAAAAATAGAGAAGATAAAAATATTTTTTCTACTCCATCTACATAGTTTAGATCTTGTTTGCCAAAAAGAATCACTAGGAAGAGAGTAATTCAGTAAAACTACAAAAAAATGTTTGTATTATCCTCCATTCCACCAAAATAGTCCACATTTGAGTCAAATGCTTAATAGATACAATACTCTCGATGAAAATAACCATTATATTCCTCCAATCCACTAAATTTGTCCTATTCTCTTTTTAGGATGTTTCTTTTAACGAACTTCATTTTGAAATTAAGCTAGCAACATCCAAAGAGTCAACTTTACCCTCTAATGGAATAAACGAGTTGGAAACAACCAAAAATTAAATAAACAAAAATTGTCATATGGTTGCTCTCAAGGGTAATTGTGCATCCTTAAGTACTTGACTTTTCAAATAGGAATTGATTGAAATGAAAGGGAGTAATAAAGTTTTTTGGTATATCAACTTAGTTATTTCATATAAAGGTGTAATGATTAAATGACAAGAAAATTTCAAACTTGATTTTTTGAACAAGGAAAAGTAACACTTGGGTATAGGAAGGATTACAACACTGGAACAAGGGACCAAGAAGTTGACATGGGGGTTTATGCCTGGCTAGCCACAAACATGATCAGAATTCTCCTGGGATGTCAAAATTGGAAAATTTTCTAATTCTAGCAAAATAAATTAGAAACTAAAATAATATGATATTACGGTTATTGACTAAGTTTAGGTCTTGAACTAGCCATTAGCTTATTCTTAGTAAGAAGTAATCTTTTCCTTATTCGTAGAAGTAGTGGAGCTGCCATGGTTACCACGACTTCCCCATTTCCCCATTTCCTAACTTCCCCCACTTTTAGTCTTATGATTGTATTCTCTAGTTAGCATGACCAACACCTTATTGAATAATAAGGATATACAAAAAATTGCCCCAAGCCTCCCTCTCTAATCTCTTCCCTTCTTAATTCTTCTCGTAACTTGGTATCGGAGCCGGTTCCAATCATGGATACCCCCGAAAAGACTAATGCAGAGTTTCGTTCAACATTGATGAAGCTTTGACTCGACATGAATCCAATTTTGATCAAATTGATGCTTCTTTGGAAACAGTGCTTACTGAGTTGCAAGCTTTGTGAGCTCCCAGTACTCAGGCCACCCACACCCCGACATCAACCATTTTATCCTTGGGAACACCTCTACCAACACCACTACTAGAGCTATCCACAATTCAATGGAGATGACACTAGTGGCGGGATTTACAAAGCGGGGAAATATTTCAACTTTCAGAACATCAGCCCCAATCAGAGGGTTCAGCTGGCCTCATTCAATTTAAAGGGCATCACCTTGCAATGGCATCGATAGTTCGTGTAATTTCATGGCCCGCAGAGTTGGGACAAGATCACCAAAGTGATTCTTGCTCGTTTTGGTCCAACGGACTACAAGGATCCTTCTGGAGATCTCCCTACTATGGCAACCTATCAAGAAGCCTTCGAAAAGCTCTCTCACCGAGTCGACAGCCTACCTAAGGGCTTCCTTGTTAGGTGTTTTATTGCAGACCTTCGTGATGATATCCACTTAGATGTGAGAATTAAACAACCCAAGACGTTAGGGGATGCCAAAGGAATCACACGGTTGATAGAAGAGCGAAATCAACCGCAGACGGAATCACCTGATTCCACTCATCCCTCCGACTGAAATTCGTAGCACCACAGGAGAATTCCAACTCGGTCCCTGGAATACTTGGTCCTCCACCGGTTCAACATGGAAATGCAAGCCCTAACTCACATGGCTTTCACCAGATTAGGCTAGATAACGTCAAGAGAAAGGATTATGCTTATTACTATGATGAGAAGTTCATCATAGGTCACTGATATGTCAACATAGACAGTTGTTTATGATAGAGGATTGCACATAATCGAGTGTTGGCAAGGATATGCAAACTTCAGTTGAACCGGATTCCCAAGTCTTATCTGTACTTTATCCTTGCTAACAAGGATGATTGAAGGGGAAAGGAATGTTATGGTTATTGACTAAGTTCAACTAGCCATTAGCTTACTGTTAGTAAGAACTAGTCTTTTGCTAATTTGTAGAAGTAGTGGAGCTGCCATGGTTACTGCCACTTCCCCATTTCCCCACTTCCCCACTTTTAGTTTGATGATTGTATTTTTTGTTGGGATGCTAGTTACAAAGCCATTCTTGCAGGAGATAACTAGCAAATTTGACGCAAAATTTATTTTAACCAGTGCTTCATGTGCAAGGGGAGCAATGAGAGCGTTGCTTTATTGTCCAATGGCGATGGTTCTGTGGAATTTGATCTTCGGGTTGTTCAGACAATAGGGGTAATGCCCAGATCAGTTAAAGAACTTTTCCTAAGTTGGTCATTGTATAAACGGAGGAGGAGAAATTTCATTTGGGAGGCAGCCTGTTTGGGGATCTGTTGGTCTATTTGGAAGGATAAAAATAGAAGGGTTTTCAACAATGAGGAAGGGACTATGGATCAGCTGAAAAACACTCTCCTTTGCACTCTCTTCTTATGGTGTTCCGAGACAGTGGAAACTTCCCTTATTCCCAATTATTCTTGCGTAGATTTTGAAATTCTATTAAACTAGATTAGCTCGGCTTTTGAGTATACTTCTAGTGCACAAAGGATGTGTCACCTGTTTTGAACTAGATTAGCTCGGTTTTTGAGTATACTTCTAGTGCACAAAGGATTAGCTCAGTTTTGAACTAAATTCTATTAAACTAGATTAGCTCGGTTTTTTAGTATACTTCTAGTGCACAAAGGATGCGTCACCTGTTTTGATGCTTTTTGGTATACATTATCTTATTAGTAAAAAATAAAAATAAAAATAAAAATTAAGGATATACAGAAAAATGGCGCAAGTCTCCCTCTCTAATTTCTTCCCATCTTAATTCTACTAGTAACATGTGATCATTTATCACAGATTGCTTGACAGCCATCAATGTAAATGAGGTTCATATATTTCTGCTATCACCTACATTCTAAGTTCTAACGCTTGGACATTGAATATTTTCAAGAAAATGTTTTATACCGAAGTAACCAATGACTAGTGTTGCTCAACTCCCATATGAAGTTGAAAAGCAATATCCTAAATTAAGCCTCAAATCAGGGCCTGACATGCAAATTGGGGAGTGGAATTCAAATGTGATGCATACAGAAAAGCGCTAGAATAGTCGAGCTATTTCAGTTCACAGACAGTTGCTGGCAGGTTATAACAGAAGGGCATATACCAAATTAATCATATTTAACATCTCTACCGCTCCACTAGGTTAAGAAATTCATCTTGAGTTTCTTACAGTTGATTTTCTAATGCAGACAGGTGTTTGTTGAAATTCCTCAAAGGGAACAGTCGGGTCTCATGTTAAGTCCAAATCAAATGGGTTTGATGCTCTATACGGTTAGGAGAGGGAGAGGGAGAGAGAGAGAGAGACCTGGAAGTGGGTCGACGGGAAAAAGACCCCAAACCATTTCTTTGATTTCTCCCTTCCTTTGCAGATTCTCTGTGACGTTGACCGATAGTGTTTTTTTTTTGAAGCAGGGCGTATTATGTACTAGTAGAAGAACCAAAGGAACTGGCGGTCATCGCGTGGCGCCCTTCTTCAAGCGTGGCTCTACGTACGACTTCGTTGCGAAATGCAACCGTTGGATTTGATCTTAAACGCCGATAATTAACGCTATTAATCATACTTTAACAATTTTTTTCTCTTTTATTTAACATTTTAGTGAAAACGGATCTCACCAATGCAAATATTGATTTAATCTTATGTGGTATTTATTACACCACTAAAATAAAATTTGATATAAATAATAAAAGAAAATGGAACAACAAATAAAAGAGTTTTAAAAAAAATATTGACTAGTATGTATTTCACTACTAAAAACGGGTTAATTACCGACGGAGTTTTCCGTCAATAAATACCGACAGAATCTTAACTATTACTAACAGATTTTCGTTAGTAAATAGGCGTCATATTTACTGACGGACATTCCGTCGGTAATTCAAAAAGTTTCGTCAGCAAAACAAAAAAGTTTGTCAATAAATTCAATGGAAAATAGCGTTATATTTACCAACGAACATCCCGTCAGTAATTTCCACTAATTACCGATAGATAATGTATGTCAGTAATTACTAACGGAGGTTTCCGTCAGCGATTACAAAATAAAAAATAAACTCTGTATCACAAATATCAGTATTCTCTCTTCGCAAATATCAGGATGCTCTCACAATCTCTCTTCACAATACCCCAGCCCGCCATCGACGCCCTCACCGCAGCCACCGCGCACACTCCTTCCGTTCGCTGATAAGAACAGAAAATGAAAGAGAAACTGGAAAGAATAATTAGAGTAAGGAGGTGACAACTTTCTTCATTCATACCTTACCCGTAAGAAACAAAGCTATTTAAACAACTGGAAATAAACCAACTAATGGAGAGAAATTTCCGTGCATGATCCCCACTGCAAATAACTACAATTAACTACCACACATTATGGGCCACTAAAAACAAACATGCTGGACACTTAACTTCTTGGGTGTAACTGTACTATAGCCGTAACATGCCATCCCCCATTAATTATCCTTGTCTGCAAGGATAAAGACTGGAGTCATCTTCGGGCACGTGGCATTCGGCGCTCAAGATGAAGAGAGTAGCGCGAGCCAAATGGACGGCACCTATAATCATGTTTTTGATGTAATTAGCGTGTCTGATGCAATCTACGTGATAATAGGGGCGGCTAGCAGTCTTGTAATCAACAGCGGCAATCTTAATGGTAAAACCTTCGGAGGATGAGAGAGGAAACAACCATTGAGAAGAGAGAATCGGAAGGGATCCAACCACTCAGACTCCATTGTATTTCAGTAATTTGAGGTTGGTGTGGTGGCCTACTGGGGCTTTGTGGGCAGTCATGATGGTGGCGGTGGCATTTGTTGGAGAGAAGGGGTTGAGAGATGATAATGGAGGTAAGCTTCGCAAGGCTTGCAACTCAGTTAACACTATTTGCAAGGTTGCATTGATTCGGATGAAAGTAGCTTCGTGCAGAGCCAATGTTTCGTACACGTCTTTACGCAACTTTGCATTTGACTTTCCATGGGCGTCCATCGAACCGAAAACCAGCTCTGACACCAATGATAAGAACAGAAAAGGAAAGAGAAACTGAAGAGAATAATTCGAGTAAGGAGGAGATAACTTTCTTCATTCATACCTTACCCGAAAAAAACAAAGATATTTAAACAATTGGAAATAAACTAACTAATGGAGAGAAAATTCCGTGCATGATCCCCACTACAAATAACTACAATTAACTACCACGCATTATGGGCAACTAACAACAAACATGTTGGACACTTAACTTCTTGGGTGTAACTGTACTATAACCGTAACATTCGCATTCCCTCTGCCTTTAACACTCCCTAAAGCGCTTAGGTACGTCTCTCTCAAACCCTAGATTTCCCCCTCTCATTTTTTCACGGTCGCTCTCAAATTCTTTTCTCAAACTCTTTATTCTCTCTTCCACTCCTCTTCTTCCACTCCTCGCCACCGTCAACCCATTTATACATTTATACTATTTTTATATTTAATTTTTCGCTTTTCCTCAGTCTTTTGCCCTACAAATTTGATTAATGCGAAAATTTATACCCATTTTGAAATGAATTTACTTGTGTTTACCGTGAATTCAAATTTTGGTTCCTTTTTTAAATATTAATCACACCCTCATGTAGAACGTAAAAACTTGACATTATTATTCATAATGTGAATAAATTTGATTTACATGTCATATCCACGACCCTTTTCCACATTTGTATTGAAAAAGTTTTTTCTTTCAAAAATAATATAAATCCTAGGTGGCATATAATTTGTTTCGTATTCACATTAGCATTGGCAATGCTCTTAAAAGCAAATGTGGGTCTGAAAATATATCTTTTAAGTGAAAAGCAGGATACACAATTTACAAATTTCGCTTGTTGTTCCACTTAGGGCCCGTTTGTTGTGGCTGATGGCTTATGACTTATGGCTGATAGCTTAAGCTGATGGCTGAATGACTTGTGACTAATTGCATGATTGACTGTTTGTTACAAATGTTGAAAAACTGTTTATGAGTTGTTATAATTATTTGTTAAAAAAAAAACTTCAAAATAAGTATTCATATTTTTATGTATATTTCATAAAAGGATGAAATGAAGATAATCAAATATTTATTAATGAATAGTTGTCTTCATCTTTGTAGAATGTGTGTGTCCCGGAGGGTGTGATGTGTGCTGGGGTAAAGAGTTAGGCGTGACACGTTGCTATCAAAGAACCTCAAATAGTGTAGGATCGGGGTGGAAGCCAAGACTAATCAAACAAAGAGAAAGCGGGCAAAGGCTGATGCCAGAGAGTTCTCTCTCTAGTACTCACTAGGTTATCAATCAAGTGAATTCTATCAAATGATTATCGATCCTTGAAAATGAGGTTTTCACCTCTATTTATAGTGAATGTTGGATGACACAGGGAATATTCCCATCTAGGTGTCATCGTCCTATTGATCATGCAATGATCATAAGACAAGTGTCCCATAAGTGGGGACCACAATCAGCTCTTTTTCTCTTAGTGATCAGGTCACACGCGTCGCACGTGCGTGGTATCGCACGAGTACACTTCAGCCACCAAACCAATAACCCCGAGGTTCCCAAAAACCGGCTCGATCTTTTAAGGGTTCATGGACCCTAGACCTGCCGTTGCACTTAAAGTAAATCACCCAGTAGTGCCATAAGCCAGGTCATCGTTGACGGATGTAAGTGCTAGCGGTAAGCTGTTGCCCGGCCCCTTACCTTAGGCATAGAGTTAATTCCTTTGAACCCTAATATTCAGAGATCGGGGCTCTAGGGCCAACTCGATTCTCATAGGGTCAGGCAAGATGTCATCCTGATGGAGCGTTTCGACATTCGGCCAGTTTGCTCGTGGAGACCATTAATAAAACCGGGGTGCGGCTGTAGAGGTCTGGGCATCATTACCCTTAGGCTAAAAGCACTCTACCTCGACCCCCCTTTAGGCTATTTCCCGGAGCCTAGTATGTTCTCGTACGATAGGTCTTAGTTCGGGGAAACTAGGTAATTACGTGGCAATCGCCTAGAGTGACGTGGCATAATCCCTACTACAATCTTAAAAAAAAAAAAAAAAAAAAAAAAAAAACCCAAAAAAACATAAAATTTTGGCTTTTTGGCTTTGGGTTTTCAATGCTTAAAGGGTGTTGTACCTTACTTATTGGCTTTTGGCTTATTAGCTGAAACAAATACTCTAAATATGACTTTTCAAAAACCAAAAGTCATTCCAAATAAGCTGCAACAAACAACACTTAGTATAATTAGTAACGAATAACGAATAAAGCTACTCGTGTTGGGCGCTCCTATTCGGTTTGATTAAAAAAACTTATTTGGAATTAGTTTGTGAAATGATCAAATTAATCGCAAATATAATTTCAAGTTTCTTGGACAATTAAGCTAACTCTAATCTTACAACATGATAGTTCTATTGGATACACAGAGCTACTTGAGCTTAACTTAGTTAAAAGCTTGTTTGAAATTGATTTGAGATTAAACTATGCTAAACTTGAACACTTTGTCAAGTTTGATAATATCTATACATATATATAAGGAGAGGAGCAAGATTTAAAAAGTTTTCGTCAAAAGTGACTTTCCAAATTTAGAAACACTTCTAATTTATATATAAGCGTCTTTTTACATTGGAAATTAAAAATATAAAATGTTATTATTATGGTTGATTTGATAAATGATTTCAAAACCTCTTCACATTCTTATTTAGTACATTAAAGAAAATATGCATAGTAGAAACATGAGAGATAACAAAACCAAGTTTTTTTTGTCAATTTCTTTGCATCAATATCCAGGTTAAGAAAAATAAATATGAAATAAAACAATGATTTTGAAACTAAATAATATACATACACTTTGAAGTAAAACTAATTCACAGACAATCAATTAATAATAATACCAAGATCTGACAATTTTTTCTCTTTTTCATCATAACCAAAGTTATTATTGTAAAATAAATCTATAAATCAAGATAGGACCAAATTTTTTTACAGCTAGCTACAGGTAAAAAAATGGAAACCCGATAATTTTTTTTAGTTACTTATACATGTTAAAAAATTCAGATATAAAAAAAGTGATGATGATGAAATTAATCAACATTCAAATCAAATTTGTTTGTTAGTCGAACAAAATCACGAATTAAATTTAATAAACGAGTTTTGAAGTTAAACAAAGTTTTTGAAATATTTTTGAAAATATGAACATACCAACAAGTTTCCGGTAAGTCGGTGGTCATAGCTTCCGTTGTCGGACTTTCTTTAGCTTCCGTTGGTAATATTTTTGGAAATATGAACATACCACCTTGGGGTTCGTCATCGCTACAAAAAATGCGTAATTTTTTTTTACAATGTGTAGTAAAACTAAGGTAAAAGTGTTTTCTTTTCGTTTATATACATCAACTAAAACAACGTGGTTTTATGAATGTTTACCGGGTCGTGGTCCAAAAGTTATCCATATCACGGTTTAAACCAAATTTTCCGATGTCTATCCATCGATCGTTTGAATTTTTGGTTTATTTTCCTTGATCTATCTCCTACATTTTATTTTCCTTGGTTATATACTATTTTAATTATTATTTCTTTATGTTTGATTTTCAAATTTAACCATAATACTTGAATTATTTTGTAAAAATTACCAATTTTGAAAAATATAGTTTTTAAGGTTTTATGACAAAACATGTTAGTATATCACAAACAATTTGCCATTTGTTTGATATTATATGTGCTATCAATTTTTTTAAACGTTAATGCAACTTTTATTTATATATATTTATTTGTATATATTTTAATATCATTTTTTAATACGGAAAACACATAAGTGAATTTAAATATTGTTGAGACACTAGAGTAGATAACGAGAGAAAATGAACCTTAATTCCATTGTTTAGAATTGGAATTATGGGCTTCAATGTAAATTTTATTTTTTATATTCAGAAAAAATATTAGAATTTGAATTGAACCAAAATTCTTAATATTTTTATTCTATAAATTGATTTTTTTCTCCAAATGTAAAACATTTTTAAATCTAAAGACTATTGATATTATTTTTAAATCATTGTCTAACATAAGACTCCATTTAAAAACATGTTTTTATTTATCATAAGTTGTATGCAGCTTTGTCTAGAATTACTAGGTGATATTTATAGTTATAATAGTCTTACATGTTAAAAGAAAATTATTGTGTTTAAGCTCAAAAGTTTGTGATACATATGAACCAACTATGAACATGGTTGGACAACGTAAATTAAAGTTCAATGAATCTTGTTGGTTTTAATGATACATATGAATTATAAATATTGAAATTGGACACCACACAATTAGGGCTGGCAAAAGTCTCGTTTTTCCCGACCTGTCATGACGCCCGACCCGATTCCGTCCTGACATTTCCCGATCTCGTCCCGACATTTCCTGATCCCAACAAATCCCGATCTCGATTTTGTCGGGATTTTTCACGTCCCGACATATTTCGGGACGATATTCGGGATAATTATCAATCCCGTCGGGATTCCCGAATCCCGACCTGTCCCGACTAATTTTTTTATTTTTTTAATATTTTTATATTTTTTATATTTTTATATTTTTATATTTTATATTTTATATTTTATATTTTATATATTTTATATATTTTATTTTATAAATATTGTGAGTGTTATATAATGTTTATTTTTTGTTTGCTAAAATTACTTAATGATGTTTGCTAAATTTATTTTCATAATTAATATTGTGGTTTTTTTTTGTCTATCATTTTTCTGCGCTCAGTGTAGCTCTTTTCCTGCGAGTGAGGGGTGCATTTTGTTCATAATGACATATTCAGCAATATTTACCATTAAGTAAATATTCAAGCATATTTTGTAAATATACAGTTTGAAATCTTAATTATGATGGAGACATTTTAAAAATATTTTAGTGTTAGAAAATATTGTTCATAAATATTATAGTCGGGATTACGAGATTTTTATATCCCGAACTGTCGGAATCCCGATTCGTCGGATCCCGACACTAATCAAAAATGAGATCGGGAAGGAAATTGAAATCCCGAAATCTATCGGAATAGGATCGGGATGAAGGGTATCGGGACGGTCCCGTCCCGATTCCACCCCTACACACAACCCATATATGGTTAAAGACTCCTTTAATCTCACTATATTAGTCATTCAGATGGATACTCGAGTTAAAAGCTCGTTTGAAATTGGTTTGAGATTAAACTAAACAAAGTACACTTTTGAATGTTGTAGTGTTCGGTTCGACTTAGCTCTTTTTCATCTCAAGTATTTAATTGGTATTTAATTATAATTATATTTGGGTGCGGTTTATTGTTTTGTGTTATATCTTTTGTGTTTTTGAATTATTCTAAAATAATTTGTTCATATTTTTATGTATTTTGTGCATCATATAGGTATCTTGAAAATATTTGAGGTTTTAAGTCTCAACATATTCAAATGGAGGCAAAAATCGAAAAAAAAATTTGAAGTTGGTAAAAGGTTGAAGTTGATTTAGGATCTAATCCAAATGAGAAGCATGAGAGCACCTACAATGGAGGAGCATGGTGGAGCCGAGTGGGATTCTTTTATCCAATGAGGGAGCAAGGTGTAGCTTAGAATAAGTTTTTTACATTTTGGTAGCTTGTAATTGCTAGGGAGCAACAAGCTTTTTTTTTTTCTCAAAAAGTGTATTTTTTTTCTTGTTTTTGGTCATTTTTTATAAAAATAAAATTATTTTTATCTTTTTAAAATGTACATATTTTTATCTATAAAAGAGGGTTGGTTCGTTTCATTTGGACATCAAATTAAATTTTCTACAATTGCATAAATAATAATATTTATTATTAAGATAAAGATGATGAGGTATGTAAAATTATTGAAGTTTATGTGGGTTTTTTGTTTGATAGCTTAAAGTAGCTTAAGGATGTTTTTTAATGATGTGGGTAGCTTGGTGAGCAACATTTTCTCCCCATTGTACATGCTGTGAGAGTATTGGGTTTTCGGTAACCTACTTATGAAGACTAGGGGCACTGAAGTAACTTATGAAAATACAAGGGTTGCGGCACAAATTTCCGTAACCACTACTCCCTCATTTTTGCGTTGCCTTTCTCCAAGCGGTCACGACGTCACGTCGCCCATCGACGTCTTAGCACTCAGCAGCTTTGATTCTTTGGCTTTGAGTTTAAACTTCATTTTGTTTTTGACACTTTTCACCCCTGGGCTTAAGAGTATTATTGTTGAACTGCAATTGATATACAGAGAAGATAAGATGAACTGAATATGTGATTGAATTGATTGACTTGAATAAAAGGATTACATGAGAGGAGTATTTATACTACATATAATCCTGGAAGACAGAGGAATACTAATCCTGGAAGAAAAAAGAAAGATAACTAACTTAACTTAACTACTAATATACTTCCTTAGTTTAACCTCCTAGCTTTTGATTACTACAACTAGGTCCCTTAACAATTCCAGCTATGACTGATCCTTGCTAAACCTTTTTTGGACTAGGCTGTCTTGATTCTTGATACTCATCATCCCCCCTCAAGTTGAGAGGGGAAAATAGATTTTGAACCTTCAACTTGGACAGAAGATGAAAAAATTGAGGAGAAGGTAAGGCTTTGGTAAACAAATCTGCAGGCTGTTCTAAGGATGAGATGTGAGGAGCAGCAATGAGCCCTTAATGTAGCATTCCCCTAATCACATGACAGTCAATGTCAATGTGTTTAGTCCTTTCATGGAACACTGGATTAGTAGCTATATATTGAGTTGCTTTGTTGTCACAGTAAAGGGGTATAGGTAGTTGAGATTGAATATGAAAATCAAGTAGGAGAGCAAGTAACCATTTTAATTCACAGCATGAGTTAGCCATACTCATGCATTTAGCTTCTGCAGAGGATCTACTAACAGTAGATTGTTTCTTGCATTTCCATGAAATTAAAGAATCATCTAGGAAGATGCAGAATCCTGATATGGATCTTCTTGTGATTGGGAAGGAGGCCCAGTCAGAGTCACAATAGTCTTTGAGGGAAAGATAACAGGTGGTCTTGAAGTGTAATCCTTGACCAGGACTGCCTTTGAGGTATTTAACAAGTCTCAAGGCGGTTGCCGTGATCGAGGTAGGTTTGGCCGAGGCCGGCGAGAACTTGGACTCATAGGCAATGTCTGGTCTTGAGATTGTGAGGTAAATTAGTCTGCCAACAAGTCTTCTGTAGGGTGCAGCATCACGAAGCAGAGGGCTAGTACTGGCTGCAAGTTTGTGATTAACTTCAATGGGGGTTCTAGCTGGTTTGGCATTCAGAAGTTTAGTGTCAGAGATGATTTCCATTATGTATTTCCTTTGGTGTAGATATATACCAATATTGTCTCTAGTAACCTCTGGTCCAAGAAAGTATTGAAGGCGACCAAAGTCTTTGACATGAAACTGAGAGTGAAGATAACTTTTAACTTCTGATAGTAGACTTGTACTGGAACCTGTGAGAAGTATATCATCTACATATACTAATATGACCACAAAGCTTTTTTCAGTGTTTAGTGTAAAGAGTGAATGATCATTGGGAGACTGTTTGAATCCAAAATGAAGAAGGGTTGTAGAAAATTTGGCAAACCATTGTCTAGGTGCCTGCTTCAAACCATATAGGGATTTGTGAAGCTTACAAACAACAAGAGTGTTGGACTGAGGTAAGGAATGAGAAAAACCAGGAGGTAACTGCATATAGACTTCTTCTTGTAATTTTCCATGTAGAAAGGCATTGGAGACATCCATTTGAAGTAGGGGCCATTGTTTGACAGAAGCAATAGAAAAAAGAACTCTAACATATGTCATCTTAGCCATAGGAGCAAAAGTTTCAAAATAATCATCCCCTTTCAGTCTGAGTGAATCCCTTTGCAACAAGTCTTGCTTTGTACTTGTCAATAGACCCATCAGAATTGTGCTTTATTTTAAAAATTCATTTGCAGCCCACAGCATGTTTGTGAGGAGGTAAGTATTGAACAGACCAGGTTTTGTTTATCTCCAGGGCTTGGAGTTCTGATGCCATAGCCTGACACCAAAGGGGGTCTTTTACTGCCTGGTGATAGTGCTTTGGTGCAGAAGTAGCATAGATGTTACAGACATATGTGTGATAGGAAGGAGATAGGTTAGCAAGAGAGTAATAGTTGGACATAGGATAAGGAGTAGAGCTGGAGGCAGGTTGATGGAGAGTGGAGGGTAAACCTGTGAAGTCTTTGAACTTGGATGGAATGGCTTTCTGTCTTTGAGGTCCTGGTGGAATTGGTGAGTGAAGAGAATAAGGCATGGGAGAAGGATCAAGATTTAGAGGATGAGGTGTCTCATGAGAAGAGCTAGATGTTGGGAAGAGGTGATCTTCACAAACATGTTCAGAGGTAAGATTTGGGAATATAGGTAGGGGATTGGTTAGAGTCGACTCTGTTTTGAAAGGAAATACAGACTCATAGAAAATCACATCCCTACTATAGGCTATTTGGTGAGTAAGGAGATTGTAGACTTTGTAAGCTTTCTTGTTGGGAGGATAACCAAGGAAGACACATCTTTGGGCCCTTAGAAAGAACTTATCTATTATGAGAGGCAGTTGAGACATAGCAGAGACATCCCAGAGTTTTCAAGTGATTGTATTCAGGTAGGGTGCCAAACAAAGTTTTAAAAGGAGTTTTAAATTTGAGAACAGAGTTGGGGAGTCTATTGATGATGTAAGTAGCTGTGAGCAGACAGTCACCCCATAATTTGATAGGGAGACCAGATTAAAACCTGAGAGCTCTAGCCAATTCCAGAAGATGTCTGTGTTTCTTTTCTGCTCTGCCATTCTGTTGAGGGGTGTCAATGCAAGAGCTATGGTGCTGGATGCCAAGAGATTGAAGAAGAGGACTAAGAGTGGTGTTGAAGAATTCAGTTCCATTGTCCGTTCTCAGTTGTTTGACAGATATATTGAATTGAGTTTTGATCATAGAAAAGAAGGTTTGTAGAACTTGCCATACATGAGCTTTTGATTTAAGTAAGAATGTCCAGGTCAATCTTGAGAAGTCATCCACAATGGTGATGAAGGAGTTGCATCCATCATAAGTGACCTGCCTGTAAGGTCCCCACAGATCACAATGAAGAAGATTAAACATAGAGGAGTTATGGGATTGGCTTATGGGAAAGGGTTGTCTAGTTTGTCTAGCCATATGACAAGTATCACAGCATAGATTAGTTTTGGAATTGAGAGTGTATTCTATTGACTTAATATGCTTCATGGATGATAGAGGGGCATGGCCAAGTCTTGTGTGCCACAGATACACTTTATCAAGAGGATTGGTGAATATGTGATCATTTGTAGAGGTATTGAAAGAAGCTGCAGAAGGAGGAGAGCCATAAATATAGAATTTGTATAGGTTACCACTTAGTCTGCCAATCTCCTTGTTTTCCTGGTTGTTCTGATTCTGAAGCAAACAAGAAGTTCCAAAGAATACAAGGTTGCAGCTAGTGTCAATAGTTAATTTACTGCCAGGTATCAGGTTGAACTGGAAAGTAGGTACATAGAAGACATTGTGAAGAACAATGTCTTTAGATAGTCTTACAGATCCTTTATGAGTTATAGTAGAGGTTTTTCTATTGGGCAAGTAAATCACAGAGTTAATGGGGACAGGGTTAACAAGTAGATCAAAACAGACAGTGATATGATCACTTCCTCCTGTGTCTATAATCCATTCATGAGAGGCAGGCTTATGTCTGGCTAAGGATATAGGGTCAATAGTGAAGTCCATACCTGCCAAATGGACCTCAGGATTGTCTAGGTTGGTAGAAGAGTTGGTGTTGTTGAGAAGAGTTATCAGTTGATGATATTGTTCAGGTGTAAAGATACCTGAGTTAGTATTACTGTTGATTGCAGTATCTGTGGTAGACTTGTGATTTTCCAGAGTAGAGGCATTAGCAGCAATACCAGTCTGACTGTTGAATTTTTTTTAGGCATCCTTGAAAGATCATGTTTCACTCCATATAGAGGATGTTTTTCAGGGAACTCATGAAGATAGAAGCACTTATCCTTAGGATGGGAATTACCATGACATAAATCACAAAAGAATTTTCCTCTTTGCTGGTTACTTGTTGTATTCCTGCCCTTTGTATATTTGTTGTAGCTATTGCTGGAAGAGGGATTGTTTTTGCTCATCAAGGCAGTGCGAGTGCTATCAAGGTTAATGTTGATTCCTAATTCTAGATTTGGTTGAGTCATCCTCTGATTCTAGTGTACAGTGGCTAAAAGGTCTGCGTACCGATTAGTGTGGCAACTGCCTTAGAATCAATTTGTTTAGAACTGTTTAAGTGTTAGTCTAGGCGCGGTTTTGCAAAGCTTCTACAAGACCTTGAAAGACCGAGACTTTGAAGTCCGCTCGAGACCGAAAATCAAATTGGTCAAATCACAAGATAATGACACGTGTACACCTATTTGATATTTTCGAAAATATCTAGTCATTATGTCTTCATCAGATTTCACTTTCAAGAAGTCAACTCTGCATGCTGACAATTGTTGATCGCCTCGAATCTCGAAGATCGAAGACATTACCCGCTTTTGGCTAAGAAGACTTTCCAAGCCGCAGAGCTCTGCAACCGATACCTTACTCAAATGGGAATGTCCTCTCGCACACCGCATCACCGATGACCGTGGCGTTACATCTTCCAAAGCGCCGATTGCATTCAATGCAAAGAACGTTGGACACAGCTTCACCTGCCTCACCAACGGTCCATAGATCTCTTCTAGTATTTATTCAAGTCTTGAAGATCGAAGAACAACTCTTGCGCATTAAAACTCTCAAGCTTCATCTTGATACTCAAGCATTCAAGAGATCAAAGGACAAAGACTAACAGCTTCATCAAACTTTCAAGTCAGCAGATCTACCATCTTAAATTCGTTCACTTCATTTAGTTTGTCTTTAAACTGTTCTTTAATTATGCACATGAAGAGAACATTTAATCATTGAGTGTCTCTCTCACCTTTATACACTTGGTTAAAAACCCATTTTGTACACGATCCATTAGTGATCTTACTCATAAACCTAGTGGATAAACAAGTGCACTTTTAAAATCCAAAGCTAACCACTTTGGTAGTGGATGTAGTACTATTCACAGTACTAACCACTTCAAATTCCTGTGTGCTGTTCAAACTGTTCTTATCATTCTCTATAACTGTTGGTGCTTAATTGCTTCATAATCTGTACTACTTTATCAGCACTCTTTATAGTTCAGATTCTATCTTGTTTCCGCTGCCTTAACACTTCTATTCAAACCTTTCAAAAATCTTTAAGAAGTGTTTAAGAAAAGTTTTGCTAAAAACACAACTAGGCTATTCAACCCCCCCCTTCTAGCCTAGATTGAGCCTATTTTGGGACCAACAATTGGTATCAGAGCTTAATTCTTTGAAAAATTATTTTTCCAAGCTTAACCTCTTGAGAATAGATCCTATGGCTCACTATATCCGCCTACTTCAAATACCACGTCCCCAATATTGGACGAAGGTCACTAAGTATGGAAAGATAAAGTTATGAGATATATGAACTCTATTGATAATCGGTTGTGGCAATGTGTTCTAACAGGTCCTTACATTCCAATGAAACCCAACCTACTTGCCGGTAGCTGGTCCTCCCGAGATACCTAAATCCATGAACGAATGGGCAGACGAAGAAAGGAGGCTCGTTGAACTCGACAGAAGGTTTATTCATATTATATCCTACTGTCGACACAAGCACATATCAACAGATCATCAGATGCAAAACTGCCAAGGAGATGTGGGAAGCTTTGGTGGAATACCTTGAAGGAGATCTACCCACCAGAGACAACATGAAGTACAACTACATTCAACAATTCGATTCATTCAGAAAAGATCCTAAGGAGACTCTCCGGCAAGCCTACGACAGATTTTGTGAGGTAGTAAACAGCTGCTACTCTTTAGGAAAGGAATATAGTGTTAAAGAGGTAAATATGAGATTTTTAGCTTCTTTAGGAAGTTTGTGGCATGTTAAACCATCGCAATAAAAGAGTCCAAAGACTTGAACTCCATGCACCTCTTTAAGTTTGTATGAAGTTCAAGTGCCTATGAGCAAGAATTACTTCAAGCTCAAGAACAGACAAACATTTTAAACTTCCTTCTTTTTTCCGCTATCTCGTGAAATTCCCGCCAAGAAAATAAACCATCTACTTCTTCAAATGAGAATGAAATCCTTCTCGATGAACAATTTGCTATGTTCGCTAAGAAATTTCAAAAGTTCTCAAAATTTAACAAAAAGAAAGAAACCAAATAGACTTTTTAGAAAGTCTGCCGAAACTCACACAACAATGAGTTGGTTTGCTACAATTGCAGAAGCTCGGTCACTTTGCTTCTAAATGTCCTAAGCCAAAATATGAAGCTACAAAAGAAGACCATCTAAATCATTTTCTAAACATAGAGGTCTTCTGGCTGAGGACTTAGAAGAAAACCAAGTATCCACTTGGTTTGAAACCGATTCGATGAGGATGATAGTGATGACTCACCCGAGCAGCACATACATTTGCCCTCGTTGCTCTAGAGTCACCTCCCACCTATGACTCGTGATAGTGAAGTTAAATACTCTCCTTTTCAAGCTAACATAGAACAATCTCCTCGAAGAGCCTTCAAAAGAAGAAATCTCAAGGATGCTCAAGACATGCTAGAGGAATTCAATGAATTTAGAAAGGCCTATGTTAAGTTAGCTAAAAGTCATGAGAAGCTGAACTGAGAAATCCATGCCGAAGCCGAGTTAAAACTCTCCATGGAGTCCAAACAGAAAGTATCAAGTTAAAAAGAAGAGAACAAGTTTCTCAATGAAAAGGTTGCTTGCCTTATTGATCATGCCAAAGAGTTATTTCTGCCGAGAAAGAAGAGTTGCAAAAACCATTAACTCATGGAATAACTCAACGGCAATCTTTGATCAAATTTCTGGAGATCGAAGCCCTCAACGTATAAATCTGGCTAGGATTCTCTAATAACATTTTCTGTGCAACCTCAACAAGAAAATGAACATTTTATGTTGAATGTAATATTATTCCCTGCATATCGAAACCTAACAAGGGTAAAGAAGGAATTGGCTACTACCGCTACTCCTTATAAATACCCTAAGGTTCAAATTATCAAAAACAAGGAAGCTTTGAAAGCAAACAATCATCCGCCAAGATAAATCGCTAGGTGGTGCAGACTACTTTAACAACCCTCCACCAAAGACTTCTTTTGTGAAAAGCAAAGGTGCTATTTCAGGCCTACTTAAAAGTCCGCTCAAACCTATCGATTCATCAACAAAGACTATTAGATGGTGATTTCGCTATTATTAATGCTACGATACCAAGCTTAAAGGCAAAATGCATGAGGTATCAAAGTCTACTACCAGAAATTCTTCTCTAAAGCAAAGATCGCCTCTGCACTAAGCCTCATACGCATGTCTCCTAAGTTGTTAACAAGTCTCTAAATCAAAAGGCCTCATGAGAAAAAATGTCAAAAAACCTCAACATCGAGCATGATCATGTAGATTGTATTTCCATCATTGTACATTTTGCAAGTGTTTTGGCCACTTGGTCCATGAATGTCTCATGAAATCCATCATGAAGCTTCGCTGGATCCCTATTCCAAAAAAAAGGCAAGTATGGGTTCCAAAAAATACACTAACCATTTGGACCCATAAGAAAAATAAAAGGGGACCATGATTTTCTTACCCTTACATCTCGTGTGCTTCATGGCTAGCTCAAATTCAGAGAAGAAAGATGTATGGTATCTAGACAAAGGGTTTGCCAAGACACATGATCGAGAATCCCGCCTCTAACATTTCCCTCAAGCCGAAGGCCTCCAGATATCTTCTGAGACAATGCTAAATGAAGAACAATTGGCTATGGATCCATCATTCGAGGAAATCTCTCCATTGGAAAAGTCTCTAGTAGAAGGCTTGAAACATAATCTCCTAAGTATTTCTCCCCACTGTGACAAAGGGCTTATCTCACAATTCTCCTCAAACAGATGTGATATCAAGGATCCACCTCTGCTTCAACCTTGTTACTGGACATAGACAAGGGAATATCTATGTGATAGATTTGAATGTCTACGGTAAGGTCAAGCTAATCTATGTCTTGTGGCAAACCTCTCAAGACAAAAGTCTGTGGCATAAAGACTCAAATAACTTGAACTTGAATCAAAGTATCCGGCCAAGCTATCCAAAGAAGGTCTAGTTAAAGGATTACCAAAGGTCTCTACCGATCATGATCGTGCATGTAAAGCCTGTCAACGGGGAAAGCTTTCAAAAACATCCTTCAAAAGCAAACCAGACTCTCAACCACGAGACCTCTTCAACTACTTCACATGGATCTCTTCGGACCGGCCACTACTATCGCCATTATGGTGGTCACGCATACACGCTTGTAGTAGTGGACGATTATACAGTATACACTTTGACAGATGATGTCTTCTAAAGATCACACATACGATCTTCTTACAATTTTGTTCCGTAAGATCGCAAACGCAAAACTCGATGAGATCGTTGACGCCTCGATCGCAACAATGGTACCGAAGTTCACAAACAATGGAATAGCAAAAGTACTTTGATGATCACTTATTGGTCACAACTTCTCTCGGCCGGTACCTGACACCACACAGTAATGGTGTTGCGTAAAGGAAAAACGTAACACTTATCGAAACCGCTAAAACTATGCTTCTGAAGCAAAGTTGCTCAAACACTTCTTCGGCGTAAGCCGGCCAACACACCGCTTCACTCGTAACAGATCGTTAATCAACAAATTTCACCGTAAAACACCCTATGAACTTTGGAGAGGTAAAACCCCAAACATTGATTTTTTAAAATCTTCTGCCGCAAATGTTTTGTAGTCTACAATGGTAATGACTACAGAGGCAAATTTGATCATAAAGCCGATGAAGGTGTATTTTTGGTTATGCTTTACACTCGAAAGCTATGGTGGTTTTCAAACAAACGATCATTAAAAATATTTGAATTGCATGTTTCATTTGATGAATTTGATTTATTAGAGCCACATGGCTCCAAATGTTGCTGATGACTTTGTTAATGTTGAGATGCAGTACTCCCAACCATCAACCTCTCAAATACCTAATCCATTAACAAAGAACTCCATCAAATATTCCCTCGACCATCATTTATTATCAAACGGGTCATCAAAGACTTCAACCCCGCCTCAATGAGACTAACCTTTATTTCGAACCCGAAAATCTTATTCCTCAACTCACCTATGAACCAAATTCCGAACACAACACCTCATCAAGACGAATGATCTTCCTTCTAGCCTCCTTCTCGAACTTTGTCCTCGAAGAAAGCCAGAAGAACATCACATTCCCGTTGTCACAAGAACATGTAAAGACCATCCAATCTCAAATCATTGGTGACATTCATGTTGAGTACGAACTGTAAGATCCTCCAAGAATGAATGCATGTTCTGGCCGCATTCGCTTTAAGAAGAGCAAAAGAAGATCGAAGAAGCTCTTTCAAGATCCAAGTTGGTCGGAAGCCATGTAAGAAGAACTTCATACCAACGA
>CM028377.1:116692652-116718627 GCA_013146195.2 Codonopsis lanceolata | reverse complement strand
CAAGTCGGGTGGATGCTATAGCAGGGTTCGAACTCCTAAATTTCATTGATGCATATTCCGGGTATCATCAAGTCAAGATGAACGAGAAGGATAAGGCCCTGACGGCTTTCCGAGCAGCAGGAGGGCTGTATTGCTATAAAATGATGCCATTTGGCTTGAAGAATGCAGGAGTTACATATCAACGAATGGTGAATATGGTCTTCAGCTCGCAGATTGGCAGAAATGTGGAGGTCTACATTGATGATATGGTGGTGAAGACCAAGGGGCAAGATCACACTCTTGACTTGGGAGAAACTTTTGGTAACCTCAGAAAGAATAATATGAAGCTTAACCCGAGCAAGTGTGTGTTCGGGGTGAAAGCGGGCAAGTTTCTGGGGTTCATGGTAACTAAAAGGGGTATAGAGGCCAATCCAGAAAAAATTAAGGCATTAGTCACTATGAAGCTTCCTCGATGTATCAAGGATGTTCAGAAGCTCAACGGTCGAGTTATAGCCCTTGGTCGTTTCATTTCAAAGTCGGTAGAAAGGTGCTTGCCGTTCTTCAAGGTTCTCTGTGGGAACAAGGGGTTTGAGTGGACAGCAGAGTGTCAGAAGGTTTTTGAGCAGCTGGTGGAATATTTGGGGCAACCTCCTCTATTAAGCAGCCCGGTCTTTGGTGAGACTTTGTTTGTGTACCTAGCGGCCACAGAGCAGGCTGTAGCCGCTATGTTAGTTAGGGAAGAATGTAATTTGCAAAAGCCTATTTATTATGTTTCCAAGGCCCTCACCGCGGTGGAGGGACAATATTTTAATGCAGAGAAATTGGCTTATTCGCTTGTTGTTACAGCTCGAAAACTTCGAGCTTATTTTTCAGCACATTCCATCATTGTGTACACGGACACTCCACTCGGGAAAATTTTGCACAAGCCAGATTCCTCTGGTCGCTTACTTACCTGGTCCATCGATATCAAGCTTTGGCAGATTTTGTGGCGGAGACTAGTTTCAAGGACTCGTGCGAGGAGGAGGTTTCGGCCAAGACAGTATCAACAAGTACACTAATTCAAAGGCCCCGGCCAGAGTATTGCTCGGAGTTGCACGTGGATGGTTCGGCCAACAGGTTTGGAAGTGGAGCCGGTCTGGTGTTGGTCCCGCCCGAGCAGGATGTGGAATTTGAAAAGGCATTACGTTTTAAGTTTCCAGCGTCCAATAACCAGGCAGAATACGAAGTCTTGATCGTGGGGCTTGAGCTCGCGCAAGATGTAGGAGTACGAGAGATGATTATTTATTGTGATTCACAGTTGGTCGTGAATCAAGTGAGGGGTGACTATGTTGTCCATCATCCAGTGTTAGTTCGCTATTGTGCTATGGTAAAGGAGATCTTGAAGGACTTTGATTACTGGGAGTTGGTGCGAATAGGTCACGAGGATAATATGCGAGCAGATTATTTATCCAAGATGGCCGAAGACGAGATTCAGTCTCTGGGGTTATGATTGAGTACTTGGAGGTCCCAGTGATAGAAAAGGAGGTGGTTATGGACATTGAGTCGGCCACGAAATGTTGGATAGATGATTTGAAGGCCTGCATCGAACAATGAACCTTTCCCGAGGACAAGACGGAAGCTCTGACCATCCATAAACGGGCTTGTCGATATGTTATTCTAGATAATGTACTTTATCGATGGTCGTATACTAGACCTTTGCTAAGGTGTGTACGACCAGAGATGACCAAGGGCATTTTGGGAGAAGTTCACGAAGGAAAATGTGGAGGGCACCTAGGCCAACGGTCTTTGGCAGAAAAAGTTTTGGCCGCAGGGTTTTATTAGATTACTTTGAGGCGAGATGCAGAAATGTATGTTCGCCGATGTGATAAATGTCAGCGTTATGCCGATGTACCTCGATTACCCTCTACCGAGCAGACTCCAGTGGTGGTATCATGGCCGTTTGATACGTAGGGTATAGACCTCATTGGCCCGTTCCTTTTGGCTCGTTTGAAGTTTAAATACGCAGTGGTGGCTGTTGACTATTTTACTAAATGGGTAGGAGCTAAGCCTTTGGCAACAATTAGCGAGGTCAATGTAATTGACTTCGTGCACGAGCATATATGGTGCCGTTTTGGGGTACCCCGGGCGATAGGATTCGATCACGGGACCCAATTCTCAAAAAAGTTCACAAAGGCATGCGAGCAGATGCGCGTGAAGCATTGGCAGTCATCGGTTGCCTATCCACAGGGTAACGGTCAAGCTGAGGCCGCTAATAAGCAAGTCTTACATGTTCTCAAACGAAATCTTGAAGATAAGGCATGAAGATGGGTGGATGAGTTACCCTCAGCCTTGTGAGCGGTTAGGACAACGGTCAGGGGGCTAACGGGGGAAACGACTTTTTCTATGGCTTATGGATCTGAGGTCATGGAACCAGTGGAGATGTATTTGCCCAATCATAGAGTATCACACTATGATGCCGAAACCAACAGTGTAGCTCGGGCAGCCGATCTTGATCTGTTAGAAGAAAAACGGCTGGAGTCCAAATTGAGAATGGCTAATTACAAACAGCGAGCAAAGGCCCACCATGATAAAAGGGTTCGTGGTCGGTCCTTTGCTGTGGGCGAGTGGGTTCTCCGTAAAATTGAAGCAACATGTCATCGAGAAGAATGGGGGAAGCTTTCTCCTAATTGGGAAGGTCCTTTTCAGATTGTCAGAGTTGTTAAGGAAGGAACCTATATGTTGCGAACAGAGGAAGGCAGCGAGCTGAAACATCCTTGGCATACAGATCATTTGAAGAAGTACTATCGATGATTGACAGCGTACAAACTATTTGTTTTTTTCCCCTGTCTTAAAAGTTGAGGTGAAGTTAATGAGCGTGCATTGGTTATCATTTTTTGATTATTCTGCTTACAACATTTATTTCAGAACTCTATTATACTTTTGGCGGGCAGGGTAGTTTCCTTGCCCGGTGTGAAAGTGTTTGAGTGAGTTAATGTTATCTCGATTATTCTCTTTCTCACAAGCAAGGGGTATCTCTGCTCGTGAAAAAGGGTTGGTGTTCGAGTTAGTTGCTTTGTTGTATGTATAATTTAGTTGAAAACCATATATGCAGTACGTTTCACGCACGGGTACAAACACTAGTAAAGTGATAAAATAGAGTGTCGAACCCACGAGGAAGCAAATTGATTGTTTTTAAAGAATATCACACACGTTGCAATTTTGACTATATCTAGACGATCGAATTTGCGTGGTTAACTAATTAATTCAGCTAAAGCAAGAAAATAAATAAAGCAATATTAAAATGTGATTGATTTCAATGAGAAAGGATCTAGGGTTTTGACTTACAATTGGCTCTTTTGTTGCGATTAAATAAGGGATTACTATTAACGCTATTCTATTGTTGGAAGTCGAGGATTCAAAATTCACCGCTAAGGGCCGTCATTTCATATAATAGTGCTAATTAAAGGTATAAAATCACGGATTTTAGCTACATATGAATTTATCCTAATAATCACTTCCAAAGAACAAAAACCCCAATTGACAATCTTAAGGACAATTTGTAACATTGACTAACTCAACCAAAAGACAACTACATTGTATTTTTGAAAAAAATCAATAAGTAACTTTCATGCCCTAAACAATTTCTAAATTACGTAATAGGTGACCAAATTATTACAAGCATTAAGAGCACAACATAATATCCAAAAATTAGTGAATAACAATTAATAATAATGCCCAAAATAATAGAATCACAACATTCAAGCCAATTTTATATCAAAACCCTAGTTAAATAAATTAGCTAAACCAAATCTTCAATAAAAAACATTATCATTAAAAAAAGAGTAGAGATTAAAGAGTGCAACACTTTTCAATTGAGGAAATGATGAAATCCCAGCTTTTCCTTGGATAACAATGGAGTGAAATGGAGAGAGAGTGGACAATGGAGGCGCTGCCGGCTGCCCTTTGCTGTTGTTTAAGTTCTGCTTCATCTGGTCTGTCGTGCTTTTACTTTTTTGAATTGCCCCCTACTTCTCTCGTTTAGGCTGCTAGGAGATATAATAATTGATGAGTATCAAGAATCAAGACAGCCTAGTCCAAGAAAGGTTCAGCAAGGATCAATCACGGCATGGCTAGAATTGTTAAGGGACCTAGTTGTAGTGATCTGAAGCTAGGAGGTTAAACTAAGGAAGTATATTGATAGTTAAGTTAAGTTAGTTATCTTTCCTTTTTCTTCCAGGATTAGTATTCCCTTGTCTTCCATGATTCTATGTAGTATAAATACTCCTCCCATGTAATCCTTTTATTCAAGTTAATCAATTCAATCACATATTCAGTTCATCCTATTTTCTCTGTATATCAATTGTTGTTCAACATGGTATTAGAGATGTCGATCTTCTAAAATCTTCTTATCACTAAAATATTCTTCTCTATTCTTCCCTGCATCTTCAGTTTCTTCTTTAAAGGTAAAACTCTTTTTTTCCTTTATCATGACTGAAACAAAAAAGAATATTGGTGATCCATCAACCCCTAAAGATAAAGAAAAAAATTACAATTGACATCTATGACTTGCCAGAATCTACTCTTCAACTTCATTTAGGACACCCTTTGTATCTCCACCCCAATGATCATCCAGGCATGAATCTTGTGACTGATGTCCTCAACGATACAAACTTAAGCCAATGGAAAATATCTGTAACCATAGCCTTATCTGCAAAAAACAAAATAGGAATGGTTAATGGCTCCAACATCAGACCTAACATTCAATCCAAATATATTCATGCTTGGGACAGATGCAACAGCATGGTTGTTTCATGGCTTTTGAATTCTGTCAATATAGAAATCAGACAAAGTGTTGTCTACTTTTCTACGGCTTATGAAATCTGGGAAGACATCATAACTAGGTACAACCAGAGTGATGCTCCAAAAATCTTTCAAGTTAGAAATAATATCATGCTATGCTCACAAGGTGGTTTGAGCATAAGTGCTTATTTCACCAAATTCAGAGGTCTTTGGGATGAATTGTCTAACCTTCTGCAGCTACCTAAATGTGCCTGCAATTGTATTTGTGGTGCCATTAAACTACAAGAAGAATATGACCATGTCTTAAAGCTCACCCAATTTCTCATGGGGCTTTCTGATTCCTACACAGATGTAAGAGGTCAAATCTTAAGAATGACCCCTCTACCTTCTATCACCAAGGCTGTATCCATGCTTGCTCAAGAAGAAGGCCAAAGACAACATGTTAACCTTGATAGCACTCGCACTGCCTTGATGAGCAAAAACAATCCCTCTTCCAGCAACAGCTACAACAAATATACAAAGGGCAGGAATACAACAAGTAACCAACAAAGAGGAAAATTATTTTGTGATTTCTGTCATGGTAATTCCCATCCTAAGGATAAGTGCTTCTATCTTCATGGGTTCCCTGAAAAACATCCTTTATATGGAGTGAAACATGATCTCTCAAGGATGCCTAAAAAAATCCAATAGTCAGGCTAGTATTGCTGCTAATGCCTCTACTTTGGAAAATCATAAGTCTACCACAGATACTGCAATTAACAGTAATATAACTCATGTATCTTTACACCTGAACAATATCATCAACTGATAACTCTTCTCAACAACACCAACTCTTCTACCAACCTAGACAATCCTGAGGTCCACTTGGTAGGTATGAACTTCACTATTGACCCTATATCCTTTGCCAGACATAAGCCTGCCTCTCATGAATGGATTATAGACACAGGAGGAAGTGATCATATCACTGTCTGTTTTGATCTACTTGTTAACCATGTCCCCATTAACTCTGTGATTTACTTGCCCAATGGAAAAACCTCTACTATAACTCATAAAGGATCTGTAAGACTATCCAAAGGCATTGTTCTTCACAATGTCTTCTATGTACCTACTTTCCAGTTCAACCTGATATCTGGCAGTAAATTAACTATTGACACTAGTTGCACCCTTGTATTCTTTGGAACTTCTTGTTTGCTTCAGAATCAGAACAACCGGGAAAACAAGGAGATTGGCAGACTAAGTGGTAACCTATACAAATTCTATATTCCTGGCTCTCCTCCTTTTGCAGCTGTGGGTTCCCGGGAAACGTGCTCCCGCGCCCCGCGCGCCCTTGGATAGGGGTGCGCGTAAGTGCGGATGCGATGACATCCACTGCTCCCGTTCCAGCCTCCCTTGTTTAGGGGATGACGAAATCAAAAGTGCGGGAGGAGTGCTGTCGGAATAGCGCGTTGAAATGCGCCTCGGTTGCCTTTAGTGGATTTTGATCCAATATGAGAGCTTTGGATTTTCTATGTCAAGTTATCCCTTTTTTAGGGGATACCAGGATATAGGAAAACATCACCTTTCCATTCCCATCCTCTCTTGTTTAGGGAGAACGTGAAAGTGCAAAGAAAGATGTTGCGCCCCACTATGGATTTTATGAAAATAGCCTTATGGCCTATTTTGGATCACTATGAGTGCTTTGGGTTTTCTACGCCAAGTTATCCCTTGTTTAGGGATACCGAACATAGGAATACATCACCTTTCCATTCTCATTCTCCCTTTTTTAGGGAGAACGTGAAAGTGCAAAGAAAGATGTTGCGAGGCCCCACCGATCCAAAATGTTTTAGAGTCGCCATCTTTATTTTAAGGCAAAAATAAAGCAAAACCTAAAAAGAAAACCGAGATAGAGAAAACGGGTTCGGAGGCTAAGTTACGAGTTGGGAAGGTGCTAGGCACCCAACTCGCCCTTTCGGTCTCAAAACGGTTTTTGGCTAAAGTATGTTTTTTGTTATATTTATTTAACAGATAAATAAAGCATTGACTGCCTACAAATACATCCATTACATCTATATTATTTACGGACTTGCAACAATCTCTTTTACAAACAATTACAAATATACTTGAAAATATTTGGCCATTATAATGACTACATTTAGTATTATTTCCTAACAAAATCCGGGCAAAGACATAGCGCTTATATATTTACATTAGGCAGGATAGGAAATACTACTGTTACAAACCAAGACTTTAATGAATAAATAAAACAAATAATTACAAATACATCTGAAAACATTTGGCCATAATAACGGCTACATTTAGTACTATTTCCTAATTAAATCCAAAGCACAACCGCTATATGACTACATTGGGCGGATTGGAAATAATACTATTACAAAATAAAAATGAAAGACTTTAAAATAAACTTACAGACAGCCTAGGGTGTGCTCGCTCTGTCCCTCGGGGAGAGAGAGTCTTTTGTTGTTGTTGTTGTTGTTGTTGTTGTTGTGTGTTGTGTGAATTTGGGCAGCGTGACTGCTTCTGAAAGTTACTTTTTGGCCTCGGGATCGGGCGGGAATGCTGTTTGTGTTTGGTTGTTTGTTGGCTTGAGGTAGGTGAAATCGAGGCGGAGTAACGACTTACTCTTGGTCGATTTGGCCTTTTAAATCGAGCGAGCAACTACTCTATCCACGATTTTTAGGCCAGGGAAAAAAGGGTGGATACCTAGGCTGGGGGGCTAAGGTACACTTCTGGTTGGATTTGTGTTTGGCGGAGGTTTGGCGGGGTTTCGAGGCTTTGGAGGTGATCTCTCACTATTTATTTCTTAACGTAACGAGGGGCCTTGAGAGAAATTTTCTTGATGAATATGCATTTGAAATGAGGAGCCGGATGCCTCTATTTATAGGAGGAAATAGGGACATCGCTGTAATTAAATTTTTCTCTCTGCGCATCAAACGATGGTACACTGCGCTGAACGAGTTGTGAAATGCGGCAAGTTTGCGCTGAACAGTTCACAGAGAAGCAAGATTGGGCGCCATGCCTCCTTGGTTTGGGCGCCATGCCCAAACCCTTATATAGCCATGCCCAAACTTCAAACTTGGCTCATTTTTAACACTTTAGTCCCTGCAATTTGTCCTTTTGCGCATCCTGCTTTGTTCTTTTGCACTTTTGACCCTGTAACTTGACATTTGTTAATGTTTTAACAGATCTTGATATTTTATGTCATGTCACATTTCAGAGGTACGAAATTGGGGTGTCTACAGCAGCTTCTTTCAATACCTCTACAAATGATCACATATTCACCAATCCTCTTAATAAAGTGTATCTATGGCACACAAGACTTGGCCATGCCCCTCTATCATCCATGAAGCGTATTAAGTCAATAGAATACACTCTCAATTCCAAAACTAATCTATGTTGTGATACTTGTCATATGACCAGACAAACTAGACAACCCTTTCCCTTAAGCCAATCCCACAACTCCTCCATGTTTAATCTTTTTCATTGTGATCTATGGGGACCTTACAGGCAGGTCACTTATGATGGATGCAACTCCTTCATCACCATTGTGGATGACTTCTCAAGATTGACCTGGACATTCTTACTTAAATCAAAAGCTCATGTATGGCAAGTTATACAAACCTTCTTTTCTATGATCAAAACTCAATTCAATATATCTGTCAAACAACCGAGAACAGACAATGGAACTGAATTTTTCAACACCACTCTTAGTCCTCTTCTTCAATCTTTTGGCATCCAGCACCATAGCTCTTGCATTGACACCCCTCAACAGAATGGTAGAGCAGAAAAGAAACACAGGCATCTTCTGGAATTGGCTAGAGCTCTCAGGTTTCAATCTAGTCTCCCTATCAAATTATGGGGTGCCTGTCTGCTCACAGCTACTTACATCATCAATAAATTCCCCAACTCTGTTCTCAAATTTAAAACTCCTTTTGAAACTTTTTTGGCACCCTACCTGAATACAATCACTTGAAAACTCTGGGATGTCTCTACTATGTCTCAACTGCTTCTTATAATAGAGATAAGTTCTTTCCAAGGGCCCAAAGACGTGTCTTCCTTGGTTATCCTCCCAACAAGAAAGCTTACAAAGTCTACAATCTCCTTACTCACCAAATAGCCTATAGTAGGGATGTGATTTTCTATGAGTCTGTATTTTCTTTCAAAACAGAGTCAACTCCAACCAATCCCTTACCTATATTCCCAAATCTTACCTCTGAACCTGTTTGTGAAGATCACCTCTTCCCAACATCTAACCCTTCTCATGAGACACCTCCTCCTCTAAATCTTGATCCTTCTCCCATGCCTGATTCTCTTCACTCACCAATTCCACCAGGGCCTCAAAGACAGAAAGCCATTCCCTCCAAGTTCAAAGACTTCACAGGTTTACCCTCCACTCTCCATCAACCTGCCACCAGCTCTACTCCTTATCCTATATCCAACTATTGCTCTCTTGCTAACCTATCTCCTTCGTATCACACATATGTCTGTAACATCTATGCTACTTCTGCACCAAAGCACTATCACTAGGAAGTAAAAGGCCCCCTTTGGTGTTAGGCTATGGCATCAGAACTCCAAGCCCTGGAGATAAACAAAACCTGGTCTATTCAATACTTACCTCCTCACAAACATGCTGTGGGCTGCAAATGGATTTTTAAAATCAAGCACAATGCTGATGGGTCTATTGATAAGTACAAAGCAAGACTTGTTGCAAAGGGATTCACTCAGACTGAAGGGGATGATTATTTTGAAACTTTTGCTCCTATGGCTAAGATGACATATGTTAGAGTTTTTCTTTGTATTGCTTCTATCAAACAATGGCCCCTACTTCCAATAGATGTCTCCAATGCCTTTCTACATGGAAAATTACAAGAAGAAGTCTATATGCAATTACCTCCTGGTTTTTCTCATTCCTTACCTCAGTCCAACACTCCTGTTGTTTGTAAGCTTCACAAATCCCTATATGGTTTGAAGCAGGCACCTAGACAATGGTTTGCCAAATTTTCTACAACCCTTCTTCATTTTGGATTCAAACAGTCTCCTAATGATCATTCACTCTTTACACTAAACACTTAAAAAGGCTTTGTGGTCATATTAGTATATGTAGATGATATGCTTTTCACAGGTTCCAGTAGAAGTCTCCTATTAGAAGTTAAAAGCTATCTTCAGTCTCAGTTTCCTGTCAAAGACCTTGGTCCTCTTCAATACTTTCTTGGACTAGAGGTTACTAGAGACAATACTGGTATATATCTACATAAAAGGAAATACACAATGGAAATCATCTCTGACACTAAACTTCTGAATGCCAAACCAGCTGGAACCCCCATTGAAGTTAATCACAAACTTGTAGCCAGTACTAGCCCTTTGCTTCGTGATGCTGCACCCTACAGAAGACTTGTTGGCAGACTTATTTACCTCACAATCTCAAGACCAGACATTGCCTATGGAGTCCAAGTTCTCAGTCAGTTCCTGGCCAAACCTACCTCAGATCACTGGCAAGCTGCCTTGAGACTTGTTAAATACCTCAAAGGCAGTCCTGGTCAAGGATTACACTTCAAGACCACCGGTTCTCTTTCCCTCAAAGCCTATTATGACTCTGACAGGGCCTCCTGCCCAATCACAAGAAGATCCATCTCAGGATTCTGCATCTTCCTAGGTGATTCTTTAATTTCATGGAAATGCAAGAAACAATCTACTGTTAGTAGATCCTCTGCAGAAGTTGAATGCAGGAGTATGGCTAACTCATGCTGTGAATTAAAATGGTTACTTGCTCTCCTACTTGATTTTCAGATTCATTCTCAACTACCTATACCCCTTTACTGTGACAACAAAACAGCTCAATATATAGCTGCTAATCCAGTGTTCCATGAAAGGACTAAACACGTTGACATTGACTATCATGTGATTAGGGGAATGCTACATCAAGGGCTCATTTCTACTCCTCACATCTCATCCTCAGAACAGCCTGCAGATCTGTTTACCAAAGCCTTACCTTCTCCTCAATTTTTTCATCTTCTGTCCAAGTTGAAGGTTCAAAATCTATTTTCCCCTCTCAACTTGAGGGGGGATGATGAGTATCAAGAATCAAGACAGCTTAGTCCAAGAAAGGTTTAGCAAGGATCAGTCACGGCTGGAATTGTTAAGGGACCTAGTTGTAGTAATCAGAAGCTAGGAGGTTAAACTAAGAAAGTATATTGGTAGTTAAGTTAAGTTAGTTATCTTTCCTTTTTCTTCCAGGATTAGTATTCCCTTGTCTTCCAGGATTCTATGTAGTATAAATACTCCTCTCATGTAATTCTTTTATTCAAGTCAATCAATTCAATCACATATTCAGTTCATCCTATCTTCTCTGTATATCAATTGCAGTTCAACAATAATACTCTTAAGCCCAGGGGTGAAAAGTGTCAAAAACAAAATGAAGTTTAAACTCAAAACCAAAGAATCAAAGATGCCGAGTGATGAGACGTTGATGGGCGACGTGACGTCGTGACCGCTTGGAGAAAGGCAACGCAAAAATGAGGGAGTAGTGGTTACAGAAATTTGCGCCACAACCCCTGTATTTTCATAAGTTACTTCAGTGCCCCTAGTCTTTATAAGTAGATTTCCAAAAACCCAATACTCTCACAGCATGTACAATGGGGAGCAAATGTTGCTCCCCAAGCTACCCACATCATTAAAAAACATCCCTAAGCTATTTTAAGCTATCAAACAAAAAACCCACATAAACTTTAATAATTTTACATACCTCATCATCTTTATCTCAATAATAAATATTATTATTTATGTAATTGTAGAAAATTTAATTTGATGTCCAAATGAAACGAACCAATGCTCTATTTATAGATAAAAATATGTACATTTTAAAAAGATAAAAAATAATTTTATTTTTTATAAAAAATGACCAAAAATTAACAAGGAAAAAAATACACTTTTTGGGGGAAAAAAAAGCTTGTTGCTCCCTAGCCATTACAAGCTACCAAAATGTAAAAAACTTATTCTAAGCTACCCCTTGCTCCCTCATTGGATAAAAGAATCCCACTCGGCTCCCCCGTGCTCCTCCATTGTAGGTGCTCTCATGCTTCTCATTTAGATTAGATCCTAAATCAACTTCAACCTTTTACCAACTTCAATTTTTTTTTTTCCATTTTTGCCTCCATTTGAATATGTTGAGATTTAAAACCTCATATATTTTCAAGATACCTACATAAAGCACAAAATACATAAAAATATGATCTCAAATGCAATTAATTATTAACCAAAGCTCGAATAATCATTAAGTTTTTGGGGAAATAATGAAAATTACAAGGATCTGGTAAATCTTTTGTTTAAAGTCTAAAGACAAGTCTAATGATAGTGGTCAAAATAAAATGTTGATACCTATATGAGAGTATTAGACTACTTGGTTCTCTAATGGTTAAAGTGAAATGTATCAAAATTATACGTGGAACAGATATCTCCCCTATTCCAAACCTAATTTTGATACCATTCATTTTGACTATATATATATATCATGATATGTATTGGTAAATTATTGTTCATTAATATTTTAATTTTGTTTTTATGTCATGATATGCATTGGATATAATTTTTTTAAAATTATTATTATAACACATTTTGATACCTATTGATCATTATTTTTTGATACCTATGGGACAAGTACCGCTATTGGACTTACTCTAATATAACTCTAGAGAAGAAATTGAAGAAGAGAGAGGCGTACCTAAAGCGAGAGAAAATGTCTCTAGCATTGGAAAATGACTCATGGATGCAACGGTCCATAAGTCAATTACTGTGGATAATGACTCAATTTTCATTGAATATAAAATATTTACGTTTATATTATTTCAAAGAGTTATCAAACATTAAAAAAATAGAAAAATATTTCCCAAAATTAAATTTTCGTGAAACAAATGAAGTCTTAAGTTTTATTTTATACTAGGGGAATGCCCACATGCACGTGATTTGAACAAATTATTTTAGAATAATTCAAAAACATAAAAGATATAACACAAAACAATAAACCGCACCCAAATATAATTATAATTAAATACCAATTAAATGCTAATTAAATACTTAAGATAAAAAAGAGCTAAGTGGAACCAAACACTACAACATTCAAAAGTGTACTTTGTTTAGTTTAATCTCAAACCAATTTCAAACGAGCTTTTAACTCGAGTATCCATCTGAATGACTAATAAAGTGAGATTAAAGGAGTCTTTAACCATATATGGGTTGTGTGGTGTCCAATTTCAATATTTATAATTCATAAATATCATTAAAACCAACAATATTCATTGAAGTTTAATTTACATTGTCCAACCATGTTCATAGTTGGTTCATATGTATCACAAACTTTTGAGCTTAAACACAATAATTTTCGTTTAACATGTAAGATTATTATAACTATAAATATTACATAGTAATTCTAAACAAAGTTACATACAATTTATAATAAGTAAAAACATGTTTTTAAATGGAGTCTTATATTAGACAATGATTTAAAAATAATATCAATAGTCTTTAGATTTAAAAATGTTTTACATTTGGAGAAAAAAATCAATTTATAGAATAAAAATATTAAGAATTTCAGTTTAATTCAAATTATAGTATTTTTTCTAGATATAAAAAATAAAATTTACATTGAAGCCCACAATTACAATTCTAAACAATGGAATTGAGGTTCATTTTTTCTCATTCTCTACTCTAGAGTCTCAACAAAATTTAAATTCACTTATATGTTTTCTGTATTAAAAAATGATATTAAAATATATACAAATAAATATATATAAATAAAAGTTGCATTAACGTTAAAAAAATTGATAGCGCATATAATATCAGACAAATGACAAATTGTTTGTGATATACTAACATGTTTTGTCATAAAACCTTAAAAACTACATTTTTTCAAAATTGGTAATTTTTACAAAATAATTCAAGTATTATGGTTAAATTTGAAAATCAGACATAAAGAAATAATAATTAAAATTACGTATATAACCAAGGAAAATAAAATATAGGAGATGGGTCAAGGAAAATGAACCAAAAATTCAAACGATCGATGGATAGACATCGGAGAATTTGGTTTAAAACGTGATATGGATAACTTTTAGACTGCGACCCGGTAAACATTCATAAAACCAGGTTGTTTTAGTTGATGTATATAAACGAAAAGAAAACACTTTTACCCTAGTTTCACCACACATTGTAAAAAAAAATTACGCATTTTTTTGCAGCGATGACGAACCTCAAGGTTACCACCTAAAGAAAGTCCAGCCGGCAACGGAAGCTATGGCCACCGACTTACCGGAAACTTGTTGGTATGTTCATATTTCCAAAACTCTGTTTAACTTCAAAACTCGTTTATTAAATTTAATTCGCGATTTAGTTCAACTAACAAACAAATTTGATCTGAATGTTGATTAATTTCATCATCATCACTTTTTTATATCTGAATTTTTTAACATGTATAAGCAACTAAAAAATAAAAAATTATCAGGTGTCCATTTTTTTATATGTAGCTAGCTGTAAAAAAAAATTGGTCTTATCTTGATTTATAGATTTATTTTACAATAATAACTTTGGTTATGATGAAATAGAGAAAAACTTGTCAGATCTTGGTATTATTATTAATTGATTGTCTGTGAATTAGTTTTACTTCAAAGTGTGTGTATATGATTTAGTTTCAAAATCGTTGTTTTATTTCATATTTATTTTTCCTAGCCTGGATATTGATGCAAAGAAATTGACAAAAAAAAAAACTTGGTTTTGTTATCTCTCATTTTCTACTATGCATATTTTTCTTAATGTACTTAATAAGAATGTGAAGAGGTTTTGGAATCATTTATCCAATCAACCATAATAATGACATTTTATACTTTTAAGTTCCAATGTAAAAAGGGGCTTATATATAAATTAGAAGTGTTTCTAAATTTGAAAAGTCACTTTTAGAGAAAACTTTCTAAATTTTATTCCTCTCCTTTTATATATGTATAGATATTATCAAACTTGACAAAGTGTTCAAGTTAGCATAGTTTAATCTCAAATCAATTTCAAACAAGCTTTTAACTAAGTTAAGCTCAAGTAGCTCTGTGTATCCAATAGAACTATCATGTTGTAAGATTAGAGTTAGCTTAATTGTCCAAGAAACTTGAAATTATATTTGAGATTAATTTGATCATTTCACAAACTAATTTCAAATAAGTTTTTTTAATCAAACCGAATAGGAGCGCCCAACACGAGTAGCTTTATTCGTTATTCGTTACTAATTATACTAAGTGTCGTTTGTTGCATCTTATTAGGAGTGACTTTTGGTTTTTGAAAAGTCATATTTAAAGTGTTTCTTTCAGCTTATAAGTCAAAAGCCAATAGGTAAGGTACAACACCCTTTATGCATTGAAAAACCAAAGCTAAAAAGCCAAAATTTTAAGTTTTTTTTGTTTTTTTTAAAGATGAAGACAACTATGCATTAATAAATATTTGATTATCTTCATTTCATCCTTTTATGAAATATACATAAAAATATGAATACTAATTTTGAAGTTTTTTTTAACAAATAATTATAACAACTCATAAACAGTTTTTCAACATCTGTAACAAACAGTCTATCATGCAATCAGCCACAAGTCATTCAGCCATCAGCTTAAGCTATCGGTCATAAGTCATAAATCATCAGTCACAACTAACAGGCCCTAAGTGTAACATCAAGTGAAATTTGTAAATTGTGTATCCTCTTTTCACTTAAAAGATATATTTTCAGACCCACATTTGCTTTTAAGAGCATTGCCAATGTTAATGTGAATGCGAAACAAAGTATATGTCACCTAGGATTTATATTATTTTTGAAAGAAAAAACATTTTCAATACAAATGTGGAAAAGGGTCGTGGATATGACATGTAAATCAAATTTATTCACATTATGAATAACAATGTCAAGTTTTTACATTCTACATGAGGGTGTGATCAATATTTAAGAAATGAACCAAAATTTGAATTCACGGTAAACATAAGTAAATTCATTTCAAAATGGGTATAAAATTTTGCATTAATCAAATTTGTAGGGCAAAAGAATGAGGAAAGGGGGAAAATTAAATATAAAAAATAGGTATAAATGTACTGCAGAGAAAAGAGCAGTACCTGGGTTAACGGTGGCGGAGGGAGTGGAAGCAGAGGGACTGGCAGTGGCTAACGAAGAGAGAATAGAGAGTTTGAGAGAAGAATTTGAGAGAGACCGTGAAAAAAGGAAAGGGGGAAATATAGGGTTTGAGAGAGCGTACCTAAGCCTCTCTCACCTGAGCGCTTTAGGGAGTGTTAGAGGCAGAGGGAATGCGAATGTTACGGTTATAATACAGTTACACCCAATAAGTTAAGTGTCCAACATGTTTGTTGTTAGTGGCCCATAATGCATGGTAGTTAATTGTAGTTATTTGTAGTGGGGATCATGCATAAAATTTTATCTCCATTAGTTAGTTTATTTCCAGTTGTTTAAATATCTTTGTTTTTTTCGGGTAAGGTATGAATGAAGAAAGTTGTCTCCTCCTTACTCTAATTATTCTCTCCAGTTTCTCTTTCCTTTTATGTTCTTATCATTGGTGTCAGAGCCGGTTTTCGGTTCGATGGACGCCCATGAAAAGTCAAATGCAAAGTTTCAGTAAAGGCGTTCTGAAACATTGGCTCCATGGCTACTTTCATCCGAATCAATGCAACCTTGCAAACAGTGTTAACTGAGTTGCAAGCCTTGCGAAGATTACCTCCATTATCATCTCTCAACCCTTTCTCTCCGACAAATGCCGCCGCCACCATCATGACTGCCCACAAAGCCCCAGTAGGCCACCACACCAACCTCAAATTACTAAAATTCAATGGAGTCTGAATGGTTGGATCCCTTCTGATTCTCTCTCCTCAATGGTTGTTTCTGTAAGTCCAGATGGCAACAGTTAAGGCTAGAAGGGGGGGTGAATAGCCTTTAAAAACTTCGAGGGTTGATTTGTAAAACTTGTAAGATTGGCAGCGGAAAACTTAATTTATCAGTCAGCTGAAAATTGGTCAGCTGGCTGACACTTTGAAAATGCTTAAGCTGATAAGTGTTGGTCATTGGGCGACCTATTGTTTTTCAAAAGAAGTTGTTTTTAATGTTGATCACGAAAATAGAGAGAAGCGAAATACAAATTGCGAACAATTAAGCAAACAATTGTTGTTAATCGACCGACACTTAATTAGTTGAAAAACTTCTTAAGTGTTGAGTCGGGTTGCAAGAGATTTAATAAGCGGCCGACAAATCGGTTGAAGTGGTTCACGTATAACCACGTCCACTACCAAGTTGGTCAGACTTGGATTTTTGAAGTGCACTAATTTTATTAAAAATCTATTTGATCTCTAATGGATCGGTTATACAACAAAAGACCGGTGTTTGTGGAGGCCGATTGAGGATCAATCGACTCGTGAGACAAAAGGCGACCGATTTCAAAAATTGAAGTAGAATCACTTCAGTGTTTGTCTAAACAATAACTAGAAGGAATTAAGCAAAGAGAAATATCTAGCTAATGTTTTTCAAAGAAGACTAAGTCACAGAGAATTTTCTTGAAAGTGTAGCGGCTTTTGACTTCTTGTAAAATTATTATCTTCAAGAATGCTTCTAGTGGGTATTTATAGATAGTCCTCAAGAGTAACCCGTTAGGAACACATTTTGAATTTGAAAATGTGTTTGCAAGATCTCAAAAGATCTCGTGAGATATTATCTAGCGTAATATCTACCAAAAACACAAAGTAGGAAAGTGTCGGTACAAGTATATGATCAATCAAATAAGGAAAGATAAGCGACACTAAACACGTAAAGGTCATTAAATAGAGTAATAGTCGACAAAATATTTTGACCAAAATGATTTTAATTTCTTGGTGACAATCAAGTGGAATGATTTTAAGCAAATCTAATTATGTGCAAGATTCAACAATCTCCTCCTATTTGCTTAAAACCATTCACTTGAAAGCAGAAAGCCAAAAATTTGAAGTTCCTGCAATAGTGATGTTAGCACAACAAGCAGATAATATATGAAGAAAAGTAGTAAAAGAAAACTTAAAAGTGCCAAATGTAAAGCCCTACAAGTAAAACATGAGTTTTAAAAGATGTTCGAGTTTAGAGATGAGATATCGTTGGATGATGTGGATCCTTCGCTTGTTCTTGTCCGCCTCAACCGATGCAACTTCAGCGATGGACGAGCTTCAGCTTCATTTCCCTTATCTTGTTCTGTTCAGCCTTGGTTTCCTTAGCTTCTTTGCCATCGGTTCGCATGTACTTGGTTGTCTTCTTCATCTTCCTCGCATGCTTGAGGTTACGCTTGGAAGCTTTACGCTTTCGCCTGTGCTTCAGCCTTTCCTTACAGGTCTTTGTCGGTGTCGGCTTCGCCCATTCACTTGGTGTCACCTTGGGCGATCGAGGCATCGGTTCAGGCAATACGCCTCGAGAATCTTGTTTTTACGCCGAGGTAAGCATCACCGTGCCGCTCTTTCCTCCCCGAATGGTTTGAAGCATTGCCGCTCAAAGATTGAAAGCTCCTGGCTGGCCCATTCTTGCCGGTAGAGCAAGATGGTCCTCCAGCCATCCATATGGGCTTCACGAAGGGGCACCAAATGACAATAGCGGCAACTTGCACCTCGGTGGTGATGATCCGGGTAAGGTTTGGAAGCGGTAAGTTACTAGCTGTCAAGAAGTGTAGCAAGTTTTGGTTGGTGTGATGGGTGAAAGGCCGGCTTCATTTGCAAATGATTAACATCTGAGAAGGTCTAGCTTGGTCGACAGAGAGAGAGAGAACCGGGGGTTGCGGATGCATTCTCGAGCATGTGGCCGAGGATTCAGGGCTCATTGGAGAATAGCTGATAAGTATGAATATCAGCATCCTCAGGGTCAGGAGGGAAGAAGACATCCATCGGATAGGCTGGAACTTGGGCTTCAGGCTCAGGTGGAGGTGTAGTGTGGGTCCCAATGAGCACAATAATAAGCTAGAAGGGGGGTTGAATAGCTTATTAACACTTTAAAACTTTTAAGTAAGTTCCTTGAAAGTTACTTGAAGTTTATGAAAGAGTTTCAAGTAGCGGAAGACCTTCAAGAAAATTGTTCAGTGCTGTCCGCCGATAAGGACTCTAGGTAGACCTTTTCTGATTACTTAAGTTACTATTTGAAATGGATATAATGAACAAAGGAAACTATGCGTTCAAGTAATAGACAAACGAAGGAAATAACACAAGTATTTTGAGATGGTTCACACTTGTAAATAGTGCTTCGTCCACCACCAAGGCGGTCAACCTTGGATTTAAATTGTGCACTATGTTTTCCACTTAGATCAATTACAAAGAATATCCCTAATGGATCGTGTACAAAATATTGACTTGTGTTTGGGTCTATGGAATTAAATATCGTAAATACAAGATATTTAATTGCAAGATGTAATATAGTTAATGGAAGTAAACAACAAGAAGAATAAAACAATAAATGTTGAAGAGCGCTTCTTGTTGTTGACGAGGACTTCTAGATCTGTTGAGGATCTATTGAATGCACCGAGTTGAAAGACTTGGAGTTGTATAGATTGAGCAATTCTTTAAGTGTTCGATTGATTACATAGGTTGTGTCTCATTGTTCAGTCTTCAATGGCAGTATTTAAAGCAGTGCATTTCAAAAGAATCGTTGGAGAGGACGAAGGCTTCAGACAAATTCTATTCATAAATGCATTAAATGCATTTTGGGGTCGCTGGCCAAGGAATTTCGTCTTCACGCATATCGAGCGAGATAATCATTTCTCGAGATCTTCAAAAAGGTGGGCGATTTGGTGTCGGATCGAGAGATGAAGCGAAAGTAGGGGCCTCAGTCACTTTTATGCTTTCTTGCTTCAGCATTCAGGGCGAAAAGTCTTCTGCTTTTCGGAAAGTTGCTTTCTGCTGCTTGACATGTCGGAGAATGACTTGGATTAATTCAAATAATATATGGAAATAAGTTTGAATTAATCCAGCTAGCTATCTTTGAAGAGGACACGTGAAGCGAGCGGATCATTTGGACACGAGGTCTCCGATCTTAAGCTTCGGCAGGTGTCTTAGGTGAAGGCTGAGAAAGCGGTCTTCTTCCGCCGAACACGAAAGAGTCCTACAAAAACTATACAAGGCAAAGTTCTATACACAGTTGCCACGCTAATCGATCTGCGACCCGATTAGCCAGAAAGTATAAAACTAATGTAATGTCGCGATCGGATATAAATTTAACATAAGAATCAACAATCTCCTCCTATTTATATCAGTCATCATTACTACAAATGAGGTTTTAAAACAAACTATTTAATAGATAATAGCATGCCGAGAAAGTTTATATATTACGTGTCGGTAGACATGCCTCTATGAGAATAACACCTCGAGATGAGGACTAAATAAGTTGCAAAGAATAAGAGAGTCAAAGAATAGCACCACAGTCAGTGACGGTTTAATCATTTAAACTAAATGTTTAAATTCTCATATAGATAAACAATAAAGCGGCAAGAATTTAAACAATATAATTTTGAAAAAGCAAGTAATCATACGTATTCATAAACAAGATGTTTACATTTGACAGAGATTTTCAAAAATAAGATAAATCAAAGGAAAGGGAAAGAAAAGATACAAAAAGCTACCAAGGTCTTTTCCCTTTGCCCTTTGTCTGCGACTCTTTTCTCTTCTTTCTCGCTCTAGCTCTTCCATTCTTCTTTGGTATTCGGCATACGCATCGGTTGGAGGTGCTGGTGGAGCGAGGCGGTAGTCAGTTCTTCACGAAGGCGGTACCAACTCCCGTCGGCATACGATTGATAGATCTCATTTGTTTCTCCCTTGTGATGGCCAGATCACGATCCGGTTGGCATTCATTATGTCATGGGCGAGTTTCGGCGAGGTTGTTGAGTTCCATTATAGAATGCGGCCGTGGCTAAGATGGAGAATGATGGCGTGGAAAGAGCTCGTAGAAAATGGAACCTATGATCTGGCCTTCTAAATCTCGTTGAGGCTTCTCGTTGATCTTGACATTGGTGAAATCGTTCTTCTTGTCGAAGTCTAAGCAGTCAGGTTGTCCTCTTGAGGAATTGTTAGGTAGTGGCGGATGGTGTTTGACCTTGGCCATTGCGGTGGCTAACTTAGCGGTAGCGTAAGATATGCTGTGAGTTCGCTTAATCGGTAGATGTGGCGTGAAGGCAGAGTCCGCAGAACTGAAGGAGGCGTTTGGGGAGGGAGTTACAGGCAGAAGATGAGTCTTGGGTGGGGATGGTTTGGTGGAAGAGGATAGGGTTATAGGGGAGGGAGGAGGGGGGAGTTGGTGGGAATCAGGTTCCATATCGGTGTCGAGAATTTTCACGATGTGGGGAGGATTGGGAATGGGTTCGGTAGAGAACCAGAAAGAAGGGCAGAGTAGAAGAGGGATTTGGGTTTTTGAAGGGAAGGTTGAGGAGGTTGAGAAGGTTGAGAAGGTTGAAGGTTGATGAGAAGAGGTGAATAGATCTGCGGATGAAAGTTCAGAGGAACTAGCGGCCGGATCTAGAAGGCGTGGTGTGGTTGAAGAAGTTGGTTGGGATTGGGGTGGTGAGGAAGGTGTGGATGGGTCGGGTGAGTAGTTAAAGGGTGAAGGGGAGGAGGAGTTGGGGTTACAGTGGCTCCTCCTCATTTTGAAACTCCTCACGAGGGATAGACTCCTCAGGAGGTGGTGAAGGGGTAGTTGAAGGGTTGGCAGGTATAGATGAAGGGTTGCGGGTATAGATGAAGGGTTGTCAGTGGGGTTGGTTGTGCGTCGGTAGAGGTATAGTGGTTGGGCGGTAGGGTTGGGGTTCGGTAGCTCTCCTTTTCTTCTCGGTAGTGATAGGAGACTGGCCGCGTCATCGGTAGAGGTTGGTGGGGCCCGATGGCTGGTCTTCAAAGGTTTCTGAAGTCTCCGTTTTGGTTTGGGTGTGGAGAGCGAGGTGGGGAGGTTGTTGGGTGGGTTGGGCGGGGTGGTTGAGAGGATGGCTTGGCTTGGGTGGATGGATGGGAGGAATGGCTAGTTTGGCCTTGTGCCTTCTTCTTGGCCTTCCTTCATCTCCTTCCTTATCCATTTGGCTGCTCCTCTTCGATTGGAGGTGCCACTTAGGCCTTGTCTTCTTAGCTTTGCCCAAGATTTTGGCCAATAGCACCGCTACTGCCTCGTCTGCCGGGCCTTGGGCCTTAAGATGAGAGGCGTGTACCCGATCGTCATATTTTAAGGAGGGAGCTCCCAACTAAATGTTTCCATGTTAGGCGGGTGACCAAGATCGGTGTAGGTTTGGCGCTTTGTCAAGAGAGACAACGGCGGACCTTTTTTGTAGCCGGCGTTCTCGTATTCGGTGTACTAACGACGAGGCGTGAGTTGCTTGTCCTTAGCTCTGCAAACAACTCATCTTCTTTCAAAGAAGAGTTGATGTAACATCATCCCTCAACGGGGCATTGATAAGCTTGACGAAACTGCGAGTGGGGTTGTTCTTAGCTTTCTCCACCCATTGCTTGACTCGTCGAAGATGATGAGCCCCAGTTCGGGCAATTTGTAGAAATACTGACAATTCGGTTATCTATTGGCGATAAACATATCATGTGCTCCACTCTTGAAAAGGCCACGCCAGAAGGTGGAGTGCGATGGGCGTCGAGGAGCGTTTGGAGGATTTTCCTTGGCTCAAGGGGTGTATCGGCTCCTCATGGCTTCAGGCATGTAAAGCCTCGTTGTTGCGGCTTGGCTCCCTTGTAGTGCACGCCAATGATGGTGGAAATAGATTTGGCGGTGAGCAGAAATGGGGCTGACCTCGAATCCACCAGAAAAACAGGCCTTTCATGAGCTCCATTCGTTGATAAAATTCTTACGCCGGGGAAGATCTTGTAGTTTTGTCGTTGAGGCGAAGGAAGAATCCGGAGGCGTCCATATCCTCGCAAGCCTTTTCGCAAATCGGCTAATGGAGTTGATTGACGGAAGGTAATACACATGCCGGTATGTATAGCTTAGGGTCAGGCGACAATAGCGTTGGCGGCGAGATAGGATGGATATCTGGAAGATTTATATTTGCAGCAGGGAGGATGACTTCTCGGGGTCAAGTCTTCCCTCTTAAAGCTCTTAGTTTTTAAGTTCTTGCATCCGGTGGTTTGTGAGAATGTGCATAATTGATGCTCGGTTGGAACATATTCAGGCCGATGTTACCTTTTCCACATGATCTTTGAGAAAATGATAACGAATATCAATGTGCTTTGTCTTTGAATGCATCTTGGATTTTTAGGCGGGGCGATGATGTGTTGTCACACATGATTGGGTTTTCGGTCTTGATGTTGTAATCCACCAATTGTTGCTTCATCCATATGATTGAGAGCCTTGGTATGACAATATATTACGTGGTTGAGTTTGCCACGATCCTTGTTTCTTGCAAGACCATGAGGCAGTGCATTTCCAAGAAATTGACAAGTCCCACTTGGTGCTTCTTACTCACTACGGTATAATGCGCATCGAGTATCCAACTAGATTGAAGTTGTTGGATTTTGAATACCGAATGCCTAGATTTGTTGTTTTTGAAACATATCGATGATCGTTTGGCGGCAAGCAAATGTGACTCCTTTGGATCTGCACAATCTAGCACAAACACAAGCGGCAAACATAATGTCAGTCGACTAGCGATGAAGGTAAAGAAGTGAACCTATGATTCCTCGGTACTTGGTCATGTTCTCTTGCTTTCCCTTTTCATCTTTGTCAAGATGGCGTCGGTAGACATTGGAGTTTCAAATCCTTTGGTGAATCAAGACCAAACTTCTTGATTAGTTCCTTTGCATATTTGGTTTGGTGATGAAGATTCCGTCGAAGTGCATTTGTATCTATGATCTAGAAAATAGGTAAGTTCGCCCATCATGCTCATCTCGAACTTGCTTTGCATCGACTTCTCGAATCTTTTGACTTTGGTTAGTTGATCCAAAGATAATGATCCCACATAGATTTGTACGAGAAGAGAATGGCCTTTGTGCTTGAGGATGAATAAAGTAGTGTCGATTCTTCCTCTCACGAATCCTTGTTCAATTAAGAACTTGGATAGAGTTTCATACCAAGCTCTAGGAGCTTGCTTGGTAATAGAGAGCTTTCTTGAGTCGGTAGGCGTGGTCGGTTGTCGAGATGACAAATCACGGAGGTTGTTCACGTATCTGATTTCTTGAAGATCACCATTCGGAAAGGCACTCTTAACATCCATCGATACACTTTGAAGTCCATGAGCGAGGCATAAGCTAGAAAGATTCGATTGCTTCTAGTCTAGCAGCGAGGAGCAAATGTTTCATCAAAGTCAATTCCTTCTTCATCGGTAGCCGAGCAACCAATCTAGCTTTGTTTACGGTGACATTTCCATCTTCATCTCTTTTATTTACGAATACCCACTTGGTGCCGATGGTGGATGATCAGTCGGTCTTTGAACTAAACTCCACACCTTACATCTTTCAATGGTTCGACTCTTCTTGCATAGCTTCAATCAGTTATGATCTTGATAGCTTCATCAATCTTCTTTGGTTCGAGTTCGATACAAATGCGTAAGCAAACAGCGTTCTTCTCGAACCTTATTTCTCGTGAACTCTGTATTGAGATCACCAATGATTTGAGAAATGGGATGATCTCTTGCTTCGATAACGATTGGAGGAAGATCACTTACGGTGGATTCTTCCCTTAAGTTCAGGTTGGTTGAGAAGGAGATTCACCAAAACGGTTCGAGAAGAAATAGAGTCTTCAAAACTTTCATTTTGGTGAACAAGAAGGATGAATATACGTAAAGGTGCTTGAGGTAAAGCAGAAGAAGATGGGTTCGAGGTCAGCAGAAGAGTTGTTATCGGTATCGGTAGATGTATAGATCTCTGGTGAAGGAGTTATCTGAACACTCCACAGGTTACGCATTTTGCGTTTCGATAGGAATGGTGGCACCATCATTATCAAGAATCATCAGCATGCTTTAAGATTTTTGAAAATGCGAGAAATGCTTTTGAATGTTTGGAATATCGAAAAATTCCTTCGTCGATTTTGCATCAAATTTTCCTCTATACTCTTTTCCATTGTAAAGAATAAAACATTCTGGTAGAAGATTTTAAGAAATCAATGTTTGGGGATCTTCCTCTCCATATTTCATATGGGTTTTATTATGAAACTTGTTTACCGGGGATCTATTTTGGGTAAAGCAAGCGGTGTTAGCTACGCGCCCGAAAATACTTCGGAAGTTTAGCTTACGCTTGACATTGTTCTAAACGCTTCAATCGGTGTTACGTTCTTCCGTTCGGCTACACCATTTTGTTGAGAATCCGTGGCAGTTGTGACCGATCCATGGTCATCGCAATGCTTTTCTACACCATTGTTTTTGAATTGATGCCATTGCGATCTTATGTCACAGATGTCTTCAAGCTTTTGAGTTTGAAGTCTTAAAAAGTCTTGATGACTAGATCATCGTTTCATCTTTAGATGTCATAGTTTCAATCAAGTGAATCTAGAGTAGTCATCAACTACTACAAAGTGTACTTGTCTCGGCTGACATTGTTATAGGTCCAAAGAGATCCATATGCAGAAGTTGAAGAGGTCTATTTGTTGATAAGCAGACTTTCTTTTGAAGGAAGACTTGGAAAGTTTTCCTAGTTGACAAACTTTAACTTCTTGTCATGATCGGCGGACACCGTAGGTAGACCTTTGACAAACCCATTTTGGAGAGCTTGGAGGTGCTTGAAGTTGAGGTGGTGGGCAGCTTGTGCCATAGCATTGTCACGAACATTGTTGGCTACTAGACAGGGTTTGAGAATCTCCTAGAAGATTTAAGTCCACGACATAGGCGTTCCTTGTCTATTGCCGGTCGGTATTGTGAAGCACGATTCATCTTTGATGAAGCCTTGGTTGGAATTGAATTGGCATAGAAGTCCTTTGTCGCGAATTGTGATATGCTCGGAAGATTGTGCTTTAAACTTACTAGAGAAACTTTGTTGATGGAGACTTCCTCTAATAAGTGAGCCATATCCAATTGTCTTTCCTCTTGCATTGTCTCGAAGATAACGTGGGTCCTTTTGCTGACTATATCGGTAAGAAGACACGTTCCAGTCATGTGCCTTGAACGACCCTATCTAGGTACCAGATGTCTTTGTTTTCGATTCTATAGCCATGAAGCATTCACCAAAAGAGTTAAAGCAAAACAAGGTACCCTTTATATGGGTCTAAGGATTAACAACCTTTTGG
>CM028377.1:116552521-116692552 GCA_013146195.2 Codonopsis lanceolata | reverse complement strand
GTCTTGATTCTTTGTTGATGATGTCTACGGCTCCAGACTTTACAAGCTCAAGCAAACATTTTTTTTTTGGGTCCTTTTAAATGACTCATTATTATAATTATTTAATGTGTCTTTTAATGCAGGTGCAACTAAGAAATAAGCAAAGACGTTTAGATTAGTATTAAAAGCACAACGTACAGGGTTTATTACATTATTGAGGACCTGGGGTTTGAGATCCTCAATTGTATGGAGCGGATTGGTAGATGACCAAATCAAGTAAAGCTAGAAGGAAAGGAATAGGGGTACTCAATTTTAGGGAGGCGGATTGGTAGATGACCAAATCCGAGTAAGGCTGAGAAAGGAATAGGGGTAATATATACGAGCGGTCCATCGGATCTGCGGGTGTCAAAAGTGGGCCGATTAGATCGTAGTATACTAGTTACTTGAGAGGTTTATTAGAAGTAGACCCAAGGCTGACATGGAGCCCCTCATAATTAGTGTCCCGGTCTATCATACCGGTGTCCCCCAAATTTTCATTAGAAACTCCCTGGTTTAGAGCTTTAAGCAACATGGTTTTCACATCTTCGATGTCAGCCTCTAATTTGGCAGACGGGAAAGTTGGGTTTTGGTACATGTTGGCTGGATTTAGGAAAGCTGGGTTATTTTCTGGTTGAAGGTAGGGATTTTGAGCTGGTGGGTTTTGGACAGGATAGGGATACTGGATTGGATATGGATATTGGGCTGGATATGGATATTGGATTGGTGGGTTTTGGGTAGGATAGGGATATTGGATTTGTGGGTTTTGGGCCGGATAGGGATATTGGATTGGATAAGGATTTTGGATAGGGTAAGGATTTTGGATTTGTGGGTTTTGGGCCGGATAGGGATATTGGATTGGATAAGGATTTTGGATAGGGTAAGGATTTTGGATTGGATAAGGATTTTGGATTGGATAAGGATTTTGGATTGGATAGGGATATTGGACAGTATAGGGATCATGAGTTGGTGGAATTTGGGCATTATAAGGGTTCTGAGTTGGATATGGGTATTGGGTTGGATAGAGGTCTTGGGTTATTGGGTTTTGGATAATATAAGGATTTTGGCTTGGTGGGTTTTGGGTAATATATGGATTCTGGCTTGGTGGGTTGGTGTTTGGTTGGGAGGTTGGATTTGGAGGAACATAGAAGGTTGATGCTTCTTGGGGGACTGCAGGGGAAGAGATTTTCTCACCACTGGATTTAAAATTTTCTATTACATCAACCAGTTGACTCTTTATATGATCAATAAATGCTTCCAAATTTTGGTCTAGCCATTTTTGTATTGCCAGAGGCGGAAAATACCACAGGCCCCGAATGCAGTAGGCGGTGTTCACTTTCTTACGCCATATCTTGGTCGGATCTGCCGGCGAATTGATTACGCCCTAAATCGTCTGGCCCGATATCCTCCGATCGATTTACGTACTATCTTCCCGAATCAACCGGCCAGTGCTATCTCTGCGTTTCCAAATTCGGGCCAGGTCTCTGAGGAAAATGGGGTTTTGGTAGGTATCAGAAGGCTAGATGGAGGCTATCTGGGCTTGAAGTACAGCGTGCCTTTTTATTAGTATATTATTATTATTATTTCCATGTTCCCTACAATTGACCGGATAAGCACCTGCTTTATTTTGACAGTCTCAGGACTTTTCCTGGAATAGTGGATTCTTTCTCAGTATAGGACCAACGTATTCCACCTTTTCGACTCCCCTGGGTGGTCCCAGGCGAAGGGCCTATACTCTTTTCAGGATCCACCATTCGAAATGGTCTAGGTCGAGCATATGAGAATTATAAATCAGCCCCTGTTTGTTATTTATTGATTTTTTTTTTGTGCGCACTTATTATTTTTTCGAACTTGCGCATTTTTTTTTTTTAACATATATATTTTCTGATTTTTTTTTTTTTGATGATTTTTTTTTTTTGACAGGGGCTGACCCACAATTTAGAAATGCAAAAACCGGTCGGTCTGCGAAGTGTCCTGAAAAACTATATGCATTCTAACGTTGGCTTATGCAGGGGGTAGGCTGGCCATGGTGTAGGGTAACAGTTCGGAATATATTTACATGCGTGCACGTGTGTGCGGTATCTAGAAAGCAGTAAAATCTTTATTTATTTTACAGATATAGAAAATAAAACAAATTTGGCCTGTCTTGCTGTTTGTGTGGATTTTCTCGGCTTGTTTAGTTTGAGCGCGAGCAAGCAAGCACATCACATTAAGAAATAGAAAGAAAAGTGGGGAAACTATCTATCCCTATTAATTACAAATTTTGGTCCTATGCCCCCAAAATAAAATGACATAATGAATGCTGAGATGTACAAATATACAGATTTACAGAATAAAGTGAAAAAGAAAAATGTACTTGAAAGAAATAAATGGAAGAAAATAGAGCCAGAAGTAAAGCCCCAGCTCTTTTGTTGTGCTGCCCGGAATTTATTTGTAAAATATATAATATATACACATTTTTTTTATTTTTCGAATTTTTTTTTTTATGTATATATATATAATAGTGTTTGAAGGCTTTTGATCGGCCAAGTACGTGGCGTTGTGTGCTCCGGCGATACCAGACTCTATTCAGAATGCTTTAAGGGTATCAATGGAGTTTCCAGCCAATATACTTAGACCGCCTTATATATATACATATATATATATTTTTTTTTTTGAAATTTTTTTTTATTTGATTGATTTTTTTAATACTCTCGAACATGCACATGTATATCTGAATATCGGAGCGAGGCTGGCCGAGATGGAGGATCATATCAACAAATATAGCCACGGCCGTAATGGGAACACTTTATTGAAATGCGTAAATTAATATAACGAGCATATTGCAGCCAAAAACAAAGAAAAGCCAAAAAAAGGTTTTATTTTATGAGTCTAGCCCTCCATTTTATTTAAAATAAAACGACATCCCCAGCAGAGTCGCCACTGTGAGGTTCCCGGGGTGCGACCCGCGCCCCGCGCGCCCTTGGATAGGGGTGCGCGTACGTGCGGATGCGGGACACCACTGCTCTCGTTCCACCCTCCCTTGTTTAGGGGAAGACGAAATCCAAAGTGCGAGAGGAGTGCTGTCTATATTAGCACGTTGGAATGTGCCTCGGTTGCCTTGAGTGGATTTTGTATCCAAAATGGGAACTAAGGGTTTCCTCATGTCAGGTTATCCCTTATTTCGTGGATACATGATATGGGAATGCATTACCTTTCCATTCTCATTCTCCCTTTTTTGTCGGGGATAATAGAGAAGTGCAAGAAAAGATATTGCGACGCCCCCACTTATGGATTTATTAAAATGACCTTATGGCCCAATCAGATCGCTATGGGAGCTATGGGTTTCCCGCATCAAGTTATCCCTTGTTTAGGGGATACCAGGATATGGGAATACATCACCCCTCCATTCCCGTATCTCCTTTTTAGGGAGAAACAGAAAGTGCAAAGAGAGAATGTTGCGTGGCCCCACCGGATCTCGAAAGTTTTAGAGTCGCCACCTTTATTTTAAGGCAAAAATAAAGGAAAACCGTAAGAGAAAACCGAGATTTTAGAAAACGGGTTCGGGGCTAAGTTACGAGTTGGGAAGGTGCTAGGCACCCAACTCGCCCTTTCGGTCTCAAAGCGTTTTTGGCTGAAATATGCTCATTGTTATATTAATCTAGCAAATAAATAAGGTCTTATTTTGACAAGGGAAAATTAAACAGATACATTCGTGGCTACATTATTTACGGACTCGCAGCCGCCTCCTTCCAATAATTACAAACACATTTAAGAATATTTGGCCATAATAATGGCTCTTTTACAAAATATTTTCTAATCTAATCCGGGCAGCACAACGGCTTATATTGGCTACATTGTGCCGGATTTAAAATAAAACTTTTTTGAAAATAAATAAAAAGAAAGAAATATAAATGAAATAAAAATACGCCCTTAAAGGTATTACCTTTTAGAGCGGTGGTGTGCTCGCTCTGTCCTCTGCGGGAGAGGGAGTCTTTTTTTGTTTTGAATTGAACTGGACTGGAATTGAACTGGATTTGAACTAGATTTGAACTGGATTTGAGGCGGGGCTAGTCAACTCGGGCGAGTGTGACTTTATTTGGGTAGGTTTTGGCCTTTTCAGTTGGGCGGAACCTAGACTTAAGTTTTGACTTTTTTAGCTCGTTACCCGGGCAGAGTAACGGCTTATTTTGGGATTTTTGGACTGGGGTTTTAAGGTGGATACCTAACAACTAGGCTAGGGATCACTTATAACCTATGGGTTTTTGGTTTGGCAGAGTTTGGCTGGGGTTTGGAGATTTTAGGGGCTTCCACTCACCTATCTCGCACCTCTCGTACTAACTGTATCGAAGGAACGAAGCAGAGCTTCGCTGCGATCTAAAAAATCGCGGATGAATTGTGTCTGAAATGAGAGGCCGAGACCTCTATTTATACTTGAGGAGTAGGACATCGCTGGAATTCCTTGATTTCTTCTCCTGCATCAACAGCTTGTACCGTGCGCATAAGGAGTTGTACCCATTTGATTTCAGAGAACGCATGAGTGAAAGCTTGGTGCCACCAAGCTTATGCTTGGTGCGGCACCAAGCTGCCTTGGGGTGGCACCAACCTTTTTTTTGAAGTTTCAAATTTTGACACTTTCCTCCCCTGCAGTTCACTGTTTCGCGCATCCTGCTTTTTCTTTCGCATTTTTGACTTCTGCAACTTGACATTTGTTAAGTTTTAACAGTTTTTGATATTTTATGTCAGTTACATACCAGGGGTACGAAATTGGGGTGTCTACACATGTTCGTCTATTTAGAAGACCATTTTTATTATTTTTCCTTCTTTACCTACGTCAATTCATACGTATGCTTCGCCCCTACGGAGAAAAATTCCTAAATATGCTACTAGTAACAATTGAAATGAACTACGACACCACTGAACAAAGTTTTTAGATTCACCACTAATACTTTTGACGTTATATGTAAACATTAAGTACATTAATATACGCGTACTACTAAAATGACACAAGAACTATCTTTCTTAACTTTAGCAAAAAATAAATTAATAATATAGAGATGGAGAAAGTAGTAAATATACATGAATGCCTTTAGTGTCTATAATATATTAACTTAAAACAATTTATTTTAGTTAAACTGTTTATAAGGAGAAATTATAGGCTCTAATGTGTCCGGCCGATGAGTGTTCCCCGAGGCCTTTTCAAGAATCCAAAATTAGAAATGTCATAAAAGAAGAAAAACAAAGACTTGTGTAGGACGGTCTTACAGATCCCAAATTTGTAAGACGGAACCCCTTTTAAAAATTCATAGGTCATAATAAATAACTAACATGTTACTTAGAATCACAAAAGTGTGCCAGCCAAGATGGTTAAGAGGTTGCACAACTCCCACAACTCCCGTAATTAACATGTTGCACATTAATGTGAAGTTCCTCATTTTCTCCAATGCCTTGGCACTTCAAGATTTGCCATTAAAATTCTTATGTCTCCCGCGCCTTAAAGTTTAATCATTTTTCAGCTTCGTTAGAATCAAATTGTCTTGGGATAATTGATGGACCATAACGGACTTTTATGAAGCTAAATGACACATTTTAAAGTTAAAAGTAACACTATAAAGATAATTTTTTTATAATTCTTATTAAAATATAAAATAACACTTTTAATACTAAAAAGTGACACACTTAATACTAAAAAGTGTCGCTTTAAAATTAACGTTGACTGCCAAAAGTGACACATTTAATACTAAAACATGACACTTTCAATGCTAAAAAGTGACACTTTTAAGATCAATAAGGACGATATTTATTTATAAGGCAAAATGACACTTGTAAGGTCAAAAGTAACACATTTAATGCTAAAAAGTAACACTTTTAATGTTATAAAGTAACACTTTAATGCGAAACGTAATGGTTTTCATTTATAAAAAAATGAGACACTTTTCAAAGTGAAAGTAACACATTTAAGACTAAAAATGACACATTTATTTAAGGCAAAAAAGTAACACTTTTTTAGGAGAAAAATTATAATTTTCATTAAAAATGCAAAGTTACACTTCTAAAGCCAAAAGTGACACATTTTATACTACAAAGTGACACTGTTAATGGATAGATTTGTCTTACGGATAACCGTCTTACATGAGACCACTTCAAGAAGAAATAAGGATTATAGTGTAGTATAGGCCTGACAGTTTGGTGGGTTAGAATGAATAATGGATTGAAACTGGTCTACCCACGGATAACATGTTAAAGCGGGTCGACCCGTTCCAACCAAACTTTTCCCCCCAAAACATAAATTCAGGGCATTAAAAGCCATGGGTTGAAATGAGCAACGGATCCGACCCACTTTAACCCTACCCGACCAGTTAATATTATTGGGTCGAAACAGGTTACCCGTTTCAACCTAAAAATATTAATGAACTGAGTTGAGTTAGGTAATTAATGGGTAATCTGTTATAATTGTGAGGCCTTGTGTAGTGTAATAGGTACTGATACTGAGTATTTCTTTTCATGACAAATTTAGCATGCGCATACTTTTTTACGGATCATATTAACATATAAGTAGAGGTGGCAAATGGGCGGGCGTGGTCGGATTTAAATGGGCGGCAGACTCAAATGAGCGGGTAAGTAAGTGCCCATTTAATAACATGGGCGGGCACTAAATGGGCATGAGCGTCAATTTACTCATTAACATGCACTTATAAAATAAATACATAAATTACAAAAAAAATAATTTTCTTTTGTAAAAAATTATCAAAAGTTACAACTAACCATATATATATATATATATATATACATATAATTACAACCACAATAATTGGAAAATACCAATATTTTTGTAACATTTTAACATCTGTTACCATTTCCAATGCAATCAAATTTCTAAAAAGAACCCAAAAGCTTTACATGACGTCTTAGTGTTGGCAGAACCACTAATAATATCAAAACAAGAACATATTTTCATTTTTGTCGTATGTTAATTGAAATAAAATACTCTCTTAGTTCCTTAATTTTTACGTCAAATCGATTGTTTTTAAATGAAAATCTGATATATATTTTTTTCATAACAAGAAAATACGTAATTGACCGTATATAAAAAGTAATATGATATCGAAAAAAATTTAAAAAATGGGTCAATTTTTTATTCTTAAAAAATAACGGTTACTCCCACCATTACTGACTATTTATTTGGTTCTGAAAACCAAACCTGAAAAATAAATAGCAGTCATGCATCTCTCTCTCTAGTTTCTCTCTCTACCCTCACACTCTCCCTGTCTTAATTAATGGTTATTAATAGAAATGTAAATATATAGAAAGAAACCACTTTGATTATCAGGTACATAGAAAGAAAAAAATTGATCATGAGAGTGGGAGGTGAAAATGTGGACGTTCATTTGGGCCCATTTTATGCCTTTAAAACTTAATGGTATAATTAGGCATGCTCATTTGTGCCTAGATTAAAATTTAAGTGTGTCAATTTCTATACTTTAATGGACGATCTAAACGAAAATAAGAGCGTGGACAAAATTTACCACCACCAAGTACAAGTATCACAGAGTAATAGTAGTAGTACAGTAAATATAATTACCTGACAGCCTGAGGACGAATCCCTTCATGATCATCATGCTTTTGGCATTTCAATGCTCTCTCCAGATCCAACACAACCTCATCCATAGCAGGCCGCATGTTCGGGTTTGGTCGCAGGCTTCTTCCTACAATATCAGCAAATATCTCTAAAGAAGCATCTGATATCTCCCCTGTTATTTCGGAATCAGCATTTTTCATGGCCCAAAGCAAATCCTCATCATCCCAGTTGAAGTATGTCTGATCGATATCATCCCCTCGATCCCATGGCTTTTTCCGGCATAACATTTCGAACAGTATCAGGCCGAATGCATATACATTCATTTCACTTGTTATTTGAAAGGTTCTAAAGTATTCTGGTGCGTAATACTCAAGCGTGCCTGTAGGGTTGAAACTCATAATGGAATTGGTTTGATCGGCATGGGACAACTTGAAAATCCCAAAGTCGGAAACCTTAGCAACCCAATTCTTGTCGACAAGAATGTTGCGGGGCTTCATGTCCCGGTGAATGATCCCTTTCAGAGATTCTACCGTGGCAGTATGAAGGTATTGCAAACCACGCGGCACCAAGGCATATATTGAGCCGTTGCTTCCAAGACAAACAAATACTCTTCTTCTTTTTAACATAATCTGATAAGGATCCGTTTTCCATATATTCATAAACGAGTATTTTTTGATCCAATTCATTGCAATAACCGAGGAGAGAAACGAGGTTGGGGTGTTGGATCTTGGAAACAACTTTAATCTCCTTTTCAAACTTGATTGAATCTGGATTTAAAAGCTTCACAGCAACAGAAATTTTTTGGTCGTCCCCGCGGCCGCCGATAGCGATGTGGCCAAGATACACCCTTCCTTCTCCCCCTTCTCCGAGGAAGTTGCTCACGTGAAAGTTGTTTGTTGCGTCTTTGATCTCGTTTAGTGAAAACTGATGACACACAACACAGGAGGAGGAGGAGGAGGAGGAGGAGGAGGAGGAGGAGGACATGTTTAAGTTCTTTGATCAGCCAAAGGCTTTCACAGACAACTTCAGCTTTGCAAGAGGGAAATGTAAATTAAAAAGCATGACGAGTTGACCACCGAAATTATTGAAGAAAGACGGCAAGACCACAGAAATTATTGATAAGGCAAGACTCGGGTCATCTGGATAGGGTCCTTTCGGACTTGACAGAATAATTAAATGAAGTGAGTTTTTCAAGGTGGAGCATATGGTTAGGAGTAACCATAATAGCATGTACAATGGTTTAAAAAAATGAAACCAAAAATCAAACTCAACCTATTAAAAACCAATAAAATAATCTATTAGATACTTATTTGATTCAAAATCAAAAACCTTTTCAATGGTGACATAAAATCCAACACATTTACATATTTTACCATCTTTATCTCTATTAATAATTACTAAAAACTTAAAAAAAATCATATAATTTTTTTCTGATATCCAAATGAAACAAACCAAGTCTTTTTTTATAAGTAAAAATATGTACTTTAATTCAGATAAAAAAATTAAAAATAAATAAAAAATTTTGGCTAAAAATTGATCAAGAAATGCAATGAGAAAAAATAATATATCAATCACTCAAATCATGCCACATGGAAAGGTAACCTTGGATTTGAAGCCTTTTGGGTTCAAGAGGTGATTTTTTTTTTTCCAAAATCACTTGTTGATTTAGATTAGATTTTTTAATATTTACCATTGGAAGAGATGATTTGAATTAGATTTTGGGGAAAACCTCCATTGGGCTTGCTCTAACAACAATACTCAATATCACACTCTAACTACCCGGTTTTCTGTTTCTTTTACATTTTTTTAATACTCTACAAAATAATTCAATATAATAATCACATTTTATACAATTCTCTAAAAACTTCAAACCTCTATTATCTCAACTAACAAACATAACACTATATTTTTCAACATTTTTATTTCTATTTTATCAACACAATTGAAATAAAATATTTATATTTTATATTATATATTCTATGAAAAAAAAATTGTATTTTAATTATTTCAATTACTTTCATCTAAAAATATATGTCAATCTAAGGGTCAATTTATATTTATAATATATTATAGTTATTATTATTTTATCTCTCATATATTTCGAACACGAGAAGAATGATTTTTTTTGGTTAAAAAGAATTCATAATTAATTCATAGGAAGAAATATAAATATCAATTACTTGTAACGATAGAAAATTAAGAAAATTTTTCAAAACATCTACTTTTTTCAAATAACAAAAGCCCATGTCGTGTACCCATGATTTGATGCTCCCATGTTCCAAACAAGCTCGATAATTATTGACTCGAGATTATGACATTGCATAATTTCATGATAATGTGCTCTAAATCAAATAAAATCTAACAATTTCATTTGAAACAAGTAATGTTCTATTCTCACATTAGATTCAACATTAAGAAGAAGAATACAATTTTATTGTATCAATTTTTGCATCGCGATGAATCAATTTAATTATACAATCCAATTTTACATAGGAATGAAACAATTTTTGCAGCGCGATACGTAAGTTGTAATTACCTAATTCAATTTTACACTAAATGAATTAATTTTTGCACCACGATAGATAAAATAGTATCTAATCTAATTTTGCACCGCGATATAAAATCATAAAGAACAAGACAACGTCCTTCAGTTTATTTTTTCATCTCCTTCGTCGTAAGCCTTGTCGATCCTTGTTTCATTGCTCAATAATTATGATTTTCAAATTCAATGTGTTTAACAGAACTATTAAAAAAAACAAAAACATTTTCAAAACAATAGTAACCTTTTACGATTATTATTGTTTTTAAAAGAAGGGTGTTAGTGTAGTTGGAAACTTTACAAAAAGAGTGCGGCATAATTTCTCCCAATCATTTTTCCAACATAGTTAGTTAGTTGGATTTGTAATTGTATGACGTTTCCACCATTGTGGCATAACTTTACAAAAAAAGGTGTGCTTGGAAAAACCCAATCATTAAAGTAAGTGACGAAAATGAGTGGCTATGATTAAATTCAAGAAAGTTAGTTGGAAAAAGAGGATTATTTCGCTTTTATTTTGGACTTTTTAAATAAGTGTTTTTTTAACTTGCTTTTTATTTTTGTCCGTTTTTTTTAAATGTAATATTTGTAAAATTTCTTCTTTAAGATAATATTTTTAATATTTTATCATAATATTTTCTCTTAATTTAATTATGACAACATGAATAATGATTTTAAAGAATGGACAATAATTAAAAGCTTATAGGTAGCTTAGCCACTTTTTTTGACAAAATATATTACAAAAATGCCTATAGACCAAGAACAACAGTTGAATCATATACATCCAAATCAAATATCAAATCAAACACAATCTACTAAAAACTAATAAAATAAATCATTTGATACTCTTTTGATTCAAAACCAAAAAAATCATTCCAAGTGAGGCACATAATCCAATATTTTACATACCCCAATATATTTATCTTCATTAATTTTAATTGTTTTTCAAAAAAATGGCTAAAAACTTGAAAAAATCATAGAATTTTTTTTTTCTGATATCTAATGAAACAAACCAAGTCTCTATTTATATGTAAAATGTGTACTTTAATTCAGTAAAAAATAATTAAAAATAAAAATTTTTTTGGTTCAAAATTGGTCAATAAAGGCAATGGGGTAAATAAGTGTTATCCGCTAAGATAAGGACACATGGAAAGGGAAGGGGCAGGAGGCTTTAGCCCTTGTTGTGGGCCACTTTTTTTTTTTGCTCCAAACGACGTCGTTTTGAGCCTATTCTTCCAGAAACACGATCATTTGGTTATGTTTTTTGTGTTTGATTTGTGTCTTAAATTAATCCAAATCAAAACAAATCAAATAAGATTTGAATTTTTTTTCTTTGATTTACCGTTCTAAGCTTGATTCACGAATGATTTGATGTTTGAGTACTCTCCGTTAACCGTGCTCTTAAGCTACCCATAAGCTACTCAAACAAAAACTCTTCCAATACATGATGTCACAAACCCCAATAGATTTATATTCATAAATAATTTTACTAATGTAACTGTCAAAATTTAATCTGGTGTCCAAATAAAACAAATCAACCATCTATTTGTAGGTAAAAATGTCTACTATGTAAAAAGACAAAAATATAAAAGATACCTTTTTTTTTTTGTGAGTGTGTGAAAAATGGCCAAAATTAGAAGAAAAATATTTTTTGACTACAAAAGTTTGCTAAGCTCCTCCTAAGATCAAGCAGCTTACCAAAGCTCCTCAATCACATTTTGCCCAATTATGCTCCCACGATGCTCCCTCTAAATAGAACTCTATTGTTTCCTATACTCTCAATTTGCTCCCTCTAAACATAATGTCATTAAGCTCCCCAATAAAAATACTCTTCTAACAATGCATAAATTCCAACACTTTACATACCACACTATCTATATCTCCATTAATTTAATATTTTACTTATATGAACAAATAAAATAGTTAGAAACTTCAAAAAATCATAGAATGTTTTTTTTTTATATTCACATGAAACAAACCAAGTCTGTACTTATAGATAAAAAAGCATGACGAGGTGACCACCGAAATTATTGATGAAAGAAAGCAAGACTCGGGTCATCTTGATTGGGTCCTTTCGGACTTGACAGAAGAATTAAATGGAGTGAGTTTTTCAAGGTGGAGGCAAATGGTTAAGAGGAACCACAACAATAACACATGATACACACTTTAGGTACCTCGTTTTTTGTTTCTTTTGTATTTTATAGATAGAATTTTTAAGCTATTTCGTAGTGGTTATTTGTGGTGTTGCTAGAACACGTTTAATCAAATTGGATTAAATCTATTTTAAATTGACCATGTTTGGTAAAATAATAAAAATTAAAAAAACTTCTACCATGAGAATTGTGGAGTCCTAATCAAATTAAATATGTCTTAATCAAATGTGATAAAATCTATCCGGTACAAACCGACTTTATAAGCAAAGAAATGATAAATAAAAAAAACTTTTACCATGAGAATTGATGAATTTTATTCAATTGAAATACGTTTAAATCAAATATGATAAAATCTATCCGCAAAAAATCTTTTACCATGCATAAAGAAGACACCGGTTTTAAATTCTAACAAATTTTAATTTTTGACAGGAAAAAAAATAATTTATGTAGATATATTTTGTACAATATGCATGATTTTAATAGTATTTTTTTTTTTGCAAAAGTTGTTTATAATAAGATGATGTTCTAAACTTGTAATAAATAATTAATTTTTTTTAATTCGGATTATTTGAAAAAACAAAAAAAAATATTCAAAATAGATCATATAGTCATATAATTGAAAGATTAAAACCTTTGAAAATTGATAAAAATCTATCCGCAAAAAAAAAATACCATAAAAATTTGGAGTCTTAATCAAGTGAAACACTTTTAAATCAAATGTTATAAAATATATTCGGTATTAATCGATTTTGGCAGCAAAAATTGTTTAAAAAAAAACTTTTACCATATATAAAGGAGGCACCGGTTTTAAAAAGTATCCAGTTTTAATTTTTGGTAGGAAAAAAAACTATAAACTTGTATAGAAGGTGACACTGCACGTTGAAGCACATAATTCTTTTAAAACTTTAAGCGTTCAACAAAATGTTGTCATATGGTAACAACGACTTATGTATTAATAATAGTTAATAAATAATTAATATATTAGTAATTAGTAATTAATAAATATATATTAGTAGAAGAACAAATAACATAGAATTATCCCGTGGATAATTTGTATAAATTAAAAATTATGAAAATAAAAAGAGATGGAAATATAAGATATTTAGTCAAATTAAACGTGTATAAATTACATAGGATAAAATCTAGTTTAATTAAGTGATATTTGAAAAAAAAAATATAAAAACAAAACCATAAATCTAGCTCTATCATAAATTTTCTCGTAAAACTATATCCTAAATCGATTTTATCTTATCAAATTAGTTTTAGAATTTTTATCTTATCTAATTAGATTTAGGATTTTTATCTTAAACTAATCGATTTTGAAAAAAAGAAAAAAGCTTTTACCCTGAAAATGTAGTTGAAATATTAAAATCTATGAGCACTGGTAAAATCAATCTACAAAAAAACATTTCTACAATGAAAATTTGGAGTCCTAATCAACTTAAATACGTCTAAATCAAATATGATAAAATCTATCTCGTACTAACCGATTTTGGGAGCAAAAAATTAAAAAAAAAAACGTTTACCATTTATAAATGAGTTACCGTTTTAAAATCTATCAGATTTTAATTTTTTATAGCAAAAAAATTTTTTTTTTTTACAACTTCACAAGAAGGTGACACATGTAAGCACATAATTCATTTAAAATTTGAAGTATTCAACGGAAAGTCGCTATGTGGCAGGAACGGCTTCTTTTTTAATAATAGTTAATATATAATTAATAGATTGATAATTAATAGGATTAATATATAATTTGATCTCTGAACTTACCAATTCTGATTTATATGGTAAATGATGTTGAAACTTTCCTATAGTGGCTCTTCAAGCCAACTTTGGGTTTCATGTGAGTCTTACAAAAATCGTGAAATCTAACCAAATACCAAAATCTCTCACAAGACTATGAAGTTTGTACAGGAAACCCACAAAAATAAGAGTAAAGCAAACGTGAGATTAAAAAATAAGTTTCTTAACAACTAGGAAAACAAACAACAAAACGATCTATATAGCTTGTGATGTTACTGCATCCACAGCTGCATCCAAATACTCTGAATAAAGCTTTCATGGTTTTTCTCTCTATTAGCGTGTGTCTCTTCGTGTACGTTCTGCACAGCCTCTTCGTGTATATGTATACTCGAACAAGAGTCATTAACAAACAAGAAAACCAACTACTCCAAAAAAACATAGAATTTATGAAATAAAAGATTAGTTTCGAAAAATAGTTTCTTAATTAAAGTAAAAGATGTTACTAAAAATTTTGTCCAACTTTACTATTATGGACTTTTGAGAACTTTTGAATGTATTTAATTATGGTTACACTTTACTATTATTTTAGGAGCAAAAAAGGACACAACAATAAAATAAAATAGGAAGTCCCTATCTTACCTTTACAGAATGTAAGATGTAATTCTTGTGTGTTTAATGGCGAAGTGTGGACTATGATTGGTGGCGAATCCGTGAGTAATGGTTATGAGTATACTCTTGGACACTCTATGATTAGAGACTAAAGAGATAGTCTTGAGTTATGATTACAATAAGCAATGATGATATGCTTGAGATACTTGGGTTTATGATGATTGATATAAGAATATCAATTAAGTTATGAATTGATAGATTTTGTGGTTTAAGTCAATAATGATCTAATAGATGAAATATAGAGTTAAAACTCAACGGAGTCGAATAGAGATTGATAATACACTAAATAAAGTAGTGCCTGAGAAAGACCTCTCTCCGATTGATTATCTTTGTGTAGCATTCCTCTCTCTAGGTCGGTGGCTTCCTAGCCTTCTTACCTTCTGCCCTATTAAGGGCTCGTTTGTCGCGCAAGTGGTTAGTCGCTTATAGTTTATAGCTTAGGCTATTGGCTGAATGAATTATATTTGATTTGATGATAGACTGTTTTCAGCTGATGAAAAATGATTTATGAGTATATTTGTTAAATAAGTTAGAAATTATTTATTTACTACAAATTAACTATAAACCCTAAATATTCAAATCAGATAGTACATTATTAAGGAAAAAAAAACTCTCACCTTTATCTTAAAAAAACTCAACATGGGTTAATATTTAATTAATATTCATTTACTTAATCTTACTTAAAACAATAAATAAATACGTAACTATTTTCTAAACCATAAGTATGTGTAGTCTTTTACGTTTAACTTTTATTATTTCCTTACCAATTTTTAATGTGAGTAGTCAAATATGCAAAGGTTAAAAAGGTTTACTCTATAACAAAATGAATAAATATTTTATAATATCCCTTATCCCGCATTAAATGTTTATTTTTAAAAAAATCTAGAAACTAATATTCCTAGCTCATTTTATGTATTTATGAGAAAATGGTAAGATTGTAATAATTAAAATTTTATTAATAAATAATGGTCTTTGTGTTTTCAAGAAACTAAAAAAGCTTAAAATTTTGACTTTTTGGCTTTAGCTTTTTAATACATAAATGATATTGTATCAAACTTAGGCCTCGTCTGGTGCAGCGCTTTGAAAACACAGCTTTTTCTAAACGCATCATTTTTAAAATGCAGCATTTTCACAACATAATTTTTTTTCTAGTAAATATGTTTGGAAAACTATTTCAAAACGCTATTTTTATAAACCAAATAGTTGGAAACACAACACATTTTTAAAACGTTTCAAATTGAAGTGTTTAAAAACGCTGTACATTTTTAAAACGCTACGTTTTAAAACTGTAAGTCCAGATAGCAACTGACAAAGTTAGAGGGGGGTGAATAACCTTTTAAAAACTTTGAAGGTAATTTTAAAAAACTTCAAAAGTTGCATGAGAAAAAATAATTTTGTCATAAATCAATATAATCTTTCCCACCTGTCATTTTTCGTATTTATATCTATTGTTTTAGGTAGGTGCATAAGAGGAAAGGGGGTAATGAATGACACATGGGAGTAGGAGATATTCAGAAATTTGGGATTAATTTGATCCCAAATTGTGTAGAATATAGCAAGTTGAAAAATTAAGTTATCGCCAAAGCTTTCGGCAGCATCGGCAAGCTTCATTCCGAAATGTTATTTGAGAGTTTCATAAGAACATGAGCCTTCCTTCCTTAGGTCTTGTGCCTTTGATTTCTTCACTATACTTTTTTCCTTTGGAAGACAAGCTACTTGGCCCCGTTCTAGACCAACTGAGTCACTTCCTTTCTCGACTAACTCGTTCATGACCAATTGAGGACAGGAAAAATCTGCCTGCAAAACCTCACCTTCACAAAAAAAAAAGAGTGCTTGGAATGGCCCACTCATTAAAGTAAATGAAAAAAATGAGTGGTTATGATTAAATTCAAGAAAGTTAGTGGGATCAAAAGAGGACTATTTTGCTTTTATTTTGGATTTCTTAAATAAGTGTTTTTTTATCTTACTTTTTATTTTTGTCCTTTTTAAAAAAAATTGTAATATTTGTAAAATTTCTTCTTTAAGATAATATTTTTAATACTTTATCCTACTATTTTCTCTTACTTTAATTATAACTACATGAACAATGATTTTAAATAATGGACAATGGTTAAAAGCTTATGGGTAGCTTAGCCAATTTTTTTGACAAAATATATTACAAAAATACCCTTAGAGTAATAACAACAGTTCAATCATATACATCAAATACCAAATCAAACACAATCTATTAAAAACTAATAAAATAATTCATTTGATACTTTTTTGATTCAAAACCAAAAAATCATTCCAACAATGACACATAATCCAATATTTTACATACCGCACTATATTTATCTTCATTAATTTTAATTTTTTTCAAAAAAATGGCTAAAAACTTGAAAAAATCATAGAATTTTTATTCTGATATCAAAATGAACCAAACCAAGTTTCTATTTATATGTAAAATGCGCACTTTAATTTGGTAAAAAATAATTAAAAAATAATTTTTTTGACTCAAAATTGGTCAAGAAAGGCAATGGGATAAATAAAGTGTTATCCACTAAGATAAGGACACATAGAAAGGGAGGGGGCATGAGGCGCCAACCCCTGTTGTTGACCACTTTTTTTTTTTTGCTCCAAACGACGACGTTTTGAGCCTATTCTTCTTGAAGCACAATCGTTTGGATATGCTTTTTGTGTTTGATTTGATTTTGATTTGTGTCTTAAATTGATCCAAATCAAAACAAATCAAATAAGATTTGAATTTTATTTTTTCTTTGATTTACCGTTGCAAGTTGATTCACAGATGATTTGAAGTTTGAGTCTCCGTTAACCATGCACTTAAGTTACCCATAAGCTACTCAAACAAAAACTCTTTTCCAATACATGATGTCACAAACCCCAATAGATTTATATTCATAAATAATTTTACTAATGTAATTGTCAAAATTTAATCTGGTGTCCAAATGAAACAAACCATCCATCTATTTATAGATTAAACTGCTTACTATGTAAAAAAGAAAACTTTTTTTTTGTGTGTGAAAAATGGCCAAAATTAGAAAAAAAAATAATTTTTGACCACAACAGTTTGCTAAATCCCTCCTAAGATCAAGCAGCTTACCAAAGCTCCTCAATCACCTTTTGCCCAATTAAGCGCCCACTATACCCCCTCTAATTAGAACTCTATTGTTTCCTATACTCTCAATTTGCTCCCTCTAAGTGCATGTACAACAAAGCTCCTTGGGGAGCTTAAGCTCCATTTTTTCAATTTTATTACAAAATGTTATTAAGCTCTTCAACAAAAATACCCTTCTAACAATACACAAACTCCAACATTTTTACATACCACACTATCTCTATCTCTATTAATTTAATATTTTACTTATATCAACAAATAAAATAGTTAGAAACTTCAAAAAATCATAAAATATTTTTTCTGATATCCACATGAAACAAATCAAGTCTATATTTATAGATAAAAATATGCACTTTAAATCAAGAAAAATAAATAAATAAATCATTTTGATGGCTCAAAATTGACCAAGAACAGCAATGGAAGAAAAGAAATTTATGTCCACTGGCGCAATGACACGTTGAAAGGTACGTGCACTGGATGACAAAGTCTGTCAATGGCGCATGAGGCCCAGGTTGCTGTCTGATTTTTTTAGCCGAAAAATAACGTCGTTTTGGCTTAAGAATGAAACTGTTAAACAACAAATTAAACTTCAATTTTACAACATTCCATTTCTTACACACATAAAATAAATGCCATGAATTTTTATCTTAGTATTCAGGGTCAACATGTGCTGCGCCAGTATCCATACATTTGGTCCAAACTGCATCCTTTTGACTTTCGAGCTCTTGAGAATGACTTCTTTCCATTCTTTCATCTTACGAACAAACATGGCCCTCTCTCTCTTGGTAAGGTTTAACACTGGGCCGAGCTTCTGTATAGCAGCAAACATTGGCTTTATCGAAAGTATGGTGGTTTGGAGGCGCTGCAGGAATGATTTGAAGGTAATCGTTTTCTTTACTACGTCGATAACGACTGCATGTAGCTCACTAAATTTGACTACGATGACTGCCCATCTCAGAAGGTTTTGGAACTTGCCGTCGACCCTGACTGTACATAGACCAACGGAGGAAATGAATTAGAATAATGGGGAGTATTAATCAAAGATTACGTGGAGGGGCTCACACGCTATAGCCTATAAAGATTAAAGAATAAGCTTCATATTTTAATATTCATTTTTCATACTCCAGTATATCCAGGTTGGGCTAATTAACTACCTTAATTGGTAATTGTTGTAGTTAACATTATCTTTATCGGTACGGAGCCCCACTCTCTCACAGCTTAACCCACCAACACGTGATGGGTCGGGTAAAGAGTACGGTTTCACGAATAACATAAATCACAACGAATGTATACACAAATAGAAGAAGGATAGTGAGAGGAGACCTGGAAAGACGAGCTTGTGAATGGTCTGCATTGAATCCATTGAACATTCTTTAAGCATCGCATATATCTCATCATCTTCAGTGTTGCCTGTGATCTCCTTTATTTTCTGAATCAGCTCCTGTACACTATATAATCATAAATCATTTAATTAAAGATAGCTAGAGATATGATTTGGAGATGTATACAATATTATTGAGATGAAAGAAAGAGATAATTCAGGTCATTTGATAACGTCGAAAAGATAAGGATAATATGATTGGATCTATTTAGAGTTAAATTGTCTTTTATGTGGTAAAATTTGTTCTTATTTTTGTCTATTTCAATTATTCCACCCGTCCCAAAATAAGTTGCCTCTATTTCATTTTGGTACGTCTGAAAATACGTGTCTCATTTGATTTTTTTAAAGCAAATTGTCTACTATACCTTCATTAATAATCTAATTGTGTCCTTAAAAGAAAAACATACTTGTGTCATTTGACACCACTAACGAATATATTAAGAATGTTAAAATATAAATTTTAAGTTCTTTATAAAGTCAATTATTTTCTTTATTAAAACCCGTGTAAAATCAATAAGATACCTTTATTTTGGGACCAAGTATATATTTGAGGGGGGAGGTATTGCCTACCCATTGTCTAAGCATGGGGGGAAGCATTGTCTACCCGTTGTCCAAACTTTTGGCCTGAGATTAGAGCTGTCAAATAGGGATAAAGCCTGCGAGCATACCTACCCCGCCACCTAAAAGGGACGGTTTGGGTTAATGTGATAGATGACCATTTGGATGCGGGCCTTACGAGCTTTGTCCGCACGGAGTGGGGGATTTTACGAATCGGGGCGGGCACGAGCAGCCCGCACTTTCTCACACTTAAAATATAATGAGCGGTGACTCAACTCTCAAAATATCACTCTCAAAATAATGAAAATATCACTCTCAATCTCAACTCTCAAGAAAAAGAAAGTCTTTCGTCTCTGCCTCCCCACTCAAGTGACAACGACGCCTCCACCCTCCGGCTTTGCGCCTCTCTATCTCTCTCACACTGGCTCTCCGACATTGAGACTCTTAGTCTCATGCTCTCTCTCTCCTATATCCTACTTCTAGATCCGGCACGACGGCTCTTCCTCACCATTACAGCCTCATTCTGACTGTACACACACATACACACATGTACTGACACTCCGTGACTCCATCTGGTTCGTATCTTTCCCTCTTGCTCTCGCCTCCGGCCTCTCGTTGCACAGACGAACAATACAGTATCAATCTCTCTCTCTCTCTTTTGCCTCGCACAATCTCACATGTATTGAGTTTTGATTTTCGAGATGGACTAGACTTCCAAATGGATCACTTCGACTAAAGAATCAACTACTGGCTAGATCTTGACTTCTTTAATATATTTTTTTGACTCTCCAGTTATTAGGCAAAAAGGCTTTTGAGTTTTAATTTCCCCCATTAGCTGCCTTGTTTTCTGACTTTTCTCTATGGTTTTCATTGATCGTGCGGGCAAGCCCGTTTTTCCCGCGGCCCTACGCAGGGCGGGGTGGGCCAAAGGTTTTAGGGACCGTCATGTTTGCGGGTTTTCCCGCCATGCCCCGTTCTATGTTAGGTTTTCTAGGCCCGCGGGCAAATCCGCCCCACGTGCCCATTTTGACAGCTCTAGGTGGGAGCTACTATTTGGCTTAATCTCACAAGAAGGTGTATCAGAGTTAACCCCCGGGCTTAATCTCACAAGAAGGTGTATCAGAGTTAACCCCCGGATATAGTCTCAAAACATCCATGGTGGCGTCTATACGAACTTCTTGGAGCAGCAAAAGTTACTTAAAAAAAGTGTAAAGTGGCTCAACTTTGACTTTAACTTTTAACTTTGAAAAAATTGTTACTAGTCAATCATAAGTTGGGGTGACAATTGGGTGTTAATGGATAACTTTGAGTTAGACTATTATCCATTATGTCAATGGATAATAGGCTAACCCAAAGCTATCAATTTACACTCAATTGTCACCTTTAAATTCATAAGTCATGGCAACCAGAATCCGAACTCACCATAATTATCTCACTTAAACCTTAAATAAAAATAATTTCATTTTTAGAGTAGTTAAGAGTTTTTTTATTAGTTTACTTAGTTCATTTCATCTTTGACGCATATATCATATTTTAGTGTGTATTTCTCTAGAGCGGATCTATGTATCCTCCTCGATGTCACATGACATCACTCAATTTAATATATGTAATACTCCCTCCGTCCCTAAATTATCGTCCTAGTTGACCCGACGCACGGATTAAGAAAAACACAATTGACTTGATTATTTATATTGGTTTAATGTGTAGTTTCCTTTAAAGTTCATGTGTATGTGGCCCATAATTAAAGTAGGGTGGAAAAGTAAGGGTAAAGTGGTAAAAGGGATGTTTCAAAAAGGTATGTTTCAAACTGGACAATTATTTTAGTACGGACAAAAAAGGAAAGGATGACGATAATTTAGGGAAGGGGGAGTATCATTTCAGTACTTGTTCATGTACTTATTCAATTTTCTATTCTTTGTTGATGTTTTTTTTTCTTCCAAGAAGACTTGTTATTATGAGAATGTGATGACTCGATTACCCAGGCAACAAGACGAGTTCCCTTCGAGGGATTGTCGGGTTTTGGACAAAGCATTGTCGGGTTTTCGGACAAGGCGGTCGCTTAGTGTTAAGGACTAAGCGATCGCTTAGTCATGATTATTTCGGACCAAGCTACTGGAAAATACACGGCCGCTTAGTGTCGTGGACTAGGCAACCGCCTAATCCCGTTTTGGCGTTTTAGCTGCTTGTTCGGTTTTACTTGTTTTAACGGTTTTAGGGTTTCTATTGTATCCATATAAATAGTTGTATCCCTAACGTTTTCAAGGTTGGCTCTAATAAAATTTCGATTGTCCGTTGGCTCCAATCTCTCTTTCTTCTTTACTATTGATCCTGTTATACTATGTTATTTTTATGTAAATTCTTCTGCTGTGCACAACATGTTCGTCTATTTAAAAGACCTTTTTTATTATTTTTCCTTCTTTACCTACGTCCCAAGAAGAAAAATTCATGTATATGCTTCGCCCCTACGGAGAAAAATTCCTAAATATGTCACTAGTAACAGTTGAAATGAATTACGACACCACTGAACAAAGCTTTTAGATTCACTACTAATACTTTTGACGTTATATGTAAACATTAAGTGCATTAATATACCCGTACTACTAAAATGACCCAAGAACTATCTTTCTTAACTTTGGCAAAAAATAAATTAATAATATAGAGATGGAAAAAGTAGTAAATATACATGAATGTCTTTAGTGTCTATAATATATTAATTTAAAACTGTTTATTTTAGGTAAACTGTTTATAAGGTTTGGAGGTGTTAAGCATTTTTGTTCAAACGGGCTATAGTTTACTGTTGAATGAAGCCAAGGATCTTCGTGTCTTCTCACTACAACAAAAGGTGTCTTTTAGGACGCCCGATTGCGTCCTTATATATATCTTTATAACACGTCTTATTTGATAGGACGTAAACTTGGGCCTCCTATCTAAAGGGGTAGCAAAATGTTAATAGGACTTTTAGGGGCGACTTAATAAAATATACGTGTTAGGACGCCTTTATTCATCCTATAAAAAACGTCCTAATATTTCTTTAAAACAGTGACCTATTGTGTCCTAATATAGTAGTATAATAGGACGAGAAAAAGTGTCCTAATATATCATCTTGATAGGATGAAATGTGTTGTCCTAATAAATCATTTTGATAGGACGAAGTTTGTCATCCTAATATAGCATCATGATAGGACATAATTTGTCGTCCTAATACCAGACCGTGATACGACATGTTTAGGCGTCCCAATAGTATCATTTGATAGGACGCAATTGAGCATCTCAACTGTAGATTGATAGGACAACTATGCCCCTACAATTTTTTGAAATTTCGCGTCCTAGCAAGCCTTTGCACTTCATATATTAGGACGATTTATGGCGTCCTAATTGAATTTTAAAAAATATATATATTTTACAAAATAATGCTTTAATTTTTTTTTAAATATCATTATATATACTGCTATAATAGACATCAATATTCATATACCACTAAAAAAATACTTAAAAAGAAAAATAAGACATTTCAAATTAACTCTTTAATATAAAAACATAATAATATCATACAAATTCATCCTTAACCAATCTCAAAAACATAGTCTAATACTTAAACATCCATTAGCTAATATATGTTAAGCAAAAAAGAAAAAAAAACATAACTACAAAGTTGAACCTAAAATCTAAACATAGTACATAAACACTAAGAGCTAATAATGATAATTGCTCCATCAAACCAAAAAAAGTAAATGTGTTCGCAAACAACTTAATGTATTTCATCGTCAGGCACCACCTACAATTTGACAACATGTGTATATAAATTAGTATTATGGAAACCTTCACTTACAAAATACAACATAACCAAACACACTAATATAACATACCATAGTGAAATTGCAAAGCCATGCAACAGTTGCTCCAATGGCATCTCCAATTGTCATAAATAGTGCATAAGGTCTAACCAATTACATGTTCTAACACGACCAATTTAACCGACCCATTTTAACTTGTTTGATATTTGAATTCTAACGGGTCTCGACCTAGTTCAACCTGTTACCCGCCCTAAACCTGACTCAACCCACCCAATTGTCAGACCTAGTTGCAACTAAGGTTAAAAATAAGAAGTAACGATAAAGGTTACATTGTCTAACTTTTTGCAATCGATATGCTAGCCGTAACAAAAGATATATAAATTATTATATTTTATAAAAATATATGAGGAAAATGAAGAGTGACGGGCTTACGACCCACTAGAGAGATTTGTTTCACAAACCACAAGAAAAAGAGTTCTAACCGAGTTTGAAATAGGCCTAGCTAGACATTGAATTAATTAATTTCCTCCATGGAAGCTAGCATTTTAATGAGTTGGCTAGGTTGTTTGCATTTGTTTTGTCAAACTACTTTCCGACTTTTATTTGAGAGAAGTCTTTAAAATTTCCAACTTTTATAGACAAAATGTCGTTAAATTTTACGACACTTCATTATGTGTTGGCAATTTTCTAACAAATTGTAAGAATTGATGAATATTTCCCGACATATCCACGATGTGTCGAATAGTTACCGATTCTTATGAGAAAATGTCAAAAAATTTCCTATCACTTTAAATTGGTAAATCATTGCAAAGTTCTGACATTAAAACAAAACACAGTCAATTTTCCGATAAATATGTTCGTTTATTTTCGACAAATATATGGCAGTGTACGGAATTCATGACTACGGTTATTTCAAACGTCAAGAAAAAAAGTGTCACCAAAACTAAGTTTTCTTTTATTAAGTGCTTTTAGACTTTTTATAGGACGACTACTTAAAAAGTGTCTTATCATCCCAATGGCTTAATGAGATGCTACGTAAAAAGGGTCCTATAACCCTTTATGATAATAGGGCCCAAGAATTACGTGTCCTATTAGGTATTATGATAATAGGACCCTATAGAAAGACATCTCATTAGGTACACCCCTAATAGGTCCCAATGGCCTATTGAGATGCCTACTTGAAAGGTGTCCTATTAGCCCTTGTGGTAATAGGGCCACTAGAGTCTTGTGTCTTATTAAGCATCATCGTAATAGGACCCTATGCCTTAGGTGTCCTTTTAGGCCTTTTATGGGATGCCATTGGAGGGCGTACTATTAAGTCTCGTGATAATAGGACATAAAGAGTAAGGTGTCCTGCTAGGCGGTATCATAATAGGACCATAATAGTTAGGCGCCCTATTGCGACCTTTATAGGATGACTTTTTAGAAGCGTCCTATGTAGGGCATACTATAATATCATTTTTGTTGTAGTGTATGTCCATACGGTTCCCCGAGGTCTTTTGAAGAATCCAAAATTAGAAATGTCATAAAAATAGAAATAAGGATTACCATTGTAGTGTAGGTCTGGCAGTTTGATGGGTTGGAATGGATAATGAGTTGAAACGGAAAATAGATTAAAGCGGGTCGACCCGTCTCAATCCAACTTTTCCCCCCAAAACATAAATCTATTATATAAAAGAGATCAGTCGGTTGGAAAAACTATTTACCGACCAAGATTAATTTTTACCAAACACAATCACCGGCCACGATTAACCTAAGAGATTTCAAACGTGTGTAACGGTTGATGTCCACGAAATCGTCCCTATTTTCTCTCTCTTTCTCTATCTCTTTCTTTATCTTCCTCTCTCTATGTATTTTTCCCAACCTCCTCCTCAATGCGTATTCCTAAACCCTCCCTATTTTCTCTTCTCCTCTCTCTGCGTATTCTTCCCGACGTCTTCCTATGGTTCATATTTCTTCCTCCTCGCCATCTCTCTCATCCTCAGTTGGCGGAATTTGTAAGTTCTCTCCCCCGTTTTTTTTGTGTGTTTCCTCACAGTTTCTTCCCCCTTTGTAGTGTTATCCTCTCGGTTTCTGGATGGTTTCTAGATGATTTCTTTTTCATTTAATTTTTGGTTTGTGTTCTATGGGTTTAGGGTTTCGTTAGCTGGAGTTTTTGTAGATGGTTGGCAAGAAGCTTTGGGTTTTTTGCAAAAGTCATTTTAAAAGAACTGTGGTCGAGGAACAATAATTAAGAGTAAGATAGACGATTGTTTGTTGGAAGAATTGATTTTTTTTTGGATAGAGGATAGATTGATTTTGTAGCCACCTGGTGTCCCCCCTTCTTCCCTGATTGATGTCGAGCTTTCTTTCTTACTCATCCTTCTACAAATGTTGGCTTCAGGTGTTGTTGCATCGCTCTTTAATCAGTTGATTATTGTTCTGGATGTTCGGTTACGTTGGGTTTTAAAATGGGTTTGTAGAGCTTTGATTATTATTCTTGAAATAGTCGTCATTATAACAGGGTTTGGATAATAAATTTATTTTTCAAACTTTTCATAATGCATGTTGGTGATTCAAAGCCACCGGTCTGTCAATTCAAGGAAGCAATTATAGTCTTATTTCTAGTTTCTAATTTTCTTTTTCTTGGTTGGTGATTGAGCATCTTTAGAGTGTTCACACGCACACCAATTGGTATCAATTCTCCGTCTCTCTATCACTTAATCTTCAATTTTTACATATTAAATTTGGGTTGGGTTTGGGTAAGGCGTTCATGTTTTAGGGTCGAGATCCATATTTAAGTTAGAATAACTTGATATGCGAATTTTGTGATTAAAATAATTCGTTTTTTCTCTGATTTGCAATTTTTGCTCTGTGGGTTTTAATTGGGGTTTCCTACCAAGTTTTTGTTTACTCAACTCTGATATTTTTAAATAATTCGTTTTTCCTCTAATTTGCAATTTTTGCTTTATGGGTTTTAATTGAGTTTTCCTTCAAAGTTTTTGTTACTGTTTTATGAAAATAACGAAAAGTCATGATTTTTCTCAACTATGTCTGGTGTTGATTCTATAGAATCACATAGTCATAGTCTACCTTTTTTCCTTTTTCCTGATGTTGTTACACGAATAGTTCAAGAAGAAACTGTGATTACTTTACTACTTTCTGTTCAACATGTTAACTTGGCTTATGGCTGAAAACTGTAAACAAAAACTTAGTTTTAAAAACAGTAAACAAAAACTTGACTTAAAACAGAAAAAAATCTTATTTCTTGGTTTTCAAAGCGATGACAAAAATCTTTCTGTTCAACATGCTAACTTGGCTTATGGCTTAAAGGGGAAACTATAGCAATTAACCATAGCAATTAAAGGATGTGGCAAATCTGATTTCTTGGTTTTCAAAAATAGTCAACAAGAAAAAAAAAGGCTCAATCACCAACCAAGAAAGTTAATTACAGTTAAAAGTTAATTACGTCAATAACTGATTTTGTTATTTAAATTAATTAGCAAAAGTTAATTATTGACCAGATTTATGTTTTCCAAACAGATTTAATTACCGGTAAAAGTTAATGTTATTTAAATTAATTAGTTATAAGTTACTTACGGGTAAAAAATCATTATTACATTTTGTTAATTACGGGTAAAAGTTAATTATGCTCGATAGTTGGTAAAAGTTAATTACACCCGATAACATGTTTTGTTATTTAAATTAATCTCTATTTTTCATAGGTAAAAGTTAATTAGGAAACGCTGCAGTATTACTAGGTCAGGATATACTTTTAAATTAATTGGTAAAAGTTAATTAAGGGTAAAATTTATATTTACATTTTGTTACTTTTTTTTTTTTGTTACATTTTGTTACTTATCGGTAAAAGTTTTTGATATTCCAATAGATGTAGCTTGATTTTTTGAAATTAAAATATTACTTTAAGACAAATAAAAAAGAAAAATATGACAATTTTGTAAGGATGAATTGGAGGGAATGTGATTACTCTATGACAAATAAAAAAGAAAAGTACGACAATTTTGTAAGGATGGATTGGAGGGAATGTGTACATAGTTATTGAAAAAAAAAACAATATATTTCTACATGATAATTTTCTTTTTTGCTTAAATAACAATATTTGATGATTGATTTTGCTTACCAAAGTAATTTTTTACTTTTTATTCTACTGTTGGATGATCATATTATTTTAATTGATTACCGAAATGTGTTAATTTTAAATTGGTTATTTTATAAGTTTGAGTTTTATTTGTTGAACATATTCATAAACACTTTGGGCTGGGTACCTGTATGTCACCATACACAAAAAAAAATTTAAACTCTTTTTGAAACATGATTAAAACATATTTTTATTTATTTAAATATTGACACCCTCCAATATTAACATCCTCCCTACCCGCGACGTGCCATGGGTACGGACACAAATACTAGTTCATAGTATAAAAAGTCATGGATCAAAATGGACAATCAATCCGACCTACTCTAACCCGACCTAACCCGTTAATATTATTGGGTTGAAACGTGTTACTTGTTTCAACCAAAAAAATATTAATAAATTGAATTGAGTTAGCTAATTAGTGGGTCAATGGGTAATAGGTATTTATTTTCAAACAAATTTAGTATGCGCATACTTTTTTACGGATCATTAACGTAGAAGTATCACAGGGTAGTAGTAGTAAAGTAAATATTATTACCTGAAAGCCTTAGGACGAATCCCTTCATGATCATCTTGTTCTTGGCATTTCAATGCTCTCTCCAGATCCAACACAACCTCATCCATAGTAGGCCGCATGTTCGGTTTGGGTCGCAGGCTTCTTCTTATAATATCAGTAAATATCTTTAAAGAATCATCTGATATCTCCCCAGTTATTTCGGAATCAGCATTTTTCATGGCCCAAACCCCTAAATCCTCATCTTCCCTGACGTAGTAGCTCTGATCATCCCCTCGATCCCACCGCTTTTTCCGGCATAACATTTCGAACAGTACCAGACCGAATGCATACACATCTATTTTCCTTGTTATTTGTGAGGTTTCTAAGTATTCTGGCGCATAATACCCACGCGTGCCTTTAAGGTTGGTACTAATAATGGAATTGGTTTGATCGGCACCGGACAACTTCAACATCCCAAAGTCAGAAACTTTAGCAACCCAATTCTTGTCGAGAAGAATGTTGGTGGGCTTCATGTCCCGGTGAATGATCCCTTTCTGAGATTCAACCGTGGCAGTATGAAGGTATTGCAAACCACGCGCGGCACCAAGGCATATATTGAGCCGTTGCTTCCAAGACAAACAAATACTCTTCTTCTTTTTAACATAATCAGATAAGGGTCCCTTTTGCATATATTCATAAACGAGGATTTTTTAATCCAATTCATTGCAATAACCGAGGAGAGAAACGATGTTGGGGTGTTGGAACTTGGAAACAACTATAATCTCCTTTTCAAACTCGATTGAATTTGGATTTAAAAGCTTCACAGCAACAGAAATTTTTTGCTCGTCCCCGTCGATAGCGATGTGGCCAAGATACACAGTTCCTTCTCCCCCGACTCCGAGGATGTTGCTCACGTCAAAGTTGTTTGTTGCGTCTTTGATCTGGTCTAGTGAAAAGTGATGACACACAACACTTGACAAGGAGGAGGAGGACATGTTTAAGTTCTTTGATCTGCCAAAGGATTTCACAGACTACTTTAGCTTTGCAAGAGGGAAAATGTAAATTAAAAAAGCATGACGATGTATGTTCACATACCGAAATTATTGATGAAAGAAGGCAAGAGTCGGGTAAATGTAAATTAAAAAATATTTAGATCGATGACTTTTAGTAAACTAACAAAAGAAAATATATGTTCATAATCGTTAGAAGTTGATGTTGACTTTAAAAGTCCTTAAACAAAATCTTACCAATAAAAATGATTTATTTCTCATTGGTTACAAGGAAATATTTTATTTTAAAAGTTTTTAGATAAAATTCTTTTACTAACAATATAATAGATGTAATTTATATTTGTTAGAAAATGATGTTTGTTTCAAAAATTTTAAGATAAAAGATTTCAACTATTATTATTAATAGAATATATGTAAGTATGTAACCCTCATTCGTTAGAAAATAATGTTGGTTTCAAAAGTTTTAAGATAAAAGACTTCTATTATTATTATTAATATAATAAATGTATCTTTTAAAAGTGTTAAAATAAAAAAACTTTTATTATTATTATTAATATAATAGATATATCTCACATTGATTAGAAGACTTCCACTATTATTACCAATAGAATATATATATTTCATATTTGTTAGAAAATAATATTGGTTTTATATTCCAACATTTAAATTATAATGCCTAAAATTTTAAAAAATTATACTATTACTATTATCAAAAGAAAAAATGTATATCACAATTAAAAATTATATTAATATTATTACCAAAATAACGAGTTCTATATCTAACATAAAGAAAGACTAATGACTCATAATAAATTTGGTGTTGTCTTCGCATCATAGTTTAAAAATCAGTCGGTCAGTCTGACATAAAAAATTTCAATTAACACTGTCATAAATAAAGTCATAAAACGGACGAACTTTGAATTCCTTGAAGTTCAAAATTGCTCATTATCAATAAAAAAAGTGATGCCAACTGAGCAATTTGAAGTTCAAGTTATGGAAAAAGACAAATTATAAGTTGTTGAAGTTTAAAAATAGTTTATTATATATTTATATAATTTGATACCTAAATTTAACACAATTTGTTACGATGTTTAACTTCTTTTTTTTTTTTTTACTTTTTTGTGTATCATTCGTGTATCACTTTTCATTTTCATCATTAAATCTTAATTATTGTATCTCAATCAATGATTGAGATGTAAAGTGGCACACCAGTGATACACACAAGTGGTATAGGAGATCTAGAGTCTCTTATAATATATTAAACTCGATTTTTTGGCTGTACAGTTAGTTTCGGAACTGAGCACTGTAAATAAAAGTGTTAAATTTTTTATTTAATGACAAGAGTTTTTTATACTATTTTGAAATGTTTTATTTTTAAAAATTATGTTTAAAATTTCTATCACAATTATCTTTATTCTCTATCTGTATTGTAAGCATATTAGCTACGCTAAAATATTTTTGCAATTATAACAAACTCCAATAACATTAATATATATAAATTTAGCAAGCGCATGCTTTTTTACTGATCATATTAATATAAAAGTATCACAGGGTAGTAGTAGTAAAGTAAATATTATTACCTGAGAGCCTTAGGAGGAATCCCTTCATGCTCATCATGCTCTTGGTATTTCAATGCTCTCTCTAGACCCAACACAACCTTAGGAGGAATCCCTTCATCACGCTCGTGGCATTTCAATGCTCTCTCCAGATCCAACACAACCATATGTATATTAGGCCGCACTTTCAGGTTGGGTCGCAGGATTCTTCTTATGATATCAGCAAATATCTTTAAAGAATCATCTGATATCTCCCCTCTTATTTCGGAATCAGCATTTTCCATGGCCCAAACCCCTAAATCCATATCATCCCTGAGGTAGTAGTCCCTATCCTCTTCTTCCCACAGAGTTTTCCGGCATAACGTTTCAAACAGTACCACGCCAAATGCATACACATCTATTTTCCTTGTAATTTGATAGGTTCTAAAGTATTCTGGCGCGTAATACCCCCATGTGCCTTTAAGGTCGGTAATCATAGTGGAATTGGTTTGATTGGCATGGGACAACTTGAACATCCCAAAGTCGATGGAAACTTTAGCAACCCAATTCTTGTCGAGAAGAATGTTGGCGGGATTCATGTCCCGGTGAATGATCCCTTTGGGTAATTCAACCGTGGGAGTATGAAGGTATTGCAAACCACGCGCGGCACCAAGGCATATATTGAGCCGTTGCTTCCAAGACAAACAAATACTCTTCTTTTAACATAATCTAATAAGGGTCCGTTTTCCATATATTCATAAAGGAAGATTTTTTCATCCAATTCATTGCAATAACCGAGGAGAGAAATGAGGTTGGGGTGTTGGATCTTGGAAACAACTTCAATCTCCTTTTCAAACTCGATTGAATTTGGTTTTGAAAGCTTCACAGCAACAGATAATTTTTGGTCGTCCCCGCCGATAGCGATGTGGCCAAGATACACCGTTGCTTCTCCCCCGAATCCGAGGATCTTGCTCACGTCAAAGTTGTTTGTTGCGTCTTTGATCTGGTCTAGTGAAAAGCAATGACACCTAACACTTAACAAGGAAGAGGAAGACGACATGTTTAAGTTGTCTGATCAGTGATCACCCAAAGGCTTTCACAGACACTTCAGCTTTGCAACTTGCAAGAGGGAAATGTAAATTAAAAAAGCATGGGGGAAAGCATGTTTAAGTTCTCCGAAATTATTGATGAAAGAAAGCAAGGGGGAGGCACATGGTTAAATGGAGTGAGTTTTTCAAGGGGGAGGCACATGGTTAATGACGTTATACACATCAAGTCTAACGCAAGTTGAAAAGTCAAAATTAATATTAATACTAGTATAAAATCTCTCTCCCCCCTCGCCTCCCATATCAAATCTATATCTATATTATTATTATTATTATATATTATAATTTCGTTTAATAGTTAACTATTAATTAAAATTCATTTTTATCAAACTTAATTACCCAACATTATTAATCTCAATTTACACAAGCTTGTATATAACAATTAATTTGGTGAGGAGCACTATGGTTGTGTGACCTTACCATCTTTTGATAAATCTTTATTCTAAAACATACATGCGGAGGTTTTAAAAACTTTTTGTTTTCTAATCATTAACTAACTAGTTTATTACCTTTGAGATGCACAATTGACTTAGTGTTATTTCTGAAACTTAATTTTGTAGATAGAATTTGCAAGCTATTTAAATAAACCAAAAATAGCAAGATGTTCACATAATTAATAAATAATTAAATAAACGTGAGATCACACCGAAAATTCATGCAAATTTTGTAGATAGAATTTGCAAGTTGTTTCGTAGTGGTTGTTTGTGGTGTTGTTAGAACACATTTAATCAAATTGGATAAAATCTATTTTAAATTGATCGAGGTTTGGTAAAACAATAAAAATTAAAAAATTTCTACCGTGATAATTAATGAGTCATAATCAAATTAAAATGTCTAAATTAAATGTGATAAAATATATCTCGTACAAACCGATTTTGTAAGAAAAAAAATGGTAAATAATAAAAAAAATTACCATGCGAATTGAAGAGTTTTGTTAAATTGAAACATTTCTAAATCAAATGTGATAAAATCTATCCCCAAAAATAAAACTTTTACCGTGAATTACCATCAAATGTGATAAAATCTATTTGGTATTAACCGATTTTGAGAACAAAAAATGGTAAAAAAGAAAACCTTTTACCATGTACAAAGGAGACACCAGTTTTAAAATTTATCAGATTTTAATTTTTTGCAGGAAAACAAAATTTTCATAAAAAATTGGAGTCTTAATCAAGTGAAACGTGTTTAAATCAAATGTTCTAAAATATATATGGTATTAATGGATTTTGGCAGCAAAAAATGGTAAAAAAAAACAAACAAACAACTACCATGTATAAAGGAGGCACCCGGTTTAAAATCTATCCAGTTTTAATTTTTGGTAGGAAAAAAAGTTATAAACTTGTATAGAAGGTGACACGTGGAAGCACATAATTTCTTTAAAACTTTAAGCGTTCAGTAGAAAGTCGTCGTGTGGCAGCAACGACTTCTGTTTTAATAATAGTTAATAGATAATTAATAGATTAGTAATTAATAACTAAGAAATATAAATTAGTAGAAAAACAAATAATATATAATTATCCTATGGATAATTTGTATAAATTAAAAATTATGAAAATAAAAAGAGATGAAAATAGATGAGATTTAGTCAAATTAAATATGTATAAATTACATACGATAAAATTTAGTTTAATTAAACAATATTTAAAAAAAAACAAAACAAAACAAAACAAGTCTCGGGTCATGTGGATTGGGTCCTTCGGGACTTGAGAGAAGAATTAAATGGAGTGAGTTTTTCAAGGGAAAGGCACATGGTTAATGACGTTATACACATCAAGTCTAACGCAAGTTGTAAAGTCAAAATTAATACTAGTATAAAATCTCTCCCCCCCCCCCACCCATCAAATATATATATATATAAAACCATCAGGACTTGACCTGATGGCCGAGGACACCACATGGAGGGAGTTCGAACCCCAGGGTTAGAGGATGTTTATCCCTCCCTATCCTCTGGGATATATATATATATATATATATATATATATATATATATATATATATATATATATATATATATATATATATATATATATATATAATTTAGATCACTCTTATTTTGTACCAAAATATAAATATTTTATAATGTGACATACTTTCATTGGTTGGAATGCTGAGACCTACAAAATATTCAACCAATAAGAGTATGTCATATCATATAATACACATATTTTTGTGTAAAACGATATATATATGACACATCAAATATATATATATATATATATATATATATATATATATATATATATATATATATATATATATACTATTGATGCACCCGTGCTCGTTGCACGATTTGTATTTGAATATAAAATCATATACTTAGTCAAAATTGAATAATATACCATTAAAAAGTTTAATATAAACAAAATATATAAAAATTGATAAATAGTATAATCAAAGAAAATTACATAATTTTTGAAAAAGTTATTATAAATTTTAAAATACTTCTTTATGTATAACATTTTTCGTTGAAGATGTACGATTATTGCAACTATTATTATCATATAAAAAATTCAAAAACTCTTAAGATTAGTAACTCTAGACAAAGCGTCATACTGATCATGACTAAAAATAGGGTTTTTCAAAATAAGTCTGACGCTACACTTTTATTTATAGACATTTCGTAAGACATCATCAGCGTAAACTCTCTTCTTTGAAATTTGGATGAAATTCAATGATCAGATGGTGTCAGCGATATTTTTGAAATAAAACAGTACCACCAGAATGATCATTTGAAAGAACTCGACCTTCTAAAATATGATTTCTTAATCTTGTAATAATTAATCGCATGCTAATACATAACTCAAGGAAATAGTGAATGTTACGAAACAACATTAATGAAGTTTCAACCTTCAAATTCAACTCATGATTTAGGATTCCAGAACCTGAAATTCCATTTAAAACTTTAGAAATATTTATATATATCATTCAAAAGATCAATGTTTATATCAAAATAACACAAAAAATCTGAGTTCGAAAACAATCTTCCTTTTGAATTGTTCTTCAATATCATGTAATTATTTATTGAATTAACCACATCAAGAGTCAGATATAGAATAACTTCTTTTCCAAAAAACGATGAATCATCGAGACTGCTTCCAAATGAAGGATATGTGCTTTGTACAATTGGAGCGATTAGATCGTTGAATTCCTTAAGCAGCAGCTGATTGAGAATATCAACATAAGCACAATTATCATTTGGTTCACCAATTTTACCATCGCCAATCTTCGCAATCCAATCGACAAAAAGTTTCAATTATTCGGAACTCTCGTTGGACCTATCTCTTGTATCTCATATTTGTTGTCAACCTCAATACAGTTAAATCTCTCCACAAATACAATGAATTAATAGTGTGATGAACTATATCTTGTGTACTTCCTTTTGGACTCACATGCCATATTTGTTAAAAATCTCCACCGAACACATATGTTTGAAAAAAAATATTATAAATTTTGGAATATTGCTTTATATATAATATATATCATTGAAAACGTACGATTATTATTTTTAATTCTATAAGGGGTGGTTTTAAAGCATGAAATTGTATTTATTCTTGCATACAACACTGTACTTTGAATTGCTAATATTAAAACAGCGAGATAATCTTTCTTGCTACCAAATAAAATCACCATCAAAAATTACATTTGAATGTTGGATTGGTAATTTTCAAATATCCTTAAAAAAAATACAAATGTTTATGTTATATATATAAATAAATATTAAATAATCAAATATCAAACTATTTGTTATATCTAATAAAAAAGAATTGAAGTCGAAATAACAGACTCTAAATATAACCTCCAACACTAAAATGTTAGGAATATCATATTATGCAAAATAATTTTTATACAACTATTCAATATTTTGTTATTGAGTCTAGATTTTTAATGTGCCTTGGGAGAAGTCTTTTAACAGATAGTTGATATTTCGTTAGGTCCCCTTCCCTTTTTCGAAATATGTAGCCACATCATCCCCCAATAAACTCTAACATTGAATACCTTCAAATCATTTCACAGCTAGGTTTTTTAGATTTCCTTTTTAAAAAAATAAAATTTTGAAAGAAATGAAATTTGTATGATACAAATTTCAATTTCGATTATTATTTTAAAAAATTGAGAGTTTAATTTAACTAAATATGAAAAATATATAGATCTTATAGTTAATTAATTATATCCAAGTACATATCAATATGCATCATTGCTTTAAAAAACAGTTTATAAAAAATAGAAACTTAGATCTATCATATCTGAGAAAAAAATTAAGCATATGATTTTTTTCTTCAATTTGTTTTTCAAAATGGATTTAAAAAAAATCTGATCTCAACCTTTTATCTTGGACATTTGTTTTATAAATTTAATTTTGACAAAAATATAAAAACAAACATCAGTTATGTACTTTTTGACTTCAGATATGATGAAAATTGAGAAAAACAACCTAGATCTGTATATTTTGGTAAATATTTGTAAAATTAATGTTAAAATTAATATTGGCCTATTACCAATTAAGTTGAATAAACATATATCTTTTGTAAACTAACTTTAATAAGTTAAAGTTTTTTTTGCAAATATTATACCTGAATTTTTAACATGTATGCTGGACAAATATACTAAGATTTTTATTTGTTAATTTACGTTAATTTTTTTTGCATATATTAGACCTGAATTTTTAAATATGTAGGTTAGACAAATATATTAATAATTTTATATTTAGCTTCAAATTTGATTAAAATGGAGTAGAAAAAATCTCATATATATGTATATATTTATTTATCTATCTATTTTTTTATAGGTAAGTGTGGCCCCTAGTCTTGCCATCTCTCCCATCCCTTTGGTCAGATATATATTTATTTTCTTATAAATTTGTCAATTATTTGTTCAATCTAACCTTAATCTATGTCTGATCTATAGATTTCACATATAAAATTGTTTGAATTTTTATAAGCATTCGACGGTTAAACACAAAATATTTGAATGGCAATAGGAGTAGTGCATATGCTGATACTTTATACAATAATTATTTTTCTGGACCATTACCATTATCGATGGCAAGTAAATGTTAAAAGTTAATTTATTGTAGATACGCGGTTACTAATTTGTCTTTTCTATTTACTAATTTATATGAAATTGTCTGTAAATTTCATAATATGCATAATTATGTATGTTTATATTACTGTTGTATTAAGTAAATTATTTGAAATCTGATTGTTATATAATTTATTGATATTATTGATATATAAACTTGTTATAAAAAATAGAAAACATTTTTTTAGAATAATGAAAATACCTAAGCAACTCAAACAACAAACTGATTCAAAAAATCTTTAAATTTTAGAACTATAAGAATCTAAAATTTATAAGAATGAATAAGAATTAAACTTTTCATAAAACTACTCATATTACTCATAAATTAAGCTTGAAAACATCTAAATAAAATGATTTGTTTCAAAATATTTATTGCATTTAGTTTATACACTTCATACGGTTGCAAATAATTATGGTTGACAATCATTTTATATACTCATTGGAGAAACAATAATTTAATGCATGTGTTCTTTTACTAATTTGTCTTTGTCTATTAACAAATTTATCTGACATCCATCTTTTATATTTCTTATTACATCGATTAATAACTTTTAAATAAAGTTAGTTAAAATATTAAAGCTTTCGTGAGGTAATGATAATATTCTATATTAAACAATACATTAATTATTTAGTAAGCCTGTTAATGTAATTCGTTTTTAACTAAACGAAAAAAAATTGTTATCGCATTTTGGACGTTTACTAAAAATATTTCTTTAGTAAACCATTAACTAATTCGTTAGTGATTGGAAGTAACTATGTTACTTTGATTTATGGTTTTAAACTAGTTTGAATAATATTACATTGTAATTATTTTTCAAGACTATTGTTAATAATGGTGACAAATAATTTATATTGAATCGACTGTTTCATCATTTAATCTTATTTCTGGGAATTTATATTACCGTGGTGAAGATTTAGAAGCCAATATTCCAATTACAAATGCAAAAAAAATATTAAATTAAAAAAGAATGTGAAATCAGATATAAAATAAATTATTCAATATTTGATATTATTTTGATATTGTATTTCTTGTCATTTCGTAAATCATATTGAACTATATTAAATGCTATACAATTTATTTACATTAAATGCACTAAAAATATTTGTAAAGTCATTTGAATCTGAAGAGTTGTTGTCAACTTCATTGATTGATTTTCATTTTAATTTCCCAAAAAAAATATGACAAATATACAAATTATAAATATTTCTAAATTTGGAAAGTCACTTTTGACGGGATATTTTCATTATTTATTCCTCTTCTTTTATATATGTGTATGTATATTATAATTTTGTTCGGTAGTTAACTACTGATCAGGATTCATTTTTACCAAACATAATTACTGATCAAGATTAAATTTCAATTTAAACAAGCTTGTACAACAATTAATTCTATGTCATAGGCATAAACACGAAATCTAGTATAGTTATGTCACCTCACCACCTTATGATAAGTCTTCATTGTAAAATATTCATATGGAGGTTTTAAAATCTCTTGATTTTCTAACCATTGACATACTAGGTTATTACTCGTGCGATGCACGGTTGTTTTAGTGTTATTTCTAAAACTTAATTTTGTAGATAAAATTTGCAAGCTATTTGAATGAACCAACAACAACAAGATGTCCACATACTTAATAAATAAATAAATAGAACGTGAGATCACATCGAAAATTCATGTAAATTTTGTAGATAGAATTTGCGAGCTATTTCGTAATGATTGTTTGTTGTGTTGCTGAAACACATTTAATCAAATTTGATAAAATCTATTTAAATTGATCGAGTTTTGGTAAAATAATAAAAATTAAAAAATTTCAACTATAAGAATTGAGGAGTCCTAATCAAACTAAATATGTCAAAATCAAATGTGATAAAATATGTCTGGTACAAACCGATTTTGTAAGCAAAAAAATGCTAAATAAAAAAAACTTTTATTATGAGAATTGATGAGCTTTATTCAATTGAAACACGTCTAAATCAAATGTGATAAAATCTATCCGTAAAAAAAAAACTTTTACCTTGAAAATTTACAGTACTAAGTGAAACACGTTAAAATCAAATGTGATAAAATCTATCTGGTATTAACCGATTTTGACAACAAAAAATGGTTAAAAAAAAACTTTTACCATACATAAAAGAGACACCGGTTTTAAAATATATCCGATTTTAATTTTTGACAAGAAAAAAAGAATTTATATAGATATATTTAGTACCATCTACATGGTTTTAATTGTTTTTTTTTTTTTGCATAAATTGTTTATAATAAGATGATGTTCTATACTTGTAATAAATAATTAAAAATTGTAATTACAATAATTTGAAAACTACAAAAAAAATAAGGTAAATATTCAAAATAGATCATATAGTCATGTAATTGAAATATTAAAACTTATGAGAATTGATAAAATCTATCCACAAAAAAAAATTATCTTAAAAATTTGGAGTCCTAATCAAGTGAAATACCTTTAAATCAAATGTTATGAAATATATGAGGTATTAATCGATTTTTGTAGCAAAAAATGGTAAAAAAAATATCATGTATAAAGGAGGCCGGGTTTTAATTTTTGGTAGGAAAAAAAATTATAAACTTGTATAGAAAGTGACACATAGAAGTACATAATTCCTTTAAAACTTTAAGCGTTTAACAGAAAGTCGTCATGTGGCAATAACGACTTCTGTTTTAATAATAGTTAATAGATAATTAATAGATTAGTAATTAATAATTAATAAATATAGATTAGCATAAGAACAAATAACATAGAATTATCCCATGGATAATTTTTATAAATTAAAAATTATGAAAATAAAAAGACATGGAAATAGAAGAGATTTAGTCAAATTAAATTTGTATAAATTAAATAGGAGAAAATCTAGTTTAATTAAGCGATATTTGAAAGAAAAAAAATTCTAAATCTCTATCATAAATTTACTTGTAAAACTATATCCTAAATCGATTTATCTTTTCAAATTAGTTTTAAAATTTTTATCTTATCTAATTAGATTTAGAATTTTTCTCTTAAACTAATGGATTTTGAAAAAAGAAAAAAGGTTTTACCATGAATATGTAATTGAAATATTAAAATCTATGAGCACTGGTAAAATCTATTAGCAAAAAACACTTCTACCATGAAAATTTAGAGTCCTAATCAACTTAAACACGTCTAAATCAAGTTTAACTTTTAATTTTTGCCAATCCACAATCCACTGATGTCATAAGAATGCTAATCCACAATGCGCTAACTAAGCAATACACATGGCGGTGCTTTTTTAACCTAATCTATATCTATAGTATAAAAGAGTTCAGGATCTAATTGGTGGTCCTAATCAAATTGTGTTAAACATAACTGACGGTCAAGATTGATTCGTAAGTATGCGAGTTACAAATAAACCCCTCAGTTATGAGTTGTTTTTTAATTACTCCTCTAAATTACATATAAAACCTTAGTTGTGCGTTTTGTTTGAATTGTCCCATCAGTGATGAGCACAAGATTTCCACTAATTTTCCCGGGAATTTTATGTTATTTTGTGCTATTTTTGAATTAATTATGCTTTGGAAATATTATTATTTCTGTTTTTGTGCTTAATGTAGGTTTCCAAGCATAATCGTGCTTTTATACGGTGTTTAGCATGAAGTTCGAGACAATTCCGGGCTTAAAAGTTAATTTGGAAATTATTTGGACAAAGTTCGTTAAGTCCGTCAACGAATCCAAGGCAATTATGAGCTAACAGAGGCTGAAAATATTAACGGAGGACCAAAATGATGAACTGGAGGCAAACTGGAAGGCGGCGCTAAAGTCAGAAAGATTAGGGGCACCGGAGCAATTAATGGAAATGCAGGGAGGCTGCCGCAATTGCAGAGAAGTCCCTGGCGCGTTGTCGATCACCAGGTGAAGCCACGTGGCGCCGTCTGCAGCATCCTCCCCACTAGCGCGGCCCGTGTCCTCTTCCTGGATCCGGGTATGACCTGTGTCCCTTCAGCCCATTAGCCCACCTATCCAGCCCACTCTCCCTCTCATTCCCTCACCCATCTAACCTTGGGCGACCCGCGAGATTCCACCTGGATGCCCCGCGATCCAGCCGTGCCCAGCCAGCCTTTTTCCTTCCCATTTTGCCCTCAATTATCTCCTGCACTCCCTATTTTGCCCCTGACTTACCTCCAGCTTTCTTGCCTTCTCCTTTATCTCTGGCAGCCTTCATTTTGCGAAAATACAAGTCCCCATTTGGGACATTGCTCCCGAATGGGGCACCACCCCCATTTTCTCAAAAATTCCTCCATATTTCTTAATCAATTGTCCGATAATAAAGGTTTGGAGCATCATTTCAAGAGCCAACGGCGCATTTACAATTGATTTCAACCCCGGAAACGAACTTTGCTCGGTTTAATTCTTCATATCTCTATTTTTGATAGTTGTATAATTTCTTGGGTTGATTAATATTGTAATTGAAGAATTGGTTTGTGCTTAAATTATTATGAAATGCAATTATTTTTTATATGTCCAATGTAGTGATTTAATTTAATCTATCTCTTTATTTAGTACACATTCATGTTGGTTATTATTTTGTGCACTTAATGCATTTAATTATTTAACCAATAATTAAATGATTTTAGAAACATTTAGGATCCGCGAGAGCTACCTATTTATTTCGGACCAATCAATTTAATAGTTGGTGTTATGTGACACATACCGATAGCCAAAATGAGACTAGGTTTGACACGCGATCGAACCACCTTAGCCATTCGCGAGGTCGGGGAGGTTAGGGTTGACTATAAGATGCGAGAGCTCGTAGTTAATCAATTTTATTTGTCTCGGCTACCAACATGACTTGTAGAAAAATATAGAGAGTTTCTTTTTGCGAAGTATTACCCATGCGTTTGGTTATTATTGTGTGATCTTCATGCTTTTAATGGCGTAGCGAACCATTAGATGATCATTAGAATTATAGGATAAGATGCGAGAGCCCGTCCTATTAATTCCGAAAATCACATTAATTGTTTACGTTACGTGAGACCGATAGGAGATCGTGCGTAGATAGTCATTGGGTGTTTGCTTTGACACGCGGCTATTTTCTCCTATGTTATAAAAAGCGAGAGCCCGTAGCTAGGAGGTGTAGCTAGATTTGCTATACGTTGCGAGAGCCCGTAGCGAATAAAATAGTGCGCCCGACTACCAAGACTTGAGTTAAAGAAAAGTAAAAAGAGGATTAAATTAAACACCGGCTAGACTAGAAATAATGTGTTCCTATATTTCTATCTTAATTTGTTGTTGCCAAACCACCTCCGCGTTAGTGTAGATTTTAATTGCTTTCTAGGATGTTCATATTTTTAGATTTTAATTCATTTTCTTTTCGCTCAAATATAATTAGTTAGACTAATTTTGGTACTTAGTTGGAGTGAGAATTACGCGCATTCCCTGTGGGATCGATAACTCGTACTTAGGTACACTTTATTACTTGATACGGCCGGGTAATCTTGCCCGAGTTGCGTTTTGCGCACATCAAGTTTTTGGCGCCGTTGCCGGGGAATGATTTAATTTTTGCTCCTATATGCTAATATCGATACCAAGCGAAGCTGATTGTAATTTGAGCATGTTTTTTTTAATTAGTTTATTTGCTTTTGTATTTATATGTTTTGTATTTTGAGTCGCTTTTCGAAGCCCTCCCGAGTTTGTGGGTTTGTAGGGAGGTGTAAATAGTTTCCCCACACAAAAATATTTTATTTTCTTTTTTTATTCTATAATTGCATTTCTACTCTTTTCTTTTGAGCTTGATTTGATGCAGGGAATTAGCGCTTTTATTGTAGAGGCTGCTTGTTGAGATACTTGGAGTGGATCTTTTCGGCCCGGACTTCATAAGAGATCAACTTTGAGGGAGTTTTCTTTCCTTTCCTTCTCCTTTTATTTTTAAGTTTAGGGAGTATGCATGGTTTGGTGGTTAAACTTTGAAAATTCTGAAAATCTTGTGCTATATACGCCCCAAATTATTTATGCTTTGATCACCCATCTCTCCATTTTTGGCGGTCTTTGAGTTTTGCATGCATTATTTTCTTGGAGTCAATTTTGAGATTGCTATATGCATAATTGAGGATATGTTTGTGATTCATGTGGTAGCATCACCTCATTCATAATAAATATTGCCCAAGTATTCGTTGGAAATATTTTTATGCTTTGCTTTAGTGATGGTTGTGCATGTCTAAGAGTATCATTTTGTGAGTCTAAATGCCGAGAGTTTTGTTTTGATGATGAAAAGCTTGGTTTGGGCATGTGTGTATGACAAGAGTATGATATAGGCCATCTTTGGACCGTTTGTGCCTTTCTCTATCCTACCCATTTATCTCACAAAAATCCCTAGTGTCCCCGTTGAGCTCATTTAAAGAATGGCGTGTGCCTAGAGCACACAATGACCCCCATTCGACTTCATTTCTTATACCCGCATTATCTTATCCCGTGAACCTATACACTTTAACTATTGCCCTTCAGGAGAGCATGATTTGAAATGATTTAATTTATTTTTGTAATCTTGTTGGGAAGTGTATGCTTCATGAAGGTTTTCTGTTCATTAATGTTGATGTTGGGAATTTGATAATTGTTGTTGATTGGTGGTGAAAAAAAAATGAAATGAAAAAGAAAAGAGCCCCATTTGAAAGCAATGAAAAAAAAGAAAAGAAAAGAAAATGTCAAGGGTGGACACAAAAGAAAAAAAATTGCCATTGTTCTTCAATTTTCTCATGGAGATATAAGGGTGATACTTAATTGTTTGTGGTAGTTGAGACACTTTTTCAACCCAAAGTTTAATGTTTAAGGGGTTGTTGAAGTGAGTTTGTGGTTATTTGAAGAGTTATGCTTTAATGAAGCTAGTCATCTTGTGAAGACTTCAATTTCTTTGCTCTTTTGACTTGCTATCCTATCCTTCATTTGTAGCCCAAACCCTAGGCCGAACATTACAAGCTTGAAAAGTCCTATTGATATTGTTATACCGTGTGTTCATGCCTTGCTTTGTAAAAAAAAATATTTGTTGTTGACTCTTCCGGTTTGACTCGCATTTGGTATTTCGGTTGGCCGTTCAATCTAAGCTAGAACATTGCTACAATTGGGTAAAAAAATGTTTTATGGTATGAAAGATTGTTTGAGGATTGTTTGATAGCATTTGAATCAATTCATATCTCTATTATGCATGTTTATAATCTTTTGGTTGATCTCCAAAATGGTAATGCTTGTGGGATCTTATTTGAGCGCCGCCTTCATTTCATGTTGTTCTCGAGCATTTTCATAATTCATTTTCTTTGCTCGGGACGATCAAAGCTTAAGTTTGGGGGTGTGATGAGCACAAGATTTCCACTAATTTTTCCGGGAATTTTATGTTATTTTGTGCTATTTTTGAATTAATTATGCTTTGGAAATATTATTATATGTGTTTTTGTGCTTAATGTAGATTTCCAAGCATAATCGTGTTTTTATACGGTGTTTAACACGAAGTTCGAGACAATTCTAGGCTTAAAAGTTAATTTGGAAATTATTTGGACAAAGTTCGTTAAGTCCGTCAACGAATCCAAGACAATTCTGAGCTAACAGAGGCTAACGGAGGCTGAAAATATTAACGGAGGACCAAAATGATGAACTGGAGGCAAACTGGAAGGCGGCGCTAAAGTCAGAAAGATTAGGAGCACCGGAGCAATTAATGGAAATGCAGGGAGGCTGCCGCAATTGCAGAGAAGTCCCTGGCGCTCCCTATTTTGCCCCTGACTTACCTCCAGCTTTCTTGCCTTCTCCTTTATCTCTGGCAGCCTTCATTTTGCGAAAATACAAGTCCCCATTTGGGACATTGCTCCCAAATGGGGCACCACCCCCATTTTCTAAAAAATTCATCCATATTTCTTAATCAATTGTCCGATAATGAAGTTTGGAGCATCATTTCAAGAGCCAACGACGCATTTACAATTGATTTCAACCCCGGAAACGAACTTTGCTCGGTTTAATTCTTCATATCTCTATTTTTGATAGTTGTATAATTTCTTGGGTTGATTAATATTGTAATTGAAGAATTGGTTTGTGCTTAAATTATTATGAAATGCAATTATTTTTTCTATGTCCAATGTAGTGATTTAATTTAATCTATCTCTTTATTTAGTACACATTCATGTTGGTTATTATTTTGTACACTTAATGCATTTAATTATTTAACCAATAATTAAATGATTTTAGAAACATTTAAGATCCGCGAGAGCTACCTATTTATTTCGGACCAATCAATTTAATAGTTGGTGTTATGTGACACATACCGATAGCCAAAATGAGACTAGGTTTGACACGCGATCGAACCACCTTAGCCATTCGCGAGGTCGGGGAGGTTAGGGTTGACTATAAGATGCGAGAGCTCGTAGTTAATCAATTTTATTTGTCTCGGTTACCAACATGACTTGTAGAAAAATATAGAGAGTTTCTTTTTGCGAAGTATTACCCATGCGTTTGGTTATTATTGTGTGATCTTCATGCTTTTAATGGCGTAGCGAACCATTAGATGATCATTAGAATTATAGGATAAGATGCGAGAACCCGTCCTATTAATTCCGAAAATCACATTAATTGTTTACGTTACGTGAGACCGATAGGAGATCGTGCGTAGATAGTCATTGGGTGTTTGCTTTGACACGCGGCTATTTTCTCCTATGTTATAAGAAGCGAGAGCCCGTAGCTAGGAGGTGTAGCTAGATTTGCTATACGTTGCGAGAGCCCGTAGCGAATAAAATAGTGCGCCCGACTACCAAGACTTTAGTTAAAGAAAAGTAAAAAGTGGATTAAATTAAACACTGGCTAGACTAGAAATAATGTGTTCCTATATTTCTATCTTAATTTGTTGTTGTCAAACCACCTCCGCGTTAGTGTAGATTTTAATTGCTTTCTAGGTTGTTCATATTTTTAGATTTTAATTCATTTTCTTTTCGCTCAAATATAATTAGTTAGCCTAATTTTGGTACTTAGTTGGAGTGAGAATTACGCGCATTCCCTGTGGGATCGATAACTCGTACTTAGGTACACTTTATTACTTGATACGGCCGGGTAATCTTGCCCGAGTTGCGTTTTGCGCACATCAGTCAGTTATGTGTTTTGTTTATCCAAACAATTCATTGAACTGATCTCATACTGACATCGTGCCTCTGACACGGGCTACGTAATTGATTAGGGCTAGAGGTTAAGATTAAATTATTTTAAAAAAATTAACGGTTAAAATTCACTCTCACAATTACTTATGTGAATAGTTATCAATTCTTAACTCCATATTTTTCTACAATTAATCTTCTGAACAGTCACCCCTTATAAAACACCAATCCCTCAATTTTCACTTGGAACAATGTAACTTTCAACTGTAACATTTTTTTAAATCGCACATTCTATTTAGACAGTATCATATTCAATTAACGAAATCAGATATACTGGCATCGTGCCAGAGGCATGGACACGAAGATCTAATCTATATTATAAAATAGTTATGGAAGAGTTGCATTTTAGCGGTGGCACTTCCTCAGTGTTTTTTATGGTTCAATTAGACTTCTTCAGGTGTGTGATAAGCCTGTTGTGCTCGAGGTTTGTCGAAGGTTCCACCGTTCGACGGTTCCAAGGATCCAGGACCCATGACTGAGGTGAACCTGCATGCTATTTGTGAACTATATTGAGTAATTTCTAGTTTTTTTTAATATATAATTGACGTGTGTGGGGGGGGGGATAGGGTAACTGTTGGGTGGGGTTATCATTTTTTCTTTTTATATTTTATTTTAGGTTAATTTTTAACTCATAAAAAAATAAAAATAAAACGTAGATGTTCATTAGAATTAATGAGGGCAATTTTGTCTTTTTACAAAATATTTAATGTTCCATCCAAAGATAACGCTATCAAGGACTAACATGAAGCCTAAAGTTGGGTTGAAGAGCCACCATGAGAATGTTTCAACATCAGTTACCATATAACTTAGAATTGAAAAGTTCAGGGACCAAATTATATATTAATCCTAAATAATAATTAATAAATATAGATTAGTAGAAGGACAAATAACATATAATTATCTCGTGGATAATTTGTATAAATTAAAAATTATAAAAATGAAAAGAGATGGAAATTTAAGAGTTTTAGTCAAATTAAACTTATATAAATTACATATGATAAAATCTAGTTTAATTAAGCGATATTTGAAAAAAAAATCATAAATTTCTATCATAAATTTGCTCATAAAACTATATCATAAATCAGTTTTATCTTATCAAATTAATTTTGGGAATTTTATCTTATCTAATTAGATTTAGAATTTGTATCTTAAACTAATTGATTTTGAAAAAAAATATTACAATTTCAAAGGTGACACGTGCCAACACAAAATCTCTTTAAAACTTTTAGTTTTTCACAGAAAGCCGATACGTGACAGCAACGGTTTCTGTTTTAATAATAGTTATAGACAAGAATACATAATAATAATAATCAATATGACAATAATTAATAATAGCTAATATGATATTGTGATATTAATCATTTACAATTAATCTCTTTTATTATTATTTGTTAATAATAGTGTAAATCTTATATAGAAAGACTTTTACTACCAACATCATTTCTTAACTAATGTGGGATAATATTATTATATTGGCATTGTGTAAGTACTTTACTATAAGTCTTAATATCGTATTCATCCAAAACTTGATTTGGACAAATAAATATATCATTTTGATGCTCTTACCGGGTAGAACACATTAGTACAATTACCTTTGTCAACAGACAAATGACACACAATTTCTTTCATATTAATTTATAACCAATGTAAGATATATTTCTACTATTATTATTAATAAAAGTGATGTAACAAACATTGCTTGAAAATTGATGTTAGTTTAAAAAGTATTTAGATAAATGATTTTTACTAAACTAATAAAAGAAAATATATGTTCACAATTGTTAGAAGTTGATGTTGGTTTTAAAAGTCTTCAAGCAAAATCTTACCAATAAAAACATATTTATTTCTTACTGGTTACAAAGAATTATTTTAGTTTAAAAGTTTTAAATAAAATTCTTTTACTAACAATAGAATAGATATATCCTACATTCGTTAGAAAATGATATTAGTTTCAAATTTTTTAAGATAAAAAACTTCTACTATTATTATTAATATAATAGATGTATATTTCAAAAGTGTTAAAATAAAAAACTTTTACTATTATTATTAATAGAATAGATGTATCTCATATTGAATAGAAGACTTCCATTATTATTACCAATAAAAAATATATATTTCACATTTGTTAGAAAATGATGTTGATTTTATATTCCAACATTTAAATCATAAAACCTAAAATTTTAAAAATTATACTATTACTATTACCAAAAGAAGAAATGTATGTCACATTTAAAAATTATAATAGTATTATTACCAAAAGAACTTGCACGGAGCACGGATTCTATAACTAATATAAAGAAAGACTAATGACTCAATAATAAATGTGGTGTTGTCTTCGCATCATATCTGTTCTTAAATTATTGTTATATTTGACCTTTTTAAACAAACAAACTATTTTAGTTGTAATATTTTGGTGCTATGATAACATGTTTTATGATTTTGAAAAAAAAAAAATACAACTCAAATTTTCATTTTGAAATCAGTCCATCAGTCTGACCAGTAACACTATCATAAATAAAGTCATAGAAAGGACAAACTTGAATTCGTTGAAGTTCAATATGAAAAGCCACAAATTATTAGTAGTTGAAAGTATAAAATTCGATTTAAAATTGCTCCATGATTCAACTTGCAATAAAAAAGTGATGCCAACTTAGCAATTTGAAGTGGCTCAAGTTTAACTTCCCACATTTGCAGCATTATCATTATGGAAAAAGACAAATTATTAGTTGTTGAAGTTTAAAAATAGTTTATTATATATTTATTCTATTATTTTCTTTTCTTTTAATTATGATCACATGAATGATGATTTTAAAAAATGGACAATGGTTAAAAGTTTATGGGTAGCTTAGCCAATTTTTTTGACAAAATATATTACAAAAATACCCTTTAGAGCAAGAACGACAGTTGAATTATATACACCCAAATCAAATACCGAATCAAACATAACCTATTAAAAATTAATAAAATAATTCATTTTATACTCATTTGATTCAAAATCAAAAAATCATTCCAACAGTGGCACATAATGCAATATTTTACATACCCCGCTAAATTTATCTTCATTAATTTTAATTGTTTTCCAAAAAAATGGCTAAAAACTTAAAAAAAATCATAGATTTTTTTTTCCTGATATCTAAATGAAACAAACCAAGTTTTTATTTATATGTAAAATGTGTACTTTAATTCAGTAAAAAATAATTAAAAAATAATATTTTTTAGGCTCAAAATTGGTCAAGAAAGGCAATGGGGTAAATAAAGTGTTATCCACTACGATAGGGAAACATGAAAAGGGAGGGGGCAGGAGGCGCCAGCCCCCTGTTGTCGGCCATATATATTTTTTTTTGGCTCCAAACGACGTTGTTTTGAGCATATTCTTCCTGAAACATGGTCGTTTGGCTATGCTTTTTGTGTTTGATTTGATTTTGATTTGGGTTTTAAATTGATCCAAATCAAAACAAATCAAATAAGTTTTGAATTTGATTTTTCTTTGATTTACCATTGCAAGCTTGATTAGAGGATGATTTGAAGTTTGAGTCTCCGCTAACCGTGCTCTTAAGCTACTCATAAGTTACTCAAACAAAAACTCTCTTCCAATACATGGTGTCACAAGCCCCAATAGATTTATATTGATAAATAATTTTACTAATGTAATTGTCAAAATTTAATCCGGTGTCCAAATGAAACAAACCAACCCTCTATTTATAGATAAAAATATCTACTATGTAAAAAGAAAAAATATAAAGAAAAATTTTTTGTGTGTGTGAAAATGGCCTAAATTAGAAAAAAAAAAATTTAACCAGAAAAGTTTGCTAAGCTCCTCCTAAAGATCAAGCAGCTTACCAAAGCTTCTCAATCACCTTTTGCCCAATTAAGCTCCCACCATGCTCCCTCTAATTAGAAATCTATCGTTTCCTATACTCTCAATTTAATATTTTACTTATATCAACAAATAAAATAGTTAGAAATTTCAAAAAATTATAGAATGTTTTTCTGATTTCCACATGAAATAAACCAAGTCTTTACTTAAAGATAAAATATGCACTTTAAATCAAGAAAAATTTTTTAAAAAAAAATTATGCCTCAAAAATCAAAATTGACCAACAATAGCAATGGAAGAAAAGAAATTTCCTACCACCGGCGCAATGACACCATGAAAGGAAAAGTAAAGAAATAAATTTCATAAAAAATCCATCCTTTGACTTTCGAGCTCTTGAGAATGACTTCTTCCCCTTCTTTCATCTTACCAAGAAACATGGCCGTCTCTCTCTCCGGAAGGCTTAACACTGGGCCGTGCTTCTGTATAGCATCAAAGATTAGTAGAAGAACAAAATAATATAGAATTATCCCATGGATAATTTGTATAAATTAAAAATTATGAAAAAAAAAGATGGAAATAGAAGAGTTTTAGTTAAATTAAACTTGTATGAATAATATAGGATAAAATCTATAAGCACTGGTAAAATCTATCTGCAAAAAAACATTTCTATCATTAAAATTTGGAGTCCTAATCAACTTAAACACGTCTAAATCAAATGTGATAAAATCTATCTCTTACTAATTGATTTTGACAGCAAAAAATAACATAAAATGTTTACCATATGTAAATGAGCCACCCTTTTAAAATCTATTCGATTTTAATTTTTGATTGCAAAAAAAAAAAAAGATTTTTTTTTACAACTTCATAAGAAGGTGACACATGGAAGCACATAATTCCTTTAAAACTTTAAGCATTCAATGGGAAGTCGCTATGTGGCAGGAACGGTTTATGCTCTAACTATAGTTAATAGATAATTAATAGATTGGTAATTAATAGGATTAATATATAATTTGATCTCTAAAGTTACCAATTCTGATTTCTATGATAACAGATGTTGAACATTCTTATGGTGGCTCTTCAATCTAACTTTGGGCTTTATGTAGGGAAAATTATCTTTTTGACCATCGTACTCTTTTCTGCTACCCAATTTGACCAACCACATTTCATAACTCTCAAATTGGCCATTGTACTAAATAAGTTGGTATGTTGTGGTCCATGCCGCTAACAACTCATCCAATTTCGTAACAAAGGTGTTAATGTCGACTAACAAAGAGATTTTATGAGGGTATTTTTGTCCATCTAAATGAAAATATAAAGACAGAGCTGGGTAGCTGACAATAGTACGCTGATCAAAAAGATAATTTTCATTTAGATGGACAAAAATACCCCACATAAAATCCCTCTGTTAGTCGACATTAACACCTTTGTTACGAAATTGGATGAGATGGTAGCGTCATGGACCATAACTTACCAACTTATATAGTACATTGGTCAATTTGAAAGTTATGAAATGTAGTTAATCAAATCAGATAGCTGACAATAGTACAGTGGTCAAAAAGATAATTTACTTGCTTCATGTGAGTCTTACAAAAATCGTGAAACCTAACCAAATACCAAAACCTCTCACAAGACTATGAAGTATGAAGAGGAAATTCATAAAAACAAGAGTAAAGTAAACGTGAAATTAAAAAAAATAAGTTTCTCAACAACTAGGAAAACAAACAGCAAAACGATCAATGTAGCTCGTGATGTCACTGTATCCACAGTTGCATCCAAATACTCTGAATAAAGCTCTCAACGTTTTTCTCTATATCAGAGCGTGTTTCTTCATGTACATTCTGCACATCCTCTTCTTGTATACATATGCTCGAATAAGAGTCCTACACAAACAAGAAAACCAACTACTCCAAAGAAACATAGAATTTAGGAAAAAAAAGATACGTTTTCAAAAATAGTTTCATAATTAAAGTAAAAGATGTTACTAAAAATTTTGTCCAACTTAAATATGGACTCTTGAGAGCTTTTGGATTATTTAATTATTGTAACATTTTACCATTATTTTAGGAGAAAGAAAGGACACAACAATAAAATAAAATAGGAAGTCCCTATTTTACCCTTACAGAATGTAAGATGTAATTCTTGTGTGTTTAATGGTGAAGTGTGGACTATGATTGGGTGACGAATCCGTGAGTGCTGGTTATGAGCAGACTCTTGGACACTCTATGATTAGAGACTAAAGAGATAGTCTTGGGTTATGATTACAATAAACAATGATGTTATGGTTGAGATACTTGAGTTTATGATGATTGATATAAAAATATTGATTAATTTATGATTTGATGAATTTTGTGGTTTAAGTCAATAATGATATAATAGATGAAACATAAAGTTAAAACTCAATAGAGTCGAATAGAGATTGATAATACACTAAATAAAGTAGTGCCTTAGAAGGACCTCTCTCCGATTGATTGTCTTTGTGTAGCATTTCGTTCTCTAGGTTGGTGGCTTCCTAGCCTTCTTACCTTCTGCCTTATTAAGGGCTCGCTTGTGGTTAGGGGTGGCAAATCGGTCGTGCCGTGCCCTTATCGGGCTAGCACGATAAGGGCACGACACGATAAGCCTCGGCACGAACACGGCACGATAAGGTTATCGTGCCTAAAATCAAAACCCAAACACGGCACGATAAAAACCCGAAAACACGGCACGGCACGTTAAGCACGTTAAGCTAAAAACGGTCGGGTTTTTTTTGTTAGGCACGATAAGCCCGTTAGGCAAAATTTTTAAAATAAAAATAATTATAAATTTCTAAAATAAATTATCTATCAAAAGATTCAAAACATACAAACAAAACATACAAATACACAAAAATACAAAATCACTAGCCAACTATTCAACAATTTAAGACTAGAAATTAGGAAATTGAGAATGAACCGAATGATAGGACGGTAGCCGTAGGAATTGATGCACCAAAGATCCAAAAGTACCAAACCCACTAGTCAACAACTAAACTAGAAGTGCAAATCACAAACATAGTCTAAAAAGATTACAAAAAATGTCTAAAGATTACACAAATGATCCAAAAACAGTTAAAACTTCAACTTCATTCGTTTATCCGATGATTCAATCCACTTCAACGTTCACCAACCTATTCATATAGATGTCATAAAGCTAGTTAAAAAAACTTAAAATATCCAACAATATGATTTAATCAAATTTAAATAAGTACCAATTATTCAAATTTTTACTTACATTGTTAGATGTGCTACCCAAACTAGAGCCTGGTCCTGGGGAAGGATCATCAAGATCATTAATATCCAAGTTCATGATATCTTCGGTGAGCTCTTCGCCTTCAACGAGTGATGATCTACATGCATTCATAAATATTATCAGCAAGAAACTAAAAAATACATTGTAATGAAGATTAAATTGACGCTTAAAGCTTGTTTGCAAATTAAAGAAGTAAGAGATACGCTTACATTTATCGCCAAATAGCCAATCTCTTGTACATATTATTGCCTCCACTGTGCTTGGTTTCAGTGCACTACGATATTGATCGAGTACTCGTCCTCCTACACTAAATGATGCTTCGTGATGCAACAGCTTGAAACTGAATGCATAAAATATCTCGAGCCATAGCTGCAATTTCAGATACCGATATTGATTTGATCTCCAATAATCAAGAATATCTAAATGGTCTTCACAATTCAATCTTGGCTCATCCAAATAAAGCTCTAATTGAGATTTGTGAACACCAAAAGCACCATCATTATTAAATGTCCTGAATTTCTATAGAAAAACAAAAACAAGTTGTACTAAAAGAGTTAATTAAAAATTGGAAAACTTAAGAGTAACATATAAAAATAAGAAAAGATCAAAAGAATAGAAAAATTACCATCAACTTCTTTTTTTCTTTCATCTCGTAAAATGTTAGAAGTTTCCTTGGAATTACCACAAATGGGATTGCTAGATTCACGAACATGATTCATATCGGGTCTCTTTTCATATTGAGCAAACAAACTAAACAAAGTCTCCTTGACTTTCAAAAATGCAGGAGAAGCACGGTAACCATAGATCTCTTCATATTCAAAATCCACAAAATCAAGTTTATACCGAGGATCTACAACCACTGCCAATGCCAAAACCAAACTAAACTCCGACCAATACTTCTCAAATTTTGGAAGCATCCTTAAGGCTATATCCTTGACATACACATCATCACTTTCAAGATTCCTCGCAAATACTCATAACATGTACTAACACACGGAAAATACAAGTTCGAAGTGGGATACTTTGTTCCGTAAAAAATATTAGTTATCTCATAAAACAAAGCCAAGAAATCACATATCTTCTCCACCTTGTCCCACTCTAATGCATCAAGACAATGCTTATAATTTGAATCAAGTAATGCTAGATGGCAGAATGCACGTCGATAAAACAAAGCACTTTCAAGCATATGGTAAGTAGAATTCCATCTTGTTGCCACATCTTGTCTCAAACCTCTTTTAGAGTCCAATTGCATTTGACTCACAACCTCTAAAAACTTTACCTTCCTTGATTGAGACCCTCTCACATACTTAACACTTTCACGGACTTTATGCACACATTTATCAATATCTTTCAATCCCTCTTGAACCACTAAATTAACAATGTGTGCACAACAACGAACATGAAAAAGTTTTCCATTTGCAACAAGTGATCCTTTGAAATGATTCATCAACAAATCGCCAGACACATCATTAGCGTAAGCATTGTCCAAAGTCAAAGAGAAAATTCGGCTATCAATATTCCACTCACGTACCTCAATGAAATGATTTTGTCACACAAAGCAACACCACTATGTGGAGGAGGTAAAAACAAAAATTAAGCACCCTTTTTTGCAAACTCCAATTGATATCAATGAAATGAGCTGTAAGACTTAGATAATCATCCGTGGTGATACTACTCCAGCAATCAGATGTCAAAGAAATCCTACCAAGAGCTGATTCTAGCATAGATTGCATCCTAACCTTTTCTCTTGCATACATAGCAAGAATATCAGCCTTAATTGTGTTTCTAGACACACAATGAAGATTTGGATACAAATAATCAAAACATGCTCGAATCCCATCATACTCAACAAACTGAAATGGTAAATCATGCATGACAATAGCAGTAGCTACTAACTCGCGAAAATGCTCACCATCAAACTTACATGTTTTCAAAGACATCGATCCTTGATCCCCACCAAGGAGTAGCTGACCCACATCACGTGCATTTCTTCTTGGGCAATTTTTCATATGACGGCTTAATGTGCCAGTTCCATTCTTGCTATCAGCTTTATAGACATTTTTGCATAATTTGCACCTTGCTCTTTGAATGTTGTCTTCTTGTAATGGAATCTTCTCAAAGATTTTCCAAACATTTGATCGAAGCTTCCTTGTTTTTTTTTTTTGGCTCATTTGTAGATGTGGTGGTGAATGTTTCGGCATCCATCTCGACAACATCATCACCATCAACGTCACTCAAATTTATTTGGTCATCCATACTTGATCTCTGTATAGAATTAAAAACAAAAACAAAAAGAAAATATTTAATAGGATAAGAATTTGTAAGTGACATATATCAATGAAGCCATGAAGGGAAACAACATAAGAATTTGTAAGTGACATATATCAATTGTAAGGGAAACAAAAGTGTTTTCTTAAACCATGCGCCAAGTCAACCCATACAATAATTTTGAGACTGAGGGAATAATAATAATAATTATTTCACTCGTATTTTCTAGATTTTTTAATCAATATGTTTTTTTACATAAGATATGATCAAGAATTAAAAGTAAATATTTGCATGATACATATAAGTCCATAAAACTCATAAAAACTTGTGTTATAATTGTAACTTTTATTACTAAATAAAGTTTAAATTAGATTAGAGAAATATTATTTTTTAAAATATTACTCAATAATACAATTAGAGATTACATAATTCTTATAATTTTTTTGTCCATTTCCAATAAAAATATAATTTATGACATTAAAATATTAAAAGATAAGGGTTAGTACTTAGTATTGTTTACAAAACATTATCACATATAGATATAGTGGATAAATAATTAGAATGAGAAATTCGAAATATGAAAGTGACCCTATAATCTTGACTTGAGATTAGTGGTTAGCTAATGTAATGAATAATGATTCAGCTTACTATTATGTAATTGTAATTGTAATTGTAATTAGTAGTATGCAAAAGAGGAATTTAGGAAGGGGAACTGAACTGAGATATAAGAGTTGTTGAACTGTAAGTTTTTAAGAATATAAGTCAAATCATAAAATAAAAGTAAATGAATAAGGCTACGTTTGGTCCCACAATTCCAAGTTATACAAACTTCAATTGATCTTCTAATTTAAATTTAGAATTTTGAAATTGAGCATCTCAGATCTCACGTAGACTTAGCCGTTTATGAAGCTTTGATGTGGTTGTGGAATAGGAAGAGTCAATTGTATCAATGGATCTATCCGATTTAAATTTTAGAATTTTCCGAAATTGAGCGATCTCAGATCTGCACTTTTGAACTTCCTCCTTTCATATTCTAATTGTTTTTATTCATATATTTATATTTCGGATCGGATCGATATTTAATGATATGTTAACTAACGGATTCGGATATGGATTGGATTGTGGAATAGGAATCGAGTCAATAGACCATGCAAAGGAGTTGTGTGTCGGAATAAAACTTGTAAATTCTAATCACACAACTCACAACTTGACAAGGCCCCGCTACATAATTTTCTGGTCTATTAATACCAAGTCTATGAATAACTGCAGCAACTTATTTTTTGATATTGCTTAAGCAAAAGTGACATGAAGGGAAACAAGGCAGAATATATGTGATTGAAAAACATAGCTAGGAAAACAGAATGACGGATCCAATTAAAGCTTACACACGATTACGAATACAAATGTTACGAAGATTTAACTTTCAAGGCTCTAGGCTCGAACAAGGCTTTCAATCTATCACAGATTAAGTGGGCAGCCCTATATATGTACATCACAATTCACAAGTGTTGGATTGGATCTTACTTACCTAATGCCTAATGGAAACGCAGATCACAGATTAATATTAAGGAGTAAATTCAGGTCCGTCTCCTTTTTCACAGATATTTACTCAAATCTGGTGAGCGACAAAACTAACGAATCACATGAATGAGAATACTCAATCAAACCAATTTTGAGTTACAAGACGTGAGTTCTTTTATTATATTTCTGAGCAGCCAACTTTTATGTTCACAAAGATCATAAAGTTTGCACGAGAGGAAATCCTAGAGATCCCAAAACACTTGCCCAGCTTGATCCTGAACCAATATGTCATGCATGAAACAAGTTACTTTGCACATTTTTCTTTGTTTGTTGTACCAGACTACCAGCATTATTAAATTACCCGACATCACGAAAAACAGAATAGGAAAATTCTAACAAAATTAATAATCTAAACAAAGCCTCCGGGCTTCAATTACCAATTATATTTTTCTCAAATTTTGGGTAACTACTATCAGAGCAAAAATGTTAACAGAGCTGATGAACTTACATGAAACAAATTTAAAATGAGTGACTTCTTAATCTGTGAAATCGACGGCGGAATAGGCACGACCGGCGGTACTGTAGTCTGTAGAGAGAGAGAGTGAGAGACGAGAGAGTGAGAGACTGAGAGACGAGAGACTGAGAGACTGAGAGTGAGAGTTACTTACCTTACCCTTCCGGCTTCCGGCGACAAGAAGTTGTTTCCGCCTCCTTGCTCCTTAGTCCTTAGTCCTTACACTGTTACACAACAGATCTATAGAGAGATAGTGAGAGACGAGAGAGTGAGAGACTGTGCCGTCTTCAAGAAGCTGCTTGACTGCTTCTGCCTCCTTAGTCCTTACACAAAACAGATCTGTAGAGAGACTGAGAGAGAGTGAGAGACGAGAGAGTGAGAGATGAGAGAGTGGAGAGACTGAGAGACTGAGAGTGACTCACCTTTAGAGATCCGGCTTCCGTCTCCAAGAAGCTGCTTCGGTGCTTCCCTTCCGCCTCCTTACGGCTTAAACAACAGTTAATTGTTTCTCTTTTAGGGTTTTTACTATTTATACCTATTTTTTATCGTGCTTATCGGGCTGGCACGATAAAAACCCGATAACGGCCCGAATCTTAACGTGCCTTATCGCGATGCGGCCCGAACCCGATAAGCCCTGGCCCAAACCCTATAATTTCGTGCCGTGTTCGTGTCGGTCAATCGTGCCGTGCCTTAAATTGCCACCCCTACTTGTGGTGGCTAATAGCTTATAGCTTAGGTTGTTGGCTGAATGACTTATGTCTGATTTGATGATAGACTGTTTGTTACAGCTGATGAAAAACGAATTATGCGTATATTTGTTAAATATAATATTCAAATCAGCTAGTCCATTATTAAAGAAAAAATCTCACCTTTATCTTAAAAAACTCAACATGGGATAATATTTAATTAATATTCATTAATCTTACTTAAAACAATAAATAAATACGTAGCTATTTTTCTAAACCATAAGTATGTGAAGTCTTTTACGTTTAACTTTTATTATTTTCTTGCCAATTTTTAATATGAGTAGTCAAATATGCGAAGGTTAAAAAGGCTTACTCTATAACAAAATGAATAAATATTTTATAATATTCTTTATCCCGCATTAAATGTTTATTTTTAAAAAAATCTAGAAATTAATATTCCTAAATCTTTTTATGTATTTTTAAGAAAATGGTAAGATTTAATAATTAAAAGCTTAAAATTTTAGCATTTTGGCTTTAGCTTTTTAATGCATTAATAATATTGTATCTAACTTATTAATTTTTACCTTATAAGCTGAAACAATACTTTAAGTGCTCGTTTGTTGCAGCTTATTTGGAGTGACTTTTGGCTTTTGGCTTTTGAAAAGCCATATTTAGAATGTTTGTTTCAGATTATAAGCCAAAAGCCAATAAGTGATGTACAACACCCTTTATGCATGAAAAAGCCAAAGCCAAAAAGCCAAAATTTTGAGCTTTTTTGGTTTTTTTTAAAGATGAAGACAACTATTTATTAATAAATATTTGATTATCTCAATTTCATCCTTTTATGAAATATACATAAAAATATGAATACTAATTTTGAAGTTTTTTTTTTAACAAAAAAATATAACAACTCATAAACAGCTTTTCAACATATGTAACAAACAGTTTATCATGCAATCAGCCAAAAGCTATTCAGCCATCAGCTTAAGCTATCAGCCATAAGTCATAAGCCATCAGCCACAACAAACGAGCCTTAAATATGACTTATTTTAAGCTAAAAGCCAAAAGTCACTTAAAAAAAGCTGTAACAAACTCAAACTAAAAGTACCACATCGCCAGAAATACAAAAAAAAAGGATATATATATATATATATATATATATATATATATATATATATATATATATATATATATATATATATATATGTATGTATGTATATATATATATGTATGTATGTATGTAGCAAGTGGCTTATTTCAATGATTGTACTCCAATTATGACATTGATCAGCATGATTAACATGATCCTTCCAGGCAAACTTAGATTCTGGCAAGAAAAATAAAATGTCAGCATGGCCGCTCTATCTACCGAATTCATTAATTTTTTTTAAAATAAAAGGATAAAAAAACAAAAAAGACAATAGGGCATCAGTTCAGTTATCAAACTCATGTACACAACTCATTTCCCATTACATTGCAATTTCTATCTAAAATTCAAAAATATTAATTAACCAACAAAAAATGGATAATTTTTTTTTATTAAAAATCATAAAAATAAGGTAAAACGCATATTTGGGACAACCAACTTTCAAGAAGTTGCAATGTGGTCACCGAAATTTTAAAATGTTATTCTTGCCCGTTGAAACCAACAATGTAAACCAATACAAAAATAATATATTATGAATCCTACTAACTATACATGCATGTGCATGGAATTAAATACAATTTACACAAGAGACAATCTAGGAGATAAGTATACATTAGATTGCATGAGCTAGGGATATACATCTGATAGGAAAATAACAAGGCTAAGGTTGAGTGAGTTTGGATTCTTTTGGCTTGTTGGATGACCGAGTCTTACTCGGTGCAGTTGCATAGTTCAATATTCTCAGCAAAATGAGGGTGGTCGGTAAAACATGAGCAGCTTGTCCCGAAGAAATTTGAAGCGAGTTGACGACAATGACTTTGTCAAAATGTCAGCGAGCTGGTCTTGTGTAGAAATAAATTGAACAGTAAGATCACGATGAACAATTGTTCCCGGACAAAATGAAAATCAATCTCCACATGCTTTGTGCGAGCATGGAAAACTGGGTTTGCCGAGAGGTAAGTGGCGCCAAGGTTGTCACACCAAAGAATCGGTGGTGAGGAAGCTGGAACCTTAAGTTCATGCAAAAGAGACCGTTGCCAAGTTAACTCAATAGCAGCATCGGCAAGGGCTTTATACTCGGATTCTGTGGAGGAACGAGCGACAGTTCGTTGCTTGCGAGATGACCAAGAGATGAGATTGGCTCCTAGAAAGATGACAAACCCGTCGGTGGATTTACGATCATCAACACACCCCGCCCAATTGGCATCCGAAAAGGCTTGTAACTGAGAGGATGAATTTTTGGTAAGAAAAAGACCATAATCAACAGTGTGCTTAAGATACTAGAGAATTCTTTTGACAGTAGTCTAGTGGGATTCGGTTCGAGGATGCATGAATTGACACTTTATTAATCTGGTAGGCCAAATCTGGGCGAGTGAGGGTAAGATATTGAAAGGCACCAACAGTCTGTCGAAATTTTGTTGGATCAGAGAAGGGTCAGCCATGATGCTTGGAAAGTTTTTTCGTGGTAGAAAGGGGAGTGAGGCATGGTTTAGCTCCAAGAATCTCGGTGCGGGTGAGAAGATCAAGAATATATTGGCGCTGCGATAAAAACAATCTAGATGTATGTTTATGAACTGGAATACCAAGAAAGAAGTGAAGAGGACCCAAGTCCTTGAGGGAAAACTCACGAGCCAATGACTCGATCAGTGTCTATATATGAGGAGGGGGATTACCAGTGACTAGAATGTCATCGACGTAGACGAGAATGTAAACAAGAAGACCGTTATGAGAGAGAATAAACAAAGAAAGATCGGTTTTGGGGGGGAACAAAGCCAAGTGTAATGAGAAATGTTGTGAGGCATTGAAACCAAGCACGAGGGGCTACAGACATGGTCATGAAGACGTTGTTCATGTCAAGTTGGCGAAATGAGCAACCACGGGAGACAGTAAGAGAGAGGACTGTACGAATTGTGATTGGTTTGACAACAGGGCTCAACGTCTCAGAGTAGTCGATGTTGGGTTGTTGATGGAAGCCTTTGGCAACAAGGCATGTTTTATAGCGATCTAGAGTGCCGTCGGCACAACACTTAACACGATACACCCACTTACCAAAAACTAGATTCATTGTAAGACCCTGAATCCTTAAGTATTTGACTCGGTAGAACGTTTACGTACTTTGTTCTTGCTCGCGACCTTTGAAAGATCCTAGGTCTTCATGTACTTGCTTGGAGGAATTTACATTCATAATAATCATGTTAATAAGTTTACATGTGGCCACGACGTTCATAGTAGTTTTCGTCGTAAGTTTGATTACCCGATTAGCAATTTTAGTTATCGTGTTGTCGTAAGAGTTTGTACCGTTGTGTTTATTGTCGTATTACTCGGTTAGTATTATTTTGACCCTAGGTTTTTTCCCTGGATGACTAGTGGGACCTTGGGGATTAACTTGGTATTATTTTGGTTTGGTTGTGTTAAAGTTTGCACACGCTTGTGTTTAATTTTCAGTGTGACTTGTGCATTTCCCTAGGCCATGATAGGTCTGTAGTAATTTGGCCATAGTTTTCTATAAGCAACTCAAACTTGAGATCTGTTTGAAGCGTTATAAACTAATCTTCGAGGTTTTCTAACCATACCTCTTGCATAATTTTTGGAATTCTATTTTAGTACAAGCGTATTTTTAAAGTTGACTAAATAACTTATTCTCGGTATTTCCAGAAATTTGAGTTTTGCCTTGTTTATTGGATTTACTTGGAGACCCTTTATGAATTTCACCAAACTTAAACCTAAGACCTTAATTAGATCTTAATTAAAGTGGATTAATCTTAAGTAAAATTTTTAGCACTAAGTCATCAATTAGGGTCATAATCTCACTTAAAAATTGACCTATAGAGACTTGACACTTGCCCCATTCACTCTCTCATCTCTTATAGTGTACCATGACTTTAGAACTCCACTCATTACACCTCCTAACATCAGATATTTGTGTTCAGCAATGGTGGAGCTTGAGTGTGGGGGATTGATGGTGAGATTAGTGTGTATTTCTTGATTTCCCGGAGATCCGACCACCCGATTTGAGATTCGAGACCACCCAATCATAGCTATCGACGAGGAGACTATTAATCCTTGATTTATTTTACTTTCCTCCTGCTTTTAATAGGCTTAAGGTAAGCTTCCATTTCCTAGATATTATGTTTGCTAGGTTGCTTTGCATGCTATCTTCATTAAAGTTGTCTATGTCATGTTAGGGAAGACTTCTATCATAACATCTTTTGATTCACTTTCAAAATCTGTAAATTTTGGGCCTTGAACCTAAACTTCAGTAATTTTTCATTAGTCACGAATCATTGCTGCGACAGTGGGACTGGTAACATGGAAACTGGTTAGTAACATGATCTTGAAGTGATTATAAATTGATGAATACAAATCCAAATGGAGTTTTTTAAAATGTTAAACTATATATCAAAGAGTCTAGTTTCAGGGGATGTAAATTTTGTGTCATTTGGAGCAATGAGGAATATTTGGTGAATTTTTTATGATAGACATGCAGAATAAGTCATAACAGAAAATCATATTTTTAACATGAACTTGGAGGGGCTGTATTTTGATGAATAGAAGTCCTAATGGAGTTATTTAAAATTCTAAAATATATTTTAAAGAGTATAGTTTCATACTAATCCATAATGACCTCAATTGGAGTTGTGAGAAATTTATGGTTGACCTTACAATTTGACTGGGCAGAATGTGACATAATAGAAAATCAGTTTTTTAACATGAACTTGAGGTGACCATAATCTGAAGAATACAAGTCCGAATTTAGTGCTTTAAGTGCTAAATTATAGTTTCAAGAATCTAGTTTCAGAATATGTAAGAGTCATGAAATTTAGAGTTATGATGAATTATTGGTTGAATTTACAAAATGGCTGCGCAGAATGAGTTATAACAGAGAATCAGGAAATTAACTTGTCTTGGGAATAATCATAAATTGATTTTTATTGATCTGAACTGAATGATTCAAAATGGTAAATAATACCTTAAAATGTCTAGTTTCTAATTATGTATGGATCACAATAATTGAACTTGATAAGGTTTGTTTGTGGACGATGCATGAACATCTATGTCTACTTGATATTGTGACTAAATGCATAATTGTTATATTTGTTTAGAATTGATTCTTCCATGTTGATTGATAATGTGACTTATAAAGCATGTTATGTATCTTTGATTAATGCATGATTTTCTCTTGAGAGCCCTGATGTTTCAATGATGTATGGTTTGTGTACTTGTGAACTTTGGTATGACGGGTTATGGTTAACCTATAGTATCACTAATAGGTGGAACTACGAACTTTATGATCTAGGGTTTCTAATGAAACAAGAACCTAGCGATGCCTAAAAGAAGAACATGGAAGAGCTAGAAATGCATAAAGCATTTGTAGCCTATTTGGAATGAATTATAGTTAAGACTCAACAGAGTCGAGTTTAAGGAACGAATAAACCTTAAGAGGATTGTGGTGCGATCCTACGATATCTAGAATCCATTTGACTATATTACTAGTTTATTGGAAATGGGTTGATTTAAGTGTACATTCATGGTACTTGGGATTTTGAGATTCATTATGAGCTCCTTGTGTGATTTAGTTAGTTTAGCACTACATGCATAAATGTGTGAGTTGTAGTAGAGTAATACCTTACTTGGCATTGGACGAGTTCACTCGGTCCCTATTTGATTTCATGGCAAGTAAACATCTACTTATGCATTGCATATAAGCCCACCTGGTATTACATGAGTTAATTTATAAGTTGATAGTGGGACGATGCATCGTCTTCATGAGTTATGGGATTCATGACTGCGATCTATCGTCGTACTGGAGACAGCACACACCCTACATTGTTGGCCTCAGTGAGGAAGTTAGCCCATTTTCATAACAAATAGAACGCGCAGATTATGCTAAATTGGTCTAAGTATCCCTCAGTATGTCGATGTATCAATCATGTTCATCTGACAGCACGAATACAATTTTAAATTTTTTATTGCAGGAGCAACACAACGATACAAAATCGGTATTTTCTCTATCTCTCTTATGTAGCTTACTATGTGCACTTATGTGACAACAAAGTGTTAGTTGAATATGAGATCTTATTGACCATGTTTGTGTTAGTTAATATTATTGAAAGACTTGATGTGTATACATATATATATATATATATATATATATATATATATATATATATATACTTTCTTATGCATGATGTTCTTATGATATGCTTGACGTGTGTATATTTTGATATGCATACTTGTAGATGAGAATGCTTATGAAATTATATTCTAACGGATTTGATTGGTTTATGGGCAGGGAAATCCACCCTGGTTTGTTTGGACAGTATAGTAAGTGGAAACGGAAGGTTATCTTGTGGAGTATGTAAAGCATACGAAACATCTTCATGGGTCTTCGTCGTAGTAATGGATGACATGCTTATTGATAACAATGTTTCATATTAGGTCATATTGTTGTTTGTAGTAGTGTACTGGATCTTTATGACTCACTCCGTACTTTATTTTCTAGTGCACAGATTTCGTTAGCTGCGTTGAGGTCAAGTAGATCCTGACGGTAGTAGTGTACCGTAGATCGATAGTTGAGTTGGGCCATGTGGTTCGTGTGTAGTAGTTGTCGTTTCCCCGGTATGTTTTAGTCGTTGGGTCATTGTAGTCTATCAGGTTGGTTCTCTGTTGAAACGCTGGCAAAGAGTGCCGATAGTTTGCTCGGTGTCTACAATGTTGTGGCACGCGACTTTGGTTTTCCCTTTATTGAGACAATAGTCTCTCTTGGTTTCATTTGGTTTTGGTTTTGAGTTATAGCTCGGGGCTTCATTTCATTATTACTTCTGCAGATTCGATTTTTGTTGAACTATATTTTTAGTAGGGCTTCGCTATCTTATTTAGAGCTTGATAGCTCAACCGTTCGACTTGCTCTACTGTTTAACAAGTGCTTGTCCTCTTCTTATGTTAGTTCCAGCGGCACGACCTTGGGATTTTGTGTTGAAATATGGCTCGGGTCGTCACAGTTGGTATCAGAGTTTAAGTTAGCTATAAGCCAGGATAGGTTCCATGGCCTATGTTGGGTTGGGTGTATCGTCGAGTATTTACCGTCGAGTGTTGTGTGTATTGCGTTATTGGCATGTTTGTTTGTACAAGTATAGGGCTTGGAGTACTAAGTTCATTTTGGTCTAGATTGTCATGAGTGCAAGTTTGTGTCTAGGAGTATTAAATTCTCCTATATCGTTTCTGAGCTGCAGTTATACCAAAAGTGGGTGCTGCGTTTCGGTAGAGCTATTGTTCTTAGTCCGATACTTATGGTTGGATAAGATATGATTGTTGGTCCCGAGAGTGATCGTCATGATATTTATTAGAACGAATGTTCGCTGTAGTACGTTTCGAGAGCGGAGTGGCTAAGCCTCCCGTGATGCCTAGTGGTATTTCATAGATTGATATATGAGTATATCTAGGTATAGTATTACTTAATAATGGGTTTTTGCGTTACTTGAGTGGGGAATTTGAGTACTCCTTCCCGATGGTTATGCTTTGGTATAGAGGGGACTACCCCGATCAAGGAAAAATTTCTCTTATATATGTTGAGACTTGGTGATTGGCCGGTAGGTGATCACGTGATAATGGTTGAATTGGTTGTTGACCATATACGGTTTGACTTATGAGGATCTAGTATACTAGCTAGTAAGTATATGCTATCTAGTGACTCGAGAGATGTTGTTTTGCCTTGATTATTAGTCTAATGTGTTAGTAAAGGTATTGGCATTGTGTAATGTGCTTTATCTACCCTTGATAGATTGTTTATAGTATGAATATTTCATACTTTGTGTACTTGCATAGTAGATCAATATACTATGTTGCATGAGAATGATGCCATGCTTATATGTGTATATGTTATGTGTTTATGAGACTGAGATGAAGGATGCCTTTATGTGATTCATGAACACCCCGCATCCTATACGACGAAAGCTTTTGAAGTCACTTCAGTAGGTATCCTGACTTGATTATCAAGAGGTCTTCGTCGGAGAACTAGAATGTTATAATATGAGATAGGAATTGACTGAACCCGTTACCAAAATGGAGTGGAACAGAAATTGGTGTATATTTATACTTGTGCAATTTGTATATGAATATCATGCTAGAATATGGTGTCTTGTTGTATGTTTCATTTATGTCCATATTGTTTGAAAGATTGAGACATGCTATGCTTGCTTAGTAGAGCAATCCCGAAATGTATAATTTAGGGTATGACCCGAAGGATTTGTGTTATAACCGAAGTACTATGTTTAAGCTCGGAAAACCTTGGTTTGAGAATTGATTGGTTTTGGTGCAACTATTGCACATAAAAATGACCTTCAAGCATGAGAATGAATTGTGTAATTATTTGGTAGTGAGGTATTAAACCTTGATATCCACGTTTTATCCGGGACATAGTAAATTACCCTTGAGAAGGTCTAATTTTGTCGAGAGTCGTGCCTGACTCGACATTGATTTTTTATTGAGATAACATTTGAAAGTTACACCCAAGAGAGGAGACACACCATAGATGTCGCCTCGATTGCGATAGTAGGTCGAGTGTCGACCTTGTCACTCGATTTACGAAATATTGAATTCGAGGACGAATTCTTTTATGGAGTTGAGGAGGTAAAACCCTGAATCCTTAAGTATTTGACTCGGTAGAACATTTACGTACTTTGTTCTTGCTCGCGACCTTTGAGAGATCTTAGGTCTCCATGTACTTGCTTGGAGGAATTTACGTTCATAATAATCATGTTTATAAGTTTACATGTGGCCACGACGTTCATAGTAGTTGTCGTCGTAAGTCCTCACTCAATTAGGTTCTTAATCTCACTTAAAAATTGACCTATAGAGACTTGACACTTGCCTCACTCACTCTCTCACCTCTTATAGTGTACCATGGCTATAGAAATCCACTCATTACACCTCCTAACATCAGATATTTGTGTTCAGCAATGGTGGAGCTTGAGTGTGGGTGATTGGTGGTGAGATTAGTGTATTTCCGTATTTCTGATTTCCGGAGATCCGGCCACCCGATTTGAGATTCGAGACCACCCAATTGTAGCTATCGACGAGGAGACTATTAATCCTTGCTTTATTTTACTTTCCTCCAGCTTTTAATAGGATTAAGGTAAGCTTCCAATTCCCAGATATTATGTATGCTAGGTTGCTTTGCATGCTAGCTTCATTAAAGTTGTCTATGCCATGTTAGGGAAGACTTCTATCATGTCAAAAATATATTTTGATTCACTTTCAAAATCTATAATTTTTGGGTCTTGAACTTAAACTTCAGTATTTGGTTTTGTGTTGAGTTTTAAGGTTGTTCAAGCCTTGATTTGGAACAAGTGTTGTTCATGAATTTGCTGAGAAACAAAATATACAAATTCAGCTCTGTTTTGAACGAAATTCTGGAAAATACTGGTACAAATAAACTAAAGGATATTTTCTAAAAATGAAGTATGTTATACCTATACATGTTAGGTAACTCTCTGTAAATTTTCATATAATCTGGAGTTGAGGAAGTATTTTTCATTAGTCACGAATCATTGCTTCGACAGTGGGACTGGTAAAAGGGAAACTGGTTAGTAATACGATCTTGAAGTGATTATAAATTGATGAATACAAATCCAAATGAAGATTTTTAAAATGTTAAACTATAGCTCAAAGAGTTTAGTTTCAGGGGATGTAAATTTTGTGTCATTTGGAGCAATGGGGAATATTTGGTGAATTTTGTATGATAGACATGCAGAATAAGTCATAACAGAAAATCAGATTTTTAACATGAACTTGGAGGGGTTGTATTTTGATGAATACAAGTCCTAATGGAGTAATTTAAAATTCTAAAATATATTTTAAAGATTCTAGTTTTATAATAATCCATAATTACCTCAATTGAAATTGTGAGCAATTTATGGTTGAACTTACAAGTTGACTGGGCAGAATGTGTCATAACAGAAAATCAGATTTTTAACATGAATTTGAGGTGACTATAATCTAAAGAATACAAGTCCGAATTGAGTACTTTAAAGTGCTAAATTATAGTTTCAAGAATCTAGTTTCAGAATATGTAAGAGTCATGAAGTTTAGTGTTACGATGAATTATTGGTTGAATTTACAAAATGGCTGCGCAGAATGAGTTATAACAGAGAATCAGGAAATTAACTTGTCATGGGAATAATCATAAATTGATGTTTATAGATCTGAATTGAATGATTCAAAATGGTAAATAATACCTTAAAATGTCTAGTTTCTAATTATATATCAATCACAATAATTGAACTTGATAAGTTTTGTTTGGGGACGATACATGAACTTCTATGTCTACTTGATATTGTGACTAAATGCATAATTGTTATATTTGTTTAGAATTGATTCTTCTTTGTTGATTGATAACGTGACTTATAAAGCATGTTGTGTATCTTTGATTAATGCATGATTTACTCTTTAAATCCATGAGGTTTCAATGATGTATGGTTTGTGTACTTGTGAACTTTGGTGTGACGGGTTATGGTTAACCTATAGTATCACTAATAGGTGGAATTACGAACTTTATGAACTAGGGTTTCTAATAAAACAAGAACCTAGTGATGCCTAAAAGGAGAACATAGAAGGGCTAGAAATGCATATAGTATTTGTAGCCTATTTGAAATAAATTATAGTGAAGACTCAATGGAGTCGAGTTTAAGGAACGATTAAACCTTAAAAGGATCGTGGTGCGATCCTACGATATCTAGAATCCATTTGATCATATTACTAGTTTATTGGAAATGGGTTGATTTAAGTGTACATTCATGGTACTTGGGATTTTGAGATTCATTATGAGCTCCTTGTGTGATTAGTTATTATAGCACTACATGCATAAACGTGTGAATTGTAGTAGAGTAATACCCTACTTGGCATTGGACGAGTTCACTTGGTCCCTATTTGATTTCATGGCAAGTAAACATCTACTTGTGCATTGCATATAAGTCCAGCTGGCATTACTTAAGTTTATACGTTAATAGTGGGACGATGCATCGTCTTCATGAGTTATGGGATTCATGACTGCGATGTATCGTCGTACTGGAGATAGCACACACCCTACTACCTAATTAGCGGTCGCGTCATGCGTTGCAAGGTGACTGCGTTGTATCGGCTAGCTATTTTGTCTGGTTTCCTTAATTAAGGGTTTTTAGAGTTTGGTATTATATCCTTATATATAGTTGTAATCATAGAACGTTTTCAAGAGTTGACATGATAAAATTTCGATAGTCCGTTGGACTTAATCTATCTCTATTCTATGTGATTGATCTTGATATTACTCTATTAATTGTTTGCAAAGTCTTCTGCTGTGCACAATAGATGAGGATGATGGCAGTGATGATGAGATAACTTGATAACTTTGGCTTCTTTTCTTTTCTTCTTCCCCAATTTGGGTTCTTCCTCAATTTGGGTTCTTCCCCAAATTCATCTGCCTTTGCCTCATGAGAGAGATAGGCTTGGGTTAATCAAAGTAAGATTTTACATTACTACTGTTGATGTAGAACAGGCAGCCGAGACGTATTTGAGTAAGACATTAAGGGGGTCCAGCGACAGTTTTTGAAAGTTGGGTCACCGGGTTGTTATCACAGTTTTCCGTTAGTTTCCGTTATGCACTAGTAGAAATCATTTAACGTTCGGTAGAACTTTAACGGAGCATAACTTTCGCGTCCGGATGAACTACGGGGCCCGCCACATATCAAATTGAAGCTCTCAACGAGATCTACAAGACTTATTAAGCTTACCCTATGAACAGTTTGTTTTTAGCCCAAAAAACACTGTTTAAGCACTGTTACGGGCTTTGGAAGTTTTCGGATTTTTTCGTTTAATTTGTTTAGTTCTTTTCCTTTTAGGGTTTGGTTTGTAAATACTTGCTTAAACATTATTTCGACAGCTTTTTGATTAAAAAATTTGAGTTTCTCTTATTTTCTTGCTTTGTGCTTGAAACCCTAAAACCGTCATAGGCTTTGTTAAGGAATTTTTTGTGGAAAGAGTATTATTGATTATTTCCACTGCGTCAACTGTATATCTCTTCTTTGATACGGCAGTAATTATTAAAGGATACTTTAATCAAACTTATACAGTTATACCCATAAAAAACCAATCAAATTTTACATTACTTATACTCGTATATATATACTTCCTCCGTTTTTAAATTAGTCCCTTTTGACTTGACACACGGTTTAAGAAAAAATGTAATTGAATATATTATAAATATTGGTGAAATGTGTGGTTTTCATTAATACCCTTGAATACGTTGCTATAATTAAAATATGTTGAAAAAGTAAGGACAAAGTAATAAAAGTGTTCATAAAATGTATGTTTTAAAAGATGACAATTATTTTAGAACTGACGAAAAATGAAAGGATAATGCTAATTTGAAAGCAGATGAAATACTTATTATATAACATAACTACCATACCAAACAACCACAAATTTACATATACTGACAATATTTAATAATGATTTTTTTTTTATAAAATTATACTCTTGAAATATATCAATTAATCTCAAAAGCAAATTGTACCCGTGCAAGGCACGGGCTACCTACCTTGTATATATAAAGATATTGATCAATTAATTTATTTTGTTGGTTGTCCATCAATTCATGCTGGAACAATTTGGCAATTTTTTATTGTACTGATTCTTTCTTCCTACACCGTTTGTTCATCATCTGTTTGCGAGAAGTTGGTTCGTCACTTTTGCAAGTTTCTTTTTCTGATATTTCGTGGATGAAAATTGTAATTGAGACTTTGGTTTTGAGTATTTGTAAGCCACAATAGTGAATAACTATTGTTTTTATGTCTCGGTTTTGATTAGTGCAAATCTTTAAACAAAAACGTAGGAACATTGATGCATCGTGTGTTGGTTTGCTAAACTGTAAAATAGTATGATTTAGTATACGTAGACATAGACTTATAATCTTTGTCTCATAAAACACGACTCTGATATCTTTTCAAATGGCATTCACTCATCGTGCTCGAGCCATCTCTGAGTGCATCGATAAAGTCCAGACCTAGCTCTTTTCAAGTAGGTTCCAGTTCCAGTGTCATCGTTCTTTCCGTGTCTATAGTAGTTTGCAATATCTAGAGGTTCAACGAGTTGTTTGCAGGGCCGTTCCTGACATTTCAAAGGCCCGGGGCAAAATAACGAATAAGGGCCCCAAGCGCGATTGCTTGCTGGAATGTTGCACCAACATATAAGAAATAATTTGTAAATTTATTATCTATTATCTACTTAAACAATTTTTAGACTATGTGATTTTGAAAAGAAATTGTGGATCAACAAAAAAAATTAATTTATGAGCCCTAAAAACCTTAAACCAAAAGAAATATGGGTTTGAGCTTTTGAGGGTTTAGGGTCTGAATGTCTGATTCATCTGAAGCAGAGAAGGGCCTGAAGAGGGAAAAAATTTTGAAAATTGAAATTGAAATAAGGAAAATTGGACTAGTACCTGCATCATCAGTCCTTCACCGGCGCCGGTGGCTTCGAGTTCGTGGATGAGAAACGACAGAGTGACTAAGTGAGTGGGACTGTAAGAGTTTTTCTTGCTTTGAGCCTTTGAAATCGAACTGAAGCAAAGCCTAAAGGTGGAGTGGAAATTAATCTGGCGGCCATAGATGCATAGGGAAGACTGAAGAGTGAATCTCGAGGTCGAGGGCTGCCGTTGATAATTCCATCTACTTGATCCTTCTGTCCGACTGTCCCGCTGTCCGCCCTTCCATCTAATTAATTTTTCGTCTATCGGCATCACCGCATCAAGCTTTTGCTTCCATTTCTTACTTGTTTCCAAACAATTTTCCATATTCCCTATTTATATTTATTAATATTATATTTATACATTATATATATACTATATATATAAATAAAATTTGGACCCCTAATTTTTTTGGACCCTAGGCGGTCGCCCCTTTGACCTATGCCCAGGAACGACCCTGGTCGTCTGTGTTGAGTTCCCAATTCTATCCATTCCTTATGTCCCTCCAATTCGTCTGGAAGTTCAAAAAAATTCAGCTTTACCATCACCTCATCCCACATTCCTGTTAGCTCGAGCCTTGCCACGTTAGCTTCCAAGTCTCTTTCTTTATTTTGAATCTTGAAGGAATCGTAATACCATCACTTTCAATCGTTCACAACCTATTTGGTATTCTTGCATCTTTCTTCGTCCTTTCCTAATGCTGTCCTTCTTTAGACTTTCCTGACTCTTTTTTTTAGCTTTTCTATATCTTCTGCAGCACCAAGACAGAGCTTTGCTTTTCTGCCCTCCAATTTCAAGATCAAAAAATGAGCAAATTGCAGTTTTACCCGAACTCTTTCTTTCTTTTGGTTACTGTTTTCCCCAAATTATGAAAAAGGAAAGCAAAAAACACCTAAAACTCACCAAGCCAAGGCCATTCAAGGCCCAGTTTGTCTCATCTGGATGGTCGAAGTAAATACAGTCTTGCATGTTTGCTCCACTCTTGAGTACTTCTTCATAGACCATATGTTCATTTAATCTTGTATAAGCAACTTCTGCAAAATCTACTTCATTGCTTAACTTCGAAAAGTAGAACGACAATTGCAGAACAGCATCCGAGTTCTCCACCAAAACCAATTTATCTTTTGCATTGCAAAAGATGAATGTGCCAAAAGGTCTATATAAGGGCTAAGTTCAATGAAGCTAGAAAACGTTTCCACGTGCAAATCTGTGCCTCCCATGAGTTTAGATGCAGCATGGCTTGCAACAGATGACGCATTTAGCATTACAGTTGTAAGAAAAGTTGAGGCCTCACTTGACGTTAAAACTGATTCGTCTTGTGTCAGTTGTGTGGATTTTGGGTTGAAAATTTCGAGAACTCTAGGGAGTTCTTGTTCAACAGATGAGAATAGAGACAACATTTATAAGAGGGACAACGTCATGTTTCATGACAAAATGAACAAAACTACAAGCCCAATTTTCTCGTCTAAGAGCATGTGGGAAAATTCGATCACCAACAAGAGGGGAACCAAAAGTCACACTTCGAGGAGTTGTACTTCCTTCACATTTTCTTGTGTATTTATTCAAGAACCAAAGTGTGGCGAGGATAGCCATGGGACCACCAGAGGAGTGCCCAGCAAACACCATTTGCTTTCCATCTTTAACTGCTCGCTTTCTTCACCTGAAATTTGAATCTAATGTACCATTAGAGTTCATTATTCCAACTTAATCTGTGATTACTAATGTAAATTATGTAGTAATAAGCAATTTAATTCCTTGAAGCATCGGCTGCTTTAAGTCATCCTAATCTTGTAATTTGGAATAAGAGAACCATTTCTATTTTTCAATGCATATGATCATGAGCAAAATGGATGTTTGAGTATATTGGAGAAGCAAAAAATTCATGAGAGATCAAATCTGTTAAAATTTGTACCTGACTAGGAAGCCATGTTGTTTCTAGTATTGCTTTGAATCTACGAGCAAATGCATCATTCACACTCGCAATATCCTCGGTACTTAATTATGCTTCTGAGACAGGGAAAGAGGGAGAGATCGATCTTTGATTCTCAGAAAGGAATTAATACACTAAACCAATCGCTTCCGGACCAAGATTGAGCAAAGCCAAACACGACCTCCGACGATGAGTCGGGACTTTGATAGTAAGGGTAGGGCTCTTGTCCATTAGATTTGTGAGCTTTCATGGATAATTCACAAGCTTTCATTATAACTTCTTCTTTCATCCCTATTTTATCTCCAAGCCTTCTTCCGCTTATCATCTTTGATTTCTCTGGTAGCCTTTGTTTATTTTCTTCTTTTCCTTCCTTTTGTGTATGTGTTCTTTACTATTTTATTCGTTTGGTCTTACTTTTCATATTTCTTTTGTTAGATTCTCCCTTCTTGACGTTACCGTTATAATACCGTCTAAATGTTTATGAAAGGGCAAAAGTACCCTTACCATTAACACATGACATTATCACTGCAGAAAATTTCTTGCAAAAGTACCCTTACCATTAACACATGACATTACCACTGCGAAAAATTTCTTGAATGTCGTTGGCATTGTTTCTGCTAAATTCATTAATATTCCGATTACCTCGTACCATCTCCATTCCCATTTGCACTCAAATTACACAACAACTAACCCCAATTTCACAAAATTATTTGAATAGAAAGTATAAAAATTCGTTAAATATTAATCTTAAAAATTATAAGGCAAAGCATGCATCATTTTTTAATTTTTAGATTTAGGGTCCTTTGTCCGGCAAAGGACAAAGTTAAGAATTAATTCCTCCGGACTAACACTTTGACATGGAAGGTCCTAGTTTAGTAAGTCAAAACATGGGTTTAATTTAGGAATAATTGTGAGGCTGATCACTCTCCAAAGTTTACAATCGTTTTATGTTTTTTTTCAAAACGGAAAATGACACTTTTGAAGCATGATGCGCTCTACGGAAATGCATTGTGGTGCATTGACTATTAAACAGCGATGCATCAATTATATTATATTAATTTTTATACTGCGGTTCAATAGTTTAATTGTCTAGTCTAATTGTACCGCGATATGCCGATACATCAATGTTTGGACTGCGGTTCATCAATTTTATTGCACATTAATTTTTGCACCGCGATTCAATAGTTTAATTGTCTAGTCTAATTGTACCGCGATACTTCAATGTTTGCACTGCATTATATTTTGTACATGGATTCAATAGTTTAATTTTTTAGTCTAATTGCACCGCGATACAACAATGTTTGCTCCGCGATTCATAAATTTTATTGCATTAATTTTTGCACCGCGGTTCAATAGTTTAATTGCCTAGTCTAATTGCACTGTCGTAATCCTTCTAATTCCTCCTCCTTCGCTTTCGTTCGTACTGTGAAAATCCTTCAATTCAACACATTTTCATTCAAATTTCGTACTTAATGAATCAAAAAACTCGTTTACCTTTCGAGAGCGATGCCCCCGAACCCCCACGAAAGGGCACTGCTCTCACAACCCCGACGACCTGATCGGGCAGGTCGATCCCCATTTCGTTGCGCAACAATGATGATTTTTTAATCCAATGTGTTTGTCAGAGCTGTTGAAGAAGACGATGATATTTTCGGAACAATATTTCAAAAAAAATTAACTTGTGCGGTTGAAAAAAAAATAATGGACTAGAAAGTTTACAAACTTTGGAAAAAGGAACCGACCAAAATTTTATCCTTTAATTAACATGCATTTGAGTTAAATTTTTACGGGCCTCTAAAATGGTTTTGATACAATGCAAATCAAAGTCACATTCACATGACATTTCCCTCTTGATTAGCAACAACGTACATAAATCATTTTGAAGAAATAGCGGACGGTCCACTTTTTAAAATTTATTATAACCCATCCAGTTCCTTTTTTTTTTCAATACGAAAAGTCATTTTTAGGGGAAAAATGATTACGATACCCTTAATGAATCGAAGGCGCGCTATGGAGCTCACTTACTTAGTGAATCGCACTATATCAATTTTCGCACCGCTATACATCAATTTTATTGTATCAATTTTTGTACCGTGATGCATCAATTTAATTACACAATCTAATTTTGCACTGCGATGAAGCTTTTTTTGCACCGTGATACATAAATTGTAATTACCTAATCCAATTTTGAATTGCATAAATTAAATTTGCACCACGATACATAAAATAGTATATAGTCCAATTTTGTACCATGATACAAAATCATAAGCCTTGTCGATCCCCGTTTCGTTGTCCAATAATGGTTATTTTCGAATTTAATGTGTTTGTCAGAGCTGTTGAAAGAAACGATGATATTTTCGACACAATAATTTAAAAAAATAACCTGGTTAAAAAAAAGAGGATATTAGAGGAGTTAGAAACGGTGCGGCATAATTTCTCCCCTTCCTTTTTCCAACATAGCTAGTTGGATTTGTAATTGTATAACCTTTCCACCTGTGCTTGAAATGGCCCATCCATTAAAGTAAGTGACCAAAATTAGTGGCGACTAGTTTTACACCAGTGCGTTAAACGCACGGACATATATCTTACTTAATTAAATTATACACAAATAAAATGAAGATAATAAAAAAAATAAAGAAAAAACATGATAAATGGAACAAATTATATCGATATAATTGATATCATTTAATCCAATATTTTATGAATTGTTTAAGTCATTTTCTCGTTCATAATTTTATAGAGTTTAATAATTAATATTTTTTGTTATTAAAATTTAGGATCTTAAATAGTTTAAATAGTAATTCAGATATATTCTTCACTATATAACATATAGACTTATTAAATATTTAAAGTTTGTGGTTGATATCTACTACTATGATTTAATCGTATATATTCTTATGATTTACCATTAAGTTATAATTAATTGTGGTTATTTGTAAAAATAAATTTTGTTTTGATATTATAATTTCGGATTGATGAAAGAGACACAAAAGTTTCAAATATAGACAAGTCATATATGAAGATTTCCATAGCACACTTTTTATAATTAATTGTGGTTATATTTTATTTTGTAATCACATGTATTCAATGAAAATGTTTTTTATAGTACATTTGTTCTTATTCCAGTGTTATTTGCTCATTTTCATTAATCAGTAAATTAAGTATGCACCAAAATAGATTTGTATTGCAAATTTTCACATGGGTGGCTACTCCTATTAAATACTACTACATAGAAACTTGATATTTTATCAACATGTGCATATTTGCACATTTTCAATAAATCTTGAGAGCTGTGTAATCAATTAATCAGATTTATGTCTCCAATGCATGCTAACTACTATATAATAATACTCAAATATAACTTTTTTTTAGCAAGTGTATTTTGGCGGGATTTCACCTCTTTTAGACTACCTAACTTATATATATATATATATATATATATATATATATATATATATATATATATATATATATATATATATATATATATAGATGATTAAATGCAAGAAAGTTAGAGGGATCAAAAGAGGACTATTTTGCTTTTATTTTAGACATCTTAAATAAGTGTTTTTTTATTTGTGGTTTATTGAATTTTATTTAGGACTTCTTAAAGGTAGTGGGAATATATATATATATATATATATTCCCCTTATTCCTAAACAATAATCTTCTTTTTTTTTTTTGTTCGTTCTAAAAAAATTGTAATTTTTGTAAATTTCTTTCTTTAGGATAACACTTTTAATATTTTATCCTACTATTTCTTGTTACTTCATTATGACCACATGAACAATGACTTTATAGAATGGACAATGGTTAAAAGCTTATGGGTAGCTTAGCCAATTTTTTTGACAAAATATATTACAAAAATATCCTTAGAGCAAGAACAGTAGTTGAATCATATACACCCAAATCAAACACAACCTATTAAAAATTAAAAACTAATAAAATAATTCAGTTGATACTCATTTGATTCAAAACCAAAAAAAAATAAAATCCAACATTGACACATAATCCAATACTTTTACATACTCTACTATATTTATCTCCATTAATTTTAATTGTTTTTCAAAAAAAATGGATAAAAACTTAAAAATTTTATAGATTTTTTTTCTGATATCCAAATGAAATAAATCAAGTCTCTATTTATAGATAAAAATATGTACTTTAATTTCAGTAAAAAAATAATATTTTTTGGGATCAAAATTGGTCAAGAAATGCAATGGGGTAAATAAAGTGTTATCCACTAAGATAAGGACACGTGGAAATAGAGAGGGCAGGAGGCGTCAGCCCCTGTTGTCGACACTATTTTTTTTATTTTTTTGGCTCCAAACGACGCAATTTTGAGCCTATTCTTCCTGAAATACGATCGTTTCACTATGCTTTTTGTGTTTGATTTGAATTTGATTTTTCTTTGATTTACTGTTGCAAGCTTGATTCACGGATGTTTTGAAGTTTGAGCCTCCATTAACCATGCTCTTAAGCTACCCATAAGCTACTCAAACAAAAACTCTCTTTCAATACATGGTTGCACAAACTCCAATAGATTTATATTCATAAATAATTTTACTTTTGTAATTGTCAAAATTTAATCCGGTGTCCAAATTAAATAAACCAATCCTCTATTTATAGATAAAAATGTCTATTATGTAAAAAAATATAAAAGAAAACTTTTTTTGTGTGTGTGAAAAATGGCCAAAATTAGAAGAAAATTAATTTTTGACCACAAAAGTTTGTTAAGCTCCTCCTAAGATCAAGTAGCTTACGAAAGCTCCTCAATCACTTTTTGCCCAATTAAGCTCCCACCATGCTCCCTCTAAGAACTTTATTGTTTCCTATTCTCTCAATTTGCTCCCTCTAAGAGCATGTACAACAAAGCTCCCTAACTTGGGAGCTTAATTAAGCTCAATTTTTTCAATTTTATTACAAAATGTCATTAAGCTCCCCAACAAAAATACCCTTCTAACAATGCACAAACTCCAACACTTTTACATACCACATTATCTCTATCTCCATTAATTTAATATTTTACTTATATCAATAAATAAAATAGTTTGTTACTTCAAAAAATCATAGAATGTTTTTCTGATATCCACATGAAACAAACCAAGTTTCTACTTATTGATAAAAATATGTACTTTATATCAAGGAAAAAAAATTAAAAAAAGTAATTTTTATGGCTCAAAATTGACTAAGAACAATTGGAGGAAAAAAAATTATGTCCACTGGTGCAATGACACGTTGAAAGGTGGACTGGATCACAAAGTCTGGTAGTGGTGCGGGAGGCCCAGGTTGGTGTCAGATATTTTTAGCCAAAAAGGCCAAGTTTTGTTGGCTTTTTTGTTAAAATAACAACGTTTTGGCTTTAAAAAAATTTCCAAGAATCTTTGTTAAAGAAGCTCATCATTCCCTTTTTTGCTTATTAAGCATTGGCCAAGAATCTTTGTTATTTGGAAGAAATCCCAAATAATCTACTAAGCTCCTATTTGGGAGCCTTGTTGTTTGTACTCTATGACTCACCGTTGCACATGCTCTAAGAAAACACTATATTATACAATTATTTACAAAATAATCAATTATTTTTTCGTAATTTGTGTGCTCAGTCAAGGTAACAAAATTATTTAGAACAAAGGCCAACAAATTTCAATGTTATCATAATGAGTTGAGCTTATGAATGAAACTATTAAACAACATACTAAACTTCAATTTTACAACATTATATTTCTAACACACGAAGTTGTATTTCTATAAAGCAATAAATTTTAATTCAGGAAAACGTTTTTCGGAAGTTATTTTCCATGAAACAAACGGAGCCTTAGTCTACTGCACAGTATTCACGCTCAACATAATCTGCCTAATATACATAGACTGGGTAGCCTGCACGATGTGGAAAAACCTCATGAGTGATTCGTCAAATTCCGTCAATTTTTTCGAGTAAACATATTTTTCGTAAAAATTCCATCCTTTGACATTCGAGCTCTTGAGAATGACTTCTTTCCCTTCTTTCATTTTACCAACAAACATGGCCGTCTCTCTCTCCGAAAGGTTTAACACTGCGTCGAGCTTCTCTATATGATCAAATATTGGCTTTATCGAAAGTATGGTGGTTTGGAGGCTCTCCAGGATTGATTTGAAGATAATCGTTGTTTTTACTACGTCGATAACGACTGCCTGTAGCTCACTAAGTACGGCTCCGATGATCGCTTCTCAGATAAGGTCGCCGACCATGATCGTACATAGACTAACGGAGGAGTACCGTGTCATGAATAACATAAATCACAACAAATGTATACACAAATAGAAGAAGGATAGTGAGAGGAGACCTGGAAAGAGGAGCTTCTAAATGGTCTGGATTGAAGCCATTGAACGTACATTCATTAACCATTGCATATATCCCATCATCTTCAATGTTGCTTGTGATCTCCTTTATGTTCTGAATCAACTTTTGTACACTGCTTGGAATTGAAGCCCTACATCCACTGCTCATGTATATATATATATATATATATATATATACACACACATAAATTACTTAAGATGTATATATATAATCATAAATCATGTAATTAAAGATGGCTAGAGATATGATTTGGAGATGTATACAAAATTATAGAGATGAAGAAAGAGAGATAATTCGGGTCAGTTGATAACGTTGAAAAGATAAGGATAATATGGTTAATTGGATCTATTCAAGGTTTAATTGTCTTTTAAGTGGTTAAATTTGTTCTCATTTTTAATTATTTCAATTATTCCACCCGTCCCAAAATAAGTTGACTCTATTTCATTTTGGTAGGGCTGAAAATACGTGTCTCATTTGATTCTTTTTAAGCAAATTGTCTACTATACCTTCATTAATAATCTAATTGTGGCCTTAAAATAAAAACGCACTCGTTCATTTGACACCACTAACGAATATATTGAGAATGTTAAAATAAAAATTTTAATTTCTTTATAAAGTCTTTCGTCTCTACCTCCCCACTCTCCAGCGACTACGACGCCTCCGCCCTCCGGCTCTGCGCCTCTCTATCTCTCTCACTATGGTTCTCCGACTTTGAGAATCTTAGTCTCACGCTCTCTCTCTCTCTCCTATCCTACTTCTAGATCCGGTCTGACGGCTCCTCCTCACTATCACATCCTCACTCTGCCTGTACACACACATACACGCACGCACTGACGCTCAGTGACTCCATCTGGTTCATCTCTTTCCCTCTTGCTCTCGCCTCCGGCCTCTCGCTGTACAGACGCACATCATAGTATCGATTTCTCTCTCTTTTTCTCTCGTACAGTCTCACATGCATGTATTTAGTTTTGATTTTCGAGATGGACTAGACTTCCAGATGGATCACTTCGACTTCGACCAAAGAATCAACTACTGGTTAGATCTTGATTTCTTTAATAGATTTTTTTGACTCTCCAGTTATTAGGCACATAGGCTTTTGAGTTTTAATTCCCCCATCTGCTGCCTTGTTCTCTGACTTTTCTCTATGGTTTTCATTGATCGTGCGGGCATGCCCGTTTTGCCTGCAACCCTACGTAGGGCGGGGTGGACCAAAGGTTTTAGGAATCGTCATGTTTGCGGGTTTTTCCGCACTGCCCCGTTTTATGTCGGGTTTTCTAGGCCCGCGGGCAAACCCGCCCTGTGTGTCTGTTTTGACAGCTCTAGGTGGGAGCTACAATTTGGCTTAATCTAACAAGAAGGTGAATTAGAGTTAACTGTCGGATATAGTCTCAAAACATCCATGGTGGTGTCTATACGAACTTCTTGGAGCAGCAAAAGTTACTTAAAGAAAAGTGTAAAGTGGCTCGACTTTGACTTTAACTTTAACTTTGAAAAAAATGTTACTAGTCAATCATAAGTAAGGGTGACAATTGGGTGTTAATGGATAACTTTGAGTTAGGCTATTATCCTTTATGTCAATGAATAATAGCCTAACTCAAAGCTATCAATTAACACCCAATTGCCACCCCTAAATTCATAAGTCATGGCAACCAGAATCTGAACTCACCATAATTATCTCACTAAAACCTTAAATAAAAATAATTTGATTTTTAGAGTAGTTAAGAGTTTTTTTTTATTAGTTTACTTAGCTCATTTCATCTTCAACGCATATATCATATTTTAGTGTGTATTTCTTAGGAGCGGATCTATGTATCCTCCTCGATGTCACATGACATCACTCAACTTAATATATGTAATATCATTTTAGTAATTGTTCATGTAATTGTTCTGCTTGAGTTGGCTTATGATGTGACATTATGATTACCCTTCTAAAGGACCTGGGATCATATATTTGTTTATTCTTTGTTGAAGTTGTTTTCTTCCTAGAAGACCTGTTATGTTGAGAATGTGATGACTTGATTACCCAGGCAACAGGATGAGTTCCCTCCGAGGGAATGTCGGGTTTTGGACAAAACATTGTCGGGTTTTGGGACAAGGCGGTCGCTTAGTGTCGTTATGACGCCCCCAAATTTGGTACCTATACCGCGATCTCACAATTTGCCCACGTCACTAACAATCATAACTTAAATCATAAATGTTTCAAATCTCATAATAATTAAATCTTAAACATCCTTAACTAAGGTCAAAAATAAACTCAAAGTAATTCAATACAAAATCTATCAAATACTTAACATGAGTCTATAATTTATTCAAAGTACTATAAAGTGATTCAATAAAAATGACTCGATCAAAACTTCTCGTAAACCGTCTTCTTGGTCTATCCGAGCCGATATCCTCTAATAAATCTTACTCATTTCCTGACAAAGAAGAGTATGAAAGGGTGAGCGAACAATACTTAGTAAGATCATATACAACCCCTCTGGTTACTAAGGAGGAGTTGACCAGAAATAGATCAGAGATGAATCAAGTGTTCAAAATCCATTGTTCAAAATTGATAAGCGAAAGCATTTTTTTTCAAATGCCAAACAGAAGATCGGAATTCCAAAGAAAGATAAATACTCAACGATTGACTCGAGTGGCCCACTGCCATCAACCATCCCATACCAGTTGAAGACAACAAACTACTCACAGATATATACTGAGGATTCCAAGTGAAAGATAATAATGCAACAAATAAACTCGAGTAACCAATTGTCATCAACTGTCCCATACCAGCTGATGACAATAGATTACTCACAGAATTTCATGATCACATAAGCAATTCATAAATCATAGTTCACATTTCATATATCAACTTCACATATCATAATTCATAGATCATTGGTATATCCGGATAACCACGCCACAGGCCAAGTGGCGTTCACAAGCATCATAATTCATAGTTTTATAATTTATAGGGTCATAAACTCAACTTAGTGATCATGGTAGAAATTCAAGTAATCAAACACTTTAACAAAATCAGGCATCACCAAAAATCATACTTTTCATATCAAAGGTATCTCACATGAAATTTAATAATTATGTGAGAATTAGCAGAAAAATCAATTCATGAGTTCGAATGAAGTGTAAGCGACGGAATTCGAATTCAAATGCAGATTTAAGTCGGCGTACGTTTCAAGAAACATCGATATCAAGGAAGTAATGGAAACCTAATGAACGGTACATAAAAGATTTGAGACCTAAAAGAGGTATAATCATTTACCTCGAAATGCTGAGCGTAGATGATTCCGCATCACAATCGATCGTCCTAAGTCTGCTTGTCCAATTCTAAAATTACAACGTAACAAGAATTACCAACTAATATCTTAATAATTTAATTACCTAAGTATTAAAAATCTTAATACAGACCTGACTGAATATTATCTCAACATAGATATTTTATTATTGTTATTATTATTAATATCTCTTTTTTTTTATTGTTACCATCAATATATATATATAATCCTAATTCACATCTTATATCTATATGTATCTATAGATAATAAACAAGATACAACTAGTTCAAATAGTACCCTATGGCCTATACTAATATAATATAATATATTAGATAAAAAAAAAATTTAAAACAACCCCACACACATACACACACAAGCACTCGAAAATTGGGTTGTTTAAGCATTATAGATTTAGGACATGCACTGACACACCCTACACTAACCTGATTAATCAAAAAAACATCAACCAATTTCCCATGCAATACTCGAGTATACATCAACTGTCCCCTCCTTTTTTTTTTTACTAATCAATACAGAAGGATAATATATAATTATGTATGTGTACCTATTTGAATAATAGAATCAAACGCACACAATCATATATGGACAAACACACACAATGAAGATTGAAAACTAATACCTTGGTTTCCAGCGCCGCCTCTCTCTATTAGCCGTTTCTTCTTTCTTTTTCTTTTTTTTTTACTCTTCTCTTTTCCTCCCCTCTAAACCCTATTTATATAAAATCTTATTAGGTTTTCTAACCCTAAGGTTAAGTGGATCAATTTTCATTAAGTAATATTAACAGAAAATTATAATTATAAGGCTCCGTTTGTTTCACGGAAAATGACTTACGGAAAACGTTTTCCTCATTTTCCGGTGTTTGGTAACCTTAGGAAAATGTAGTCAACGTAAAAGCTTTTCCGAGTCAACGGAAAATGAAGCCTTATTTTCCGGAAAATGACTTACGGATTCATTTTCCGTAAGTCATTTTCCAAAAGTTTGAGCACCTCTCCGCCCCCTTCCACAAGTACACATATTTACATACACGCACACTATTTCACTCAACAAATAAATTATTTAGAAATATAAATGGAGTTTGTGCATACTTTATAAATTATCATTTTAATAAATACTCATTATATCATAATATTAGTGTCAACTATATTATTTAGGGACGTCCCAAATATTGTTCATTTTCTTTTTTAAAACGTTTTTTTTCATATCAATTATCAATTTTTTTATTTGTATTTTTGAGATTGAAAAAAGATGAACCTTATTGATTTGACACGACTAATGATAAATTGAGGTTACTAATGGAAAATTACTTAAATCTCAACATTATCTTATATTCAATATGAGCATTAATATTAGAATATATTTTTGTATTTATTCATATATTGTTTTCCATAGCATTTTCCGTACGTTTGTCAAACACCCGAAAATGTTTTCCAGCATATTTTCAAAAGATTTACCAAACACCTGAAAACAAAATCTTTTCATTTTCCAGAAATCATTTTCCGGAAATCATTTTCTGGAAATCATTTTCCGTGAAACAAACGGAGCCTAAATCTAGTCACAAGTGGGCCAAGCTCAACCCAATTTAATTACTTACTAAAGAGGTTCAAAGCATTAAATTAACATAAAACAATTATAACATTAATTATATCGGTCCAAAACGATTGTAATATTAATTACCGCCAATTAATATTTTAGCTAAAATTATCGGGGTATTACAGTCGTGGACTAGGCAACCGCCTAGTCCCGTTTTTGTGTTTTTGCTGCTTGTCCGGTTTTACTTGTTTTAAAGGTTTTAGGGTTTCTATTGTATCCATATAAATAGTTGTATCCTTAGAACGGACGATGCCCTAAAAAAGATCTCTCCTTCCTACCGTCGTATTTCAACCTGCGCTTCTTCTATTGAATTGTGGTTGTTTCAATCCAGCACTTCTGGCCAGAAAGGACTCTCTTTCAGCGAAGGTCAGCTCAACCAAAGGAAGAGGAAGTCTGCTCTATAGGCCGAGTATCGAAGAAAAACCTAGTTTTATCGAAATTGCTTACATGATGGCAGGAATCCCATTCTCTTTCTCCTTTCTATATGAATAGGGGAACTACCAACCCAAGCTGGTAACTCGAAACTCAGAGCAAGGAACTCTTTCACTGCTAACACGAGCATCCAGAAGGAGAATGCTGGAGCACGAGCCCCAAGTAATGGGGCATTCTCGCTCTTCTTTATGCACTTTTACTCTTTATCGGGTATATATGGATGGCTCTGCCTTCTTGGACATTGGCTTACCTTATGATTAGCCTACCATCGCCAGCCATTCTCGATAGTGGAGAGTACAACAGAAGACACTTCTTTAAGACTTTTAAGACGAAGAAGAAATAACGAAGTTTTCAAGGTTGATTAATAAAATTTCGACAGTCCATTGGCCCCAATCTCTCTTTCTTTTTTACCATTGATCTTACTATACTTTATTAATTTTTCTACAAATTCTTCCGCTGTGCACAACATGTTCGTCAATTTAGAAGACCATTTTTATTATTTTTCCTTCTTTACCTATGTCCCAAGAAGAAAAATCCATGCATATGCTTCGCCCCTACAGAGAAAAATTCAAAAATATGTCACTAGTAATAGTTGAAATGAATTACGACACCATTGAACAAAGATTTTAGATTCACCACTAATAATATTGACGTTATATGTAAACATTAAGTGCATTAATAAACGCGTACTACTAAAATGACCCAAAAACTATCTTTCTTAACTTTAGCAAAAAATAAATTCATAATATAGAGATGGAGAAAGTAGTAAATATACATGAGTGTCTTTAGTGCCTATAATATATTAACTTAAAAACGGTTTATTTTAATTAAACTATTTAAATGGAGAAAAGATAGGTTCTAATGTGTCCGGCCAATGAGTGTTCCCCGAGGCCTATTGAAGAATCCAAAATTAGAAATGTCATAAAAGAAGAAATAAGGATTACCGGTGTAGTGTAGGTCTGGCAGTTTGGTGGGTTGGAGTGGATTAAAGGTTGAAACGGATAACAGGTTAAAGCGGATCGACCCTTCTTAACCCAACGTTTCCCCTCAAAACATAAATTCATAGCATAAAAAGTCATGAGTCAAAATGGGCAACGGATCTAACCCACTTTAACCCGATCCGACCCGTTAATATTATTGAATCGAAACGGGTAACCGTTTCAATCCAAAAATATTAATAGATTGGGTTGTGTTAGGTAATTAGTGGGTTAAATTAGATGGGTTAGTGGGTAATGAGTTATAATTGTGAGGCATGGTGTTGTGTAATGGATACTGATGCTGAGTATTTCTTTTCATGACAAATTTAGCATGCGCATACTTTTTTACGGATCATATTAATATACAAGTATCACAAAGTAGTAGTAGTACAGTAAATATAATTTACCTGAGAGCCTTAGGACGAATCCCTTCATTATCATCATGCTCTTGTCATTTCAATGCTCTCTCCAGATCCAACACAACCTCATCCATAGTAGGTCGCATGTCCGGTTTGGGTCGAAGGCTTCTTCCTATAATATCAGTAAATATCTTTAAAGAATCATATGATATCTCCTCAGTTATTTCGGAATCAACATTTTTCATGGTCCAAAGCCCTAAATCCTCATCATCCCTGACGTAGTAGCTCTGATCATCCCCTCGATCCCACGGCTTTTTCTGGCATAACATTTCGAACAGTACCACGCCGAATGCATACACATCAATTTTCCTTGTTATTTTCAAGGTTCTAAAGTATTCTGGCGCGTAATAACCACATGTGCCTTTAAGGTCGGTAATCATAATGGAATTGGTTTGATCGGCATGGGACAACTTCAACATCCCAAAGTCAGAAACTTTAGCAACCCAATTCTTGTCGAGAAGAATGTTGGCGGGCTTCATGTCCCGGTGAATGATCCCTTTCGGAGATTCAACTGTGGCAGTATGAAGGTATTGCAAACCACGCGCGGCACCAAGGCATATATTGAGCCGTTGCTTCCAAGACAAACAAATACTCTTCTTCTTTTTAACATAATCTGATAAGGATCCGTTTTCCATATATTCATAAACGAGTATTTTTTTATCCAATTTATTGCAATAACCGAGGAGAGAAACGAGGTTGGGGTGTTGGATCTTGGAAACAATCTTAATCTCCTTTTCAAACTCGATTGAATTTGGATGTAAATGCTTCACAGCAACAGAAATTTGTTTGTCGTCTCCGCCGATAGCGATGTGGCCAAGATACACGATTCCTTCTCCCCTTTTTCCGAGGATGCTTCTCACGTCAAAGTTGTTTGTTGCATCTTTGATCTGGTCTAGTGAAAACTGATGACACATAACACTAGACAAGGAGGATGACATGTTTAAGTTCTTTGATCTGCCAAAGGCTTTCACAGACTACTTTAGCTTTGCAAGAGGGAAAATGTAAATTAAAAAAGCCTGACGAGGTGACCACCGAAATTATTCATGAAAGAAGGCAAGACTCGGGTCATCTCGTTTGAGTTTAAAAAATATTTATATCAATGACTTTTACTAAATTAATAAAAAAAGATATATGTTCAAAATTGTTAGAAGTTGATATTGACTTTAAAAATCCTTAAGCAAAATCTTACCAATAAAAATGATTTATTCCTCATTGGTTACAAATAAATATTTTAATTTAATTTTTTTTTACATAAAATTATTTTACTAACAATAGAATAGATGTATCTCACATTCGTTAGAAAATAATGTTTGTTTCAAAAGTTTTAAGATAAAAGATTTCAACTATTATTATTAATAGAATAGATGTATCCCACATTCGTTAAAAAATGATGTTGGTTTCAAAAAATTTAAGATAAAAGACTTCTACTATCATTATTATATCTCACATTGGTTAGAAGACTTCCACTATTATTACCAATAGAATATATATATTGCACATTTGTTAGAAAATAATTTTGATTTTATATTCCAACATTTAAATCATAATGCCTAAAATTTTAAAAATTATACTAATACTATTATCAAAAAAAGAAATTTATGTCACAATTAAAAATTATATTAATATTATTTGTGTAAGAAGATGTGTAAAAAGATTATAAAATGAAAAGATATATTCTTAAGTGAGTAAAAATAAAAATATGTAGGTAGCAGTGGGACACATCTAAGAAGATGTATAAGAATTTATCACATTGGAGATGCTCTCATACTATTTTGTAATGTTTCACTTTTTTTAATTATGTTTAAATTTTTTATAACAATTATCTTTATTCTCAATTTGTATTGTAAGCATATTAGTTGCACTCAAATATTTTCGCAATTATAACAAACTCAAATATTGCGCATGCTTTTTTACGGATCATATTAATATACAAGTATCACAGGGTAGTAGTAGTAAAGTAAATATTATTACCTGAAAGTTTTAGGAGGAATCCCTTCATGATCATCATGATCATCATGCTCTTGGCATTTCAATTCTCTCTCCAGATCTAACACAACCTTAGGAGGAATCCCTTCATCATGCTCTTCGCATTTCAATGCTCTCTCCAGATCCAACACAACCTCATCCATAGTAGGCCGCATGGCCGGGTTGGTTCGCAGGCTTCTTCCTACTATATCAGCAAATATCTCTAAAGAAGCAACTGATATCTCCCCTGTTATTTCGAAATCAACATTTTTCATAGCCCAAAGCCCTAAATCCTCATCATCCGAGATGAAGCAGTCGATCTCATCATCCCCTCGATCCCACGGATTTTTCCGGCATAACATTTCGAACAGTACCACGCCGAATGCAAACACATCTATTTTCCTTGTTATTTGTCCGGTTATTATGTATTCTGGCGCAAAGTACCCACCTGTGCCTTTAAGGTACGTAATCATAGTGGAATTGGTTTGACCGGCATGGGACAACTTCAACATCCAAAAGTCGGTGGAAACTTTAGCAACCCAATTCTTGTCGAGAAGTATGTTGGCGGGCTTCATGTCCCGGTGAATGATCCCTTTTGGAGATTCAACCGTGGCAGTATGAAGGTATTGCAAACCAAGAGCGGCACCAAGGCATATATTGAGCCGTTGCTTCCAAGACAAACAAATACACTTCTTTTTAACGTAACCTGATAAGGATCCCTTTTCCATATATTCATAAACGAGTATTTTTTTATCCAATTCATTGCAATAACCGAGGAGAGAAACGAGGTTGGGGTGTTGGATCTTGGAAACAACTTCAATCTCCTTTTCAAACCCGATTGAATTTGGATCTGAAAGCTTCACAGCAACAGAAATTTTTTGGTCGTCCCCGCCGATAGCGATGTGGCCAAGATACACCGTTGCTTCTCCCTCGCGTCCGAGAATGTTGCTCACGTCAAAGTTGTTTGTTGCGTCTTTGATCTGGTCTAGTGAAAAGCAATGACACCTAACACTTAACAAGGAAGACGAAGACGACATGTTTAAGTTGTCTGATCAGTGATCAGCCAAAGGCTTTCACAGACACTTCAGCTTTGCAACTTGCCAGAGGGAAATGTAAATTAAAAAAGCATGGGGGAAAGCATGTTTAAGTTCTCCGAAATTATTGATGAAAGAAAGCAAGGGGAAGGCACATGGTTAAATGGGGTGAGTTTTTTCAAGGGGGAGGCACATGGTTAACGATACACATCAAGTCTAACGCATGTTGAAAAGTCAAAATTAATATTAATACTAGTATAAAATCTCTCTCCCCCCCCCCCTCCCATATCAAATCTATATCTATATTATTATTATTATTATTATATATTATAATTTCGTTTAGTAGTTAACTATTAATTAAAATTCATTTTTATCAAACATAATTACCGAACATGATTAATCTCAATTTACACAAGCTTGTATATAACAATTAATTTGGTGAGGAGCACTATGGTTGTGTGACCTTACCATCTTTTGATAAATCTTCATTCTATAACATACATGCGGAGGTTTTAAAAACTTTTGGTTTTTCTAATCATTAACTAACTAGGTTATTACCTTTGAGATGCACGGTTGACTTAGTGTTATTTCTGAAACTTAATTTTGTAGATAGAATTTGCAAGCTATTTAAATAAACCAAAAATAGCAAGATGTTCACATAATTAAGAAATAATTAAATAAACGTGAGATCACACCGAAAATTCATGCAAATTTTGTAGATAGAATTTGCAAGTTGTTTCGTAGTGGTTGTTTGTGGTGTTGTTAGAACACATTTAATCAAATTGGATAAAATCTATTTTAAATTGATCGAGGTTTGGTAAAACAATAAAAATTAAAAATTTTCTACCATGAGAATTAAGGAGTCCTAATCAAATTAAAATGTCTAAATCCAATGTGATAAAATCTATCTCGTACAAACCGATTTTGTAAGAAAAAAATGGTAAATAATAAAAAAAATTACCATGCGAATTGAAGAGTTTTATTAAATTCAAACACTTCTAAATCAAATGTGATAAAATCTATTCCCAAAAATAAAACTTTTACCGTGAATTACCATCAAATGTGATAAAATCTATCTGGTATTAACCGATTTTGAGAACAAAATACGGTAAAAAATAAAACATTTTACCATGTATAAAGGAGGCACCAGTTTTAAAATTTATCAGATTTTAATTTTTTGCAGGAAAACAAAATTTTCATAAAAAATTGGAGTCTTAATCAAGTGAAATGTGTTTAAATCAAATGTTCTAAAATATATATGGTATTAATGGATTTTTGCAGCAAAAAATGGTAAAAAAAAACAACTACCATGTATAAAGGAGGCACCATGTTTAAAATCTATCCGGTTTTAATTTTTGGTAGGAAAAAAAGTTATAAACTTGTATAGAAGGTGACACGTGGAAGCACATAATTCCTTTAAAACTTTAAGCGTTCAGTAGAAAGTCGTCGTGTGGCAGCAACGGCTTCTGTTTTAATAATAGTTAATAGATAATTAATAGATTAGTACGTAATTAATAACTAAGAAATATAGATTAGTAGAAAAACAAATAATATAGAATTATCATATGGATAATTTGTATAAATTAAAAAATTATGAAAATAAAAAGAGATGGAAATAGATGAGATTTAATTAAATTAAATATGTATAAATTACATATGATAAAATTTAGTTTAATTAAGCGATATTTAAAAAAAAACAAAAACATGACTCGGGTCATGTGGATTGGATCCTTCGGGACTTGAGAGAGTTTAATTATCCGAAATTATTGATGAAAGAAAGCAAGCGGAAGGCACATGGTTAAATGGAGAGAGTTTTTCAAGGGGAAGGCACATGGTTAAATGGAGTGAGTTTTTCAAGGGGGAGGCACATGGTTAATGACGTTATACACATCAAGTCTAACGCAAGTTGAAAAGTCAAAATTAATACTAGTATAAAATCTCTTCCCCCCCCCCCATCAAATATATATATATATATATAATATTTGGATCACTCTTATTTTGTACCAAAATATAAATACTCTGTAATGTGACACACTTTCATTAGTTGGAGTGCTGAGACCCACAAAATATTCAACTAATAAGAGTATGTCATATCATATAGTACACATATTTTTGTGTAAAACGATATATATATGACACATCAAATATATATATATATATATATATATATATATATATATATATATATATATATATTATAAATTTTAAAATACTTCTTTATGTACAGCATTTTTCATTGAAGATGTACGATTATTGCAAATATTATTATCATATAAAAAATTCAAAAACTCTTAAGATTAGTAACTCTAGACAAAGCGTCATACTGATCATGACTAAAAATAGGGTTTTTCAAAATAAGTCTGACGCTACACTTTTATTTATAGACATTTCGTAAGACATCATCAGCGTAAACTCTCTTCTTTGAAATTTGGATGAAATTCAATGATCAGATATGATGGTGTCAGCGATATTTTTGAAATAAAACAGTACCACCAGAATGACCATTTGAAAGAACTCGACCTTCTAAAATATGATTTCTTAATCTTGTAATAATTAATCGCATGCTAATACATAACTCAAGGAAATAGTCAATGTTACGAAATAACATTAATGAAGTTTCAACCTTCAAATTCAACTCATGATTTAGGATTCCAGAACCTGAAATTCCATTTAAAACTTTAGAAATATTTATATATATCATTCAAAAGATCAATGTTTATATCAAAATAACACAAAAAATCTGAGTTCGAAAACAATCTTCCTTTTGAATTGTTCTTCAATATCATGTAATTATTTATTGAATTAACCACATCAAGAGTCAGATATAGAATAACTTCTTTTCCAAAAAACGATGAATCATCGAGACTGCTTCCAAATGAAGGAATTTGTGCTTTGTACAATTGGAGCGATTAGATCGTTGAATTCCTTAAGCAGCAGCTGATTGAGAATATCAACATAAGCACAATTATCATTTGGTTCACCAATTTTACCATCGCCAATCTTCGCAATCCAATCGACAAAAAGTTTCAATTATTCGGAACTCTCGTTGGACCTATACCTTGTATCTCATATTTGTTGTCAACCTCAATACAGTTAAATCTCTCCACAAATACAATGAATTAATAGTGTGATGAACTATATCTTGTGTACTTCCTTTTGGACTCACATGCCATATTTGTTAAAAATCTTCACCGAACACATATATTTGAAAAAAAAATATTATAAATTTTGGAATATTGCTTTATATATAATATATATCATTGAAAACGTATGATTATTATTTTTAATTCTATAAGGGGTGGTTTTAAAGCATGAAATTGTATTTATTCTTGCATACAACACTGTACTTTGAATTGCTAATATTAAAACAGCGAGATAATCTCTCTTGCTACCAAATAAAATCACCATCAAAAATTACATTTGAATGTTGGATTGGTAATTTTCAAATATCCTTAAAAAAATACAAATGTTTATGTTATATATATAAATAAATATTAAATAATCAAATATCAAACTGTTTGTTATATCTAATAAAAAAGAATTGAAGTCGAAATAACAGACTCTAAATATAACCTCCAACACTAAAATGTTAGGAATATCATATTATGCAAAATAATTTTTATACAACTATTCAATATTTTGTTATTGAGTCTAGATTTTTAATGTGCCTTGGGAGAAGTCTTTTAACAGATAGTTGATATTTCGTTATGTCCCCTTCCCTTTTTCGAAATATGTAGCCACATCATCCCCCAATAAACTCTAACATTGAATACCTTCAAATCATTTCACAGCTAGGTTTTTTAGATTTCCTTTTTAAAAAAATAAAATTTTGAAAGAAATGAAATTTGTATGATACAAATTTCAATTTCGATTATTATTTTAAAAAATTGAGAGTTTAATTTAACTAAATATGAAAAATATATAGATCTTATTGTTAATTAATTATATCCAAGTACATATCAATATGCATCATTACTTTAAAAAACAGTTTAAGCATATATGAGAAAAAAATTATATCCAAGTACATATCTATCATATCTGAGAAAAAAATTAAGCATATGATTTTTTTTCTTCAATTTGTTTTTCAAAATGGATTTAAAAAAAATTTGATCTCAACCTTTTATGTTGGACATTTGTTTTATAAATTTAATTTTGACAAAAATATAAAAACAAATATCAGTTATGTACTTTTTGACTTCAGATATGATGAAAATTGAGAAAAACAACCTAGATCTGTATATTTTGGTAAATATTTGTAAAATTAATGTTCAAATTAATATTGGCCTATTACCAATTAAGTTGAATAAACATATATCTTTTGTAAACTAACTTTAATAAGTTAAAGTTTTTTTGCAAATATTATACCTGAATTTTTAACATGTATGCTGGACAAATATACTAAGATTTTTATTTGTTAATTTACGTTAATTTTTTTTTTGCATATATTAGACCTGAATTTTTAAATATGTAGGTTAGACAAATATATTAATAATTTTATATTTAGCTTCAGATTTGATTAAAATGGAGTAGAAAAAATCTCATATATATATGTATATATTTATTTATCTATCTATTTTTTTATAGGTAAGTGTGACCCCTAGTCTTGCCATCTCTCCCATCCCTTGGGTCAGATATATATTTATTTTCTTATAAATTTGTCAATTATTTGTTCAATCTAACCTTAATCTATGTCTGATCTATAGATTTCACATATAAAATTGCTTGAATTTTTATAAGCATTTGACGGTTAAACACAAAATATTTGAATGGCAATAGGAGTAGTGCATATGCTGATACTTTATACAATAATTATTTTTCTGGATCATTACCATTATCGATGGCAAGTAAATGTTAAAAGTTAATTTATTGTAGATACGCGGTTACTAATTTGTCTTTTCTATTTACTAATTTATATGAAATTGTCTGTAAATTTCATAATATGCATAATTATGTATGTTTATATTACTGTTGTATTAAGTAAATTATTTGAAATCTGATTGTTATATAATTTATTGATATTATTGATATATAAACTTGTTATAAAAAATAGAAAACATTTTTTTTAGAATAATGAAAATACCTAAGCAACTCAAACAACAAACTGATTCAAAAAATCTTTAAATTTTAGAACTATAAGAATCTAAAATTTATAAGAATGAATAAGAATTAAACTTTTCATAAAACTACTCATATTACTCATAAATTAAGCTTGAAAACATCTAAATAAAATGATTTGTTTCAAAATATTTATTGCATTTAGTTTATACACTTCATACGGTTGCAAATAATTATGGTTGACAATCATTTTATATATTCATTGGAGAAACAATAATTTAATGCATGTGTTCTTTTACTAATTTGTCTTTGTCTATTAACAAATTTATCTGACATTCATCTTTTATATTTCTTATTACATCGATTAATAACTTTTAAATAAAGTTAGTTAAAATATTAAAGCTTTCGTGAGGCAATGATAATATTCTATATTAAACAATACATTAAATATTTAGTAAGCCTGTTAATGTAATTCGTTTTTAACTAAACGAAAAAAATTGTTATCGCATTTTGGACGTTTACTAAAAATATTTCTTTAGTAAACCATTAACTAATTCGTTAGTGATTGGAAGTAACTATGTTATTTTGATTTATGGTTTTAAACTAGTTTGAATAATATTACATTGTAATTATTTTCAAGACTATTATTAATAATGGTGACAAATAATTTATATTGAATCGACTGTTTCATCATTTAATCTTATTTCTGGGAATTTATATTACCGTGGTGAAGATTTAGAAGCCAATATTCCAATTACAAATGCAAAAAAAAATATTAAATTAAAAAAAGAATGTGAAATCAGATATAAAATAAATTATTCAATATTTGATATTATTTTGATATTGTATTTCTTGTCATTTCGTAATCATATTGAACTATATTAAATGATATACAATTTATTTACATTAAATGCACTAAAAATATTTGTAAAGTCATTTGAATCTGAAGAGTTGTTGTCAACTTCATTGATTGATTTTCATTTTAATTTCCCAAAAAAATATGACAAATATACAAATTATAAATATTTCTAAATTTGGAAAGTCACTTTTGACGGGATATTTTCATTATTTACTCCTCTTCTTTTATATATGTGTATGTATATTATAATTTTGTTTGGTAGTTAACTACTGATCAGGATTCATTTTTACCAAACATAATTACTTATCAAGATTAAATTTCAATTTAAACAAGCTTGTACAACAATTAATTCTATGTCATAGGCATAAACACGAAATCTAGTATAGTTATGTCACCTCACCACCTTATGATAAGTCTTCATTGTAAAACATTCATATGGAGGTTTTAAAATCTCTTGATTTTCTAACCATTGACATACTAGGTTATTACTCGTGCGATGCACGGTTGTTTTAGTGTTATTTCTAAAACTTAATTTTGTAGATAAAATTTGCAAGCTATTTGAATGAACCAACAACAACAAGATGTCCACATACTTAATAAATAAATAAATAGAACGTGAGATCACACCGAAAATTCATGTAAATTTTGTAGATAGAATTTGCGAGCTATTTCGTAATGATTGTTTGTTGTGTTGCTGAAACACATTTAATCAAATTTGATAAAATCTATTTAAATTGATCTAGTTTTGGTAAAATAATAAAAATTAAAAAAATTCAACTATAAGAATTGATGAGTCCTAATCAAACTAAATATGTCAAAATCAAATGTGATAAAATATGTCTGGTACAAACCGATTTTGTAAGCAAAAAAATGCTAAATAAAAAAAACTTTTATTATGAGAATTGATGAGTTTTATTCAATTGGAACACGTCTAAATCAAATGTGATAAAATCTATCCGTAAAAAAAACTTTTACCTTGAAAATTTACAGTACTAAGTGAAACACGTTAAAATCAAATGTGATAAAATCTATCGGTATTAACCGATTTTGACAACAAAAATGGTTAAAAAAAACTTTTACCATACATAAAAGAGACACCGGTTTTAAAATATATCCGATTTTAATTTTTGACAGGAAAAAAGAATTTATATAGATATATTTAGTACCATCTACATGGTTTTAATTGTTTTTTTTTTTGCATAAATTGTTTATAATAAGATGATGTTCTATACTTGTAATAAATAATTAAAAATTGTAATTACAATAATTTGAAAACTACAAAAAAATAAGGTAAATATTCAAAATAGATCATATAGTCATGTAATTGAAATATTAAAACTTATGAGAATTGATAAAATCTATCCGCAGAAAAAAATTATCTTAAAAATTTGGAGTCCTAATCAAGTGAAATACTTTTAAATCAAATGTTATGAAATATATGAGGTATTAATCGATTTTTGTAGCAAAAAATGGTAAAAAAATATCATGTATAAAGGAGGCCGGGTTTTAATTTTTGGTAGGAAAAAAATTATAAACTTGTATAGAAAGTGACACATAGAAGTACATAATTCCTTTAAAACTTTAAGCGTTCAACAGAAAGTCGTCATGTGGCAATAACGACTTCTGTTTTAATAATAGTTAATAGATAATTAATAGATTAGTAATTAATAATTAATAAATATAGATTAGCATAAGAACAAATAACATAGAATTATCCCATGGATAATTTTTATAAATTAAAAATTATGAAAATAAAAAGACATGGAAATAGAAGAGATTTAGTCAAATTAAATTTGTATAAATTAAATAGGAGAAAATCTAGTTTAATTAAGCGATATTTGAAAGAAAAAAAATTCTAAATCTCTATCATAAATTTACTTGCAAAACTATATCCTAAATCGATTTATCTTTTCAAATTAGTTTTAATTTTTTTATCTTATCTAATTAGATTTAGAATTTTTCTCTTAAACTAATGGATTTTGAAAAAAGAAAAAAGGTTGTACCATGAATATGTAATTGAAATATTAAAATCTATGAGCACTCGTAAAATCTATTAGCAAAAAACACTTCTACCATGAAAATTTAGAGTCGTAATCAACTTAAACACGTCTAAATCAAGTTTTAACTTTTAATTTTTGCCAATCCACAATCCACTGATGTCATAAGAATGCTAATCCACAATGCGCTAACTAAGCAATACACATGGCGGTGCTTTTTTAACCTAATCTATATCTATAGTATAAAAGAGTTCAGGATCTAATTGGTGGTCCTAATCAAATTGTGTTAAACATAACTGACGGTCAAGATTGATTCGTAAGTATGCGAGTTACAAATAAACCCCTCAGTTATGATTTGTTTTTTAATTACTCCTCTAAATTACATATAAAACCTTAGTTGTGGGTTTTGTTTGAATTGTCCCATCAGTGATGAGCACAAGATTTCCACTAATTTTCCCGGGAATTTTATGTTATTTTGTGCTATTTTTGAATTAATTATGCTTTGGAAATATTATTATTTGTGTTTTTGTGCTTAATGTAGGTTTCCAAGCATAATCGTGCTTTTATACGGTGTTTAGCACGAAGTTCGAGACAATTCCAGGCTTAAAAGTTAATTTGGAAATTATTTGGACAAAGCTCATTAAGTCCGTCAACGAATCCAAGGCAATTCTGAGCTAATAGAGGCTAACGGAGGCTGAAAATATTAACGGAGGACCAAAATGATGAACTGGAGGCAAACTGGAAGGCGGCTAAAGTCGAGAAAGATTAGGGGCACCGGAGCAATTAATGGAAATGCAGGGAGCTGCTGCGCAATTGCAGAGAAGTCCCTCGGCGCATTGTCGATCACCAGGTGAAGCCACGTGGCGCCGTCTGCACATCCTCCCCCTAGCGGCCGTGTCCTCTTCGGATCCGGGTATGACCTGTGTCCCTTCAGACCCATTAGCCCACCTATCCAGCCCACTCTCCCTCTCATTCCTCACCCATCTAACCTTGGGCGACCGCGAGATTCCACTGGATGCCCCGCGATCCAGCCATGCCCAACCCGCCTTTTTCCTTCCCATTTTGCCCTCAATTATCTCCTGCACTCCCTATTTTGCCCCTGACTTACCTCCAGCTTTCTTGCCTTCTCCTTTATCTCTGGCAGCCTTCATTTTGCGAAAATACAAGTCCCCATTTGGGACATTGCCCCCAAATGGGGCACCACCCCCATTTTCTCAAAAATTCCTCCATATTTCTCAATCAATTGTCCGATAATGAAGGTTTGGAGCATCATTTCAAGAGCCAACGGCGCATTTACAATTGATTTCAACCCCGGAAACGAACTTTGCTCGGTTTAATTCTTCCTATCTCTATTTTTGATAGTTGTATAATTTCTTGGGTTGATTAATATTGTAATTGAAGAATTGGTTTGTGCTTAAATTATTATGAAATGCAATTATTTTTTCTATGTCCAATGTAGTGATTTAATTTAATCTATCTCTTTATTTAGTACACTTTCATGTTGGTTATTATTTTGTGCACTTAATGTAACACCCCGTATTCTTGCATGTGCATTGTATGCTTGTCTTCATGTTTTCTTGTTGATTGTGAGCATGTTTACTTAGTTTATAAATGATTTAGAAACATTCATAAGTCATTCATGAAGCCCATAACATGTTTAGAATCATGTAAGCTTGTTTGTTGAATCGCCGGTTCGATTGCCTTGTTTTGGTCTTAGCGATTTTCCCTTCGTTGCTCGTATTGCTTCTATTTCGTCGTGCGAAGTGTTCGTTGAGTTCTTGGCTTTGTATTCAGGTCATAACCATGTTTAAACAAGCCTTTTTCATGTCCAAGTTATCCTAGTTTGAATGAGTGTTTGATTGGTGTTTGATTCGTTAGTCATTCGTCGCTTGATTCGAGCCTTGTTCTACCTTGTTCCGGTTGTTGTTCGGGTGCGTTTTCCGACTTGTTTTGGGTTGGGTTAGACCTTAGAATGGTTGCCCATAAGTTGGGACCATTTAGGACATGTTTAGACCAAGTTTTGAGGTCATAAAGAAGGTCCGAAGCCAGTGCGCCCGCTGGCATCTTGAGGCGCCCAGCCTCAAATCTTGGGAGCAATTGCAAAATCAGGAGAAGCCTCAGAGGTTGAGGCGCCCGCCTCAACATCAGATACACTTACGGGATTTTTTCCCCTGTTTTGAAGTTGAACGATTTCTACACCTAAACCCCCTATCTAAACCTTTCCTAAACCTCCCTAACCCTCCTCACTTAAGTCCTAACATCCCTAACTAGTTATAATGATGGATTAAGAGAGCTCTAATGATCATTAAGCCACAAAATCAGATTAGTAAAGAGACCACAAGGTCTTGACACTTGTCCCACTCAAATTCTAGACCAATATAAGCCATAGTTTCAGGTTTTGACTTTCATTTCTCACCTTCACTCTCTACAAACGAATTTCATCTTCTCTCAAGCTTCTCCCATGGCTTCTTGAAGCTTTGCTCTTGGTCTTCCCTCATCCATTCTCCATTTGCTCAAGCCACCTTCATCAAAAGGATAGAGCTCAAAGAGTAGAGCATTTCCAACCGATCAAACTTCTCATTTGCTTTCTTTGGTGTAGAACAAGTAAGTTACTCTTTTCTTCTTCTTCTCTTTAGTTCTCATTGACCCTAAGGAAACAAAGCTTATGATGATTGAGGTCAATGAGGACACTTATATGCTTCCTATGATATCTTCTTGTATTTTGAAAATATGAACTTGTTAGGAGCATGTATAGGATGATTTCTTGCCTATGAAAGTTTATAAAACTCTTGCATCTTGTTTATTTATGGTTTTGAACATGTTAGAAACATGTATTGTATTTGTTGATGGAAGTGTTGTTATATGAGGATGCCCTAAATTGAGCCTATATGATATGTTGTGAAATTGTTATGTGTTATATCCTCAATATTGGACTCTATGATGAACATGAATCACATTATAATGTCTTGGTGAATTTATAACCTAGATAAGCTTAGAAATGACCTAGGTTGAGTCATGAAGCACATAGCTTCAATTACCCGGAAATTGGGAATTTATAGTAAAGACTCAACGGAGTCGACTCTAGGGAAGATTTGAACATGATGAACTCTAATTTCAATCCCTACGAAGTTTGGACACCGTTTGGTCAAGTTTACTCAATTTTAAGTTGAGTTTAGTTATGTGCATTTGAACCCGTTGTGATTATTTGGTTATGAGCAATTAATTGCCTTGACTTGATTTATTGTAGAGATTTATACCCTACTTGGTCGGTCGAGTTCGCTCTTGTCGAATTCGATCATTATTTGGTCTTTACGAGTAAACATCTACTTGTGCATTGCATTAAGTCCAGCTGGCACTATTTGGTTTGATTTTTATGTCAGGGTAAGACGATGTATAGCCTTCACGAATTGAGAGATTCGTGCTCGCTATGGATCGCCGTACCTGGGACCCCACACACCCCTCCATTGTAGGCCGCAATGGGGAAGTAGCCCCTTTGCCGTAACAATACGTGCGTCACTAGCTGCTATTAGCCGGCGGAGTTCGGTATATCGATGCGAAGTCACGAGCATCGTAGTCAATGATATTGGGTTAACAAACTATTTTTGCAGAGCTACTTGAAGCGGCCGTGCCTATATCATATCCTACTTGTATGATTTATTTACTCGCACTTACGTGGAAAATGTGCTAAGTGCTATATGAATAACATGAGCCATAATTGTGATCAATGCCATGATATAACATGAACATGCATTTTTAGTAACTTACTAAGTCTTTCGACTTACCCTATTTGTTTGTTTTGTTTTCCTTAGATCCGAGCCGAGGAGACGGTCCCCGTTAGACTCGCTATTTCACGCTTGGTCGTTTATGAGCTCAAGGTTGCTCTTTTGGGACTTTTGATAGTTAGTCTTTTATTTTGGAAAGGACGTTGGGAAGCAAGTCATATAGACTTGACTTGGGTTTTTTGTTGTTATAGCAACTTAATGATTTGACGCTTGTAATCTTTTGTATGCCGACTTATATGTCGAGCCTGTTTATATGTTATTGGTTTGCTACAGTTTCTTCCGCTAAAGCTCTTTTAATTATTATTGTTGTTGTTGTCTCCGGCATTTTGTGGCCGTTGAGGTTTTATAAGCATGTGTTAATATTGTAGGAGTAGTTGTTGGGTTCCGGCTGTAATGTCGCCGATGACTTGTTTATTTTAAGTTGTTTTTCCGGCCAAGTGTAGCCGAGTTGCTGTTCGTATGCGATGTTGCGCCACATGAATTTTATAATCCTACTTGTGCATGCTTGTGTATTTTGTCTTTTTGGACGGCACGACTCGGGATCTCGCATTGGGGTCCGGGTCGGGCCGTCACACTTAATGCATTTAATTATTTAACCAATAATTAAATGATTTTAGAAACATTTAGGATCCGCGAGAGCTACCTATTTATTTCGGACCAATCAATTTAATAGTTGGTGTTATGTGACACATACCGATAGCCAAAATGAGACTAGGTTTGACACGCGATCGAACCACCTTAGCCATTCGCGAGGTCGGGGAGGTTAGGGTTGACTATAGGATGCGAGAGCCCGTAGTTAATCAATTTTATTTGTCTCGGCTACCAACATGACTTGTAGAAAAATATAGAGAGTTTCTTTTTGCGAAGTATTACCCATGCGTTTGGTTATTATTGTAGAGCCCGTAGCGAATAAAATAGTGCACCTGACTACCAAGACTTGAGTTAAAGAAAAGTAAAAAGAGGATTAAATTAAACACCGGCTAGACTAGAAATAATGTGTTCCTATATTTCTATCTTAATTTGTTGTTGCCAAACCACCTCCGCGTTAGTGTAGATTTTAATTGCTTTCTAGGTTGTTCATATTTTTAGATTTTAATTCATTTTCTTTTCGCTCAAATATAATTATTTAGACTAATTTTGGTACTTAGTTGGAGTGAGAATTACGCGCATTCCCTGTGGGATCGATAACTCGTACTTAGGTACACTTTATTACTTGATACGGCCGGGTAATCTTGCCCGAGTTGTGTTTTGCGCACATCAAGTTTTTGGTGCCGCTTGTCGGGAATGATTTAATTTTTGCTCCTATATGCTAATATCGATACCAAGCGAAGCCGATTGTAATTTGAGCATGTTTTTTTAATTAGTTTATTTCTTTTGTATTTATATGTTTTGTATTTTGAGTCGCCAAGCCCTCCCGAGTTTGTGGGTTTGTAGGGAGGTGTAAATAGTGTCCCCACACAAAAATATTTTATTTTCTTTTTTTTATTCTATAATTGCATTTCTACTCTTTTCTTTTGAGCTTGATTTGATGCAGGGAATTAGCGCTTTTATTGTAAAGGCTGCTTGTTGAGATACTTTGAGTGGATATTTTCGGCCCGGACTTCATAAGAGATCAACTTTGAGGGAGTTTTCTTTCCTTTCCTTCTCCTTTTATTTTTAAGTTTAGGGAGTATGGTTTGGTGGTTAAACTTTGAAAATTCTGAAAATATTGTGCTATATATGCCCCAAATTATTTATGCTTTGATCACCCATCTCTCCATTTTTGGCGCTCTTTGAGTTTTGCATGCATTATTTTCTTGGAGTCAATTTTGAGATTACTATATGCATAATTGAGGATATGTTTGTGATTCATGTGGTAGCATCACCTCATTCATAATAAATATTGCCCAAGTATTCGTTGGAAATATTTTTATGCTTTGCTTTAGTGATGGTTGTGCATGTCTAAGAGTATCATTTTGTGAGTCTAAATGCCGAGAGTTATGTTTTGATGATGAAAAGCTTGGTTTGGGCATGTGTGTATGACAAGAGTATGATATAGGCCATCTTTGGACCGTTTGTGCCTTTCTCTATCCTACCCATTTATCTCACAAAAATCCCTAGTGTCCCCGTTGAGCTCATTTAAAGAATGGCGTGTGCCTAGAGCACACAATGACCCCCATTCGACTTCATTTCTTATACCCGCATTATCTTATCCCGTGAACCTATACACTTTAGCTATTGCCCTTCAAGAGAGCATGGTTTGAAATGATTTAATTTATTTTTGTAATCTTGTTGGGAAGTGTATGCTTCATGAAGGTTTTCTGTTCATTAATGTTGATGTTGGGAATTTGATAATTGTTGTTGATTGGTGGTGAAAAAAAAATGAAATGAAAAAGAAAAGAGCCCCCTTTGAAAGCAATGAAAAAGAAAGAAAAGAAAAGAAAATGTTAAGGGTGGACACAAAAGAAAAAAAATTGTCATTGTTCTTCAATTTTTTCATGGAGATATAAGGGTGATACTTAATTGTTTGTGGTAGTTGAGACACTTTTTCAACCCAAAGTTTAATGTTTAAGGGGTTGTTGAAGTGAGTTTGTGGTTATTTGAAGAGTTATGCTTTAATGAAGCTAGTCATTTTGTGAAGACTTCAATTTCTTTGCTCTCTTGACTTGCTATCCTATCCTTCATTTGTAGCCCAAACCCTAGGCCGAACATTACAAGCTTGAAAAGTCCTATTGATATTGTTATACCGTGTGTTCATGCCTTGCTTTGTAAAAAAAAAATATTTATTGATGACTCTTCCGGTTTGACTCGCATTTGGTATTTCGGTTGGCCGTTCAATCTAAGCTAGAACATTGCTACTATTGGGTAAAAAAATATTTTATGGTATGAAAGATTGTTTGAGGATTGTTTGATAGAATTTGAATCAATTCATACCTCTATTATGCATGTTTATAATCTTTTGGTTGATCTCCAAAATGGTAATGCTTGTGGGATCTTATTTGAGCGCCGCCTTCATTTCATGTTGTTCTCGAGCATTTTCATAATTCATTTTCTTTGCTCGACGATCAAAGTTTAAGTTTGGGGGTGTGATGAGCACAATATTTCCACTAATTTTCCCAGGAATTTTATGTTATTTTGTGCTATTTTTGAATTAATTATGCTTTGGAAATATTATTATTTGTGTTTTTGTGCTTAATGTAGGTTTCCAAGCATAATCGTGCTTTTATACGGTGTTTAGCACGAAGTTCGAGACAATTTCAGGCTTAAAAGTTAATTTGGAAATTATTTGGACAAAGTTCATTAAGTCCGTCAACGAATCCAAGGCAATTCTGAGCTAACAGAGGCTAACGGAGGTTGAAAATATTAACGGAGGACCAAAATGATGAACTGGAGGCAAACTGGAAGGCGGCGCTAAAGTTAGAAAGATTAGGGGCACCAGGAGCAATTAATGGAAATGCGGAGGCCCGCAATTGCGCAGAAGTCCCGGCGCGTTGTCGATCACTGTGAAGCCACGTGGCGCCGTCTGCAAAGATCCTCCCCACTAGCGGCCCGTGTCCTCTTCCTCGATCCTGTATGACTCGGCCCCTTCAGCCCATTAGCCCACCTATCCAGCCCACTCTCCTCTCATTCCTCACCCATTTAACCTTGGGCGACCCGCGAGATTCCACCTGGATGCCCCGCGATCCAACCGTGCCAACCAAGCCTCTTTCCTTCCCATTTTGCCCTCAATTATCTCCCTCGCACTCCCTATTTTGCCCCCGACTTACCTCTAGCTTTCTTGCCTTCTCCTTTATCTCGGAGCCTTCATTTTGCGAAAATACAAGTCCCCATTTGGGACATTGCTCCCAAATGGGGCACCCTCCCCATTTTCTCAAAAATTCCTCCATATTTCTCAATCAATTGTCCGATAATGAAGGTTTGGAGCATCATTTCAAGAGCCAACGGCGCATTTACAATTGATTTCAACCTCGGAAACGAAGTTTGCTCGGTTTAATTCTTCCTATCTCTATTTTTGATAGTTGTATAATTTCTTGGGTTGATTAATATTGTAATTGAAGAATTGATTTGTGCTTAAATTATTATGAAATGCAATTATTTTTTCTATGTCCAATGTAGTGATTTAATTTAAAATATCTCTTTATTTAGTACACATTCATGTTGTTTATTATTTTGTGCACTTAATGCATTTAATTATTTAACCAATAATTAAATGATTTTAGAAACATTTAGGATCCACGAGAGCTACCTATTTATTTCAGACCAATCAATTTAATAGTTGGTGTTATGTGACACATACTGATAGCCAAAATGAGACTAGGTTTGACACGCGATCGAACCACCTTAGCCATTCGCGAGGTCGGGGAGGTTAGGGTTGACTATAAGATGCGAGAGCCCGTAGTTAATCAATTTTATTTGTCTCGGCTACCAACATGACTTGTAGAAAAATATAGAGAGTTTCTTTTTGTGAAGTATTACCCATGCGTTTGGTTATTATTGTGTGATCTTCATGTTTTTAATGGCATAGCGAACAATTAGATGATCATTAGAATTATAGGATAAGATGCGAGAGCCCGTCCTATTAATTCCGAAAATCACATTAATTATTTACGTTACGTGAGACCGATAGGAGATCGTGCGTAGATAGTCATTGGGTGTTTGCTTTGACACGCGGCTATTTTCTCCTATGTTATAAGAAGCGAGAGCCCGTAGCTAGGAGTTGTAGCTAGATTTGCTATACGTTGCGAGAGCCCGTAGCGAATAAAATAGTGCGCCCGACTACCAAGACTTGAATTAAAGAAAAGTAAAAAGAGGATTAAATTAAACACCGGCTAGACTAGAAATAATGTGTTCCTATATTTCTATCTTAATTTGTTGTTGTCAAACCACATCCGCGTTAGTGTAGATTTTAATTGCTTTCTAGGTTGTTCATATTTTTAGATTTTAATTCATTTTCTTTTCGCTCAAATATAATTAGTTAGACTAATTTTGGTACTTAGTTGGAGTGAGAATTACGCGCATTCCCTGTGGGATCGATAACTCGTACTTAGGTACACTTTATTACTTGATACGGCCGGGTAATCTTGCCCGAGTTGCGTTTTGCGCACATCAGTCAGTTATGTGTTTTGTTTATCCAAACAATTCATTGAACTGATCTCATACTGACATCGTGCCTATGACACGGGCTACGTAATTGATTAGGGCTAGAGGTTAAGATTAAATTATTTTAAAAAAATTAACGGTTAAAATTCACTCTCACAATTACATATGTGAATAGTTATCAATTCTTAACTCCATATTTTTCTACAATTAATCTTCTGAACAGTCACCCCTTATAAAACATCAATCCCTCAATTTGCACTTGGAACAATGTAACTTTCAACTGTAACATTTTTTTAAATCACACATTCTATTTAGACACTATCATATTCAATTAACGAAATTAGATATACTGGCATCGTGCCAGAGGCATGGACACGAAGATCTAATCTATATTATAAAATAGTTAGGTAATTGACTAGGGCTATTCTGAAATTGAGATTAAATTATCTTAAAAAATTTAACGATTGAGATTTACCTTCACATTCACATGTATGAGTAGTTATCTATTTTTCTTAGGATAATAGGAGTACATAACATAATCTAGGTGATAGACTATAGGGTATCTTTATTGAAGGGTTGAATACTGGACTGGCGTATATCAAGAAAAAATAACTTCACGACGATTTCTCTTTCAAAATTTACTAATAAAATTTATAAAATCTAATTAGATAAGTATTCATCTTACTCTTCTTTTAATTAATTTGTAACAAAAAAGAGTCTCCTAGCTTCCTAAGATTCAAGTCGTAGGTCTTCATTTTCTTCTCATCATTTTTTTGAAAACATAATATTTTATTTATGCTGTCATACAAAAGATAATATATAAAACTTTAATATTAAAATTTTAATAATGTTAGATTTAACAATACATTTACGACCACTACAACAAAAATGGTCTTTTACAACGTTTTAAAAACGTTGTAATAGGTCTTTAACAACGTTTTAAAAAACGTTGTGTAAACTAACGTTGTAATAGGTCGTTTTTTTACAACGTTTTAAAAAACGTTGCAAAAAACGTTGTCTTACGTCATTACACAACAACATTTGTGGACAATAATAACAACATTTTAAAAACGTTGTTAATAATCTACCACAACGTTTACGAAGAAAACGTTGTAATACACTTTCTACAACATTTATTAAAAAAACGTTGTAGAAGGTTTTTTACAACGTTTTCTAAATAAACGTTGTAGAAAGGTTACTACAACGTTTTTTAAATAAACGTTGTATAATACTTTATACAACGTTTCTTAAGAAAACGTTGTATAAAACTTTTTACAACGTTTTTTGAAAAAAACGTTGTAAAAAGTTTTATACAACGTTTTCTTAAGAAACATTGTATAAAGCCTTTTACAACGTTTGTTTAAAAAACGTTGTATAAAACTTTATACAACGTTTATTTAAAAAACGTTGTATAAAACTTTATACAACGTTTATAAATAAAACGTTGTAAAAAACTTTATACAACATTTATTTAGAAAACGTTGTATTAAACTTTATACAACGTTTATAAATAAAACGTTGTAGAAAACTTTCTACAACGTTTATAAAACGTTGTAAAATAGCCATTTTCCAACAAAAAAAAAAACTAAAAGCTTATTATCCTGGATTGTTCTGTTCCTGAAACATAACCCTTTGATTTCATTCAGATTAGCCTCGCAATTCTAAACCTCTCTAACAAGCTTTGCAATACGTTCACTAGGCAAGCAGTTTTTTAACTCTCTCATCCGAGTCAATATATATCAATAAGCCTTTGTGAGCACTCGTCCATAAAATACCTTGAATGAATAGAAATTACAGGAGATGAGAGAGAGAGATGTTTAGTATGACAAAGATGTTCGACCATACAAGTCATACAATTTCTTTCTCAGAACCATATAAATCCAAGAAAAATCTCACGATACGACAAAACCACCTTTATCTAAGAAAAATGGACTTCCACCGGGAGCTTGTTTTAAAACATCGATGCAAGTTCCCAAAGATCGCGCATTTTAGGTTTTGTATCAAGACGAATATCCGTGACATAAAATTTTGGAATAGTTACATAAAGGTCCGCTTCAAGCCTGGAAGTCACACGATACGACACCCAAAGACCCTCTAGCTGCAGCAATAACATGGAAGACTGAGCACATAGCAAAGAGAAGGGAATGAAGTATCATGTTTTAGTTAAACAGACAATCAGCTCATGATAGAAAATGATATAGCTTCTTTACACACAGCACAGACAATATATATACAAATATATACTCACAGCAATATGCGCCAGTGATCCTTGCCGAACTCCATGAAACTACAAAAAGATACCACTATCAAGCTTCCAACCAATAATACCTATTCATGATAGGGATAAACTACATGAGAGAAAGAATAGCACATATGAAAGCTAACCGGACACTAATACTATTAAATCATTTGGTAATACTTTTCAAATTAAAGAATTTCAACTAGAACCGATGTTGCTAGTCATGTCCATTCAACAGAAGATCACACCATCATTCAGTTGAATTTGTAAACTTCAAGAATGTTGGCATCATAAACTAATCAGGTTGCAACTCACCCATCCTAGACTCCGCATTCTTAGACTCTTCCTTCTTAGACTCCGCATTCTTAGACTCATCCTTCTTAGCCTTAGCCTTCTTAGCCTTAGCCTTCTTAGACTCTTCCTTGGTATTGTAGAGAGTAGGTTGAAGAGTTGTGGTCTTCTGACACGACCTACTGTCTTCTTCATCATTTCTCTTCAATAGTTCATATTTTAAAATAGTAGTAGCATCTCTACTTCCTATGTCTATAATATCTATGGGTCTTGTGTCTATCCAGAAATTATTTTCATCATAGACATTCTCTCGTTTCGTACTCTTAGGTAGAGCTAGTTTGTATAGAATATCTTTTCTTCCAATCATTAGGGTTTTCCAATCTATTCTGAAATTAGCTGTAAGGGGTAGCTGATGTGTGAGAGAGATATCCGCATATTGTTGTTTAAACCAATCAGATGTTACTAATTCTTTAGCTGGACCTTTGTGTCTTATAATCTCTCTATCGTCTTCGACTTCTAACATATAGCTCTTGGGTGCTAAGAATATTCCTTTCTTGACATTGCATTCTAGTTTAAACAAACCCAATTCAATTGAAGAGATGATATCGTCCGGAAGAGGACTTCCGAGAATTATGGAGTCAGTATCCAGATAGTAACAAACCGCCTTGAAACGAACGGATACATATAGATACGAGCACATGCTGTGATAGCCGCTGCCAAATGAACCGCCGACATCTTAGGAGCTTTCCAGCTATCGTCGTCCGCAAAGCTAGTATTGGTAAGGGAATTGACAATATAGTAATGATCAGTAAGCTTAGATGCTGATTGAAAATTATCCTTCATCATCAATTTATCATATTGCTTTTGGTTGCGTATATCGCCATCGTACTCTGATTCATACCAAATCGACCATAGAGGGAGTTCATTAGAATCTTATAAATATAAGTCATGGCATCATCACCTGCTTTCTTGGCTTCAAGTCTGCTTTCATAGAGGTTCGAGATAAAGCTTTTGAATGGGCTATCTCTCTTTTCAAACAAGTAACCCCTAAGAGGAATAACCTGGTACCCCAAATCACGCGCAAACTTCAACTCCTCGCTATAATAGACTCCAATGAATTTCCTTGTTGGAAACATTAAAGTCCCAGAACTATCCTTATATGGCAAGAATGGACGTGAGATATTTTTAGGACATACTACATAGGCCTCAATAAATCCAAACAAGCTATCCCCTTCGCTTCCGCAAATTATTCTTCCGCATCGGGGTCCCACAAGGCATCGGATATGATTTCATAATAAAAGGATATAAAGAGTTCACATCATAATAATAGAGATTCTCACCATAGGGCTTATAGACATCAACATGACCGCCATAATATCCACGTCGAATAAAAGTAATGTTGGCATCATAAACTAATCAGGTTGCAACTTGATCAAGCAATTTCTCATGATAAATTTGGTTATAATTAAAAAGACAGGTTCGTCAAAAAAAAGAATAGAGTGCCCTACTTAGGATTCAAATTGCAAGGTTCTTTCGGATGATGCTGCAATGATTTGCTTTGCTCAACTACCTTAACCTCTATTAGGACCCTTGGAACTAAACTAAGAGGGGTACAATCTCAATACCAAATATACCCTAAATTTCAATTAGACCCCGAATTAACAAATTAAGTATTGACTCACTGTAATCAAGAATAATGAAGGGCCAATCAAGTTATAAATATCCCAGTATTCACACAAACAACATGAATCAAATTACACACCAAAAGAAGGCGATCTTCGCAATTTGCGGAAAGAAAAGAACCACTCACACGAGATAGAGGGAGAGGGAGAGGAGAGACCCGATTTTTGTCATCGTGTCTACATCGTGGACGTGTCGGTCTGTTGGCGGTATCCGCCATTCCGCAGTCACCCCAGCTCTCAAAATGCCCATTTCCCAAAGACCCACCACCTCCTCCTCCACCTCCACCACCACCACCAACACCACCATATTTAGTGGTGCAAAGAAGAACACCACCACCCTTGTGCATCATGAACCGCCTGTACTAAAAATTGCGTCTGAAAAATCGTGTATAACACGCCGATTATAGGAAATCGAAAAGGCTAACTCGCTCTTCATCATCGATTCCAACTATGTCCATGGCCCTTCGGTTTCAAGATACTCGTGAGCATCATTTACTCCATCAAGCTCATAACATTTTGACCGATTTCAAGAATGGTAAGACTAGGGGCTCCCCGCTTAAACTTCTCTCGCCCAAAGATCAATGTCAAAATCTCTTAAGTAATCAAATACGATGTCCGCACCTAGTGGAGGTTCAACAATGAAAAGTAAAGACCCCAAAACCGAATGAAGATGGCAAAGAAGGCAAGCGATTTACAAGGACCGGCGTATCTTCTCACCAAGCAGTGTGATTCCAATGGCGTGTCCATTTCGGGTGGGGCATGTAAGCAACCCATACATTGTACCAAGAATGCCGCTCCAAAATGTGTCCTACAACACCATTTCAATCAGCAAATCATTTTTCAAACTCAAAAAGTTGATGCATTTTTACTTCACTAACCAGTCATCAATTGGACCAAAATTGCTTATGACAAAGCCCGTGAGAAAGCGGCAATTGCCTTCGAAACATGCTTTCAAAACCATCTTTCCCTCCTAATACATCCCTGTTTTGTATCGATGGATGAGCCAAGCTCCAATGATGGCGAACGTTGGTCCTCGCCATGCATAAGAGTTGTTCACCAAATGACCAAACATCAATGTTACAAAGAAAGACAACAAGCTAGAAATAGTACATTGATTCATTACGAAGATGATCGCACACAATTTCATGTAAGAGGACGAGCTAAGTTGCACAAACTACATATATATATATATATATATATATATATATATATATATATATATATATATATATATATATATATATATAGGAGAAAACAATAAGCGTAAAGATCCGCTCACCGCTCCACCGACGCTTGGATCTCGGCGTGTGAAGAAAGTCGGGTCAAGTTGCCGATAGTCCACCGAGTATGTATAACAAGCAAAAGGTAAATGAACCATATGCTCGCAAACTTGAGGTCCAAATGTAAGAAGAACCCAACAGCCTAGCCGGACATGAAGAATTCCGAGTGCTGCCATATGTCAATTTTACACTTGTCGGATCTATGTGATGGCTAGTTAAGGAGCCCTTGAACATTGAATGCAACATACAACACACTCGATGTTTGTATAAAAGCACCTTTCAGCTCAACTTAACTTCTTTTAGTATCTCGGTATGATTTTCAATTTTTCCCTTTCTTTCTATTTTCCCTAAAACGTTTCAAGTTCCCTTAACCAAAGATTATATATGCATCAAATATTAATGGATTAACTATTACAATGAATTGAATCCAGTAGCATGCCATTTAAGTCTTTCTAGAATGAAATGCTGATACCATAATAGAATGGAAACACGAACCCAGTCATCAATCTTGTACCAGAAACATTGGAGTCACTAGCCTCCACCATTCTCCCGTTAGGATCAAATGATTTTTATCTTTGCACCATAGAGTGATGGAAGTGAGAAGAGCTCCAAGTCAGAGTTTCTTATTGGACTTGCTAATTCGAAGAGATAAACTGCAATGTTTATGGAAGCCATTATACTTCGCATCAAGAAAAATGTGGAAGCATCGAGATGAAATAATCAATACTCCATTATCCAGAAATAAAGGGATCGATATAAGAGTTACTTATTTACCAATGCAATTTTTTTACAAAAGATAAAGGAAATTTTTACAAAAGAGTAAAGGAAATTTTTACATTAAGTGAAATGGAGGTTTCAAAAGATAAAGGAAATTTTCGGATGAATTCTTCTTCGGACCACCCGACCATCCTTATTTTTTGTTTCAATGTAAGTGCTTGGTTTTCTCACCCCACTTCTAAACTTTCCCTTGATTGCATATAGGGAAGCTTTAGTACTTTCGTCATCAGAAGCAGAGAAAACATAATCTTTTGAGTCTGCATAGGATGTAGAGATCCAAGGTGGGTTGGGACATGCAAGCAAAGGGTACAAAGGGGGCATGGCATCAAGCCATAACCCTAAAGGGTTGGTCATACATTGCTAGAAAAAAGCTGTAGAGAACTTGTTGTACCATTGTCCGTGTGCATGTTTAAGGCCATACCTAAGGATTTTGTATACAATGTAATCAATGATCCAATCGGTGGAATGAATGACATGCGAGCTATTCGACCGAACTCATAATACTAGAAACCGTAAGATCATTACGTGCGGTTTGAGTAGTAGAGAAGTAACATCGAGGTTGTGTTTTATATTCATGCTTCTTGATTTTAAATTAAGTAATTATCATACCTAGAAAAGTGCATAATCCAATGTTCGACATCACCTAGATGCGATTAATGGACAAATACGAACTTAAGTAACTAAACCCACATAAAATATACAAATATAAATATTGAACCGACCTGCAATGGTTTAGCACTAGAACGATTAGTATTCGATCGATGAACTCAACTCGTTGAACCATCATCAACTCCATAAAAAGCGAAAAGCAATGACCAAAGCTTGGTATGTAAGAAAATACACTCCACACTAAATTCAATCTTGATTGACATTGAAATACTGCTCACATTTTCCAAGCATTTCCTTCTCCCTCCTCCTTTATCCGGGCTTGGGACCGGCAATGCAATGCTATATATAGCAATTACATTGGCGGAGTTAAAAAGGGTTAGTTATCTAAATGGTGCATTAGTCTCTAAAACAATAATCAACAATAGCCAAAGCAATTAATAAAAGGACTTAACATAGATTAATAGTCTAAAAGTTGAAAATACAAGTCCATGCACAAAATATACATATCCAAAAGAGCCAGTACTACACAAAGATTAATCAAAAGTGATGTAATCTTTATTCCATGCAACTACTCCCAAGCGCATCCTCAATGATCGACATGGCGTAATTAGTCCTAAATAGTGGAGCCTTGGGATCCAAAGACACATGGACCCAAACTTTCCAAACATCTTTTCCAAGGGGAATATGGTGCGCCACATCATTAGAGTGCATTGATGCTATTGAAGCTTCGCAACAACATTCTTTTGCCAATTAAGCAACTTGCATTTCCTACCAATATCGGCATTAATGGGAGCGGGAGCATCTCTTGCATTTACATCGGTACTACCGACATGAGAGCTGCCATTTTGTGAATGAGGAGAGGGTGTGTTGCAATTTATAATACCCATTGAGCGAGGAGGGGGCATTTACGGTCTCATTTCCCTTAGAAGCGAGCTGTAAACAAAAAAAAAAAACAAAACAAAACAAAACAACATTTAAATGACAAACATAAATTAACATAATTAAAATAACTCTTTAAAGCAATGTATTTTATAGTCGAATATTTGCCTGCATAATTAGATTCATCATTTGATTTTTCATGTCTGCCATTTGATTCGTCATTTCATTTTGCATGTTCATCAAACTTGAAACACGGTTCTCAAGTAATTGTACTTTTTAGAGCCATACATACGGGCACCTACTTGAGATGGGGTAATACCAAATCCCAACCCTCGACTCTTCCATTTCGTTCAGGTCCAAGGGTGTGAGAGAGTGCATCTTCAGTGATAGATAATGAATTCTCAGTTGTTTGTGAGGAATTGAACTCTTTGATTTTACTCTAGAAAATTTATAAACAAATGAGTAATAAGATATAAAATAGTCAAACATAATTAGAAAATAGATAATTTAATAAAAATGTACTCTCACCACACATTCACCGACAAAAGTGTTAGGTACTTCCCCATTCTTTTTGGTGTGTGCTTTACACCAAACATCTTCTCGCCTTATTTCTACATTTGGACTCTCCTTTTTCTGAAAAATGGCGCAAAATTTAAGTCGCAAGACAAAGTATTAAGCATACCTTACCAAAAATCCTATGGTGTAGGTTCATAGCAAGTTACCATATCCTCCTCGAGTCGGGCATACCCCTTCCGACTCATAGTGTGAGTGTTTGATTCTTTGCCCTGATTTGTTTGTATTTTTCACTCTTAACCTACACCAAAAATTTGTTTGTAAATAAACATACCTTACCAAAAGCCTTAATAAAAACTTATAATGTGTACCTCAAATTGATTAGATAGCTTCTTCGCTATAAAATCATTCCAGTCTTCAGAAGATTTTATATTACTTGGTTTAAGGCCATCATAAACAGACTCCTTATTAGGGAGTTTTGAGGCTTCTCTAAGTGATGATATTAGCCTCGACTTAAACTCTCTCGAGCGAGTGCCCATCACTTGAAGAAAAAGTTTCTTGAATATATCGTCAACTTTGAACCTTGCACGTTAAAAGAAACATAACATCGGATCTATAACAAGTGCACTTATAAAGTTATATTTAAACTTGAGTTAGTTATATAATTATTACCGTAACACATTGCCACAAAGAATCCTTTATATGAGCATCAACTTTCCTCCAATCTTCAAAAGTCACGGCTACCATATCTCGAGCCAAGGCACCCAATGCGAAGATAACCACTCGAGTGCAAACCTATAGGCTGCCCTCTTCCATTAAATTCCACATGTGCTCGATCATTTGGAGTTAAGCTTAGTGTTCTCATCCTTGTTGGACCTCTTTTCCTCCTTTCCGGTACATCCCTTCTCTAATAGGTTGATTAGGCACTTCATCTTCTCCAATATGTTGATTAGGCGCTTCATCTTCTCCAATATGTTGATTAGGCGCTTCATTTGATGTAGAAGGCGATGAGCAGGGGCATTCTTTGCGCCATAGAATTTTGGTTGGGAGAGGATTGGAACCTCTTTTCGATATCTGATTCCTTCATTTCCTTGTTGCGAAATGGAAATGGCGCCAAATTTAATTTTTTAAGCGTTTCTTTCCTTGTTTTTGAAGCACGCATAGTTCATTATCAAATCTTGAGTTAGAACACAAACATTATATATATAAACCACCTTTACAAACTAAAACAACTTAGAACCATCCAAGCCAAGGAAAGATAAGAAAAACATATATGGTCAGGTCTTACCTCCCCCTCTCCAGCCATAAGGATGATGATGATAAACTCAAATCACTTATCTAACAATCTACCTGTTAGTTCAAAAAAAAAAGAAAAAAAACTCCATGGATTAAATATTGTATATATGTCATGTAATATAAACAATTTACTCATGAAAAATAAAACAAAAATATAAAGATCAAAGTATTTTAACCAATATGTCATCACAACTCATGTAATACCTTACACTCATAATAAAAGAAACATTCATTATTTTTACCAATAAATCGTCACACCCCACTCTTATGCAACTACCATCTTGGTAGTCCATGGCTCTATCAAGCAAAGTTGAATCCGATTGGGTTATAGGATGATTCATCTTCCTCATTGTGATCCTCATCATACATTTCCAAATCGTGGTAACCTCTTGGTGGTGGCCTCACTACAACTTGCCAATTAGATGATTTGCTTTCTTTCCAATAAAACACTTGGGAGGCTGTGTTGCTAGTATAAAAGGATCTCCTTTAAATTGATCTTGAAATTTGTCAAAGTTGACTAATGTAAATCCATCTTCAACTTTCACACCATGATAAATATTCGCCCAGTCGCACTTAAATAATGGAATTTGAAAAAGAAGATAGTCCAACACGATAATGTCACGTAAGATCCCATAGTGACCTATTGTACTACTACTACATTGTTCATTGTCATTTGGCGTTGATTTACGCATTGTAGTTGCTTGAGAGAAACACCACTATTACGTGTGGACTTTTCAGTGGCCTTTGTGTGAAATCGACAACCATTTATAATAAAACCAGAGTAGGAGAGTGCTTGCTTTCTAGGCCAATATGACAACCACTTAATTGTTTTAGAAACATTTCCCGTTGCCATTTCGACTTTAACTTGTAAAAGTAATCAAAACAATAACATATTTATTAAGTAATATGTAAACTAACCTATTGTGCCTTGAAATAGACCAAAGTGTTATAAAAACCTTATTAAGTAAACCAATCACGAGAAAGTCTCGAATGCATCTTTGAAACTTCTTCGTCCGAAAGATTTTCATGTAACCTCTTCAACTCTTGCATACGTATCCTAAAAGAAATAAAGAGTGAAAAAAATTCATGACAAAGAAACCGGAGATGTTTTCATTTAACTTAAACTTACTCTTCATATGGTTCCACTTCTGCTGTATTAAACAACACATATCGATGAGCATTTTGCATGTCTTCATCAGACAATATAATATGCTCTGCTTTGGAAATCGGTCGTCCGTCAAATATTCTATCATCTTGATAGTCCTCATTACGATTATGTGTTTCACCAATTTCATAAGCTTTCTTGATATACCCACTTGCAATATCTCATGCACTCTTCGGCAAGATAGCATTCACATATGCATCCTACGGGCGTACGTGGATTTCTAACATTCCCTTGCTTGTCTTCATGAATCTAAAAGCGATCGATTAGAAAGCTAAAAACAAACTACTAATGTTGTTTGATGAAAACAATAGTAAATGAGTACCTTTCAAATGGAAACATCCAATGGAATTGATTTGGTCCACAATAAAGTGTTTCCCGTCCTAAATGTATTGGCAAGTGCATCATGATATCGAAGAAGGAAGGAGGAAAATATCTTTCAAGCATGCACAATGTCTCAACAATTTCTTCTTCAATGACTTCTAGTTTTTTTTATATCAATCACTCTTTGACTTATATTGTTGAAGAGCGAACATAGTCGAAATATTGCATTTCTTGGGCCTTTAGGTAAAATTCCTCTCAATGCAACGACCAATAATTGTTGCATTAAAAGCGTGATAATCATGGGACTTGAGTCCTAATATCTTGTCATCTTGCGCAAAACAATTTGCAATATTTGAGCTTGTACCCATCCGGAACTTTCAAATTTCTTAATCGCCAATAAAAGGTCTCCATCTCTGAACTTGTTAGAGTATGTTGTGCCGGTGGAAGGAATATCTTATTAATTCTCTGCAACCCTTGGGTGCAATTCTGACCTAATTCCCATATTTTCCATATCTTTACGAGCATTAAGACCATCCTTTGATTTTCCTTTAATATCAAGCAAAGTGCAAAGTAAACTCTCACCGCAATTCTTTTCAACATGCATCAAATCTAAACAGTGACGTATCGGCAAATACTGCAACAAGACAATGAAATAACATTATTGACTAATAAACTCTACAATTATATTAAAATATTATTAAAGTATAAAAAATGGTTTACCTCGTAATAAGGCAACTCAAAAAAAATCGGCTTCTTCTTCCACATGATTCTCTTCACGACATTCTTTCTTTTACTCTTCCTCTTCCTCTTCTTATGGACCTTGCCTTTTTCCTTTCCTTTTCTTGTTTCTTCCTCATTGGTCATTTCCTCCCCTTTTCCAAAATCATTTTTAATATCACTAACAACTTTTAAGACTTCAGAACCGGTCAGTATTGAAGGCTTGCCCCTCTTCTCATTGGTTCCATCAAACCAACTCTTCTTCTTTCGATAAGGATGATTGGGTGCAAGGAACCGTCGATGACCCATGTATGCGCACTTGTTCTTTGTAAGGTAGCCATATTGAACAAGTGTCAACCCACAAATAGGGCGGGCTGTCTTACCCTTTGTAGTACATCCAGCCAGATTTCCATAAGCTGGGAAATCATTAATGGTCCACATCAGAATGGCCCTCAAATTAAACATGCTCTTCTTATATGCATCATACACCTCGACCCCACTTATCCATAATTCTTTCAAGTCTTCAATAAGCGGCCTCAAATATACATCAATATCATTTCCTGGTTGCTTTGGCCCAGGGATTAACAAAGTTAACATCATGTTCTCTCTTTTCATGCATAGCCATGGGGGAAGGTTGTAAGTAACAAGTATCACGGGCCAACAACTGTATGTGGAACTTAGATTACGATAAGGATTAAATCCATCGTAGCAAGTGCAAGTCTTAAATTTTGATGATCAGATGCAAAATCAGACCAGTTGGTATCAATAAAATTCCATTGTGGCGAATCAACCGGATGTTGCATCTTGTTATCCTTACTATGATGAGTGCTATGCCACAATAATTGTTTAGAATTTTCTGCTGATCTGAACATCCTCTTAAATCTAGGAATAATTGGAAAGTACCTCAAAACCTTGGCGGTACCCCCTTTTTAATTTTGCGCTCATCTCCTTTTCAACCACTTTCCAGGGATTTCCCACATCGTGGGCAATTGTCTAGATCAGCAAGGTCTTTTCTAAATAGACAACAATCATTGACACATGCATGTATTTTTTCATACCCCAAGTCAAAGGTCTTAAGTAACTTTTTGGCAGCATATGTTGAACCAGGAAGTGTATTTTCTTGTGGTAACATGCCACTCAGAACTTTGAGAAGTTCGGTAATGCCTTAATCGAAATCCCATTGTGACTTTTAGTTTAAAAAGTACTCATTGTTGTCAACTTTGTGTAGTCAATGCAACACAGTGCAGAGGAGTTTACGCTTCTTCCAACAATTTAGAAAACCCTCCATCTCTCTTTTCTTCATTATCATGCAGAGTGTCTTCCTCGTTAATATGCGCATCCACAAACATCCTATATGTATCGATATTTCATCACGATCACATGTCATTTTAGAGGAAGTGCTAGGGCATTCTTCCCATGAAAAAACCAAGTGGTGTATGTCGCATCCATCCCAAATATAACCAAGTGTGTCACTACCTCATCACTAGTTTGATAAATGTGATTTACGCACCGAGTACAAGGACATTGAATTTTTGGGGGTTTCCTAACTTTTCCATAGCGGTTGCAACGAAAGCTCTAGCTCTGCACCATATGCGGGGAGTGGTCTACAAAGAAGACTTAAAAAATTATTTGGCAAGCAAGAGAGCATGTTAGTACCAAACTAATATTTGAGTTGATTCAAAACCTTGGCGGATGCACCCAAGCTTTATCCATCGAAATGAGGATTCTAATTTTACACCTAAACTAAGAAAATACACACATTAGAAAAATTACCATTATATTATTAAGATCACACTCAATAAGGAAGGATGGATAACAAGAATGTGTTCAATACTGACTTTAAAGTTTACTGACCATTGAGAGATTATGTTAGGCTTTCTAGTGGTTGATCTTGGAGCAACTTGTGACAATTTAAACAATCTTAAATCTCAACCCACAGACCAGCCTTATCAAAGCGCCTATCATTTCCAACCCCGAAATTGGATGAGCGGTAATTCTAGTTATTCTATAATTAATACCCAATTAATATGAGCAGATTAATATGTTACGAATCGTAAAGCGATTTTAAAATCTATAACATAAATGGATTTCAGGCAGTTTTACGTATTAGTTTTAATGCGAAACAGATTAAAATATTGAATGAATCGCATTAAAAAAAAAGCGAAAAGGCTGAAACAAAAAAGCAGGATATGATGATGATTGAATGAATGCGTAAAGCAGATAAAAGCAGGCTGTTTTAATGCGGTTTATATGAATGTCAGAAAGCAGGTTTGCGGTTTTTATGAAAAGCACAAAGCAATGCCTGGCTAAAGCGGTATGAATCGTAATTTGAAATGTAAAAAGATTATTTATGTTTCGAAATCGGTATGTACAAAGCGGGTTAAGTGGTTTAGCGAAAACATAAAACAAAACTATACACATAAATTTCTCACCTCAATCTTTTCTTTCCTCCGACTCCCAATCCTTTCCTTTGCAATTTTTTCAAGGTTAACACTAACTACTCCCCTTTTTCATTATGGCCATCCAACCGAAACATGCGAGGTGCTTGGCCGGCCTCGTTAGTAGTAAATGCAAATTGACCATATGTCACATTCTCTTTATTATGAAGGGTATTTCCATATGGTGATGTCACTGCAAGAGTGACACAGCCCATTGTTTTCATCACTCAAAAGCATAGCATAGCTAACTTATGGAATTTGAAACAAACAAAGTTTCATCGGACTACAACTTGTTTCTTATTTACTTGTTCCGGATAACTCACGGGCCATCCAACCTATTTTGGCTAAGGGTTTTCCATGTGCTCTTGTAACTAATCTCAACCCCATTCTATAATACAAACATAACACATATTGTTGTCTTCGGCCTTGAGAAAAATCCTTAATATAATCAGGAAATTTTGCATACAAACTTCATTGAAATAATCACATTTCACGCACATTTGGGTTTGTGTGTGTGCTAGCAGTGTGAGAGAGAGAAAGGGTTTAAGCACAGATGGAAGAAATAGGAAGAAAGCAACAAAGGCTGCTGGTTTTGGCAAAAGGATCGGCGGGCCATCCAACCTATTTTGGAAGGGTTTTCCATGTGCTCTTGTAACTAATCTCAACCCCATTCTATAATACAAACATAACGCATATTGTTGTCTTCTGACGCAGAAAAATCCTTAATATAATCAGGAAATTTTGCATACAAACTTCATTGAAATAATCACATTTCACGCACATTTGGGTTTGTGTGTGTGCTAGCAGAGCAGAGAAAGAATCGATTGCAGCTAGGATCTCCTCTGTTTAAACCATGGGCATGGATGGACAAGCTTGTGAGCTACAAAATAAGGACACGAGTCACCAAGGATGGGCTATCTCCCGCCATGCTTATTCGATCGACCAACGTTTCTCCGGTTGTGTTTTTATACCTTTTAAAAGAATGTTATGTTCATGGCACATGCAAGGCAAGCTGCAAAATTTGGTGCTCTTCGACAACAAGTCCATCAAGTCCTATATAATACACCTAGACTGGACCGGCTACTTTTGTTGCTCTCTGTCTCTATGTATTGCCTATATTTGAATCATCTTGTGAAGGCTTAAGTCATTTGATTATATCGCTCTTCGTCGTTTTAAAGCAGGAACCACCCAGGAAGACTTCTTGAAAGCAAAATCCCTTGCTACCCAGTTATTTATAAGCTGCTGTTGGTGGTAAAATAAACCACGATGAGAAGGTTCTTATTAAGATTCTCGAAGTTTTTGACATTGGACTAATAAACATTGAAAACTTTTTGAGTAACACAGATGTGAAAAATGATCTTGGTTTTGCTACCGCAAAACAATTTGTTAGCGCTACATTTTTAGATTGATACAATGCCGGTCATACATGATGGCGGTAACCCTCTTAGAACGCTTCTCTATTCGCGAATCGGAGAGTCGTTTCTTCTTGAAATGATGGACATCAAACAATACCGAGCAGCAGAAAAGTGGGCGATGTATATGGGAAAGCCAATGGTTTGTGTACTAGTCAGGGAATACATCAACAGGTGAAACATGCTTATGCCATGATCAAGCGAGAATCATCTCGACGCAATTTCCGGACGTGTACCATACGGGTAAAGAAAGCTCACTCAAGAAGCTTCTGAAAAAGGTTCTTTGGGGCGTTGCGGAGTCGAGGACGAAGTCGATAAGCAACTTCTTGAATATTTGGTTTATTTGGCGATGGAAGCTGGCTATAAGAAAGTGGATGAACTTTGTGATAGGTATTCTCTCAAAGGTTTCGCGAATGTCAAAGAAATTTGAAGCTAGCATTTTACCAAATCGGTATCTGCATCTCGATGAATTGGCTATAGATGACATCATTTGGGTTGATGAAGCCAACCGGTTGAATGATGCAACATGCCATATCAAAGGATGCAAAGTTGTGGGCCTTGATTGTGAATGGAAGCCTAATTATGAGAAGGGCGTCAAGGACAACAAGGTTTCCATCATTCAAATTGCTTCTAAGAAGATGGTCTTTATCATTGATTTGATAAAGTTGTCTCAAGATCTGCTGATACTTTGGACGCCTATCGCGCATTTTCCATTCTCCTAGAATTTTGAAGCTTGGCAACAATTTTCGGTGTGATGCCAGGCGGTGGCTCAATCTTATAGAGATCTGCAGTGTTTCAAGCACTATGAGATGCTCTTGGATATCGAGAATGTGTTTGAAGAAGCTAAAGGTGGTCTGTCGGGCTGGCAAAGAGTGTATTGGGTGTCGGACTGAATAAAACCAGGCGTAACAGCAAGCTGGGAGCAACGTCCTTTGACTCGGAATCAGCTAGAATATCTTTGCTCTAGATCTTTGTTGTCCTTGTTCACATATTTGCGCATGTCCGAGACCATTCTCCATCTATCTTGATGGGCATACTAAAATGGGTGGAAATCCCACATAATTTCGAGGTTCGTTTTACATGATGAGCCCTACGTGCTAAAAACCTTGTCAAGCGATCAGAAGGGTCGGTACCACACTTCATTTAAGGTGCACGATGTTTATGGGGTTTTCAGTTCAAGGTTGAGTATCAAAGGCTTGGTTACACTAGCTTATCACTAGTGGCCTATATAAGCCCTTCATCATTTCCCCAATTCGCTGTTCGCACGAGTTCACAACCAGTTTTGCATTATTTGCTATGGATATGGCATTATATAATTCTCACAGACTTTTTGACAAACAGTTAACGCTTACGACATTAAATACCCTTCTAAGGTGCCTCTGCATATGATTTTCCCAGCATAATCATGATGGTACCAAAATCAATTTCAAAAATGAAATCACACATTCGCAGATAAAGTATTCAGTTGCAAGACAAATCAATAAGCATGCCAACTTGTGCACTAACAAACTGGGGGAGACAAATGCAAATGGTCTAGGGAACAAATTACATAAGGAAATAGAGAAATTCTTACCGGATGAACGATTATCGGTGATGTAACAACTTCAAGGGACCAAAGAAGCCCTAATCACAGATACAAAACCCAAAATTCTTCCTACAAAATCTGCAAGAAAGGGGAAGAGAAACAGAGATACATCAGTACGCATTTTTTATGCGATTTAGATTAAAATCTTCGGACTTACCTTGTTGATGCAAAAGATTCAAGAGAGAGGGCTTGGAAGAAATCTTTGACTGTGTGCGAGAAAGATACGATCGGTGAGTTTGTTTTTGCTTACTGAAAGTAGTAGTGTAAATGACATGGCCGTAGTATTGTGTAAGTGACTTGGCCGAAAAATTAGAGTGGGGGGAAATTATGCCGCTTGTGCCGCCACTTTTTTTCATTTCAAGTGGGTTGAATTTTAAGTTACTAGTAATCTTATTCGTTCTATTGGCATGGCGCCAGTTTGTAAATTTATTAATAAATAAAACAGATAATGTGAAAATGAATTAATATGTACTTATAATTTGTCTAAATTAATTATGATAACAGTTAAAAAGAAAAAAACAAATATTTCAAATTACAAAACTTACGATTTTTTAAAAAATTTATTTGTATACGAAATTGCGGGTCGGAAATAAATTAAATTGATTAAGTTAATTAAGATAACAATTAAAAAGAAAAAAATTAAAATAGAAATATTCAAAACTTAGACATAAATTAAATTGGGATTCAGTTTCAAAAAATAAATTGATTAAGTTAATTACGATAATAGTTAAAAAGAAAAAAGACAAATATTTCAAATTACAAAACTTACGAATTATTTTTGCATAAAATTGATTAATTAATTAAAATATCGAAAAGAAAAGGGACGTGGATTTGGTGGAGGAAGGATTAGCGGCCACCAATCGTGAATAGTGGGGGGAGTTTGAGAGAAAGAGGAGGTAGTTGCTCAACCGCCGTACACACATGTGAACTCGGGGAGTGATAATTACCGTAGGATCTCAGTAAAGGAATCAATCTCAGCCCCTAAATAGCTTTTGTCAATTGCACATGTGCAACTATGAGTTGTATTGTATTATAGATTTTAATAAAACGTTGAGTTAGGGATCGTGAAATAAAAGTTGAGTTAGAAAAACGTTGTGAGTTTCAATAGTAGTAAGCATATTACACAACGATTATATTGTAGAATCGTGCACAGAGGACTTTCCTGCAAGAATTATTCGACCCTATCAAATGCCCTGGGTTACACGAATATTCTTGTGGGATAAGACTACAATTGCACTCCTATTTCTGGCACTGAAAACGGGAGACTATTGTTTTTCATATTCTACTATTGCAACTGATTTTTAAATATTGAAATAGATCACACCTTAAAGTTTCGGGGGCGTTGCCCCCGAACCCCTAAACCAGGGCCCTTCGCCCCTGGACCCAGACTCGCTGACCAGGCAGCGAGACCCCCACCAGGGTTATTCGTTTGCGAGAACAATAAGTCGAAAGGAAACAGAACACTTTGATTGTTATCGAGAGATAAAAATGGTGAGGGAAACCCTAGCATCCTCTTCAATGGCCACCGGTTCATCATCAGCAGCAACGACTACCCAAATTATCCGACCAATTTCCTTTAAACCCACTGGAGCAGATAAAATCAGATGCAAACAGAGCTCGAAATTACAGGAGGTCCGATTCGAAAACAAGAGCATCGGCTATGACATTTAACAATCATGGTTTTGCAAATTTGGGACAGAAATTAACGACCTGGAGCAGGAGCGAGGTCGGATATGGTGGACAGCGGCTTCATTTATGGAAGTGAGATTGAGTGAGAAACAGGCCTGTTGAAATCCCTCCATCACTGCTCGCCATTCATAACCAGGGACAATTGATGGAAACCTGAGATTGGAGAAGATGGGAGGACTTGGCCGGAACAGAGTTGGCGTGAGATGATGGTGATGATGATTGGAGATGATGGTGATAGGTGGTGAAGCGGAAGGAGGTCGGTTGCTTTGACCAGGGCAGGAAAACGGTCGGTGACTTCGATGGAGCTTTGGTTGTGGAACAAATTGGCGATGGCGACAGGGAGAGGAGATGGCGGGGTTGGTTTGGCCTGAGAAGATGACGCCGGATTCAAAGAGAAGGGGGACGCCGACTACAGTTGTGGAAGCGATTGGGGCAAGCAGGTCTGGGGCGGTGTGAGAACATGATGGATCAGAGACGGCCTGGAGAAAATAGGGGGGTTGGACAGCTGGGTTCCTTCCTGCAGATTTAATAATGAACGATTGAGAGAAAGCGAGAGGACAAAGATGGAGGAACAGATGTTACAGATCTGTGTGTGTGTGAGAGAGAGAGAAAGAGAGAGATGAAGATGAACTGTGTTTTAACATTGTTTTTCCTATTTTACCCCTAAAGTTAATGTTATGGTCTAATGGGCGTTAGAAAATGAGTTTGCTTGCAACAGAACAAAAGTAGCCCGGGTGGCCAAAATAGATGATTCAAAGTTTCGTTGGCTGAATTGCAAAAAGGGGCCGGGTAAAGTTGGGCGGCTCATTTGTGTGTTTTGCCGGTGACTCTACAATTTTTTCTTTCAATTTAATCATTTTACTTGACAACATATCGCTCATCACCCCATCAAATTTTTCGGACGAAAAGTTTAAAACAATTGTAGAAACCTGAAATTACCCTTAGGCTTAAATCACAATTTAGCCAGCCTACTTTCCCACTTTTTGCAATAAGGTGACTACAAACAAAATCAATTAAATCATTGTATTTAGCAAATATAGCACATTCAATTTAATCATTGTAATTGCCCGACCAATTTCCTTTAAACCAACTGGAGCAGTTAAAATCAGATGCAAACGGAGCTCGAAATTACAGGAGGTCCGATTCGAAAACAAGAGCAGCGGCTATGACATTTAACAATCATGGCTTTGCGAATTTGGGACAGAAATTAACGACCTGGAGCAGGAGCGAGGTCGGATATGGTGGACAGCGACTTCATTTATGGAAGTAAGATTGAGTGAGAAACAGGCATGTTGAAATCCCTCCATCACTGCTCGCCATTCATAACCAGGGACAATTGATGGAAACCTGAGATTGGAGAAGATGGGTGGACTTGGCCGGAATAGAGTTGGCGTGAGAGGATGGTGATGATGATTGGAGATGATGGCGATAGGTGGTGAAGCGAAGGAGGCCGGCTGCTTTGACGAGGCGAGGGAAAAGCGGTCGGTGACTTCGATGGAGCTTTGGTTGTGGAACAAATTGGCGATGGCGAGGGAGAGGAGATGGCGAGGTTGGTTTGGCGAGAAGATGACGCCGGATTCAAAGAGAAGGGGACGCCCAGCTTGTGGAAGCGATTGACGCAAAGCAGTGCAGGCGGTGTGAGAACATGATGGATCGAGAGGCGGCTGGAGGAAATAGGGGGGTTGGACAGCTGGGTTCCTTCCTGCAGATTTAATAATGAGCGATTGAGAGAAAGCGAGAGGACAAAGATGGAGGAACAGATGTTACAGATCTGTGTGTGTGTGAGAGAGGGATGAAGATGAACTATGTTTTAACATTGTTTTTTCCTATTTTACCCCTAAAGTTAATGTCATGGTCTAATGGGCGTTAGAAAATTAGTTTGCTTGCAACAGAACAAAAGTAGGGTGGCCAAAATAGATGATTCAGAGTTTCGTTGGTGAATTGCAAAAGGGGTAAAGTTAGGCGGCCCATTTGTGTGTTTTGCCGGTGACTCTACAATTTTTTCTTTCAATTTAATTATTGTACTTGACAACATATCGCTCATCACCCCATCAAAATTTTTAGGACGAAAAGTTTAAAACAATTGTAGAAACACGAAATTACCCTTATACTTAAATCACAATTTAGACCTACTTTCCAACTTTTTGCAATAAGGTGACTACAAACAAAATCAATTTAATCATTGTATTTAGCAAATATAGCACATTCATCACTTCATCTAATATTTTGGATGGAAAATGCTTGAAACAATTATAAAAACCTGAAAATACCAACAACAAAAAAATTATCATATCCAAAAAGTCTTAAAATCATAATTTTTCATAACAAAAAGTCCAAAAACATGTCTATGAAAAGAAATTCTTTAGTTAAAAACTTTTATTTTGAAGAAAATTCATTTTTTTCTATTTATTTATGAAAATTATATTAAGAATTGTATTGCATTTATTATTATTAGAAACGTTAAATTTTGGACTATTTGGTATTAAGTTTGAAACTTTTTAGATAGATTAATTATTTTTGAGACTTTTTATATAGATATGAAATTTTTTTAGTGGGACTTTTTGATATTTTTCCCAATTCTTTTGTGAGATTAAGCCAAAACAATTTGATTTTGCAAAAGTGTAAAACACAACAATATTACAACATTTTGTCAAAAACGTTGTTTAAGACATATTACAACGTTTTCCTAAAAAATGTTGTGTTAAGTTACCTAATACAACGTTTTTAGAAGAAATGTTGTTTAAAATGACCCTATGACAACGTTTTTGCAAATAAACGTTGTGTAAACTCTATCACAACGTTTCTGTAAAAAATGTTGTGTAAAATATATCACAACGTTTTTGAAAAAACGTTGTGTAAAATATATCACAACGTTTTTGGAAAAACGTTGTTTAAACTATATCACAACGTTTTTTAAAAACGTTGTGTAAAATCTTTCACAACGTTTTTAGAAAAAACGTTGTATAAAAGCTATCACAACGTTTTTGGAAAAAATGTTGTGTAAAATAACCATAGCACAACGTTTTTAAAAAAATGTTGTCTAAAATAACCCCTATCACAACGTTTCTGGAAAAACTGTTGTGTAAAATAACCCATATCACAACGTTTTTTCAAAAACGTTGTGTAAAATGACAATAAGACAACGTTTTTCGAAAAATGTTGTCTAAAATGACCATTTCACAACGTTTTTTAAAAAACGTTGTGAAAAATGACCCTATCACAACGTTTTTAAAAAAGTTGTAAATAAAACGTTGTAATTGCCCACTTTTCTTGTAGTGTCATGAGAGTCGCTTGTGAGCATGAACCCACCTTGACTCGCTAGAAATCTTGCTTGATAATCTTGTTAACGACTTAGGAATCCACGAGGGTGAATTAGAAAATCCGTCCACATGATGATTTAGAATTAGTGATGATGTATACCTTAGCACTCTACATTTAGAGTTTACTTGAAATGTCACGAAGACAACTAAGCTATTTTCTAAGACACACTTGTATTGCCTCGGTCTTGTGAATTAGTAATGCCAGACACCTTAAAGATTCTTGGCTATGCCCTATGAGTTTATCATCGAGGAGGTTGCATGGCCCTTATTGTTTAGAGAACTCCAACCGAGTCTCGTAGTGTTATAACATGGTTTATCTCGAACCGTCAAGGACTTGAATGTGGAAAGAATAGTGCGTGACCGTGTTGAATTGGTAAACCTAGACAATCTACGTAGCCTCGACAATCATGTGAATTGTGAGTATTAAGTTATGAAATTAACTCGTATTATTCTATAAATAACCTTTCGTGTCTATTTCAATATTTGACTTATGAGACGTAGTTATGTCCAGTCTTGACAATATGAATTTCCATTTCTAATCTACGTTGTGATATGAAAAAGCATGACCATGATCCTTGTTAATGATTGAATTATTCTTGCTTGTATTATGAATATGATTGAATAAGCATATTTCATATCTTGGCTCAAAGCATAATTTGCTCTTGAAATGTCCTATTGAATGTTGATTCGTGTACATGTATTGAACTTTGATTCCCCTAAAAGGTGGAATGGTGAACTTGTTGAACTAAGGCTTCTTAATGAAATATGAACCAAGATATACGTGAACTGTGAACATGGAGAAGGGATAGAAATGCATATAGCATTTGTATTCTATTTGGGAATAATTGTAGAAAAGACTCAACGGAGTCGAGTTAAGGACCGATTGGACCTTACTAGGATCATGGTGAGATCTTTTGACACTTAGAAATCCATGTGACTAGATTACTAACCTTTGGAACTTGAATAACATTTAATGGACAACGTGACACTTGTATTTTCGAGACTCAATTGAGCTCTTAAGATAATGCATATGATTAATCATGAACATGTCGTGGATAACATGCTTCCTTGTCTTGAACGAGCTCACTCTTGTCGAGCTCGCTTCCTACTTGATTGAATATGAGTAAACATCTACTTGACATGGACGAGTTCACTCTTGTCGAGCTCGTTGCCTACATGATTGTTTAGTGCCGAGTAAACATCTACTTGTCATTCCATTAGTCCAGCTGGCATACTTGTCTTGTCTCGATGGTAACGATACATCACCGTCACGAATTGTGAGATTCGTGGTAGTGATGGGTCACTAGCCCATGATCATGCATCCACCCTCTACTATTTGATCACAGTGGAGAAGAATACCTTGTCGTAACCATTAGGGCACTTGGAATAATGCTATCGTGTTCAAGGTCGATGTATCAATCACGTGCATCTGACAACCCACATTCAAGATAACCATTTTCATTTCAGGATCTACGTTGCGGCAACGGATCTATAATATATCTTCTTGTTTTGTGATTTATTTCAAGCACTTATGTGATAACAAAGTGTTAATTGAGACATGGGATCGAAAGTGACCATGTTTATCTTGATTGCACGTCATTGAATTTCATGGTGTGTATATCTGTAGTTATATATACTTATACTTGATAATTCTATGACTTTATATGCATATATGTGAATATACATGCTTATACTTGTTAGTTTCATGAATGATTTGACATGTATACATAAAGTTACACATACTTACATGAAATGTTTTCATGAGAATTACTTTCTAATTCATTGGTTTGTGTTGAAGAGGGAATTCCACCCTAGTTCATTTGGACAGTTTAGTAAGTGAGAAGGAGAGATTTCTTGTAAAGTATACAACACGTCTTCATGGGCTTCGTTGTCGTAACACGATGTTACTGTTATTATAACAATGTTTCATATTATGTTATATTGTTTAGTAGTAGCGTACTGAGTCATTATGACTCATCCTGTACTTTGTTTTCTAGTTGCAGTAACATATCCGCTACATTGAGGCCGCGAAGATCGTGATTGTAGTAGATCATAGCCGATCGATAGCTCGAGCTTAGTTCGTGTGATCGTGGGTTCATGATTGTAGCTGCTGACATTCCCGAGTAGTAGCTTGTGGATTCCTATCTCATCTAGTATTATTGATTTGTATATTGTACTTTACTATTCTTGTGAGCTCATTGTATTGTAAAGTTATTTAGACTTTATAGTCGGGTAGAACATTTGGGTTCTTATTTGGATCTTCTTTGGGCCGATGTATTGTGTCGTGCCGTTATTCGGAGTCTTAGTTTTATATTCAGTTGTCTCCCGGGCACGCAGTAGCTTTGGAGCTTTTCTTTATTCTAGTTGTTTTCATTGTTGGTTAACCCCGGTATGCTTTAGCCGTGGGTAATTGTTATATCAGGTTGGTTCCTTGTTGAAACGCCGGCCTGGAGTGCCGATGGTTCAGCGTCTGCAATGTTGCGGCACGCGAGTTTTGTAATTTCTCCTCTCGAGACAATAGTCCCTCTTGGTTTCTTTAGTGTTGATTTCGAGCTTATTAGCTCGGGTCTTCATTCTATTAACGCTTCCACACGTTCGATTTTTGTTGACCCGTAATTTTATACAGATGTACATTCATGTTTAGAACTAGATAGCTCTATTGTTTAACTCGCACTACTGATTTACAAGTGCTTGTCCCCTTTTTGCCTTCTCCTTGAGGCGCGAACTTGGGATTCTTTTCTGGAATCTGGGTCGGGTCGTCACAGTTGGTATCAGAGCTTTTGTTAGCTATAAGCTAGGATAGGATCCATGGCCTAGATTGGGTTTGGTGTGTCGTCGAGTATTTACCGTCAAGTGTTCTGGTTAGTGCCTTATCAGCGTGTTTTTTGTACAAATATAGGACTTGGAGTACTAAGTTCGATTTGGTTTAGATTGCCGTGAGTGCAGAGTTTGTGTCTAAGAGTGCCGTACTTCTCCCTTGTTGCTTCCGAGTTGCAGTTATACCAAGAATGATTGCTGCGTTTCGGTAAAGCCATTTTCCTTGTTCTGTCGTAGAGATTGGAGATGTAGACTGTCAGTCCCGAGGGTGATCATCGTGGTATTCATATGGAGCCAACGTTCATGGATATATGCATCGAGAAAGGAGTAACTAAACCTCCCGTAATATCGAGTAGAATTCTATAGAGTGCTATACAAGTAAATATAATTATTATAGTGCTCAGCTATGCATTTTTGCGTTACATGATGTCATGCATGTACATGCATGTGCTATGTGTTCATGAGACCAAGATAAAGGATGCTTTTATGTGAATCACGAACCCCCGCATCCTATACGACGAAAGCTTTTGAAGTCACTTCAGAGGACCCCTGACTTGATTATCAAGAGGTCTTCGAAAGAGAACTAGAATGGTATTGTATCAAATAGAGTAGTAATTGACTGAACCCGTTACCAAAATGGAATGGAACAAGTAAATGGTACATTGTCATACTTGTGCAAATATGTGCAGCTTGTGTATGAAAGTCGTGCAATGAGTATTGTTCTGATATAATGGAACTTGTATTGCTTGATTGAATGAGTGACTTGATATGATCAATGTTCTTCATAATTACCGAGTATGTGATCATAGGATGATGATTGGTTACATGATTAATTACATGATTAGTTGATAGAGAGGCACTTAAACTTTGATATCCACGTTTGTTGGAAACCTTGTAGTGTCAATCGTGTTTTGGACTAGAGTTTTACCTTGAGATCGGTTATAGAATTGTGAATTCTAGGACGAATTCTTTTTAGGAGGTGAGGATGTAAGACCTCGAACCTTCATGTGCTTGAATTGCTTGCTGTGAGTACCAAACGGCCGTTACACCTCGTGTGACGACCCGACCCGGATCCCAAGACGAAATCCCAGAGGTCGTGCCGCCAAACACACAAAACAACAAGCAATGACAAATAATGGGTAAGGCCATAACGGCGATACGCCAATAACTTAAAACACATGCGGAAGCTAAACAAAATATCCTAGTGGCGCCCGAGCTAACAAGCTCAAACCAAATACAACCAAAGAGATCATAAATCTCTTGGTCCAAAAATTCGACGCACGTGCCGCAACATTAGGCACGTAGAAGAAAACTCCCTGTCATGCAATACAAATATATAACACAAATAAACCAAGTCATCGGCGACGTTACAGCCGGAACCCAACATTACACTAAGTCTAAGACTCTAGTCTACACACTCAATGGCTAAACATGTCGGAGTACAACATAACCAACAATATAAATAACTTGAGATAGAATAAATATGTATTTAAACAACTTGGCTCGACTAACATTTGTCGGCTCACAAAAACGACTTATTAGTAATTTACAATTACAAGAATCAAATCGATAACAAGATCTTACTACCCAAAGTGAAGTCTATATAACTTCACTTCCCAAACGTCCTTTCCAAATAACTAAGGCTACAAAAATAAATTAAAGTAGCAACCTTTATAAAAATTACACTTCTATCGTAGGCTCGGCGGTTCCTTCGAGTACTAGCTCGGCTCGAATCTAAGGAAAACAAAGCAAACGAGTAAGTCATAATGACTTAGTAAGCTACTAAAGATGCAATGTCATGACATGGCATAATGCTCAAATAAAACATGTACATCTTATGTCATACTCATGATGTAACATTTCATGGTATAATTTCCCACACAAACCAAATCCAACCATAGTCACATGGAATATAATTCTTCATAAATTATCATGAAATAAATCATATCAATAGATTATGATTCTAAATTCTGTAATATGTAGTATTTTATTTCTACATTTAAACCCTCATCAAACCATATAAACCAATTGCACCATGAGTTTCATAATTCTTAATTTGTTACAACTCATATAAAAATTCATGAATGAGAGACTATCGTTTCCATTCAAATCATAAATAGCATGTTATAATTTTAGTATAACATAAATAATAAAAATCATCATTTCACTAGCATGTTATATTTTTACTATAACATCTTATCAAGAAATCATCATCTCATAAAAATCATCCCATTAACCATGTAGCACAACAATTCATACGTGCTCATAACATAAACCACATAACCAAGAGAAGATGATTTTCTTTTTCCTATTTCCAGCGTGCAACTCCTGCGGAAACAAACGTGCCCTCGATAACCCTTTTTGTGGTATCGACGTCCCCGAAACAGTCTCCGCTCGGGTTCCATAGCTATCAAAGTCATGTGTATTACTCTAACTAAGATGAGCTACTTCCTCACCGTGGCCATCGGTGGAGGGGTGTGTGCAAACCCGGCACGACGATCCATTGCGATCACGAATCTCACAATTCGTGAAGACAATGCATCATCCCGCCAAAAACTCAAACCAAAACCGCCAGCTGGACTCAAACTCAAGCACAGGTAATATATACTCACATGCTCAAATAAAGGAAAAGTACAACACACCGTACTAATCCAATCAAGTAGATATTTACTTATAAATCACATAGTTATGCATTTCTATGCTAACTAACACATAATCATCTTAGAGCGATATTATCAAGTCTCTAATACCCAAGTGTTCTTCATACACTTGAAAACGCTCGGAGGCTTAACCTCCATCAAGACTACCCCAAATTCCGTAGGATTTCAATATGTAGTTCTCTATGTTCATATCAATCCATAATCGACTCCGTTGAGTCATTTCTACTCTTTTCAAATTTGAAGGCATAGAAGCTATTTGCATCATAGCCCTCCTATTATTCATTAGCTATTATTCCTGGCTAAGTTCTTAAGGTTAGCAACATTGTGCAACCCTACAATCCATTCTTTCCCAACAAAAAGCCCAAGACATAGTTCATAGGTCAACACTTAACATTTAAAGTCAACCATTAGAATTTAAGCATGCATCTCAATATAGCATTTAATCAAACATGCTTTCATCCAAAATAACCATTAATCTAAACAAGATGCAATTTCATCTAGTATGTTCATAACCAACATGTAAATTTATCTAACATGTTCATAACTTTAAATTCACGAATTATAGTTGACCAACATACTCTTATTGCATAAAAGTCAACTCAACCCAATGAAGTCAAACCTTATATTTTATTCATGTGAACCAAAATGATAAATCATTACTCATGCTCACAACCAAAATTCATGAATTGGACGGCATTATACTCTCATAAACATGAAGGTCAACTTTATTCCCAAAAGTCAAACGAAACATTTCAACATATAACCCATTGTAAAAATTCATCCTTCATACTCCTATATACATGAAGGTCAACTTTATTTTCAAAAGTCAAACGAAGCATTTCAACATATAACCCATTGTAAAAATTCATCCTTCATACTCCTATATACATGAAGGTCAACTTTATTTTCAAAAGTCAAACGAAGCATTATAACATGTATGTCAAGATTCACCTTTCATACTTACAATCAAAATTCAAGATTCTTCAAGTTTAATTCCAAACTCCCAAACACATAACTATGTATGATTCTAACAATTCATAATATCCATATAAACTCCAAAAATCATACATATAACCCTTAACCCATTTAATTCATCAACATATAAACAACCCTAGATTTTTAGGGAATCAAATACTCATCATATCCAAGTCTAAATTATCAATTGCAACTTAACAACATACTCCATTAAGCATATAAATCAACCTAATCATGCTTCTAGCAAGTTCACCCATCAAAATCCAAAAAAATCAAAATAAAATCACACACATCATGCTTGTGTACTCATTGACCTCAAATAGCAATCCTCTTTGTTTTCCTTAGGGTCAATGAGGACAAAATCAAGAGAAGAGAGGGTCTAGTAGCTTACTTGACTCGAATAAAAACTTGAAGGAACGGAAATCCGATCGGTGAAGTTGTTCCTCTCGTCGAATACGTCAAGAATCCGAAGTTTGGTGGTCATCCAACGGTTGGATCTTCAAAGATTTGAGGGAGAAGACCTAGGGCTTCAAGCTTCCATTGTCTCCCAACTCTCTCTCACTATACGGTTTAGATGAAGGAGGAGAAATGAGAGAAGTGGCTGAATTTGTGAAGAGATTAGGCTATTTATACCTCCCATTTAGTAAGGGCACAAATGAGATTTCCTTGGTACAATTAGGGAGTGTTAGATGTAATTAGCCACTAATCAAACTCTAATTAACTACCCAAACATGTTAGGACATGATTAGGACTTAGTTTGAGGGTTAGGAAGGGTTTAGAGGGGTTTAGTGGGGGTAGAATAGGAAAATCACTTCAATTAATCAAAACAGGGACTGCTGCCCATGACACCCATGCGCTAGCATGGAGCCTTATCAAGCGACCGCATTGGTCCATTTTGCACTTGGTGACATTTTCTTGCAACCTTGTTCGTGTCCGGTCGTTCCCGCATGCAACCACAACCCTTAAAGCTTCGAAACGGCCTATAATTCAACCCTTAAAGTCCTCAAACACTTGGCTAAACCATCCAAGTCTCAAAACACTTTTAAAGTAGGTCTAAACTCTCATAAACTACACCCGAAACAACTCGGAGCGAAACCGGCGCAAGTTACAACAACGCGCTAACGAAACGACGAATGAAACCGCAAACCGACGGGCAACAACCCAAGGTTATAAACACTTCAAAAGGCTACTAAATAGGCCTGAATGCCCCTCAGATGATTAACAACAGATAGGAGAAATGAGCTCTGAAAAGACGAGGACGACCACCGGCTCAATCTCAAACTACGCGATAAGGAGAATTGCTATCCTCGGAGCGTCGAAACTTCACGAGACTTAAGGAATGCATCCAACTAGAATTATAACACATCTAAACATGTTATTCAAGCATCATGTAAAGATCTAGGACCAAATCAAGGTCAGGAACACAAAACCCGAGTAAACTCTCAATCGCGTCGCATTTCGACTATCGTCGACTTACGACTTGTGACTTTGGCAAGTCAACAACTAAATGGAATCTCTTAAAATTGTTTTGGTCTTAATGTGATCTCTCATACACATCTAGACTCTCTCAGAAATCAAATAAGTCATAAACCAAGGAAGAAATGCGAGCATTGCACGCAATTCAAGCTAACCGGGAATCGGGGTCTTACATCCTCTCCCCCTTAAAAAGAATTCGTCCTGAATTCTAATCCGTATAACAAACCAACGTTAGGTCATCACCCAACATCAATTACCCAGACACAACTACGGTGTATCTCAATCCCGAGTGAACACTCGATGCTCAAAACCATAAACCTAGACTCAATCTCTGAGTCTACTATCACAATAGCCAAACCAGGTAGTCGGAAATCAAACTACCAAGAAAATCTCACAAGTTCAAAAATTGCTAATAACCACAATACCAAACACTTAAAATTGAAAATAACTTGACTCATACTTGAGTCGCAAAAGCGCACATAAATTCCATTATTAATTTAATTAACCATGTAAATTCCAAATATGCCACCAAAGTATATTCAAAGACATTATAATCACCAATCTCTCGAAACTATTCGCTTCGGAGTCATAACATGAAATATAAATACAAGAAACTCTAAATCATAAAAAGTAAAGATTTCCAATAGAGCAATTCGCAAACTTAAGGAAGAGTGTTCCACAACACGCTCCTAAAACAAGTAAACCAATCTTCATGATTATGCTGCCATACTCGCAATTTCCACATCATGGACAAGACACATAAGAGCACATAAGAGTACATGGTAGCATCGAATAAAAATTTATTCCATTTCTTTTCCTTTCCTTTTGGTAAGAGGTTTAGTCAATTTCTAACCTACTCGCTACCAATCCTAGTCCACCAACGAACCTCTTTTGATCACCAATTTAGGGTACCGCTAAATTGGATTTCAAAAGCTTTCATTCAAGGATGCGAAGGGTTATGAGAAAATCTTAAGCATCCTTCACTACTGGTCTCACATAATCATGCAACGGTGTAATCATGGTATATTCATAAGGCAATGATAATCAAGATTTTATCATGCAATACTCTAAACAAGTTACATTGCTTACTAATGCATATAAGCATGTTCATACTCAAATACAACTATTTCCGTTAATTACATTTATTACTTTTGTAAACCACATCTTTAATTTTAACAAAGTGCATTTATTATGCATACTTATATAAAAGCAGTATATTAATTCCTGTTTAAAAACAACACATGGATGACACTAGTCACGTCTATACTCTGTAATAACCAAGTACATTTTTCCGTAATTTAACCATCAACCAAATAATAAAATTCCTATCATTAGCAATGCCACATATATGCACATATATCAAGCAAATGCAATACACAATCACCAAGTATCATTATACTTCAACTCAAATACTCCATGTAATCCATGCAGTTCATGCAACTCATATAATCCATATATTTCGTGTAACTCATAACATTCATATTGGTTAATCAAACAATTATTATAGCACAAGTGATTATCAAACCAATCGTGCACATTCATAACACAAAACCAACAAAACATACCCATAAATTTCGAGTGATAATTCACTAACCAATGGAAGTTCTATCAATTACCAAGGTTCGTATATCAGTACACTCGCTAATAATATTTTCATACCAAGGAAAAAGATAATATTAAACTCTAGCATCCTCAATCATTAAAACTTCAGTAAAATCTACCGTTAACTTAACAAAAATCTCGTCTTCGAACAAGCGCACCACGAAATACCCCGGCGTGGTAACGACACTCTATTAGTCGCAATGAGCGTCACACTCGTGCGTAATAGTCCTAACTCGTCTCATAACCACCAAGTATACCTTTGCGTGATTCGGCGTATCCTACTCGCATAAAATCACACAATAATATTTAAAGATATTATTTATAACATCACACATATCTATACTAGTAATATTATCACATATACATTCTTCATATATGCATAACATATCCATATATATAGGCATACTAAAATCACATTTTCATACCTCAATTGATTGCCTCACCGACAAATCAAGATTCAACCCAAAACCATAAACCAATCCCAAGCGGGACATCCTCCCGATAATATCAATAAATCGAGGAAAACAAAAATCAATAAACCTCAACACACAATGCAATGTACGTATGAATGCATATGAGCTACCGATATAACGTGCACTCATAATAACGATAATAACAATCTTAATATATGTATAAGGAATTACCTCCTATCTCGGGTAGGTCTCAAAACCTCGCAATGGCCAGCGCCACGTGCGCGCACACAACCTCAAACTCTAGGTCGTCATGAGTAACCATCTCACTAAGAGTTACTAGACCGCATTATGCACTCTAGAGTCGTAAATCCTCAACTTAAGGCAATCCTTTCTAATGTGATCACCATCACAAGCAAAAAACTTAGCAGTTATTGCTCCAACACCTATGCTCGGTGTTTCATTTCCCAAGCATAATTTACACATCGATTCATCACCTCGTCATCTATGACTATAGGTAAAAGCATCACTCCGCTTACTAGTCTACAGTTTTCACAATTTTATGAGGTACTAATTGCCCTCTAACCACATCAAAATCTTAACCATTCCAGGGTCCTCTCTCGGTGCATTCATTAATATCTAACTCTTTTCTCATAAGTATAGTCCACAGCCCCTCGAAAATCCACAAGATGTAATATAATAAATCGCCTATAATATTTTATCCTTAATCCTTAACTCTTTCACAATTCATGGAGTCTTCCTAGTCTCATTCGGTACTAAGTGTTCCACTCTAATGAGCTAACTCCGAAAGCATCCTTAAATATTGAACCATAATCCCAAAATATTTGCCACCAATTCTCAAATGGATTCCCAAACATAATTACTATTAATACTAACTTATACTCATCAACAGGCTCCTCTACTAGTGCTAATGCCCATGCTAGTTTCAACCATCTTAACATACCATAACTCTCGGCGTTAAGATATAACAAATCTCACAAAACCAACCCCAACTAGGCCAAGGAACCTATCCCGGTAGACACTAACCAATAACTCCGATACCAAGCGTGACGACAGGATCCCAAGCAGAAATCCCAGAGTCGTGCCAAACACACAAAACAACAAGCAATGACAAATAATGGGTAAGGCCATAATGGCGATACGCCAATAACTTAAAACATGCGGAAGGCTAAAACAAAATATCCTAGTGGCGCCCGAGCTAACAAGCTCAAACCAAATACAACCAAAGAGATCATAAATCTCTTGGTCCAAAATTCGACGCACGTGCGCAACATTGGGCACGTAGAACAAAACTCCTGTCATGCAATACAAATATATAGCACAAATAAACCAAGTCATCGGCGTTACGCTAA
>CM028377.1:116526824-116552421 GCA_013146195.2 Codonopsis lanceolata | reverse complement strand
GGCAGGAATTTATGACCACCTCCTCAAGCTCGTCCTGAGCTGTAAACTCTGGCTCATCTCGCATTTGGAGTGTATCACACTCCACATTCTCATCTTCCTCAGCTCAATCCTCAACCACATCAAGCCGATCTACCTCCATGACTTCGACTTGTTCTACCAATCCCCCCGACGTCAATGTCGGCAAAGGACTACCAAGACCTTCTTCAAAACCTGCTGGATCCAAACTTGCGATATTTTACTATGCAACCTGCTCTTCCGACATTAATGTCGGCGAAGAGCCAATGTTCTCGCTACTAGTCTGGATCATGGACAAACTTTCATCAACCTCATGCTCGTCCTGCTCCACCGACTTCAATGTCGGCAAAGAGCTAGCATTCACCTCAGGGTCTTCATGCACCATGGCGACAGTTACATGTGATGTTTCCTTGGTACTGACAGTTATCTTCTGATTGCCATCCTCCAAAGTCAACTTCTGTTTCTTTCTCTAGCTATCGCGCACATACTCAAGCACTGCTCTGGGTTGGCTCCTCAACACTCCCACTCCCTGATTGGTGTAAAACTTGGCCTGTTGGTGTGGGATTGACGCCACCATTTGGAACTTAGCCATACTAGGTACACCCAAGATTATGTTATAGGGAGACTTTAAATCGATCACCATGAAAGTGACCTTCTCAGCTCGCATCCTGCTCCCTTCACCAATGAACACCTCTAACTCGATCGTACCCTTGACCGGCACCTTATGGTTAGTAAATCCTTCCAAAGTCCCAGCATATGGCTTTAGACGATCATCGCTCAGCTCCAACCCCTGGAAGCAGGAGTAGTACATCACATCACGACATGCACCCGTGTCAACGAGAATTCTGTGCACGACCCAGCCATCCACCAAAGCCGAAACGATTAAAGATTGCTCGCCCATCACATTACTCGCCAACTCGTTGCGAGTAAACTGTATAGTCTCCTCTCCAGCCTGCAAAGTAGCAGGTCGATCCACAACCTTTGACAAAGAATAAATTTGTTTTCCGAGCTGGGTCGGAGTGGGCTCTTCATCCATTATCACATTAATCACCCCTCTGATCGGTGGGGCATCTCTTCTGTGTGCATTCCCCCTATTTCCTCCATCTCTCTTGCACCGGTCCAACCGGCCTTAATTAATCAACTTCTGAATGACCTTTTTCAACGGCCAACATTCCTCAGTGGTGTGCCCGTAATCATCATGGTAGGCACACCTCTTCGTCTTATCCCGAGCATCAGCCGTCCCTGGATTCATGCGAGGTGGGTTAGGAAGCTCGTCTCTTATTTCATACATGATATCCTCACGCAATGTGTTAAGCGGGGTAAGATCTGCTTCTCGAAGGAATTCTCTTGGCCGATCGTATCTCGATTTGCCCTTGTTGTATCCTCCACCCCCTGTCTGTCCATTCCCCTTGGAATTTCCAGCGGCTTCACTACTCTCTTTCTTCTTTTCCTTTTTTGCCGTCTCCCTGGCACACCATTTCTGAGCTCGCATGAGCATTTCTGCCTGCGTTTTTGGCTCACGCATGCTCAACTCTGATCGCAATCCACCCTCGCCTTCAAGCAAGCCGGTTTCAAAGCATAGGGTTACCTCCTGCTCGGTCAACCCTGGGACCTGCTCCAGCACCTTGGTGAATCGCTCCAAATAACTCGCAGTGGACTCATGTGCTCCCTGCTTAACCTTCGACAAGTCAGCCCTCGTTTTTGCCAATGTGCCCGCGGTGCTAAAATCTGCCAGAAACTTTGCTCGCAAATCGGCCCAGTTATTAATTGACCGACGCGGCAAGGCTGCCATCCATGCCAAGGCCTTCCCTTGCAATGCGGCAATGAAAGCTCTAATCTTTAAGGCCTCATCTGAAGTCACCAGACCAATCTGCGATTCAAAAGACATCAACCAATCCCTTGCCTTCGTTTTGCCTGTGTATTCCTTGATGTTCGGGAATATGAGCCTTTGTGCTGGCAGAGCATTTTCAATCCAGGGCGCTAACGGGCTGGCTGACGTACCCAAGAAATTCCCATCTAAAGCCTTACCTTGCTCCCAGGCCTCCATACGACGCTTCAGCTCCTCGAAATCCTGCATATTTATGGTTGTAGGCAAACCACCCCCGGGCTGGGGCTATACCACAAGCATAGGAGGGGCTTGTGGGGGACCCATAGCTCCAATGGCTTGAGTAACCCCCACGGCCTGCGCCACCTGGACCTGAGGCACCCCAGCGAGCTGAACAGCTGGTGCAACTGACTGATGCAAATCCCTCTTTACTTGAAAGTGATGTCCTTGGGATCTCCTGGGAGACAGAGTTCTATATCGACGGGCATAAGATCCCCTTGGTGATGGGGAACGACGACTGTGAGCACGGGATCGTCGTGGTGAGGGTGAACGGAGCCTGCGAACATGAGACCTTTGCGGGGAAGGTGATCGCCAGCGACGACGGGATTGCGCTAAATCATCCCCGACTCGTGGTCCCAACCGCGAGTGAACGCTAGGCACAACTCGATGGCTAGCCTTATTTCCATGTGGTTGATCACGTCTCTTTGATCCGCGTGCTCGCGGCTGAGAAGGAATGATCAAAGGATTCATCTGATTACCCCCAGTACGAGAAACACTCGCCGCTTGGCTCGGAGCTGACAGAGCTGGTAAAGGATCCACCTCAATGGGCAAAGGTGGCTTACCCATTGCAATCAACTGTAGATTAAGTTGATGCATTTGGCCCAGATATATAGCCCTTTGACGCAGAGCCTCCTCCCTAAACTCGTGTGCCAGACCCACTGCTGCCACATCACTTCTTGCCAAAGAATCCACTCCACGTATCTGGTTGAGCTGATGACGGGCATCATGCGGTGGAGGAGCATTGTTCCCAGCCAACTGATTAAGACTAGGAGTCGGTTGCACCTCTTCCCGACGACTTCCACTACCACCATTAACTCCATTTTCCGCCATCGTCTAAGCGCACAATAGATAATTACCAAATCACAAAAAATTACTACCGCAAAAACTATCGTTTCCCGGCAACGGAACCAACTGATGCGTCCAAAATCCTCTGGATGCACTGGATCAGTCCAAATGGAATACATGGCTTTCAACGTATCCGCAAGTCCTCAAGCCCAACTCTGCAAATGAGAAGAACAAACTGTAAACTATGCAGGGGCACTCCCTGCAAAGGCCCTCCGGCGTAAGAATCAGTACAAGACTTAGCAAGTGCGTATTCAATTTAGCAGAGTTTCAGCTAGAGAGTAAAAATCGCATACCTCTCCCCTTTATTTTCCAGGGATTTTATAGTTGCCGGAGAGCGTCACTGCTCATAACTGTCCACTAATGATCGTGGCATAAATGGCGGGCATATTGACTGCCCCATTAACTCCCCCATTAATCACAACAGTCTAAATGGAGATTTTCCTGGACGTAACCGTCCTCAACTGGTAACAGCTTTTGAATTAGCGAGCATAGCAACTCATGCTCGCAACTTAGCTCTGCTCGCTGGTTAAGCCCCCAGCTCGATCACATCTCTTGCTCGCCAAAGACCAAGGTTTTGCCCGAGATATGTAAGAAATGTTCCATCCTGTCCTCGTAACTTTGACATTTGAATGCTCACAAACTGGTAATGAGAGTCACATGCCAAAAACGTGACTCACAACCTGGGCCTATTGGGCCGGGCAGCTCAAATTTTAATAATTATATAATTATAAAAAATTAATTTAATGGCATGGGACCCACCAACCCCAAATTTGGGGTAGCACTGTAAAGACTTCCAAATTTGGTTTGGGTTTGGGGGCACAGTTGGATCATGAATAGTGTAGACCAAACCCCCAAATCAAGGATTTGGGGGGTATGGTTAGAGATGCCCTTAGAGCAACTCCTTTGTTGCAATTTAGTGGGACTTCTTATTAAGAAATGAGAATTTAACAATGGAGAAACTCTTCTTATAATTCTAACTAGGAGAGAGATTATTTTTCCTTCCTATTTAATAAGATAAAAGAAAGAATAAAAGAAATTGATCAAATAAGGGGAGGCGTGGTGCACGGCTCTTCTTCACATGGTGCGTGCACCACACTTGCGGACATGGTGAGTGAGAGGCTTTGTTTTGGTGGATCCCACGTCTGACTTTCACATGCTTTTAATTTCATTTTTTTTAGATTTTACATTTATTTGCTTTTGGCTTGGCTTTGTAGGTTGGGGGGAGTTGAGTTTTTAAATACGGTTTGGGTTTTATTTTTTATTTTTTTGTAAACCTTAATTATTTAAGTATTTATATTTTACGTAATTTTATCATTTTATGTAATTTTTTCAATTTTAACGTTTTTATGTAATTTTATATTTATTTATTTTACAAGTTATGTATAATTTTATAAATCGTTTATTAATTAAATTATAAATTTTATAATTTATAATTTAATTTTTATTTTTAAATTAATTTATGTCTTAATTTATAAATTAAATTATTAATACGAAATATTTAAATATAAAATATATTAAATAACGTTAAATAAATTTATTTGTTGAGAAATATAAAAATAAGATTGAAATTTAAAATTAATGAGGTGGCAGTGGGACCCAGCTAAGAAGATGTTAAGAAGATTAATTACACAATAGAAATATAAGAAGCCCTAAACTCCATCTCAAAGTTAGGCCATACCTGTGCCACTCTATTCATCTCCCAACTATCATGTAGAACTTTCCACCAATGATTGACAGCTCCTCTCAACTTATAAACAGCTAACACCACCTTCTCTTCATCTGTGCAGTTTAGAGCTGCAAAGATCTTCTTCAAATCCTCAAGCCATAACTCGGCTATACTAGCATCCGCCTCTCCCTCAAAAGATGGAGGCTTCATCTTCAAGAACCTCTCTAGAACGGCATTATTCCGTGCTCTAGCTTCTGGTGGTATAACATTACGTACGTGGTGGCGACACTCTCGCCTCTGGTTCTGGGGGGTGGTGGTGGAGGTACATTCTAACCCTGCCCAAGTTGAGCCATCTCGGTCATAAACTCCATCATGCGGAGATACATATCCACCATCTGAGCATTCATATCAACTGGACCCTGTGGTGGAGGTGGCAACTCTGCCTCAGGCTCATCAGGAACTCTCCTGTGGGTCTGCCTCTGCCCTCAGCCTACACCAGCTCTTCTAGGAACCACCATCAAACACCTATAAGAATTCACTCAGCGTTGGCACATCACACAAAAAACCAACCCACTTAGGCCATATATGGAACCTATCCTGGACGATAGCTAACCTATAAAACAGCTATGATACCAACTGCGGCGACCCGCCCGTGCCTGAGGTGGAACCGCGGGTCGGACCTCCCAAATAAGGGGAAACAAGGAACACATAAACATTCAAGAACTCAATTTAAGAAAACGACGTGACGCAACATTGGAGACGTAACATGCCTCGGTACCAAAAGGCCGGAATTTTAAAAACATTTCCTGATATAACAGTTAAGCAATTAAACCAAGTCATCGGCGACACTACATGCCGGAACCCAAGCTAGCAGTTAATGGACAAGAATTAAATAAGAGCTAATAGGATGTTCAGCGGAAGACTTATACGTAGTGAACTGATCAACATGATAACCATCGCTCGGCTTACACATTGCCGGCATCAAAAGGATTACAAGTACTACAAGTGATAGCACTACAACTAGCTAAATAATGGAAGCAAGTACAAGTTCTATACACATTCTCAAGCATAGTCTAAATGACTTGCTTTAAAACCCGTCGTCCTTGCAAATTACAAAAGAAAGGAAGAGGACATCTAAACCACCTCTTCAACTGCAACGTCGGACCAAAAGAGGAATAGAGGAAACACGAACACTGCAATCCTCATCGAGAAGAACCTGCTTTGCTAGGATTTAAAGTAGTAAAGGGGAATGGGTAAGTCATAAAGACTTGTAAGCTATCAATCATGCATGTCATGGAAATATGTAACATACAAGGCAAGATATCATCACATAAGCATATAGATCATATATCCAAGATGCACATTGTTTCAAATAGGTGCTCGTAATTAAATCACATAGGATAAGGATATATGGAGAGCCGGTGCCGCTACGTGGTTCCTGCATACAAGCGTTATCTGGAATATTTTGAGGTGTCAGGTGGTTGTGAATACATCGACCTTTCGAGGAGATGCTCGGGAGAGACACACCAATGCGCTCTAATGGTTACAACAAAGGGGCTACTTAGTAGAGGCGTGTGTGTACAAGGACAAGTATGCCAGCTGGACTCATGCAAATGTCAAGTAGTGTTTACTTAACAAATTCTCAATTACAGAACGAGGTCGACAAGTGCGATCTCGTTCATGACAAGTAATTATTCTCATCAATAATCAAGTAGGATTGAGTTTGACAAGACCGAACTCAACATGTCAAATATGCATTCTATTATATGATATCTAAATCAAGCATGGTAATCAATCCAATTTAAGAGTCTAGAATTAATATTCTTAGTGAAACGCATTTAGAACGTCGTAGGGATTGATCATTGAGCCGGTATTATTCAATGGCTCACTAAAATAGACTCCGTTGAGTCGTCTTTATAAATTCATCCAATAGATTTTAAACACGAAATGCATTCTAAACTCTTTTCTAAGTTCTCGTATAGGATAGACTAGGCCATTAATCCAAATAATAACCATAGCCAAGAATTATTATCAATTCATAATTTATGTAACCCTAGAATCATAATTTCTAAAAGATATTAAAATTCAATGGTCCAATAACAATAGTTATTCCAAATGAGGCATAGAACACATTTAATTCTAGGCTTAGGACAAGAACAACAAGATAAACATATCACTCAAAAATCTCATAAACTCAAATCATCAGCAAACATAATATAGATATGGTAGGAGCATGAGAACCATGAGAAAAAGGGGATAGAGTGGCATTTTTAGAATACATCATAAGGGGAATCAATAGCTTACCTTCCACCAAGGAAAAATATGAAATGAACAAAATATAATCGAATAGAATCGTGCCCCTCGTCAATAGCTTCAATTTGGTGGTCTCGGATTGGCAATCGAAGCTCGGGAGCTCAAGTTATGAAGGAAACACACACTAATCTCCCCTCACCATTCACACACATAAGCTTGGGAAAAGAGAGAAGAAAATGACTGCAATGGGGGGGGCTTAGTGGCTGATCACAAAGGAGGGAAGCTTATATATGACATGCAAATGTGGGTGGAAATCTACATGTCACAAGGAGGATGAATGGAAATCCAAATGTCACATGGAGGATGAAAGGGATTAGGCTTAAGCAAACTTAGTTAGGGCCTAATATGAGGGATTAAGGTCGCAAATGATGGGGTTCAATGGGTTAAATGGGTCACCAAATCAGATTGGAGGAAAAATCCCGTATGGTGAAAAATTGGACAAAGCGGTCGCATGGTGTGAGACCCATGCGAGCGCATAGTTCACAACCCAATTCCATTTTTTTGTGCTCTCAGCACTGTCCCTTGAACCAATGAACCAAAAACAATGTGAGCACGAGGTTCAGGTCTTGAACATGGTCTAAACTTGTCCTAAATGGTCTCAAACTCATGGGCAACCATTCTAAGGTGTAACCCAACTCAAAAAAAGTCGGAAACACACCCGAACAACATCCGAAACAAGTTAAAACAAGGCTCGAAACATGCGACGAATGGCCAACGTATCAAACACGAATCAAACACAACTCAAACTATAACAACTTGAACATGAACAAGGTTTGTTTAAACATGAATATGACTTGAATAATTGACCTAGAACTCAAATGAATATCTCGCAAGACGAAACACAAACAATACAAGCAACGAAGGCAAACACTAAGGCTCAAACAAAACAACAAAGCTTCTGAACTTTCAACCAAGCATACCATGATCAAGATGAATGTTATAAGTCATATATGGAAGGTACTAAGACTCCAACGAGACTTAGTTAAGTGCTAACATGCTAAGATGAATACTCAAAGCATTAACGACAAAGCATGCAATGCATAGAAGACATTCAAACGACTATGATCGTAACAAACCTAATGCAAGCATGATATGAACAATATGAACTCTCTAACATGGTAAGGCATACGTTAAGCATGTTATAATAATGTTATACAAGTAATGGGTTTGGGTTCTCACATCCTCCCCCACTTAAAGGAATTTAGTCCCTAAATTCATATCAGTCATCTGAATAGGTAAGGGTATTTCTCTCGCATATCAACAAACAAATTTACACTTCATTTTTATTTTTATACTTCTCAACAAATAAATTTATTTCATGTTATTTAATATATTTCATATTTAAACATTTCGTATAAATAATTAATTTATAAATTAAGACATAAATTAATTTACATATAATAATTACATTATTATTTTTAAATTTTATAATTTATAATTTAGTCAATAAACTATCTATAAAACACATATTATACATAACTCGTACAATAACATAAATAGAAAATTACATTAAAAACGTTAAAATTGAAAATAATACATAAAATGATAAAATAATACATAAAATAAAGAAGGTTGATGTGGTTATTTATAGGAAAGAAAGAAGAAAAATAAAAATAAAAGGTTTTTTTAAAAAAATAACCGCTGCACCCCCCCCGGACCCCCACCCCCAACGGCTAAAACTGTTGGATATTTAAAAAAAATAGAAATCAATCAAATGGTAAAAAAAAAGGTAGGATTTAAAAAAAATTAAAATTCGGTTTTATTAAAAGTGGGGGACAGCTGGGACCCACGTCTGCTGCCTCTTCACTCTCCCCGCCAGCGCGTGTGGCGCACACGCCTTACCTCAAGCAACCCTACACCACACCTTCTTCAAAACGGTCGGGCTTCTTCAATTGTGCATAAATTCTTCCGGAAGAATTTGATGTTCTCTCTCCTTGCAAGAATAATGGGAAGAATACCTCCTATTGTTGATTATTGGTATTCTTAACCAAGAATTGGGTTAAGAAGACCAAAATATCAACAATGGGGATGCTATAAGAAAACGGTACATGTCTTACTCCTTGTTGATGTGACAAGTGATATAAATTGAGTGGATCGAGTGAATACAGAAAGTAGCAAATTAAAATTGTTGGATATACATTAACATTTCAAAATATTTATTTGGCCACTATTTAAATTTGTTAAATTTAATTTGACTTGATTATTCCCATTCACAAACTCATACTCCCTCCATTTTAAAATTATCATCCTTGTTGTGTACAGCAAGATGGAGGATCATATCCACAAATATATACAAAGATATATAAGAACGTAATATTTGAAATGCTAAAGAAACATAATAAGCATATTTTAGCCAGAAACTAAAGAAAACTGATTTTTTCTTTTTTTGTGAAAACTGAGTCTAGCCCTCCATTTTTATTTTCTTTAAAATAAAAACGACGTCCCCGAGAGAGTCGCCACCGTGGGTGCCGGGACCATTCGCAACCACATTCCCTAAAGGGAGCGGGATCCGAGATCGGGGCACCCGATTCTTGTGGGTGCCCGGGATCTCCCAGCTCCCTTTTTTAGGGCAACACGGGTTGCGGAAGGACACCACACTTTCCATTCCACCCTCCCTTATTTAGGGGAAGACGAAATTAAAAGTGCGGAAATGGTGCTGTCAAAAAGTTCGTTGAATACGCCTCGGTCACCGAGTGATTTTTGGTCCATTATGAGAGCTTTGGGTTTCTCCGTATCTAACCCTCCCTTGTTTAAGGGAAGACAGGGCACAAAAAATGCATCACCCTTTTCATTCCCGTCGTCCTTTGTTTAGGGGAAAACGGAAAAGTGCAAAAAAATGATGTTGCGAGAGCGCGTGGAAACACGCCCTGCCTCACTATAGACTTTTCGAAAATTGTCTTAGGTCATTATGAGTTCTTGGGGTTTCTCTGTATCTCACCCTCCCTTGTTTAGGGGAAGATAAGGCACGGAAAATGCATCACCCTTTTCATTCCCATCGTCCCTTGTTTAGGGGGAAACGAAAAAGTGCAAACAAATGATGTTGCGAGCTTCACCATGACCTTTGGTTTATTTTGGATTGCTATGAGTGCTTTGGGTTCCCCGTGTAAAACCCTGATTTATTGCTTGATTGTGTTATGCATGAACTCATACATTTATAATCATCATAAATATGTTCATTTAGCTTCCGTATATGTTTAGAGTCAATAGCATGATCATTGACGTCGTTTGAGATGCTTGTATGCATTTTTCTTTCACGAGATGCTTTCAATCTCGGGTTTGTGTTTTATGTGGTTATCACATGGATAATGGTTAGAAGTCATTCAAAACATCATTAACATGCCTTGGATATTGGTTAGATGCTTGTTGCATTGTCGGTTTGGTTGCTAGTTTGATTCTAGCGTTAACCCTTCTCAGTTTGACTTTTTCGGTTGTCGTTCGGGAGAGTTCTGCCTGAATTCTTGGCCTTGTTTTGTTGAGGTTTGAGGCTTGATTGTTTTGGATATTGTTTGGAGGATATTAAGGTTGGTTTGTAGACCATTTTTGGCTTGGAAGGACTCGAGAATGCATGCGGGAGAGTCCGGGATCGAGCAGGGAAGCAGAAAAGGCCGGGAATGAGAAAGCTGGAGGATGCGCTCGCATCCCCCATATGTGATGCGACCGCAAGGGGGTCCTGATTGCAGATTACGGGATTTTGCTCCATTTTATGCGCTGTCCGAAATTTAGCCAATTAAACCCAATCTAAACCTATCCTAAACCCACTTACTTAGCCTAATCTTAATCCTAAACATCTATTAGGAGATTAGGGGTTAATTAGTGGCTTGATTAGAGGAACTAATCCCCCATATAAAACCCAAATCAGCCGCACTCTTTCTTTTTGTTCGGCCAAGACGAGCGACTTCGCCTTTGTTTCTTCTGTGAGCACTCAACAGAGAGCTTGAGAGGGAGCTTGAGAAGGAGATTCTTGGATTCTTGAAGGGCTTGAGCTTGGAAACCACAGCCTTGGGTCGTTCTTTCCCCCTTCCTACCCATGAACTTGAAGAAAGAGTTGAGGAGAAGACATCATCTCTAGGGCACGAAATTTCAGTTTGTAAGGGCTGAGTTTTGGTAAGTTTCTACCTCTCTTCCTTTGATTTTGGGCTCCATTGACCCTAGGGAAACAACCATGTGTGCTATTTGAGGTCAATGGAAGCCATTGTTAGGGTCGTAGAAGAAGCATGAACCCTAAGTTTTCCAATTGAATGATAGAACTTGATTGACCTATGTGAGACCATGATATATGTGAAATTCATGTTCTAACTAGTCTAATGAACTTGATTATGTTGATTTTCCATGAGTATTGATGTTGATTTAGTTGAGATACTTGGAGGGTGTTTTGCCCTAATCTTGTTTTAACTTGCAATTTATTGATGTGAGCTTGTTTAACATGTTTTAAATGCTTAATAGAGTATATTAAACCATGTTGTATAATTTAATCATGATTTGAAGATTATGATTGGTATGGTGACTTGAATGAATTTATGCACAAGATGGCTAATTTGTTCTAAGTTGCATTGTTAAATAAATTGTGGGGTTTATGTGAGTTTATTGAACATTGGGATTATGGTTTTGGCGATAGTTATGAACATAGGGGGATGATGAAGCCTAAGCTTCTATTCCTTGAATTTTCGGAAAACTTAGATTGAACTCAACGGAGTTAACCTTTGGGTTAGTATGAATCCTAGGAGCTATAATTTTAAGTCCTACGGAATTTTGGGTAGAATTCATGGAGGTCGAGCCTCCAAGAAGTTTTGAAGTGTGTGAAGCACACTTGATTATGAGCTTATATGATTCTCGGTTGTGATATTTATGCTAGTTGTGGATGAATTGCATGACTAGTTTGATGGTAGAGTGTTTACCTACTTGTTTTGAGCATATGAGTATATATTACTTGTGCTTGGGTTTTGAGTCCAGCTGGCGTCGGTCTGTTGAGTCTTTGGTGGGTCGATACATCGTCTTCACGAATTGTGGGATTCGTGATCGCGATGGATCGCCGTGCCGGGTTGCACACACCCCTCCATCGATGGCCACGGTGGGGAAGTAGTTTATCTTAGTTGTAGTAATACACATGACTTTGATAACTATGGAACTCGGCGGAGGCTGTCTCGGGGCGTCGATATCTACGAGAGGGATATCGAGGGCACATAAGGGTTTGCACGTGTTTTTGCGGGAGGCGACAGCGGAGGAATTTGGGTAATGGTATCATATCCCTTATATATGAATTGTTTCACAAGTGCTTAAGTGAATAACGTGCTTAGTGAATTGGATATGATATGGTGTTTGTTTTGGTTTCTTACATGTTATACTTGATAGATAACATATTGATTAATGTTGTTAAGCATATATGCTATCACATGAATATTATTGGAGTGTTGTTTTATGCCAAAGGTATAAATCATTATTGTTAAGACTAAAATGCCTTGACATGAATTTATGATGAGATGTTATACGTTAATGATAACATATTTATTTAATGTTGAGCATGGATGCCATAACATGATTTTATATACGGTTATTTCATGACGATAGCATGATATAATTTTATGATTGAGAATTATGCCATGGTAGGAAGTTATGGTTAGTAACTTACTAAGTCATTGTGACTTACTTTTATTTGTTGGTTGTTTTTCCCTAGATCCGAGTCGTGCGAGCGGATCCAAGTAAATCAAGAAGGTTACGTTGGCAAGGAATTCTTTTGGAAAGGTTGCTACTTAGATGATTTATTTTGTTTTTGGTGAGGTCGTTGGGAAGATGAAGTTATGTAAACTTCATTATTGGGTAGCAAACCTTAATGTGATTGTAATGTTGTAATTATGTTGTTAGTTTATTCTTTTGGTAGCCGACAAGTAGAAGTCGTGCTTGATGTATATTTATGGTTATATCTCCATATGCTTACTTGTTGTTAGTACTTATAATTGTTAGTACTTAAGTTGTTGGTAGCCGACTGGTTTTAGTCGCGCTTGGTTAATTGGTGATTATGTTTAGCATGTTACATTGCTAGTTAAAGTATTATGTTTTTACTCCGGCATGTTTTTAGCCGTTGAGTTGTTAGACTAGAGTCTTAGACTTAGTTTAATGTTGGGTTCCGGCCGTAGCTTCGCCGACGACTTGGTTTTTATTTTATGCTATATATTTGAATTGCATAACAGGGAGTTTGTCCTACGTGCCCAATGTTGCGGCACGCGAATCGAATTTTTGGACCGAGAGATTAATTATCTCTTTGGTTGTTTTAGTTTGAGCTTGTTAGCTCGGGCGCCACTCTTTTATTTTATTTCGGTTCCGCATGTGTTTTGAGTTGTCGGTGTATCGCCGTTATGGCCCTACCCATTATTTGCTACTTGTTTGTTGTTATTTGTTCCCCTGGCGGCACGACCTTGGGATTTCGTCTTGGGATCCGGATCGGGTCGTCACACCCCGTATCTCATCCTCCCTTGTTTAGGGGAAAACAAGATGCAGGAAATGCATCACCCTTTCATTCACATTCTCCCTTGTTTAGGGGAAAACGAAAAAGTGCAAGAAAGGATGTTGCGGGCCTCAGTGTGATCCAAAATGTTTTAACAAAGTCGTCATCTTTATTTAAATGAAAAACAAAGAAAAACCAAAAATAAACCAGAGTTTGTAAAAAAAAAAAAGGTTCGGATGCTAAGTTACGAATTGGGAAGGTTGTAGACACCCCAATTTCGTACCCCAGACACATGACATGACATAAAATATCAAAAACTATTAAAACATTAACAAATGTCAAGTTCTGAGGTCAAAATTGCAAAAGGACAAAGCGGGATGCACAAAGGACAAATGCGAGGGACTAAAGTGTCAAAAATGAGCCTAGTTTGAGGTTTAGGCATGGCTTACTAAAGGTTTGGGCATGGCGCCCAAACCTCCAATGGGCAGCGCCCAAACCCAACTCTCCAGTGCACTGTTCATCAACAATTTGCCGTAAAATGCAATTCGTTCATGATTGTACCTTGTCGATCTTGGCGAAGAAGAAAATTAAATTACAGCGATGTCCCAGCTTCCTCCTATAAATAGAGGTGTCCGGCTCCTTCATTCAAGAGAGAATTCATCCGTAAAATTTCTCTGCGTCCTCGTTACGCTGAAGAAATAAATACCGAGAGATCACCTTCCAAAGCTTCGAAACCCTGCCAAACCTCCGCCAAACACAAATCCAACCGGTAGAAGTGTACCTTAGCCCCCCAGCTAGGTATCCACCCTTTTTCCCCGGTCCAAAAATCGTGGATAGAGCAGTTGCTCTGCCCGATTTAAAAGGCCAAATCAGCCCGATAGTAAGCGTTACTGCGCCCAAATTTAGCCTTTTCGGTCAAACAAACAACCGAGAAACAAGCGGTTACCTGCCCGATCCGAGGCGAAAAGTAACTTTTCAAGCGATCCGCTGCCCAAATTCACACAACTTCAACGGACCGGAAAAAAAAGACTCTCTCTCCCGAGGGGCAGGCGAGCACACCCCTACGCCGTTTGTAAGTTTTTATTGTTAAAATCTTTTATTTCCATGTAATAGTATTATTTCCAGTCCGGCCCAATGTAGTCATATAAGCAGTTGTGCTGCCCGGATTTAATTAGGAAATAGTACTAAATGTAGCCGTTATCATGACAAAATGTTTTTAGATAAGTTTGTATTTATTTATTTCATTTATTCAATAAAGTCTTTATTTGTAATAGTATTATTATTTCGGTCGGTTCAATATCAATATATAAGCATTATCTTTGCCGGATTTTGTTAGGAAATAATACTAAATGTAGCGTTACTATGGCCAAATATTTCCATTTGTAGTATATTTGTTTGTAAATAATATAGATAACGGATGTATTTGTAGGCGATTAATGCTTTATTTACGTTTAATAAATATAACAAAAAGCATACTTTAGCCAAAAATTGTTTTGAGACCGAAAGGGCGAGTTGGGTGCCTAGCACCTTCCCAACTCGTAACTTAGTTGGGTGCCTCGAACCCGTTTTCTTCATCTCGAACCCGTTTTCTTCATCTCGGTTTTCTTTTTCGGTTTTGCTTTATTTTTGCCTTAAAATAAAGATGGCGACTCTAAAAACATTTTGGATCCAGTGGGGCCTCGCAACATCTTTCTTTGCACTTTCACGTTCTCCCCTAAACAAGGGAGGATGGGAATGGAAAGATGATGTATTCCTATGTCCTGGTATCCCCTAAACAAGGGATAACTTGACGTAGAAAACCCAAAGCACTCATAGTGATCCGAAATAGGCCATAAGGCTATTTTCATAAAATCCATAATGGGGGCGCTGCAACATCTTTCTTTGCACTTTCACGTTCTCCCCTAAACAAGGGAGGATGAGAATGGAAAGGTGATGTTTTCCTATATCCTAGTATCCCCTAAAAAAGGGATAACTTGACATAGAAAATCCAAAGCTCCCATATTGGATCAAAAATCCACTAAAGGCAACCGAGGCGCATTCCAAGCGCTATTCGACAAAGACTCCTCCCGCACTTTTGATTTCGATCTCCCTAAACAAGGGAGGCTGGAACGGGAGCAGTGGATGTCACCGCATCCGCACGGACGCGCACCCCTATCCAAGGGCGCGCGGGGCGCGGGAGCACCGCATCCCGGGAACCCACAAAGGTGCTAGGCACCCAACTCGCCCTTTCGGTCTCAAAACAGTTTTTTGCTAAAGTATGTTTTTTTATAATATTTTTCGAACAAATAAATAAAGCATTAAAAGTAAATATATCCGAGTCTACATTAATTACAGACTTGCAACCATCTCATTCCAGTAATTACAAATATATTTAAAAATATTTGGCCATAATAATGGTTCTTTTTAATACTATTTTCTGAATAGATCCGGGCAGCATAACAGCTTATATTTTTTACATTTGACTGGATGAAAATAACATTTTTATAAATAAAACCCTTAAAGGCTCACCTTTAAGAGCGTTAGGTGCGCTCACTCTGTCCTTCCGGGAGAGGGAGTCTTTTTGCCGCTACTGCGGTTCGGGCAGAATAACTGCTTCCGAAAGTTGCTTCTGGGCACCATCAAACGGGAAGAGTAACTGTTTGCTTTGTTGTTGTTGTTTGCTTACTACTGGTGGAAATCGGGCAGAACAACTGCTTGCTTCCGGCGGATTTGGCCTTAGGATTCGGGCAAAGCAACTGCTCTTTTTGAGATTTTTCGATCGGGGGAATAGGGTGGAAACCTAGCTGGGGGGCTAAGGCTCACTTTGACAGGTTGGTTTTGTGTTTGGATGAGATTTGGCAGAGCTTCAAGACTTTATAGGAGGGGGCACTCATTATCTCACGATCGCTCTCTATCACGGCGTAAAACAAATGCGTTGCATAATAGTGGCTTTCTGTGTGTGTCAAAAACTGAAGCGGACACCTCTATTTATAGGTGAAGAGGGACACCGCTGACATTTGTGATTTTCTTCTTGTGCTTCACCAGCTTGTCCCGCGCACTTGAAGGCTTGTGCAATGCGTTAAGACGGAGTGCACTGTTTGGGGCTTGGGCGCCGACACCATGGTTCTTGGGCGCCGCGCCCATATGGCAATATGGCCGCGCCTAGCTCCCTTTTTCAGCCTTTTTTTGACACTTTGCCCCCTGCATTTTACTGTTTTACGCATCTTGTTTTATCTTTTGCATTTTTAAAATCATGTAACTTGACATTTGTTAAGTTTAAACAATTCTTGATATCGCATGTCAATGTTACATGCTAGGGGTACGAAATTGGGGAGTCTACAGTCACCCACTTATCTTTTTTCGGTCTTTTTATCACCTCCTAATAAGTATTTGGATCCCCACCACTAAGAACAAAAGCATATGAAACTAAATCTTCAAACCCATACCTTACTAGTGGTCTGATTGTTCTCTTGGGTCTTCCGCTTGAATGATTTTCTTCTTCAACTTCTCGTGTAGTTACCTCGGGATCGGGAAGAGTGCGATCCACCTCCGGTAGCTCCACCTCAATAACATGCTTATTACCCCTTTCATTTTATGACACCAATTTCTCCTTTTCTTCATGAGTACACTTTAACATAGCTTTCTCATCGAAAACCACATCCCTGCTGATCACCATTTTACTTGACTTGGGATCCCAAAGTCTATAACCCTTTACCCCTTTCGCGAAACGGAGAAAGATATACTGTTTGGACTTTGGATCAAGCTTCAATCTTTCTTCACTAGGTATATGAACATAGGATGGACACCCAAACACCCGAATATCGGAGTAGTCTACCTCAGAACCCCTCCATACCTCTTCTGGAACCTTGCAATCTAGTGATGCCCTTGGTGATCTATTTATTAAGAAACAAGTCATACTCACTACATCTGCCCAAAAACTTTTTGCTAACCCTGCATTCAATAGTAGACACCGAGCCCTTTGAGCAATAGATCAGTTTAACCTTTCTACCACACCATTTTGTTGTGGTGTCCTGCGTACTGTATAGTGTCTTTTGATTTTATGCTCCGTGCAAAACTTCTTGAACCCCTTATACGTGTACTCTGTACTATTGTCACTTTTCAAACATTTAACTTTTCTGCCCGATCGATTTTCCACTTCAACCTTCCACAATTTAAATTTATCAAAAGTCTCATTCTAGTGCGTCATGAAGTAAACTCAAACCTTCTTCGAAAAGTTAACAATAAATGTCACGAAGTACAAATATTCATACCTTGATGTCGTTCTCACTGGCCCCCAAACATCAATATGATTGTATTCAAGGATTCCCTCTGTTGTGTGTTTAGCCATCTTGAATTGCACTTTGTTTTGCTTTCCAAGAAAACAATACTTACAAAAATCAAGTTTGCAAGTTTTGACACCCTTCAACAGTTTTGTCTTATGATGCTCTTTCATACCTCTTTCCCTTATGTGACCTAATCTCATATGTCAAAGAGTAGTAGCCTTATCTACTTCAGGTTGCTACTCTACAGAACTAGCTCCATCTACAACAGTGCTACCGAGCAATCTGTAGATATTTTTGAATCCTCTCTCACTCTTCATCACCACCAATGTACCATGCATCATTTAAACAAACCGGTGTACATACAAACTATCAATGTCTAATTGTAACTGATAAATCGATCTCATTAATATGTTAGTCGTGAATATAAACTAGACAAGGAAACACAAATTAAGAGATCATTGGATTTAAGAGACTCGAACCATAGAATAAACATTTTTTCATATGCAAGTACGTGTGTTTATCACTTAATAATAATGTGTTTATCACTTAATAATAATGTGTTTATCAATAATATTACTCATTGTATCTAAAAAGGACAATAAAAAAAAACTATATGATAAATTGGAAAATCCATAAATAGACTGAGAATGATTGATATCAATAATGATCGAGACCAAACAAGTCCAAAACCATAAGCTAAAAAGATGTGTATTTACTATTTGGAGGTGAAGACTCCCGATCATTGATATCTTTGCCACTCACTCAAGGGTAGGGCTCTCAAGATGAGTTGGATCCGTTGGGCTAGTTTCGCCCCATAATTTAAAAGAAGTGAGTTGGGTTGATATTTTTTAAGCCCGTTATTTTTTTGGGCTGCCTCGTTCCGTCCTACCAAATAATGGGTTGAAGTGGGTTGGCTTGTCCTAAGAGCTGTCAAAATAGGATGGACCCGTTGAACTAGCCCACCTGACCATCTAAAAAAGGTGAGTGGGGTAATTGGGGTTGATATTTTTTAGGTCCGTCACTTTTTGGACTGACTCATCCTTTCTCACCAAATAACAGGTTGAAGTGGATTATGGGTTGTTGGTTGGCTCGCCCCGCCAACCCACATTGACAGCTGTACTCAATGGGGTTGGGGCCATGGCCTTCGGAGTTGACCCGAGTTTCCCTCTTACACTGGTTCCTTCCTCAATCTCAACTCTTGACTTTTCTTTCGAAATATATATGGACTCTGTCTTAATTATTTCCAGATGAATACAGTTCACAAGATGTGGGTCGTATTCGTGTAGGGTACACCGTACATTTGCCAGCTCCATTTGTTTTTAAGAAATAGGAATTATCAAATAAAGACTCTTTGCGAATATACATCTCTTCAAGTATGATCAGATTCAAAAGACAAGACAAATCGGAGAAAGAAGTTTCCTGACACGTGCGAATTTATTTGCAGGAAAATACGAGCATCACCAATGTTCATCTTCTTATACATCTTCTTAAATGAGTCTCACCGTCACTTACACATTATTCTCTTTTTAACCTACTTAAGAATACATCTTCTTATTGTATAACTTCTTAACATTTTCTTCACTGGGTCTCACTTCCATCTCATTAACTTTACACTTCAATCTTATTTTTATACTTCTCCATAAATAAATTTATTTAATGTTATTTAATATATTTCATATTTAAATATTCCATATAAATAAATTAATTTAGAAATTAAGACATAAATTAATTTATAAATAATAATTATAAATTATAAAATTTATAATTTAATTAATACATCCCAAATAAAACACATATTATACGGTCATCCCCCCCCCCAACACACACACAAATAACCGCCCCCTCCCAAATTCTTGTTTAACTCAAAGCTGGGACCCACCCGACGACCCTCTCATTCGCCTCTACCGTGCATGTGATGCACACGCCAGCCGTGGGAGTGTCGTGCACCACACAGCCATCTTCATTGTCAATTCTTCCTACATCTCGGTTTTTTTTCTAAATTGGAAGAGCCTCTCACCTCTCTCCTATATGACACACTTAAGAAGACGTCTCCTATTGTTGGATTCTTCTCTTCTTAATAAGAAATTGAGACCCAAAATGAATATAATGTGGATGCACTAATTTTTGATTTATGAAATGGCGGCTAGGACAAATTTGGAAATTGGGGGTATCCTTAAATTTAAGCACGAGGAAATCCAACCTAGGTAGGATTAGTATTTTAAGTTTAATTAGTTACTAATAAAAAGTTGAAATGAGTTTTTTTTATCATTATTTTATTTGATAATTTATTATAGTGGATCTATTTATGATCCACCAATTTATGCACGTGCTTTCAATTAAGCATTTACTGACTAACGTATTTGAACACGTAACTGACATGGACGTCGCCTATACGTACCAAGCTCGCCGTTTGTGTAAGGGTAAAATAGGCAAGGCCTATTTTTACTTGTTTTCACCTTTCTTGGTCAAAATAGGTTTTTAGATTAGTTTGTGTTAATTTAGGACTTAGTATATTGTGTTAGATTTAGTTTAGTTATTTTTGGTAGCAAAATCCTTTTATAGATTTCGGCTACACCATATTTAGTAACTAAATCTTGGAAAAATCCTACTCAAACTAAGTCTCTTGATCTTCATCATATTTGGTAACAAAATCTTACAAAATTGGTAAGTTGTTGTTTATTTCCTTATTGACTAACCTTTTTCCTTGTAGTATTTGGTTTCCTTTGTGAGACGTGTAGGTCATCGCCTGTATATATTGAGGGCTGGAGTACGGGTTTTTACATAGAGCTTGAAAGAAAAATTCAAGGCTATACATCTGAGAGCAGAAGGCATAAGATACAGAACCAGTTTTTCCAAGACAGAAGATTATTCATACGCTGAAGGTTGTCAATGTTGCAACATTGACAGTAACATCAGTTTTCTGGAAAAAACTGTTTTGTGCTTCCTGTTTCGTGTTTAAGGAAGCTGAGTTTGTTTTCTTCCCACGTTTTATTTAACTGTTTTATGTGGGGTTTTGTTCTCCAAGATTCATTGTCTTGTGAGAATTTTTGTTAGTGATTTCACTAGGATTTTTCGTGTAAAACATTATTGGTTTTAGTGAAATTTGTGTGGCCTTGAGGCTTGGTCTACAAGTATTAAACTTGTAGATTGTTTTTTGGTAAAAACTTGAGTTCAATCTTTCTGTTTTGTGCTGAGACAAAATCAATCTTCCGCTGCTACTAATACTTGCTATTTCATTGTGATTCCCGTTGTAGCTACAATCACAGCTACATTGGTAATCACATTGTTCTCTCTTGAGAATCCGTGCTATCACGTTCTTTCAATTGGTATCAGAGCCTTCTCTTGATATCACTAAGAGTTGATTCTGGTTAAAGCCGTGATGGATTCTCAGTATGAGAACGTTGTTCGTCCTCCTACTCTTACTAATGCTAATTACTCTATTTGGAAAGTCAAGATGCGCATCTTCATCAAATCAATTGATGAGAGAGCGTGGCTTGCTGTTTTGAATGGATGGAGTCCTCCCAAAACTACAGATTCGGATGGTGATGTCAAGGTCACCAAAGAATCTGAATGGACCAATGAAGATAGGAACACTGCATCCTTTAATTCAAAAGCCTTGTCTGCTATTTATAAAGCCTTAGATGCTAATACTTTTAGGGTGATAGCAAATTATGAATCTACTAAAGATGTTTGGGAGGCCCTTCAGACCTTGTGTGAAGGACCTGCCAGTGTTCGTGCTTCTAAGTTAAGAATGCTCACCACTCAATTTGAGAATACTAGAATGCATGAGTCTCAGGATATCATGACATATTATGGTAGACTTCTTGACTTATCTAATTGTGCTCTTGCTTTAGGAGATCCTATTACTAATGAGCATCTTGTTAGCAAGATGATGAGAACTTTGCCTGAAAGGTTCAATGTCAAGATATGTGCAATTGAAGAAGCACATGATATTGACAAGATGAGTTTTGAAAGACTGGCAGGTATTCTTCAAAACTTTGAATTGAACCTAAATGATCAAATAAAGCAAAAAGGCAAAGGGGCTTCATCATCTTCTACACCCATTGTGAAAAATATTGCTATGCCTGCTCCTATTGATATCTCATGTGATTTGCTTGAAATTCAAAAAGATATTGATGAGTCTGATTTTGGAGAAGAATCTATTGCTCTATTGACAACCAAATTCAAAAAAAAATTTGAAAAATAAGAGTCAAAATAGAACTCCATCATCAAGCTCGAAAAACAATTTTAAACCTGATTCTGGAAAATTTGTTCCCAAAGAAAATTCATTCCAAACTTCAGAAAAACCCTTCATAAACCCCTTTGCATGAAAATCATCCTACAGTGGTAAGAACATTGTTCATGTACAATGTAGAGAATGTCAAGGTTATGGTCACTATGCTAACCAATGTGCAAACACTTTAAGGAAAAAGGGTTTGAATTTTTCAGCAACCTTGAGTGATAGTGATGGAGAAGATCCAGGTGATCTTATCACTCTTAATGCTGTTTATGACTCTGAATCTGAAAGTGCAGATTTTTCAGCCAATGTGACACCCAATGCAGCCTACATCCTGAGTCACATTGGCGGATACAAAGGAGCGTAAAACAGGGACGAACTCTTCTGCTTTTAATTCCACAATTCCGTAAGATGGTGGAGATACGAGTCGACTTCTTGGAAGGGTACAAGGAGCTGTACAAGGATTGGGAGAAACGAGCTCACCAAGTTACACTACTTAGTAAGGCAAATGAGCTGTTAAAAAAGGCAAATGAGGATCAAAAAGAGTGCATAATAAGGCTGGAAAGTTTGCTAAGCAAAAAGGATGTTGAGATTGAAGGGTTGAAGGAGCAGCTTACTCAAGCAAGAGAAACCATTACCAAATGGAATTCAAGCCAACATAAGGTGGATGAAATGCTGAATTCAGGCAGCACATCCAAGGCAGGTATTGGTTTTGTTCCTAAGGTGTTTGTAAGAGAAGGAGAAGGTACGCCCGAACTAAAGTAATCGATCAAAATTTTCAAGAAACTGCCTTCTTTGAAAAACCGAGAATAAGAAAGAAAAATTTTGTTTGTCACTTCGCCATAAGTCGGTCACATACAACCCTTTTGTTTTCTCGAAAAGGCTATGTATGAGGATGAAATAAGACATGCCTTCTTGGGAAAAACTCGATGCAATCGTGAGCAGCCAATGCGACGACCAATGCAAAGAACATTGGCAGTCACATTGGAAGTCTCATCCGAAGGCTCATCAGAAAAAAAAAATTCAAAACCACCAACCTAAAACTGTTAAAGAAATGTGGGTTCCCAAAACTTGTAATAATAAGTGTAAAGCCAAATATTGTGAGCCGTTTGATATATGTCCTAGTGCTACAATGTCAGATGATGAGGTGTGCAATGTTACTTTCACTTCATTAAAATCTCATATTGCGGATCTTGGTACTTGACATGGGTGTTCTAGACATATGACAGTTCGCTTGAAAATTTGAAAGAATATGTGAGTATCAATGGTGGGTCAAGTGACCTATGGTGGTGGAGCCAAAGGAAAAATAATTGGCAAAGGAACATTGAATGTTGAAGGCCTTCCAAGTCTCACAAATGTTTACCATGTGGAAGGACTTAAAACAAATTTGATCAGTATAAGTCAATTGTGTGATGATGACCTTCAGGTAAGGTTTGACAAAAATTCTTGTGAAGTTTTTGATCAAACTAACAAATGTCTTCTGACAGGTACAAGGTCATCTGATAATTGTTACATGTTCAACAATAGTCAATCATGCCAAAAAGCTAGTCTTGATGTTACAGATCTTTGGCACCAGAAACTTGGACACATGAGTTTTCGTAAGCTCCATGAGCTTGTGAAGCATGATGCTGTTAAAGGATTACCAAATTTGGAAAAGAATTATTCAAAGGTATGTGGCCCCTGCCAAAAAGGTAAACAAACCAAGGCTCCTCATCTTCCCATAACACAATGCTCCACATCTAGGTGTCTAGAGATGATCCACACTGACCTCATGGGTCCCATTGAGGTAGAGAGTTTAGGTAGAAAAAAATACACCTTTGTATGTGTGGATGACTTCTCTAGATACACTTGGGTGATATTCTTAAGAGAGAAGTCTGAAACTTTTGAGGCATTCAAAATTTGGTACACCCGTGTGATGAACTTGTATGATCTAAAGCTTATTAGAATTAGATCAGATCATGGCACGGAATATGAAAACTCATCCTTTTCTAATTATTGTGCCTCCAATGGTATCTCACATGAATTTTTGCTCCCAAAACTCCACAACAAAATGGAGTGGCGGAAAGAAAGAATAGGACATTACAAGAGATGGCTAGGGTGATGTTAACCTCAAAAAATTTGGCTAAAGATTTTGGGTCAAGCCTTAAATACGCTTGCTTGTCACATTGGAAATAGGGTTTTCTTAAGACCAGGTAGCACAATGACTCCATATGAAATTTTTCTTGGAAAGAAACCAACCTTAAAATACTTTCATGTTTTTGGTTGTGTATGCTACCTTCTCAATGATAGAGACCAACTTTCCAAGTTTGATTCTAAGAGTGATAAGTGTGTTTTCATGGGTTATTCTACAAATAGTCGGGCTTACGGAGTTTTTAATCTACTGGACTAAGACTATTATGGAATCCATGAACATTGTTTTTGATGATCTAACCGATCTTGGCCACAAAACTGTTGAAGAAGATGTTTCAGTGGATCCTAGATTTTGGAGATTTTGATCCGAAACAAATGCTTGATGGTAGAATCCAAGAATCCAAATAGTGATCAAGTGACAGTTCAAGATTCGGGCAAGATGATGAGATTCAGATAATCACCCAATGTGATTCGAATGTAGCTACATCGAAGTCACATTGGACAAACTACAAGGCGTAAGGTGAAACCGGCTGCTACATATTCGAATCCGGAAGATTCATTCTAGTCCCGGCGTGGACCGAACAGAAATTGATATTCCAAGCAAGATCCGTAAAATCCATCCATTTTCTCAAATCATAGGCAATGTACTGAGATGGTGTGTCAACAAGAAGGAAAGGTAAAGTGGATTACAAGAAACTCGCATGCATGTCCACACTTGAATTTGATGAAATTCATGCTTCTTGTTTTGTTTCCACTATTGAACCTAAAAATGTGCAAGAGGCTCTTAAGGATGAAAGTCGGATAAATGTCATGCAAGAGGAACTAGATCAATTCACAAAAAATGATGTTTGGTATCTGTTCCTAGACCCACTTCAATAAATGTTATTGGAACAAAATGGATTTTCAAAAACAAAACAAATGAAGTGGGAGAAATAATAAGAAATAAAGCTAGACTTGTGGCTCAAGGGTATACACAGTTGAGGGGGTGGATTTTGATGAAACCTTTGCTCCTCGTGAGTCTGCATTGAGTCCATTCGTCTACTTCTTGCCATTGCTTGTTTTCTTGACATAACTCTTCAACAAATGGATGTGAAGAGTGCTTTCTTAAATGGCATTCTTGAAGAAGAAGTTTTGAACAACCAAAAGGCTTTGAGGACCCCCATAAACCCAGCCATGTGTTTAAACCAAAAAGGCCTTGTATGGTCTCAAACAAGCTCCAAGAGCTTGGTATGGGAGGCTTACGCACCACCTTTAAAAAGTGGGTTTAGAGGGGAGAGGTGGATAAAACACTTTTCATTCAAAATCCAAGACAAACACATTTTGATAGCTCAAATCTATGTTGATGACATTGTTTGGATCCACCTCCAAGTCCCTGGAAAAGAGTTTGTTAACCGCATGACTTCCACGCTTGAGATGAGTATGGTTGGGAGTTGACCTATTTTTAGAATTCAGATTAAACAATCACATGAAGGGATGTTCATATCTCAAGCCAAGTATGCTCTTAACTTGGTGAAGAAATTCAATCTCGAGAATGGAAAACATAAGAAAACCCCTATGGGTACATCCAATAAACTCAATAAAGATG
>CM028377.1:116451315-116526724 GCA_013146195.2 Codonopsis lanceolata | reverse complement strand
CACAATGATTGAGTCTGGTGTGCTTTAAGTGAAGACTAAATACTAAGTCTTGAAATATGGATGTTCTTAGGCTAATTTAATAGTCTTTGGTTTGATCTTTGATAGAGGATTATAGTAGACCTCACGTTGTGATTTATTAAACTTATATGCTATTCTTGATTGGTTGATGACTTGAGGGTTTATGAGCACCTCAATATGTGGTTCTTGAACTAAACTTGTAAGTTAGTTGAACATGTAAAGTATATGCAAATATGTGCATTGTTTATGAGATTTTGTAGAGCATTATGTCCTACTTGATTTGATGAGCCCGATCTTGATAAACTTGGTCTCATTTGTTTTATGCAAGTAAATACCTACTTGAGCATTTTGGTTTGAGTCCAGCTGGCGGTTTGGTCGTAGTGTTGGCAATGGGACGATTCATAGCCTTTGGGAACATTCGCTATGAATTGTTGCATTGGTTCCCTTTCTCTTCACTATTTGGCCAATAGTGGGATGTGATCTCGAGTTAGTGCTATCTAGCCTGATATCGAGCTCCTATTTCTCATCCTAGGTTGGATGAATGTAACAAGTACTCATTAAGGGAAACTGATGAGATGTGATCATTTGAGGATGAAACCCAAGGTATGATCGGTTGGGTGCTGAACCCGAATTTTGGTTTGAGGATGAATCCCATTGTAAGTTTGGTTGGGCATTGGACCCGGATTTTGGTTGTAATAGTTCGATTTACATTTCTTGTTACACATGTTTATTTATGAGCATTTATATGAAAGATATTATGATATGTGGTTTATGTGAGATTATGTGCTTTGGTAACTAAGTACATGTTTATTGCTGGTATACTAGTATGATACCATGATTCTTATATGCTTGTGCATTATGCCATACCATGACATAATATGCCATACAGTTGCATTTAGTAACTTACTGGGTCATTATGACTCACTCTGTGTGTTTGTTTTCCTTAGTGTGTGCAGTGATCTCGTTAGTACGCGCGGCGACTTCAGATAGTGATTTCTAGCAGGTGGTCTTCCGGGCAATAAGCTTGGAGTTGTTATTATTGTTGTTATTTATTTGTGAGACACAAATGTAAAGTTATGTAGACTTTACTTGGATAGATTGTATTAGTATTTTATGGTTGCATTATTTGGGAACCGGCTAGAAAAGTCGAGGTGTTGTATCATTTAGAAGTTATTTCTGTTGTCTTGTCGAGCAAAGTTTGGCTCGCTTATTCTAGTATTGTATTATTGTTATTTCTATCTCCGACAACTTTAGTCGTGAGATTTTGGTTTAGTGGTTTAGCATCTGAAGTAATGTTCTTATAGTTGAATTGTCCCTCTGGCGTGTTATAGCCGTTGAGTGGTTGTTTATCAGGTTGGGATCTTGTTGGTTTGCCGGCCTTTGGGGCCGATGGTTTGTTGCCAGTGTGCAATGTTGCATCACGCGCGTCATAAATTTGTCGAGAGATAGTTGTCTCTCAGCCTTGCATTCCTTGGTTTAGGATTAAAGGTTTGGGTTCTACATATGATTTGCTTCCGCAGGTTTTAGTTTTTATTATTCCGTATCGTCGTTATGGTTTTACCTTCCTATTTCGAGCTTGTTGGCTCATTTTTTGACTTGCACCATTATGCTTAGCAGGTGCTTGTCCGTCTCTTAGCTTGTCTTGACGGAACGACCTTGGGATTTCGTATAGAAATTCGGGTCAGGTCGTCGTAGAACATAAAACAACAAGTACGAATTAGTTAGAACTCATAGAAACTCACCTACTAAATTATGATCACTCTAAAAAATATATCTAAAGTGAAGTTCAATATCTTGAGTTAATTATAGTCTTGCTTGATTAGAACATTAGTTAGTTATTAATTAAAATCAAATTGATTAGACTTTAGCAAGTCTAAAGTTCTTCGTGTTGAAGATTCAGTAGGTAGACATACAACTAATGTTTTACCACGTTAAACAAGATAAAATAAACTTAGATTAAGGTAGGCAACTCTCACAAAGTCTTTTTCATCTATATGTCATAACTTAGTTACCAGCAGCTAGCTAGTTGCTGATCCTCTTACTTAAGAACTATAGTTTTCTAAAAAGTTTTATTACACCTGTTGTTATCTAAAGACTCAATTTTCAGCCAATATGCTTTCTTATACCTTAATCTCTATTTACTGGAAACTGTATTATGTTGAATCAATGCGTTCCAATCTAATTTCGAAATCAATGCTTTCAAGATTTCCCAAAAACAATATTTTCGAAAACGCGTGAACTTTACCTTAAACACTTATCTAAAAATCAGTTGTTCGTTAAAAGATAAATCCATCTACTGAAGCTAAGGAAATCAGCAGCTAAAATCTGCTGATAATTAGTGTAAGACACCTCGTTAAAGATATTTTATCTACTTACACTCTTTTGATTAAAATACATACATACATATATATACATACATACATATACATATATATACATACATACATACATACATACATATATATATATATATATATATATATATATATATATATATATATATATATATATATATATATGAAGTGCACCAAAAATATTAGGCCCGAAAAGATAGCCCAAAAGAGTACTCCAAAATATATATAGAAGATTAGACCAAATCCATACCCAAAGAAGGGCCCAAGCCCAATTATGTGAAAGAAGTCCAAGATTTAAAGATAGCATTCATTATAAATAGGAGGAGACTTCCTCCTTAAAGAGGCAGTGACTATTTTCCCTCCAAGAAAAAGGAAGAAGAACTCTCCTTCATCTCCGCCTACTGCCGGTTTATACAGACACATACACACACTTTATTTTATTTATTATTTATGACATACACAACAGATACTGATTATCACACCGGAGGGTTTTGGGGGGCACCCCCACCCACTCACGGTGCTTTATTTTGCAGATAAAAACATGCCAGATATCCCACCGCGACGACCACCGTCGGACAACGACGCCGGCGATCCCGACATCACGTTACTTTCGGCACCCTGGACACAACACGACAAGATCACCACATTTTTGGTGTGATCAGTTTGGTTCCGTTGCCGGGAAACGACTTTTTTTCGTTCCGCTATACTCACTACTCTATCGGCCGTGGCGGAGCTCCGCTCAGAGGATGTCGGGACCACTAAAGACAACAAACAACGTATACATTCGCTATGTGAACTGGGACAAAGAAATTAAAAACTGAGTTCCAAGAGAAGACTACCAATGGATGTTCCTTACAGAGACGAACACAATTGCACATAAATCACGACCAATGGAGTTATGCTCCGGCATTACTCTCGCGATGCAGAGCTGACTTTTTACCAGCACCCAAGCAAAAGATAGAACATCCCCAACAGCCGTGTCTGGAAAAGACGAACTTAACCCACCAGAGACGCCTCCAGCAGACGACGCCTACACCACCATAAGCTGCCAGAAACCACCATTGCTCCCACAATCAAAGAATGACGCCTTACGAATTTTTGTTACGAACTGAGCGAATAAGAAATGCACGAAATGGCAAGTGAACACGTCGGGTTGGTGCGCCTGGACCAGACGAGTCCAACGCTACCTGGACCGTCCCAAACGGAGCAGCCACGCATTCTCACACACCACTGAAAGTCGCTGAAAGTTGCTGAAAGCGTCACCATTGCTCCAGTCGCCGGTCATGTGCCAATGATGGAAATTATGGAATTAATATGCCTGTTGACAAAAGTTATCTGCATGCGCCAACTCACCATCACTTCCCATATCAGGTGTACCCACTCCACTCCCTTTTTGGTAATATTGAGTAGATGATAATATCGCACCATACCCTGCATATAGACAAAGATACTGCCAAGATTTCTTGCTTTCCTTGAAACTTGAAATGTGGGACCTGCACAATCACATTTCACAATGCAAATAATAACTCCCATATTATCTACTTTGTTTGAAATTGACCTGCACATGCTAACTGCCATTTACAAGGACAATTATTGTAAATTGTTTTATTGTGCAATTAGGTGCATGACACTTTACTTCATTTTACTATACGAATTATATAATTTTATTTTACTTAAAAAAAAGCATTTCAATTATTTTGTCATCTAATTGTGTATGGGCAAGTTACAATATACAATGTTAATTGGTATGACCAACATGATATCCTATATTTACATTGTTGTGTACCTTTGATTAATTTCATATATAATAAATAATACATTGACATAATATAAAATTACATAAATATATTTGGGCACACCTGATTATATATTTACGTTACATTCACATAAATTCTGGATTCACTACCACTAGATATCGCCCATAATTAATCAACGACGTAATTATATTATGATTTTGAGACTCTAATTCTCTTGAAAAAATCATTAATCATTTTGGAATACTTGATCATGTATTCGACATCGCACACACATGCTTATGATTTTTTCCTAAATTATTTGCCGAACTGAAATTATTTGTCAAACTGAAATTATTTGCCGAGCAGAAATTATTTGCCGAGCAGAAATTATTTGACGAGCTGAAATTATTTGCCGAGCTGAAATTATTTGACGAACTGAAATCATTTGCCAAGCTAAAATTTTGTGACGAGCTGAAGTTGTATAGCAAGTATGATTTAATATACGCAACTATTTGCCAATTTTATGTGATGACATGTTCCGACATAACGAGTAAAATGTTTTCTAATAAATTGGACTACATTATTTTGATGAAGCGCACGCGAGCTCGTTAGCCTCGTCAACTTGAATATTATATTATATAGTTTTCATGAGCGTGACATAGACAAATAAATGTGATTCGAGCTCGCATGCTTATGAGAAACATTACATGCCAATTTAAATAGATTTATGCCGAGCTAACTACTTGCCCACCATACCAAACAGTTATTAAAAAAAAAAATTCATCGCATAAAGCTCGCAAATTACTGGTTCAATGTTACTAGCTCTGAATAACATGCTTAGTCCACCTATCATATGTTAGCACGACACATGTATTCTCTCATGCTTCACACTCAAATACTTGCATCTTAAAAATTCATCGTATCTTTTAATAGCGCGACGTGTCGCCGCAATAATTGTTTCCTATCCTCGCACAATAGGTTCATATTCAAACAATCTTCTCTTATATGATTAATATGCTTGGACTATGACAAACATTGTATGACGAAAATATCTATGACGAAACGTGATTTTTGCCTATACAAAGATGCTCCTAAAACTTTCAGGTACAAAATACAAACGAGCATAGCCTTGGCAACCACGATCAATATCACGAGTTGTTCTTCTACAAACTATTACATGATTATTTATAAGATTACATGCTTATCTCGCCTCGCAGAGGTCACATTTAATAACAAGCATTAACTGGGGGCTGGCACTGAGGCATGAAGGAAACACAGATCTTTATTACTTCTCGATCTACATATACACTTTTACGCTTAAGAAGTGGGGGGCTATCACTACCACTGATGAAAGATCCTACAACATATTTGTTTATATGGCAGGGACCCACGAGCTCGAGCTCCAGATTATGCTCGCGCTGCCGAACTTCATACTATTATTATTCACGTGCCCGTGCACGCCACGCTCGCGCCAGAGCTCGAGCCTCAGATTATGCTTTTCATGATGTAACTTCATATTATTATTATTCACGTGCTCACAGACGCCACGCCGCGCTGCAGCTCGAGCTCGATTATGCTACGCCGAGCTTCATATTATTATTCACATGCTGCACGCGCCACGCCACGGCCGAGCTCGAGCCTCAGATTATGCTTGGGCTGCCGAGCTTCATATTATTATTATTCACGTGCACGCTCGCTGCAGCGCTCGAGCCTCGGGATTATGCTACGCTGAAGTTTCATATTATTATTATTCACGTGCCTCGCACGCCACGCCGTGCTTTAGATTATGCTCGTATAAAGCCTCGAACTCAGATTATTATTTCTCCCGAGCACACTACGCCGCGCTTATGCTTTGCGGATTATATTTCATACATGTGCACGCCGAGCTTTACATTATGCTCCCCACTCGAGTTTACTCGTGGCCGAGCTCTACCTTGTCCTCCCGCTCAAGTCTACTGCGATCGAAGTTGTACACCGCGCCACTGCGCTTATGCTCCCGCTCCAGCTTACACTCGACATGATCTTCATATTGTGCTCCAGCTCGGCATCACAGTTACACTCGGCACGAGCTTCTACGAGTGTTTATCACGTTACGCTCCACTAGCGTCCATCGTGCTTTCGTCATCATTTGCGGCTACGCTCGACATGAGCTATATATCTCACTTCAGGTCGACACAGACATTTCTCTTGGTACCTTGCGGTTCAAGGTCACTTTATTTGGGGTCTCTAATGCCTCATACCTATTTTCCTCCTTGCTTACCGAAGTGAGACCTATTGGCCTCCTCGTTTGCCAAGGAGAGACCAGGCTCCTAGTGCTGCATACCTATTTTCCTCCTTGCTTGCCGAGGTGAGATCTATTGGCCTCCTCGCTTGCCAAGGAAAGATCAGGTTCCTAGCGCCTCATACATATTTTCCTCCTTACTTGCCGAAGTGAGACCTATTGGCCTCCTCGTTTGCCAAGGAGAGGCCAGACTCTAATGCCTCATACCTATTTGCCTCCTCGGGACGCCAAGGAGAGGCCAGCTCCTAGTGCCTCATACATATCCTCCTCAGGACGCCGAGGAGAGGCCAGGCTCCTAGTGCCTCATACATATCCTCCTCGTCAAACCGAGGAGAGGCCAGACTCTAATGCCTCTAAATACCTATTGCATCCACATGAGCATTTCATACATATTTACAAGTTACTAAATACATGCATCCTCCACTCATCATTGCATAAACATAAAAACATGCTCCTATTGCCTCTCTCAGTACCTTGCGGTTCAAGGTCACTTTCTTACAGTGTCTTGCGGTTTATGGCCTTATGGCTCACTTTCTTGAAGGTCCTCGTCTCCCCGAGGATAAATCTTATTATGGCCTTATGGCTCGATCCTCTTGAAGATCCTCGCCACGCCGAGGATAAATCTTATTATGGCCTTATGGCTCGATTCTCTTGAAGGTCCTCGCCACGCCGAGGATAAATCTTATTATGGCCTTATGGTTCGATTCTCTTGAAGGTCCTCACCACGCTGATGATAAATTTTATTATGACCTTATGCCGAAGACTACATATCTTATTTTCATACCTATACTTGCCGGTCGAGGTCTAATTCGCCAATCAAGGATCAATTATACACAAAGTTCACCCGCCAAGGCTCAAAAGTCAGCTACATAAACTCTTCTGGAATTCAAAGCAAAATCTCAAAACCCTCAGCATCACTTTAACTACAAACAGATTATACTCATTACCCTCGATGTCAGCCTCGACGGATAAGGAGTAGGGGGCTACTGAAGTGTACCAAAAATATTAGGCCCGAAAAGATAGCCCAAAATAGTACTCCAAAATATGTATAGAAGATTGGGCCAAATCCATACCCAAAGAAGGGCCCAAGCCCAATTATGTGAAAGAAGTCCAAGATTTAAAGATAGCCTTTATTATAAATAGGAGACTTCCTCCTTAAAGAGGCAATGACTATTTTCCCTCCAAGAAAAAGGAAGAAGAACTCTCCTTCATCTCCGTCTACTGCCGGTTTATACAGACACATACACACGTTCTATTTTATTTATTATCTACGACATACACAATAGATACTGATTATCACACCGGAGGGTTTTGGGGGACACCCCCACCCACTCACGGTGCTTTATTTTGCTGATAAAAACATGCCAGATATCCCACCGCGACGACCACCGTCGGACAACGACGCCGGCGATCCCGACATCACGTTACTTTCGGCACCCCGGACACAATATTTCAAACAGTATTTTAAACAAACGTTCTTTGAAAAACACTGTTGGCCACTCTTACGCATTTAATTATTGGTCATCTAAATTCATACGTTAAACTGTTTAAAAAGAGATTTTTTTATAAAAATATTAAATTACTCAATAGTTTACCATTGCATTAATTATTCCACAATGTAGCATATCTTCTAGTCAGCCATTCTCCTTAAATATATCATACTAAAGATATCTACTCTCCTCATTTTACGGAAGAAGATATCTAGCCACTATATCCTTGAATTGATGATATTATGATATGTGATATCTTCCATTTCAAAAATCCTCTTTAAGATCTCCGAGTTTTGAAAGATAAACTTCATCATCACTCTTCAAGATTATCCATACTCTTTCAAACGGCTACTTTTAAAGATCTTCATTTAAAACAATTTGGAGCATGGATTCAAAATGAGAAGATACAAAAAACTGAGTACAAACATTTCATTTATCACTTCAAGCTACTCCTTTCTTGAACTTTTCCAATTCTCATGATAGAAGACATAAGAGAATAAATGATAGAAGGATTGAAGAAATCATTCACCCTAAAATGATATTTTTTCTTTGATTTGCTTCAATACGGGGCTGGACGCACATCTGACAGTCCTCAAATAATTATTAGATGTTCTTTCACCTTTCATTTCTTTCTAGTTCTTGTTTAGACAATCATTGTATTCTTCCCTACTTCTTTCAAATCTTAAAAGAAAACTTGATTGTTGCACGAATATGATTGTTGCTCAATCATATTCCTCGAACACTAATTTTTGTTGTACACAGATCCGTTAGTAATCACTTATAATTTCAATATATTTAGTATACATCAAAATCTAAGTTTGACCAACTTGGTAGTAGATGTAACAATTTTAACACTGTAAACCACTTCAAATACTCTGTTCTTGTACCTTCTTTTTTTACTGTTTATACACTTAAGCAACTTCTATTTACTTAAGTATTTAACAGTTACATTCCTGAATTATTATCATAGTTGATCTTATACATATTGTTATTCAATTCACTGCCTATATTTAAGTGATTAAAAAAAAGGAATAATTACAAGCCGGTACACTTTTTAAAACATGTTTTCAAATAAATCCAGCTATTTTTTAGACATTTCTTTTAGATACAATTTTAGTGCGAAAGTACATAACTACCCTAATTATTGTTATAACCTCCGATGCGAAAACAGAATTCGGCAGTTCACCTCTTTTCTCTCTCCTCTCTCACCCATCTCCATCTCTTCCTGCTCAGGCCGCCATCCTCTTCAATTGCTCGGCCAAATCGCCCCCTCCTAACAAGACATCTCCGCGAATCAACACTCACCGAACCTTTTGATAGGAAAGATTTACTGAGTCGAAGAAGGAGCCGGATGCTCTTCTCTCGATGAGTCTCGCCACTGTTCCTTTCCCCGATTCGGGAAACAAGATTGACCTCCCATATGCAAAGATCGGAAGATGAGGTGCTTTCTGACAATTGGGTTGGTCGGCCTCACAACCCGCAAGGGAAAGGTAAATCTAGCAGACTCGGTGTTCGTCCACTTGAGGTTTTCATGTGCGATTGTCAGGAAGATGGGATATGGAGAAGGCTTTAGGTGGGTTTCTCAAGGTACATCAAGTAGGAAGGTTGAGATTTGGTTTATTTGTTTCAGTGTTATTTCCTACTAGACTTGAGTTGTGGACATGATATCTGTTTGAATAGCAATGTTTTATATGGTTTCTCACTTGTTAGGGGTTTTGAGTGAAATGACTGAATGTTCCAACTTATAAATACATGATGTTATGGTTCTGTGTCTGTGTGATTACGCACTTAAGTCCCCTGGTATGAATGCAGAAGAAAGTTGTTAATATATGCTTAAAGTGTTTAAATATGCTTAAACCCTAAAAAGCAATAAATTATCGAAATTACAAAAAAACTCAAAACTAATAAAATCTTCAATGGCCCAAAACCCTATCTAAATGACGTTTTTGGCCTTAAAGTAGCTCATAACGAGCTTCGCTCGATTAATTTTGTCCGTCTTCCGAGAGCTTCGATTTGATATGCGGCGGGCCCCATAACTCCACCCGAGTCAAAAGTTATGTCCTTTTCGCGCACCCGATCCAAACGGTCGAGATAATCCAGCGAGATCGCCGCATCACCAAGACTTGGCATCGAAGTTTTTAAATTCATTTTGGTCCTCCAAAATACTGTGAAATGCATCCTGATGCCAGGGCTTGGCATCAAAGTTTCTGGATTGATTTGGTCCTCCAAAATCAGCACTACATCCCGATGCCAAGCCTTGGCATCGAGTTTCGATTGATTTTATGTCAAATGCATCCTGATGCCAGCATTTGGCATCAGAGTTTCTGGATTGATTTGGTCCTCCAAAATACTGTGAAATGCATCTTGATGCCAGGGCTTGGCATCAGAGTTTCTGGATTGATTTTTGTCCTCCAAAATACTGTCAAATGCATCCTGATGCCAGTGCTTGGCATCAGAGTTTCTGGATAGATTTTTGTCCTCCAAAATACTGTCAAATGCATCCTGATGCCAGGGCTTGGCATCAGAGTTTCTGGATTGATTTTATGTCAAATGCATCCTGATGCCAGCGATTGGCATAAGAGTTTCGATTGATTTGGTCATGCATAATGTCGTTAATGCATCCCGATGCCGCTGCTTGGCATCGAAGTTTCGGATTAATTTGGTCTGCATAATCTTGTCAAATGCATCCCGATGCCGTGGCTTGGCATCGAGTTTCGATTGATTTTATGTCAAATGCATCGATGCCGCTGATTGGCATCGAGTTTCGATTGATTTGGTCTGCATAATGTCAAATGCATCCCGATGCGCTTGGCATCGAAGTTTCGATTAATTTGGTCTGCATAATCGTTGTCAAATGCATCCCGATGCCGGCTTGGCATCGAAGTTTCGATTGATTTTATGTCAATGCATCCCGATGCCGCGATTGGCATCGAGTTTCGATTGATTTGGTCTGCATAATGCTTTAATGCATCCCGATGCCGATTGGCATTAGAGTTTCGGATTGATTTTATGTCAATGCATCCTGATGCCAGTGATTGGCATCAGAGTTTCTGGATTGATTTTATGTCAAATGCATCCTGATGCCAGTGATTGGCATCAGAGTTTCTGGATTGATTTGGTCCTGCATAATGCTGTCAAATGCATCCTGATGCCAGTGCTTGGCATCGAGTTTCGGATTAATTTAGTCTGCTTAATATCTTGTCAAATGCATCCCGATGCCAAGGCTTGGCATCGAGTTTACTGATTGATTTTATGTCAATCATCCCGATGCCGGTGATTGGCATCGAGTTTCGATTGATTTGGTCCCGCATAATCTTAAATGCATCCCGATGCCGTGCTTGGCATCGAGTTTCGATTAATTTGGTCATGCATAATCGTCAATGCATCCCGATGCCGTGCTTGGCATCGAGTTTCGGATTGATTTTATCTCAAATTCAACCTCGATGCCGGGGGTTGGCATCGAGCTTCAGTATTGTTTTTGGTCCTGCAAAATCGGTCAAATGCATCCCGATGCCGGGGTTGGCATCGAGCTTCAGATTGATTTTGGTCGTTCAAAATCGATCAAATTCAACCCGATGCCGGGTTGGCATCGAGTTTCAGATTGTTTTTGGTCATGCAAAATCCGGTCAAATGCATCCCGATGCCGGGGTTGGCATCGAGATTCTCAGATTGATTTTGGTCGCTCAAAATGCCTAATGTTGTGTTTTCATTAATGGCATTTTTGTCATTTGGCAAGCAATTTGTAGTTATATGAAATGTCTAAAAAATTGATGGTCCTATATGAAAACATGTTTTCAAAATTGTACCCACTTGAAATTCCCCCTAAAAAAAACAAACTCAACCGAACTGATTTTAAGATTCAACGACTATTACCCAAACTAATTCATATTCAACCGGTGCTATCGGCTGATTTTATAATTAATTGTTAAAAACTTTTACTTTTCACCACTTTTTTTTTTTTTTTTTGAAAGGTATTCAAAGGGCTAGGCTAACCACACACCAACATCTTCTCCCTACACCCCAAGTTATAAAATTGCAAAATGACATTGTGTGAAATGACCTAAATAAACTCTCCAACCTAAAATAACACCCCACAACTTAATTAAACTAATGTCATTCTATAATATTTAAGCATTCTACCTACACCCCAAACTTGATACAGCTAGCTACGTCTTCCTTTCCCACCATTTTCCCTTTTGTTTAGTTCCTCCACAACCCTACCATATATCATATTATTAAAAAATGTCAAACATGAAGCAAAAAGAAGTAATTGAAACAAATAATGTAAGTATTACTTGTATTTTATTCTATTAAAACTTAATTTTTCATCAAATTTTGTCTAAATTCCAAAACTTCATAGCCCGCGCAGGCTATGGTTTGTCAGACACTCCTTCTCAGTGCACAAGACATTCTCCGCACACTCCTTCTTGTGTGCACAAGACATTCTCTGCACATATCCCTTAATGTGCACTAAATGTGTTCCGCACAGTCCTTATTTTGTGCACAAATCATATGTCGCACAGTCCTTACTTTGTGCACAAAGTGTTGGCCGCACAGTGTGTAATTGACATGCAATTTTTTTTTCAGGATTCAAAGACATCCCCGGTAGAGCCTAGTCTTGTAGATCCAAGTCCAATTCAAGATATTGTTGTAGATTACACCGATGTGTTCACAACGCATGCACATTTTCCATCTCGAGAGGATTTGTGTGATTGGGTACGTGCCACAGGGTTGCCCGTTAGCACCCGTCCCAATCGTATGGGATCGAACTGCGTGGAATGTCAGCTTTGAAATCAATTTATAGTCAACAACTTTTGTCATATAGTGAAAGTGTAGAAAATGAGCGATTTGTTCGCAAAAGTTCTGACAAGATCAATTTGGATGAGTGATATGTATTTTCATTTAAACTTGGAATGTTGGTTGCATTTTATATTTGGATTAGTGCTATGAAAATCTATTTAAACTTGAAATTTTGGTGGCATCAAATATTTGGTTTGAAATAAGCCATACATAACACTAACATGTCTCAAACATACATAATACGTCTCAAACATACATAACACTGACATGTCTCAAACATACATAACATGTATAGGCTCTTAATCTATATGCTCCGGGATCCCGAAATGTATAGGCTCTTGATCTATATGCTCCTGGGGATCCCGAAATGTATAGGCTCATGATATATATGCTCGGGGATCCCGAAAATGTATAGGCTCTTGATCTATATGCTCCGTGGGAACTTCAAGGCCACGCCGCATGTTGCATTTCTTGCCCGGGCCGACGTGACACGACGCCTAATATATTTATTGCGTAACTTATCAATGGACCTCCCAGTAACAACAACAAACAAGTAATATTAGAGGTTATATAGAAACAGCTTCAAGCCTAAATAAGTAAATCGAAAGCCATATAAATATTTTGAATGTTAGACAAATTTGAGGTCTCGGGCGAAAATTCATGATGCACATGTGAGAGCTTGTGCGGTGGAGATTTAGTGCACGGGGATGTGTGCGCGCGAATGTTGGTACGCGAAGGGGTAGTGTGCGGCGAATGTGTGTGCAGTAAATAGGGTAGTGCGGCGAATGTTGTGCACAATGAGGGTAGCGGCAGAAGCAAGCATTAAGATTAAGGCAGCCGCACGTGTGTGCGGCAACATTGATCGCATTGATCGCACGCTTTGTGTGCGGCCGAACTGGCCGCACACTGTGTCGAATTTCAAGCCTCACCAATGCTCATCCAAGCAACATTACAAAGAAATAGCTTCATAAAATAGAGAGAGAGAGAGAGAGTAGAATACCCTGGCTTTGAAGAAAACATTGTGAATGTTCTTCCCGTAGACCACGTGGAATGCTTTGGCGTGCTTTTTGGGCGGCGCTTTGGGCGCGGCGGTTTTGGGGTTTCCGCTAAGTGGGTGGGGTGTGGGTATTTTGGTTGTTTTGGAAATTAAATGTGGGGTGTAGATAGAATAGAATGTGTTAGATTGAAAAAATAAATGATGGGTAAAATAGGAAGTTAGGGTGGGGGGTAAAGAGTAAATTTTAAAAATTGAGTAAATACGGGTGTAGAGAATCAAAAGGTAGAAGACAAGATGGCTGCATACTTACCGTATTCAAAACAACCCACAAACTCATATGTTTCATTCTGTTTAGAGTTTCATAAGAGTCGAACTCGAAGGGGAGGACTGAAGAAGAAGGGCTTCGACTGGTCGTCACTTACCTCGTCTGGTCGAAGGGCTCGAATCAAAGCGGCGGCGGCGGCGCGAGGCAGCAGCAATCGTCACTCGTCGCGGCGTATGAGGTATGTCGGGGTTTTTGGTTCGTCTCTCCTCTCTCTCTCAGTCGGCAGTTGCAAGGTCAAGGTAGGTTAGCTTAAGTGAATTACTGAATTCGATTTATCCACCTTTTCCAAGGGCGTATCTAGCTTATCCAGAGCGTATCTGTATCCTGTACGTGTCGGATACGCGATACGCAGCCTTGGGAGAATATCCGTGCATCATAATTATCATCTTCTAGGGTCACATTCACATAGGCTATTTAGGAACAAGGCTAATATCTCATGACAGGTATAAGTTCCATTGTTGATCTTTTTCTATCTAACACAAGAATTTTTTGTATGTGGTCCCATAAGCAAGTGAGCCCTGTTGTAGATCAAAATCACTACTTTACTGTAAATATAGGAGCATGCATTTCTGTAATTGTGAATCTCTTTTTGTAGTTGAACGTCTGTTGGTAACTAAAAACCATGATGCCTTCTCTTTACATATCAACAAGGAGCTTGAATTTGTGTTAGAAGTATAATGATTTACCCTTCGTTTGTTGAGGTTTATGTTCTCTATCATTTGAGAACTTGTCATGTGAAAGTTTGATGAGACTCGATATATGCTGTGTGCCTTTTGGTTCAGGATGGCAACTGCTGGAGAAAATTTCTCCCAATTTGATATCACGGAAGAGGTGAACACAAAACTTGTTTTTCTGCTATATTTTAATTTCCATTATGCAGTGAATATGAATCATAGCATATGTTCCTAATCTTTTAAAATATTCTTGCTTCAGGAAAGGGACAAGCTAATTGCTGAGGTGATTCGCTATGTCCTTTTCAAAACACACCAGAATTCAGGAAGCCCAATTAAGAGAGAAGAGCTCACTCAGTTGATCACAAAAAACTACCACCAGAGGTCTCTTCCTACCTATGTAATCAACGAGGCCATAACTAAGCTCTCAAATATTTTTGGCTATGAATTGAGGGAGCTTCAACGTGTGCGTCCTTCATCAACAAACCAGGGCCGTGCTTCACAGCAGAGTGAGAAGCTATTATCAATTAAAGTTTGTGATAAATATATGAACTTTGAGCACAAACAAACGCTAGCATCTGCCTTGAAAGTCACTACCTCAAGGCTCAAACGGAACTTCATAAAACATATACTCCCTCCGTCCCAAAATTATTGTCTTGCTTTCCTTTTTCGTTTGTCCCAAAATAATTGTCTTATTTGAAAGTTTCCTTTTTAAGACATCATTTTTACTACTTTACCCTTACTTTTTCTTCTTACTTTAATTTTGGGTCACATATTCATGGGTTTTAAAAGAAACCACACACTATTCCAATATTAATAATCTAGTCAAATGTGTTTTCTTAAACTGTGCGCCAAGTCAACCCAGATGATAATTTTGAGACGGAGGGAGTATTAAATTACTGGTGCATTGCTTGTTCCTGTTCAAGAAGTTTGCTGCATGCACGTGTCTCCTATTTCATGTCCTTGCCAGCATGGGCATTGTCATATAAAACTTCCAGGTGGCTGTTATTGCCTTGGTGATTATTATTTGTATGGATGTTCATCAATGGCTATTTGAGAAGCATGTCCTAGGTTTCAGTAAGGCATTGCTTCAAACTTTACTGATTTTATAATCTTAAGGCTTTTCTCTCATTAGCTTCTGCATGAGTTAAGGTTGTGTTGAGTGTTAAGACACCAAAACCCACGTCGGGAATAATTCAAGCCTAGCAATCACTTAATAAAGATCGTGGGGCCACACCTCTCATAGCCAATTGGTTTTGAGATAGACCCCTAGACTTTAACATGGTAGAGCAGGCTCTCTACATTTTCCCAATGGCTCATGTTCTTGCTCCACGCCACCCAAACCAATGAGTCCCCGTTGTAAGCCTCAATCTTGGCTACACGTGAGGGGGCGTGTTGGGACACTAAACCTACATCGGGAATAATCAAGCCCACCAATCACTTAATTAAGATCCTAGGGCCACACTTCTCATAGCCAATTGGTTTTGAGATGGACCCCAGACTTTAAGAGGTTGCCTACCATATATTGGTTGCTTCATTTTCATTTAGATCATAGTTGGAGTTCATTTTGTTATGACTAAGGAAGATCATTTTGAAGTTGAATATGGCTGTGATTATGACATTTTAGTCAGATAACAGTATATTGGTATTCATCATCTCTGCCATGATTGCCTCTCCCTTCAAAGATAACTTTCTTGCATTTACTAACTATGATTGTTTCAAAGGTTGTAAGCGACTTTGTTTGATTCGTGCACTAGCAGTTGAGAAACATGCTTCATGCATCAAATTATCAAGGGTTGGTTTCTTTCTTTGCTATAAGCCTATAAGATGCTGGATGATTGCATGCGAAATGTATTTCATAGATGTATGTAGAGCTTATTTCAATTTATTATATACTGCCAGTGACAATCCTGGATTAGAGCTAATTAGGTTTGATATACAGCTAGACGCCTGGTTCTCTAGATAAATTGTCCATCTAAAATCAATTATGATGCTTTTTGTAGTTATCTCACTGTAGCTGTAGATGGGGAATATTGTTCCTTCATTCTATGTTACATGGACTTGGTACAACGATCGGATACGGGGGCAGGTCCGGGTGTCGGACGTGCAAAATTTAGAGAAAATGAAGAGTCCATGTAACAGAGCCATCAGTGCACTATTACTTTCACGCTTGATTATGGGCCCATTCGATTTGGCTTATGGGAATGTGCTTACGAAGAGCCATATTGCTATTGGCGCTTTGAATAAATTAGCTGTCTCCCTTTAGTTCATCGTTTGCCACCATCAACAATTCCCTTCACAATCATCCCCTTCCAGCCTGTAGCTGTGTCCATTATGGATATTTTTGTTGTTTTCTCCATACACTAGCCTTCCTTTCTTATTCATCAAATGGTGCTGCTTGGTTGAATCCATGGCCTTGTAAAACCCTGCAAGTTGCACCAACATAGTTCTACTTCTGACAGTTTGTTTATGGAAAACTCCCTGAAGTTTCATTGCTAAGGCCACACGCACGTGGCCTTCATCTAATATGCAGAAAGGCATGAAAACATCTCTCAGGATGGCAATGCTTGAGAATAAGAACATGTCTAATTATCAGATATGCTCATGTGGGGAGTAATTGATGGATTTTGCTTCTTAAAACATTACTGTAATTAGTACTGTTCATTTTCTTTGTTCGTATTTCCATCGGTTGGAATGTCTCTATTTCTTGTTTTTACCTCTTATGTTTTCATGTATTTTGTGAATGTAGCTGAAATATGCCTTACAACACATGTATAACATTCTTATTCTGAGAGAGGTTGATATGCTCTATTGCATTGATTAATGTTCAATTTGATATGTTGGTTGTTTTTGGGCGGGAGATAATATTTCTCCATGCATGTATCTATAATATTCTTTGATGATTATATGAAAAAGGTTAGATGTTATATATAAGATAATACACATACATTTATCAATGTGCTGTAGATTTAGATTTTGTTGTGCAGTTGTGTTGCACTGGTCGGTGTTTAGTCCGTCCTTTGATTGTCCTTTAATTTTTGTGATCTTGTACCAAAAGATCCAAAATGTCGCATATTATATTTTCAATTGGGAAACACTAAAATGAGTTTTGCAACCTTTTTGCAGGTGTAGCTGATGCAAAATCATATGTTGTCATAAGTCAGCTTCCGGATGATGTCTATAGGAAATATGTTGAGGATGTAAATAAATCGCAACTGACTGGTTTTACTTTCGTTGTTATTAGTATTGTGCATCTGGCTGGAGGCAAAATCTCTGAGGGTATGATTACGACTTGGATCATTCTGTTATTTATGTTTTCCGAGTTAAGTATTTTTAATCTAAAGAATTAGAGTCTCCTGAGATGCAATAAGTTTGGGCTCAAAACAAGAAAAAATATTTCCCCCAAAAAATGGTAAATCATCCTAGACAATGCATCGATTGTTTTTATTCTTTAGAATAACAACACTTTTGTGAAGTGCATGCCCAAAATATTACGTGATTGAGGGTTACTATTCTCCATTGAGGTTATTGCCCCATCAAATGAGCTATTATCTTGTCCTAGGCATCTACTTCTTCTTATTTGTATTCCTCTTTTCTTCTTTGCTTTTCTCTTTCTGGTGGTGAAATCATTGCAGAAAATCTTTGGCACCATTTGAAGCGGTTGGGATTGTCTGAAAAGGATGAGTCTCATCCTGTCCTAGGAAACACCAAGCAGGCAGTGGAATTGCTTGTCCAGCAGAGGTAAATACATGAAATTAGGGTGGACTGCATGTGATTATACTTTTCACGTCTAATGGAGTAAATGGAGCCTAGCTTCTTGTTTATGGCTCGGTGTCGCTTGTAGGTACCTGCATAAGGAAAAAACTACTAGCCCTGAAGGCAATACTTTGTTTTATGAGCTTGCAGAGAGAGCATTAGATGGAAACGTTAAAAGTAAAATTAAAGAATATTTGGCACAGGTATACCTTCGATACATAAGAGGTTAATGATTTGGTGATTCTCAATTTCTTTTGGTTTTTTTTCTAGGCAGTAGTGCGTTTTGTGGCTCTAATTCTCCATCTTATTCAAGGCGATAACTAATAGCCAGTATGGAAGTGACTTTTGCTATTAAGCGTGCGGTTCATTTGTCATTTTATATTTACTTCAACTTTCGATCAAAGCCCTGCTAGACAGTCATCTGATTCTTGCTATACCCTCCATATCAATATATCATTGTTTCTCTCACAGTGCTCAATATTGGTATATCTTATATGTAATCTGTACTACCTCTCGCTAGCTGGGCATAAGAGCAGGAGTTTGAAATCCCCTTGACTTGTTGTCGCCCCTTTGAATCTAAGTCTTGCCATGTTGATCTTTGGTACACCGTCAATGTCCGTTAATCCAGATAGGAACTCTGCAATATCCATTTATAGGAAGAAAATACCTCTTGAGTAGGTAATTAGGATGGCAAGGGGTGGGAGAGATGGCAAGGGCACTCAAGGCAAAGACATTGAGGTCTTTGGTTCCGATCTTCAAGGGGCCATACTTACCTATCAAAAAAAAAAAAAAAAGGATGAACCCGTATTCTTGAAGATGGAAATGATTTGCTACCTTTGTTCTCATTTTCTGTTTGCTATTCCTGAGCCATTCTGTCTCTGAGTAAGGTTAATGATACGAAGTACGAAATTCAAAGGGCTTAATGGCCACATTGACCCCTGAAGTCTCATTTCGCATGATGAGAACCTTTTTGACTTGCTAGAGTTGAGATTATGTTATTCATGCCAATTTTTGACTGCAGAGGTAAACTAAAACACAAGTGTCTTCTGTTGGCAGATTGTCCAGAAAGAGAACACTGCAATGGATGCTGACTAGTGCACTATTTCAAATTTATCAGAGGTACTTTCATGGACCTTTACGCTTACAAGTAGCTGCAACTCATCTATTTTGAGGCCACAAATGGAGCTGAGATGTCTGCCGTGCTGTGTATGCAGGCGATTGAAGTCATTGCTGTATGAGTACGAGGGTAGGCAAATGATGGGAATCACCACTTGTAGATATGCTTGGGAAATGTCCGTTTGATAGTTAATTGAGCAGGCAACCACGAAGCTTTTAACTGTAGTATTTTTGGATTACTGAATGCTTTTTGAGTAGCCAGTTGTATTTTGGTTAGAGCTTCATGTGTACTCGATGAAAGGGGATGAAAATATGAAACTCTTGCTGGGTTTGTGTCATTTTTTCTCCCTCCTTTTTGGGTTGTCAGTAGAAACAGTGGTGCTGTGGTAGTTTTCCGTGATTTCTTGAATTTGAAATCCCCAACTTGTTATGGTGTAGATATGTCAACCAAGCTCATCCAAAGGAATAATCATGACCGAAACATCTCAAATTTTGTTGGGTTAATTGTTCTTTAGTACCCTGTGGTTTGATCAGAATTGCATTTTGGGGTTCAGGGTCTCAATTTTGCACCAAGGGGTCCAGAGTTCTATTTTTGTGTGCAATGAGTGCCAAAAGGAGATTTCCGTTTTAAAAAAATGAATGGAAAGTAGTTACGTGCCTCCTGCTGCGTCCTGCATGTCTTTTTGTAAAGGTTGGTTTCCTTCAATTATCTCTTAGCATGTGCCCTTGCAAAATGACCAAAAAAAACCATTAAAAGTGCATACTGACAACCCGTGGATTTTCTTTTGACATTCAATTGCACAAAAAATGGAACTCTAGAAATTGAGACCTTGGACCCTAGACAGCTAGACCCCCAAGTGCAATTATGGTCGAACTACATGGTACTAAAGAGCCATCTACCCAATACTTGTTATACAATGAATGGGATATGAACCGTGATGGATGGATGGTCGTAAAGCCACCAATACTTGACTTGCTTATGCTACAAAAACTTCAATAATGATGAAAGCGAAATGTACTCTGCATGACAAACTCCTCACAAGTGCGTGCTTGGAATAGGTCTTGTCCATGTTGGAAACTTGTTTCCATAAAACTTGAATAAGTGAGTTATGTAAGTGTATAATGTGGGAATCCCACATTGGGAACAAAATGAAATAAGCTCTACCTTATAAGGTAGAGCTTTGAGGCTTTACTTTCAGGCCCTTGGGCCACTACACTTTTGTGTAGGAAGGAAGACCTACCTAGGTGTAGGTCCAAACACGCGTCGCCGCCCGCTCCGCTCGGTTGGTTGGTTGGTTGGTCGGTCGGCCGACCGGCTTGCCTGCCTGAACCTATCTTTTTGCTACCGGTTCATTTGGTGTGTGACCCTTTTCAGCACGAACCTTTTGAACAGGTTCGAAAAGTTCACCCCCGCCACGAAAACGCTAATTAGTTATGTCATGCGAGCAGTTGTGTCTATTCGAGACGCAACAAGCGCCAAGCGGTTGTGTATGCTTTGAACGACCAACCACTCCCAACCGTCATCCCCAACTACCACTTAAATACAGCCAAAAACTGAGTTTTCTCTAATTGAAAATTCTGCTCGTTTTTACAACCTTTTTGCCCCCTATACAGAGATTACAGCAACGTGCTCTTGATTCGCCGGTGACTGAAGAACGGAGGACTGCCCTCTTCAATCACGTAAGTATCACGAAACACGAGACACACCGATATATCGATCCGATCTCATAACGGGTCAGTTTTTTGTCTTAAGGAAAGAGCTTCATTGCTCGAGGATACTATCACTCTCTTCCTTACACAATCTAGAAACTTAAATCAGTCATACCCTAATAACAATCTTAAGACAAAGTTCATTTTGGCTTGATTCTAGTTTCCAGCATCAGTAAATTGTCTCTGATTCTGCCTGTTGCTATATCCTGTTAACAATACAGATTTGATTCTCCACATTACAAATCTGTTTAACAGAATACATCTAATTACATTCGGATGTTGCTTTTAAACCACATTAATCTGCATATAACAGAATTTTAAAAAAGCACATTTACGCTAAGCGCATTAACTTAAAACGACGATTTTACGCATATAACCCGATCACGATGCATTTCGATTCGATTTACGCATATAACATACCTAAACCTGATTCTATGCATTAAGCGCAACACGATCCGAGATAGCACGCTTATTACGTAAATTTACGCATATAAAGCGTACGAAAAATTGTTGCAACGCATAATGCTTGTTTTATGTCTTACGTATAGCCGAAGCACACGCTTCGCATGCTACATAATTACGGGCGTTTCAACGACTTTAATCAATCTGGTTCTTGCATTAAAAAGCAACATTGTTCGGGAATTTTGCATGCTGCTTGTGTTTATAAGACTGCTCATAGATTTTGCAAACCTGTAAATCTGTTTAACCTATTTCAGCTTCATTTCATGTTGCTGCTTCTGTGTTTAAACTACTTTGCTATAAGAATTCAGTAAACTGCAATAAATCCGCACATTTATTCTATTTCCTGCTTCAGATTCTGCATGTTACTGCCTTCATCTGTTCTGGGAAATCATACAGAACTTCAGTGTACTAAAAACCTGTTTCTGCACAACACTTCTGTTTCTGCACAGTGTGCAAATCTATTACTGCATTACAGATTTTGATTCAGACTATATTAATCTGCTTACATTACAGATTCAGATTTTACAGATCTGTTTACATTTCAGATTCAGCCTGCTTTGGAAAACTCATCACTGCATTTCTATTTCAGTTTTCATAAACCTGAGTCTGGAAATTCATTTAAACTGTAATAGATTCAGCCTGTTTTTGGCAAAGGCATTCAGCCTGTTCTCAAACCAATTAAGGCTATTTTGATTAATACTTAACTGTATTAATAATAAGTGTTTTAATAAGACTACACAGGAGAGTCTATTAAAAGTTGTTGCTAATTATATAGAAACAATAGTGTTTCATATAACTTAGCATAATCTTGTTTGTGTGCAGCATGACTTCCAATTCGGAAAAGGAACCCGCATTGCATAACCGCCCATGGCAGAAATGATGCATACCACCGTTCACACTCACGGTGAGCGCCCGGAAAAGTTTGTAGGCAAAGAGTTCAAGAGATGGCAACAAAAGATGCTCTTCTACCTTACGACGTTGAACCTGTCCAAGTGCCTGAAGGAATCAACCCCTATCTTGAAAGAAGGGAAAGCGGATCGCACCGCCGCGGGTCATTTGCCGAGTCATGGAAGCACTCAGACTTCCTTTCAGAACTTCACGTCTTAAATGGCCCGGATAACTCCTTATACGACGATACAACCCATTTAAGACGCGCCAAGGACCTTTGGGAATCATTGGAAAGAAATATAAAATCGAAGATCTTGCTCGAAGAAATTCGTAGTTGCTAGGTTCTTAGAATTTATGATGAATGATTCCAAAAGTGTTGTGACACAGTTGAACAACTCCAACTTATCTTGCACGAGATAGCGTACCGAAGGGATGATAGTTTCGAAGCATTCCAAGTCGCGGCAATGATCGAAGCTACCTCCGCGTGGAAAGACTTCAAAAGCTATCTCAAGCATAAACGCAAAGATATGTCGTTGGAGGATTTGATCCTAAGGCTACTGATTGAGAGAATAACAAGTCGCCGACAAGAGCGACTTCGCCCCATTCGCCCCATAGAAGGGGCGTGTGGTCGAGCAAGACGCCAAGAGCGGGAAGCGTAAAAGCTCCGGGGAAGGGACGCTCACGCAAGGAAAGAAGTACAAGTTCAAGGGCAAGTGCTTGAACTGATAAGAAGGGCCATAAAGTCGCTGAGTGCCGAGGCAAAAAGCGGGTCAAGCGTGAAGCCAACATGGTTGACGAAGAGATCAAGGCATGGTATGTGTCGTCTCCGAGACAAACATGGTTGGCACGAGCCGCGAGTGATTCGTGGACACCGCGGCACGCGTCATATCTCTGCGGCGATGCCAAGATGTTCTCGGCTTACAACAAGGTGAAGTCAGGAGAAGCTTTTCATGGGCAATTCATCTACTTGGGAGTGGAAGGCAAAGGCCAAGTGACCACGAAATGACGAGTGGGCGGGAGTTGGTGCTAACCAATGTCCTTCATGTTCCCGACATTCGCAAAAATTTGATCTCGGTTCTCTTTTGGTTAAACATGGGTTTAAATTGGCTTTTGAGTCGGACAAATTTATCTTAAGTAAGAGTGGGGTTTTTATTGGTAAAGGTTACCTCGATGAGGGCCTTTTTAAGTGTAATGTAATGGTGGTTAACACCGCGCGTACAAAATTGATAATAAAAGTGTTACAACACCATCTTCTTCTTACTTGCTTGAGCATTTCAATATTTGGCATTATCGATTAGGTCATGTTAACTATGACTCTATGAGACGATTAATGAAAATGGAATTAATTCCTCCAAGTCGCATTAATAAAAATAACAAATGCCATACTTGTGTTGAAGCTAAGCAAACAAGAACGTCATTTAAGACAATTGAGCGTGACACAACACCATTAGATATGGTTCATAGTGATCTATGTGACTTAAAATCCATAGAATCTTATGGCGGAAACAAATACTTCATCACCTTTATTGATGATTGTACCCGGTTTTGTCATCTATCTTAAAAAGTAAAGTTGAAGCCTTGAAGCTTTTAAACTTTACAAAACGAAGTCGAGAATCAACTTTCAAAGAAGATAAAAATTCTTAAGTCTGATCGAGGAGGTGAATATGTTTTTCCCTTCAAAGACTTCTGTGCTGACCACGGGGTTATTCACAAAGTTACACCCCCATATAGCCCACAATCCAATGGGATTGCCGAAAGAAAAAATCGAACCTTAAAGGAAATGATGAACGATTACTCGCTTCAATCCGGTCTACAGAAGCGAAAATGTGGGGAGGCGGTGCTCACCGCCAATTACTTGTTAAAACAAGCTTCCCCACAAGAAATTGGACAAAACGCCCTATGAATTATGACATGGTCGAAAACCATCCTATAAATACCTCAAAGTGTGGGGGTGCCTAGCTAAAGTAGCTGTCCCACCACCTAAAAAGGTTAAAATCGGTTTTTTCCAAAACCGTGGATTGTACTTTTATTGGTTATGCAACCCATAGCAGCGCCTATCGGTTCTTAGTCCATAAATCTGATAATCCGGAAATCGAGGTGAATACCGTTATGGAATCAAGAAATGCCACGTTTTTTGAAGCTATCTTTCCTCTAAAAATTGATACTTCAGTAAAACGCTCATTTCCTTGGTCAATTGACGAACAAGATAACACCTCACAAGCAATAGTCCCTATGGCTATTGATCAAGGTATTCATCAAGATGAAGACATTGATGAACCTCGTCGAAGCAAGCGAGCTCGCACGAGTAAGACCTTTGGACCAGACTTTGTGACCACGTTTCTCGTGGATAATGAACCACGTACGTTCAAGGAAGCAATGTCTACTCCCGAGGCTCCACAATGGAAGGAAGCCGTCAACGGCGAAATATCTTCCATTATGCAAAACCACACCTGGGAGCTCGTCGACCTTCCCAAAGGTTGCAAACCCCTAGGGTGTAAATGGGTCTTCAAACGAAAATTGAAACCTGATGGGTCCATTGATAAATACAAGGCCCGGCTAGTCGCCAAGGGTTTTAATCAAAAGGAGGGTGTTGATTATTTTGACACCTATGCTCCAGTTACTCGAATTACTTCATTCGCCACTCATCGCCTTCAAGGCACTCTCGAGATACATCAAATGGATGTCAAGACCGCTTCCTCAACGGTGAACTTGAAGAAGAAATTTATATGAAACAGCCAGAAGGCTTTATTGCTCCAGTAGGTGTCAAAACGGGCTTGCGGGGCGGGAAAGCCGAAAAAGCCCGGCCGTTGACTGGCGGGAAAGCCCGCGAACATAACGGCATGAAAACCCCTGCCCCAAACCGCCTCGAGGGCAAAACGGGCAAGCCCACGGGCTTTTGTGTTTATTTATCAATATTCACTAATTAGGCAAAAAAATAAGTGTATTTAAATTTTTATTTATTTATTTTTAATAATTTAAATTCAAGAATCATGGTAAATGATAATTGATAGATTTAAATTTCCAACAAATAAACCATTAAATTCATAATATTTCAAATAACAAAATTAGTTAAATTACATATTCATTAATATATTCAAAATACTTTAAAAATACTAAATAAGTAAATAACAAAATAACAAAATTAGTAAACTTATAAACTACATATTCATAATCCATTAAATTCAAACTACTAAAACTAAATAACAAAATTACATAACCAATTAACCATTAAATTCAAAATGCTTAAAATACTAAATAACCAAATTAAATTACATATCCATTAAATTCAAAATACTTCAAATACTAAATATAAATAACAAGTTTCAAATTTCATCCACCAAAATACCAAATCACCGATTAGGAAATCACCATGTCATCATCAAAATCATCTACATTGCCTTCATCAATAATTTCTACCACATTTGACGCGGATGCTTCCGAGAGAGACTTTTGGACATTTGCATCTTCATCATCACCTTTACCTACATATAATAAAATATTTATATCAAAGTAAAACATAAGTTGATAATGAATATAATTTAAAAAATTGGTAAACTAACATACCATAATCAACGTAACCATGCAACCAATTACGAAGGCAAATTTGAGCTTGAACATTTTTCGATAGGGTAGAACTTCTAAATTTGGTGAGCACACGACCACCTATAGAAAAAGCTGATTCTGAGGCAACGGTAGTTATCGGGATGGCCAAAATATCACATGCCATTGATGCAAGGATTGGGTACCGATGCCTATTATCCCTCCAATAATTCAAGACATCAAAATCATCATAAAAAGAAAATTCGTGCTTCGGCTCCTCCAAGTAAAGATCCAACCGAGATTTTCCAAAGATTGGAAATTGTTTGGTGCTCAAATGCTTTAATTTCCTATATTAAATAAAGTATGAAAGAATACAAAAATAAATGTAATCAAATGAAATATATATAACTTAACGAAAAGAAAGAAAGTGCTCAAATATTGAATACTTACATCAAATATGTTTTTTCCGACATTGATTGGGACTGTGAAGGATGTAGATGGAGTAACAACAAAAGATGATTGGGGCTGTGACTGTGAAGGATTTGAAATCTTAGCTTTCGAATAATGCTCAAAAAGCTTATACAACTTTGTCCTTACTAGTGACACCTTTTCTTTGCATTTATTTGGATCATTCTCGACTTTTCCATAAAAATACTCCAACATTACCAACTTTACTCGAGGATCAAGAACAGCCCCAAATGCAAGCACAACGCTATATTCACTCCAATATTTATCAAACTTCTCTTTCATCTTCTTACACATATCACTCAACACTTCATCTTCATTTGACAAATTTCCTTTCAATAAAACTTCAATCTTCCACACTTGAAAAAAGTACAAATTTGATGTAGGATAAGAAGAGCCCGAGATAAGATTGGTAACTTGATAAAATGGCTCTAAAAATGCACAAATTAACTCCCCTCTTTTCCACTCTTCAATTGATGGACAATACTTATAATTTTGATCATTTAATTGAAGTTGAGAAAAAGCCTTTTTATAGATAATTGCACTGCTCAACATCAAATAAGTTGAATTCCAACGAGTAGACACATCTAACCGCAAACCAATATTAGTGTTAATATTACCAACCGCACTCACACATTCTTCAAATTTTTTCTTTCTACCCTCCGAACCTTTCACATACTTGACGGAATCTCTAATTTTATCCAAAGCAACAACCGCCTTTTTCAAACCTTCTTGTACAATGATATTTAATATGTGAGCACAACAACGAATGTGAAAAAATTCACCATCACACAACAAGTCATCATTCAAAGAGAACTGTTGTTTCAAAAGTTCTTGCATATTACCATTGTTTGATGCATTATCCAATGTCAAAGAAAATATTTTTTTCTCAATCCCCCAATCCTTCAAAAATTCATATAACTTAGCAGCCAATTCAACTCCCGAGTGGGGAGGAGGCATATGAGCAAAGCTAAGAATTTTACTGTTCAATTTCCAATTCTCATCCACAAAATGACCAGTCAAGCAAATGTAACCCTCACTAGTGCATGCAGTCCACAAATCTGAAGTTAAACAAACTCTGTTTTGAATATTACCAAGAATGACCTTAAGTTTCGCTTTCTCCCTCGCATACATTCTTCTAATATCAGAAACAAGAGTATTTCTAGAAATGCAAGGAACATCAGGATTTAAGTACTTCACCCAACTTCTAATGCCATCATATTCAATAAATGAAAATGGCAAATCATGTTTAACAACAGCAGCAGCTAAGAAGTTACGTGACATCTTTGGGTCTACCTTCCTAGACCTTAACTTCCCATCATGATCAACAAGCATTTGTTCCACATCATGAAACTTTAACATTTTGCAATTATCCTTATGACGCCTTATTGTCGAAGTCCCATATTTTCTACCCCCACATTTAAACTGTTTCTTACATCCCTTACATTCTGCTAAGACTACCCCTTCATCGTCCACGCTTATCTTATTATAGGACTTCCAAACATCAGATGTTTCTTTTGGCCTTTTAACTTTAATAGATCGACTGGATTCCTCATTAGTATTACTCTTATTAGTTTCCATTTGATCTCCATCTAAATCAATGCATTGATTCGTACTAGATTCCATGATTCTTGATTTCTTCCACTTAATTCTTAATCTGCAAATAGTAAGATAATTGTAGGAAAATTAAGAAAAAGAAAATTTGAAACGGCAAGATAAGCTTTTTTAATGACATACAACTTCTAAGGAGAATAGGAGATAATGCATTAATAGATAAATCACAGTTAATGAAATCTCTTAGGATTACAAGATTTAATAGATAAATCACTGTTAATGAAATTAAACAAGGAAATACTGTTAATGAACTAAGTTCATACTAGTTGTAATGAAATAAGTTCAATTGCTGTATATGAACTAAGTTCAGTTGAAGGCTTGAAGCACATTGTCAATCAAATATTCAAGTTATCAATAGAGAGAACTGTACTAATATGTTGAAAATGGAATCACACAATGACATAAACAAGTTTTGAAACAAATGCGGCATGATTGAAATTGGGGTTGGGGAGGAAATTGAAGTTGAACCCAGATCTGCAGATCAATAGAAATCGGTACTGCACCTCGCCGAAGACTTTGAGGCCCCGATTCCTCGAATCAAGCTCAAGGCGTGGCTGTGACTTTGAAGTTCACCGCATAAGGACAGATGAGAGACACAAGACGTGAGGTGAGACACTGAGACTGAGAGATGGAGTGAGTGAGACTGAGTGACGACGACTCGCGAGTCACGAGAGTGAAGACTGGAGAAACTAACCTGAAGCGGGAAGCCCGAAGCCGTGAGTCCGTGACCGTGAAGGGCCTGAAGGAGTGGCCGGCCGTGATGACCGATGACAAACAAGGTGAGGTGAGACCGTGGATCCGTGAGAGAGACGCCGCCTCGTCTCGCCGTCGCCTGTCAGTACTACTTATCCTACTCGCTCTAGTGACTAGTGAGAGAGAGTTGAGACCGAGAGACAGAGAGTAGAGTGAGGAAGACGAATCGAGGAAGAAGTGATGAATCGGGAAGACGACTGAAGTCTTTGCCGCCAAGTCGAAGCCGAGTGAGAACTGAGAAGACTGAGAATGAGATTTAGATTTCATTTCGGTGTATAAGTGTTTAACCTAAGTTACCTAACCGATCGCTTGCCATTAGTGGGCCTGCCAGTGCTGGGCCACTTAAATAATAAACATTATAACCAATTACTTATTTACTTAGAGCCCATATTTGATATTTCACTAAATCAAGAAATAATAATTAAGAGCCCATAAAATGCGGGTCGCCCGCCGCCCAAGTCCAAGACGCAAAGCCCGAAAGCCCGCTCCCTAATCGGGTATGAAAACACTAGCCCAACCCGCCCCTAATAGGGGCGGGCGGGCTTTGCCGCTTTTGGCCACTTTTAGCTCCAGCAATGAAACTAAGGTCCGTCGTCAAATCTTTATACGGTCTAAAGCAAGCACCGAAACAATGGCATAAACGTTTTGATGACGTTATACTTGCTAATGGCTTCAAGACTAATGAATGTGACAAGTGTGTATACGCTAAGAATACACAACAAGGTTACGTCATTATCGTCTCTACGTTGATGACATGTTAATTATTGGTAGCAATAATAACATGATCAAAGACACCAAAAAGATGTTGGCAACAGTTTGACATGAAAGATTTAGGTTAGGCCGATGTCATCCTAGGTATTAAAATATCTAGAACATCCGAGGAGATCATTTTATCACAATCTCATTATATTGAGAAAACGCTAGAGAAATTTAGCAACGGTGATACAAACATTGCTAAGACTCCAATCGACTCTAACTTTCATCTCAAAAGAACCTACGAGCGCGTATCTCAAATTGAATACTCTCGAATCACTTGGAAGTCTTATGTATCTTACTTGCACGCACCGACCTCGCAAGAACAAGTTAACCGATTGAGTTTTACAAGTAATCCCGACCCGATCAATGGAAAGCCATTGTAAGGACTCTTAGATATCTTCGATACACTAAGGACTACGGGTTGCATTACTCCAAGTATCCATCGCTATTGAAGGACATGATGCTAACTCGATTTACGATACTAACGACTCCAAGTCAACAAGTGGATTTGTATTTACTTGGTGGCGGTGCTATCATTGCATGGAAATCTTCCAAATGCATTTCATTGCAAGGTCTACTATGGAATCAAAATTTATCGCCTTAGATAAAGCAAATGAGGAAGCTTGAATGGTTACGTAACTTCCTTGAAAATATTCCAAAGATGGCCACAAGCGGCCTGCGGCCATATGCATCCATCATGGCTACTGTCAAGCCGCAATTGGAAGGGCACAAAATAACATGTATAATGGTAAGTCCCGCCATATAAGCGCGACACAATACCGTTAGACAACTACTCTCAAATGGCGTGATCACCATCGATTATATTCGATCTAAGGACAACCTACCTGATCCATTAACTAAAGGATTGTCCGAGAGTTAGTATACGAGCTCATCGAAGGGAATGGGCCTTAAGCCTATGAAATAAAGAGAACCTTTAGCGGAAAAACCCCACCTAGTTGATTGGCAACCCCATGGTCTAGGTTCAAAGGACAACCAAACTAATTGATCTCACCTAACACTAACGGACTCACACTCCTACCCATTCCTATGGTGAAAACACTAGTGTTACCGTCACGGCTTAGGATAAGCACCGCTTTTAATGATTCTTTGTGACTTGATTTGATCAAGCGGGACCGTGATACACCCTTTATAAGAAGTCACCTATGTGGAATGTAAGATCGCCGATCTTATGGAAATTTCGAGGCAAAATTTTCTAACAACATTCACAGTAACTGTGAAGCGTTCGTGGCCAAAATGAACACAAACGTAGAATCAAACGGTTAGAGGGCAAATATGTGAATACTATTGTCTTGGTTGACATCAAACACCGGCCAAGACACACCGTCATCATTAGTAAGTCTTCCCGATAGTAACTCATAAGGAAAGGTTCAAAGTCAAAAGCCACCTCTTCCACTCTAGCTACTCTCGCTTGTATCTCGTAAATATCCATATGTCATCAACTTACATGATATCTTATTCAATGTGGGGATTGTTGGAAACTTGTTTCCATAAAACTTGAATAAGTGAGTTATGTAAGTGTATAATGCGGGAATCCCACATTGGGAACAAAATGAAATAAGCTCTACCTTATAAGGTAGAGCTTTGACTTTACTTTCGGGCCCTCGGGTCATTACACTTTGTGTAGGTGAGGAGGGAAGACCCCGGCTCATTTGGCCGTGGTGGTTGGTTGGTCGGTCGGCCGGCTTGCACAGAACCTATCTTTGCTACCGGTTCATTTGTGTGTGTGACCCTTTTCGGCATGAACCTTTTGAATGAGGTTCGAAAGTTCAGCCGCCACGAGAAAACGCTTAATCGATTATATGCATGCGAAGCGATTGTGTCTATTCGAACATCCTCGAAAATTCTTCTCGTTTTTACAACCTTTACTTCTCTGAGAGATTCTGCAAATAAGGCGTTCTTGATTCGCCGGTGGCGAAGAATCGGAGGAGGCGCCCTCTTCAATCACGTAAGTATCACGAAACACAGGAGACACACTGATATATCCCGTCCAGTCTCATAACGGGTCAGTTTTTTGTCTTAAGGAAAGAGCTTCATTGCTCGAGGATACTATCACTCTCTTCCTTACACAATCTGGAAACTTAAATCAGTCATACCCTAATAACAGTCCCTGCAATTACTGTGGTCATTTCCATAATTCAAACCTGACTTTCATGTCACAACAGAGCAACTTTACCATAGTGTCATGCCTAGACTCCAATTCTATAATTAGTCCTAAAGAGGCATCACAAAGAATTCATAAAAAGTAAATCAATAATTCTTCACCAAAATGAGACTGAAGTTGTGTCCAAGGCACTGCAAGGACAATATCTTTGTTTCTTAGAAGCAAGTACACTCATAGTACTGTAGCCACAGGAGGTGAAAAAATTTCCTAACCTATTTCTTGCAACTATATAATTTACCGGCGTTCATTTATTTTCTGCTGAATATTTCATATCTTTCAAATGCTTCTTCGATAGAGTTAAGAGGAAGCGACATACCCTTTTTTTCTTGGCTAAGTTTCTTTTTCTTCATTCCCATCCAGGTTCTGCAGGGGGTGGGGGTCAAAAGAGTTGCAAAAGAGAAGAAAGAAGTTCAATCTAGGCCTGGTCAAGATGAGTTCCAGCCCATTGTTGGCAGCAACAGGTAGTTTTCCTATGTAAATGCTTCTTGCTGATGTATGGGTAACTCTAGTTCAGGTTCGAGTACAGTGAAGGGAGAAAAGTACTGATCCATCATGTCCTGTGATACATGTGCCGAGCTCGGAGGGTCCCACTGGATTGTTTCGGAAAAATCAATTAGGCCATTCCCCAAGTTTAAACTAAATTTTCCACTCACAAAAATCAAGTTTCTCCCAGAAGGAGCACTTTACTAGATCGTCCTGCCCCCTTGGCAATATGACACAAGATGTTCATACCTTTGGTGCAAAATCTTTATCCAGCAATTGCGCCCATACTCCCTGATGAAAAAAATAGTGAGCCACTGTAAACAATCTTTAGCCATTCCTAGGTGTTGTTCAAAAGATAATCTACCTCACTTAAATCTTTGAAATATTCTTGGAGATTGATTGCAAGGTCATTCGATGTTCACGAATCAAGCACTGATCCAAAGTCTGGAATCAACCTTCACGTATATGACATGACAGTGACAGAGAAACCCATTTTTAAAAAAATCCAAATCAGTTGGCAGAACCGAGCTGCTGAAAAAAAAATTCTTGAAGGGACGTACAGATCGCAAGGAAACCTTAAATCTCAATGGTGAGGCAACTTTTAGTTTCTTCAGTGTCGATAAGCACCACTCATCATGTGTTTTCGCAGCCTCACATTCCTGTGAAATTTTGTTTCAACAGCATCACAAAATGTGAGGTGTCATGTTCAATACCTTCCCATGTGATGTAGCGGAAGTTAATTAAAGTAAACGATAACTATCAAAGCTGTTGAGATCGCGCACGACTACCAGCGTTGATCTTCCAAACCTTGTTGAGGTTCACAAACCTACCACGATCTGGACATCAATTCGCGTTGATTCAATGAATACCGGAATTGGGAAAAAGTGTATTATTCATAAAACGGCAAAACTGCCTCTCAAACAACCCTAAAAGTGTTTGAATATGCTCAAAACCCTAAAAGCAATAAAATGTCGAAATTACAAAAAAAATAAACCCGAAACTAATAAAAAAAACTTCAATGGCCCATAACCCTATCTAAATGACGTTTTTTGGCCTTAAAATAGCTCCTAACCGAGTTTTACTCGATTAATTTTGTCCGTCTTTCCGAGAGCTTCGATTTGATATATGGCGGGCCCCGTAACTCCACCCGAGTCAAAAGTTATGCCCTTTTCCGCGCACCCGGTCCAAACGGTCGAGATAATCAAGTGCGAGACTGCCTGCATCATTCCCCCAGGCTGAACAAAATTCGACCTCGAATTACCAACAACATCATCATCAGAGGAGTCCCCATGAAAAGGAAGTAAGTGTTTGACATTAAACACATCTGCAGTATGGATGTGACTCGGCAGCTTCAAACGATAAGCGTTGGGGTTGATTTTTTCAATGATCTCCACTGGACCAATCTTCTTGGCAGACAACTTGTTATATGCCCCAGCTGGAACACGATCCTTGGTCAATACAACCCACACAAAATCCCCAACTTGGAACTCAACATGCATGCGCTTCTGATCGGCTGCTTGCTTGTACTTGGCGTTCTTTGTCGTCAGGTTGTCCTGGCTGCACGATGAACATCGACCACGCTTCCACGAAGTCGTCCTTAATGTGAACCTTCCCTTTGGTTGGCGAGTCAATAGGTCAAGCGGTCCTTTGGTGCCGAAGCCGAATAAACCACTTGGAATGGGCTGAACCATGTACTACGATTAACCACATGGTTGTGAGCAAACTCCGCCTGACACAGTTTCTGATCCCAACCTTTAGTATGCTCCCCAACCAAACAACGCAGAAGATTACCAAGTGATCTGTTGACGACCTCAGTTTGTCCATCTGTTTGCGGGTGGTAGGCACTGCTGAAATCGAGTCGCGTATTCACCATTCTCCATAGGCTGCGCCAAAAGTGACTAAGGAACCGAGTATCCCTATCCGAAACAATGGACGTAGGCAACCCATGTAAACGGTAAATCTCACGGAAGAACAATTGTGCAACATTGACAGCATCTGTAGTCTTCTTGCAGGGAATGAAGTGGACCATCTTGGAGAAACGATCCACGACCACGAAAGTAGAACCATTACACCGCTGTGTTCGGGGCAGACCCAACACAAAGTCCATGCTAACGTCCACCCATGGTTGAGAAGGGACTGGAAGGGGCATATACAAACCGGCATTGGTGGCAGCCCCTTTAGAAACTTGACAAATCCGGCAACGCTGCACGTAGCGCTCAACTTCTCTACGCATACTGGGCCAGAAGTAAGATGCTTGGGCGAGCTATAATGTCCTATCCCTGCCAACGTGTCCCTCACCATGGAGTTCCTGAATTATCTTCAACCGCAGACTACACTCAGGAATGCAAAGCTGATTACCCTTGAATAAGAACCTATCATGCAGTAAAAAGTCAGATTGGCGGCCCTCTTCAATGCGTTGAAGTATCAGTAAAGGCACGGTCCGGCTAATTCACGGAAGGAGTCGAATCCTGGCACTTCAACCCTCATGGTAACCAGAAAGTTGCTTCTGCGACTCAAAGCATCTGCGACCCAATTAATGACCCCTGCCTTGTGCTTAACAACAAATGTGAATTTTTCCAGGTAGGCAACCCACCGTGCATGTCGTGGAGAGACCTTTTCCTGTCGATGAAGGTGTCTCAAGGAGTCATGATCAGTATACAAGACGAACCCGCGATGGAACAGGTAATGCCTCCAGTGTTTGATAGCCTGCACCACTGCGTAGAATTCGACATCATAAGTGTTGTAGCGAGTCTTAGCGCCTGATAACTTCTCACTGAAGTATGCTACTCGCTATGCCGATCAAGACGCCGCTCAATCCCAACCTTTGAAGCATCAGTGTGTAGCTTAAAAGGCTGTGCAAAATCTGGTAACACTAGAATGGGTGCCGTGGTAAGGCGTTCCTTAATTAGTCGAAATGCCTCCTCTGCTTCACCTGTCCACTGAAACTTACTGCTCTTCATGCATTCAGTCACCGGCGCCATAATACTACTAAAGTGGGGAATAAAACGCTTGTAAAAGGAGGCCAGACCATGGAAACTTCGAACCTCAGTGATGGTGGTTGGTCGGGGCCAGTTTTGCACCACTGCCACTTTCGCCTCATCAACCTGTAACCCCTTGGCTGAAACCACATAACCCAAGAATAACACAGACGAAGCCATAAACACACACTTCTGTTTTGCTGCATAAAACTGTTCTCGCTGGAGCACAGTCAGAACTTCCCGCACGTGCTGCAAGAGTTCGTTCCTTTTCACTTTAGTTCCTAAGGCACTTAATGGACTCTTCATTACTGTGTGGATGGACCAAGAAAGCACAGCCAAAGCGGAGTACTAAGGGTTACAATTCTCGACCAGTAAGTCTCCATCCTTTACCTAGCGAACGAACCCATAAATGATAGATATCTTTAGACCAATACACATAAAAGGCGATACAAGTGAATCCTAATACCTAGATCATTCTCATCCATAAAACTTTCCTAAAATTTAGTCTTCTGTAGTAGTTAATTTATATTAATTTTATTAGTATAGTTTAAAAGTTTAAATCATTCCAAAAACAAAACCTCCTTTTTATTTAATTGTTTTTAAATTAGTTTTGATTAAATTCATTTTAATTCATTCTCCTTGAAGTTCGACCCTTGCTTCCATCTTTCTATTCTACAATAGTCTTGTGCACGTGCAATGCAAATTTATAACACATCAAGTTTTTGGCGCCGTTGCCGGGGAGAAGTTTAATTAAAAAGTTTTTAATCTTTTCTGTTTTTACTAAAAAGAAAAAAAATAAAAAAATTTTATTACTTGTTTTAATTTGTTTCTGGTTTGTAATTGATTGTGCATTTTATGCACGGTCGGCAGTCGTTAAATCCGACACTAACAAATTTTAACAATAACATTAATAATTTAGGAAGGAATATGTTGGTCCACAATGATGCTCAAATAGGCTTGAGGGAGGGGTGAATAGCCTATGATGCCATTTTAAAATTCTTTCTTTTAGTTACCGTTAAAGCGTATGTTTTAATGACATAAGCAGTTAACGTGTAGAGCATGTCTGCTGGTGTTACTGAATAGCAGACTTGCTCTCAGCAGAGTTGTCAACCCTACTGCTAAACTACCTGAAAACCAAAAGCCTGTTTTAGAAGAGTTTAAGCAGCGGAACTAGAAAGGCTTTGATTTAGAGAAGTCTTAAGTGGTTGTATACGAATATATGATCAGAACAACAACACACTTAATACTTCTTCAAATGTAGTGTTTAGGAAATCATTAGAGAATAGCTTTTCAAATGATAAAACAATTTATAAAAGCTCATAGAGAGGTAAAGACTGAAAGTTATATTATTTGAAAGAACATATGAATTTATTCAAAGATAAATTACATATTACATCAATCTAAATACTCTATGTGAAGTTTTTGTCCTCGTCCTTTCAAGCCTTAATCTTTACTTAATTGTTTGTAACGAAATTCTTAAGTAAAGAGGATAATAGGAGACGAGAACGAGAAACAAATATGAGAAGAGAATTTTCAAGGTCGTTAGATAAAGATTATCTGAACGATTGAGTGTGAGCACTCGGCCTTCCATGATGAGTGATTATTGCACAATCAACAACATTTGTATATGAATACATATCTGAAGATATGAATGCAATATTTACAGACAGCTCTTCATCTTCCTTGGGTACCATCTGAAATCTATCCGTAGAACGATCCAAGAGCTTGACCTCTAGTTTTAGGAATGGAATCCTGAAGTTTACCTAAAGGCTGAGTTCTTCGAAGAAGGGTGAATAACTCAAATCAAGAACTGGGTTCTTGACCAAGATGTTGATTAGGGGTGGCAATTTAAGGCACGTCACGATTGATTGACACGAACACGACACGAAATTATAGGGTTTGGGCCGGGGCTTATCGGGTTCGGGCCGTTATCGTGCCGGCCCGATAAGGCACGTTAAGATTCGAGTCGTTATCGGGTTTTTACCGTGCCAGCCCGATAAGCACGAAATAATATTAGGTATAAATAGTAGAAACCCTAAAAAAGAAACCTATTATTGACTAAAGTGTTGTGTAAGATGTAAGTGTAGTCTCTGATCTCTCTCGTCTCTCACTATCTCTCTCTACAGTGCCGATTCCGCAGTCGATTTTCGTCGATTTTTCACTCTCTCTTCTCAGATTAGCCCTTCTCACTTCAGATCAGTCAGTGCCGCCTCCGCCACCTCCACCGCCCACTGCCAGTTCGCCTCCGCCTCTACCAGTCTGCCTCCGCCTGTTCTCCCTCAGGTCTCAAGACTCTCACTCACACCGGCGCAATCCCTCTCTCTCTCTACACCGAAGAACAACTCCAAACTCCGAAGAAAGGTAACCGACTAACCGGCGTAATCCCTCTCTCTCTCTACAGTACTTGTTCTTGTTGATAGATTTCTTGACATGGTCCTTGTTGATAGATTTCTTGACATGGTCCTATTTCTCTTAGTTTAATTATCTTAGTTCAAAATTTTATTTTATAACCTCTTATTCTGGTACCGTGCCAACTGAAATAGAAGTGTATTGGTATCATCGATTTGGAGAAGATTTCTGGAGAGCTGATGAAAGGGAATCCCTAGCATATTGATGGACCTAGTACTATTATTTACCATAGCTGGGATCGTGTGATCTTAATTTGCATGTAAAAGCTTTTAATTTGAATGAACAATTTAAGTTATTTGCATATTTGTTTTTTTTTAATCCTAATACAAGTATTGTACCCTTTGAATTTAATGTGAGTTTTGCATCAAATGAAAATGTGATAAGGATTTATTTAAACTTTCAGAAAATATAAAACGCGTGTGTGAAACGCGTGATCTTAGATATTTTTGTAAATACAATAAATTCATTGACGTTAATACATCTTTTAATTATTAGTTTTTTCAAATGTAGACTTTTGGCTAAAACGAAGAGAATATCGTAATAGAATTTCGATCAACTTAACTAAAAAAATCAAAGTCGTCACAGGCATCTGCCCAACAAAATAAACTTAATTACACAACACTGTAATCTTAAGTCACAGCCAAACATATAAAAAATGTTTATTTTAAAAATCATGCCTAACGAGCTTATCGTGCCTAACAAAAAAACCCGACCGTTTTCGCTTATCGTGCTTAGCGTGTCGTGCCGTGTTTTCGGGTTTTTATCGTGCCGTGTTCATGCCGAAGTTTATCGGGTCGTGCCCTTATCGTGCTAGCCCGATAAGGGCACAGCACGACCGATTTGTCACCCCTACCTGTGACGGCTTTGATTTTTTTAGTTAAGTTGATCGAAATTCTATTATGATATTCTCTTTGTTTTAGCCAAAAGTCTACGTTTGAAAAAACTAATAATTAAATGATGTATTAACGTCAATGAATTTATTGTATTTACAAAAATATCTAAGATCACACGTTTCACACACATTTTCGCGTTTATACAATACTTGTTTAGGATGAAAAAAAACAAAAAAATAACTTAAATAAATGTTCATTTTTCAAAAAAACTCACATTAAATTCAAATGGTACAATACTTTATTAGGATGAAAAAACAAATATGCAAATAACTAAATTGTTCATCAAATTAAAAGCTTTTACAATCCCAATCCCATTATGGTAAATAATAATACTAGGTCCATCAATATGCTAGGGATTCCCTTTCATCAGCTCTCCAGAAATCTTCTCCAAATCGATGATACCAATACCCTTCTATTTCAGTTGGCACGATACCAGAATAAGAGGTTATAAAATAAAATTTTGAACTAAGATAATTAAACTAAGAGAAATAGGACCATGTCAAGAAATCTATCAACAAGAACAAGTACTGTAGAGAGAGAGAGGGATTACGCCGGTTAGTCGGTTACCTTTCTTCGGAGTTCGGAGTTGTTCTTCGGTGTAGAGAGAGAGGGATTGCGCCGGTGTGAGTGAGAGTCTTGAGACCTGAGGGAGAACAAAGTGAGCCGCGAGGCACCGTAGAGGCGAGGCGAATCGGCAGGTGGCGGTGGCGGAGGCGGACCGACCGATCCAAGTGAGAAGGGCTGATCTGAGAAAAGAGAGTGAAAAATCGACGGCGGAATCGGCATTGTAGAGAGAGAGAGAGTGAGAGACGAGAGAGATCAGAGACTACACTTACAGCTTACACAACACTTTAGTTAATAATAGGTTTCTTTTTTAGGGTTTCTACTATTTATACCTAATATTATTTCGTGCTTATCGGGCTGGCACGGTAAAAACCCGATAACGACTCGAATCTTAACGTGCCTTATCGGGCCGGCACGATAACGGCCCGAACCCGATAAGCCCCGACCCAAACCCTATAATTTCGTGTCGTGATTCGTGTCGGTCAATCGTGTCGTGCCTTAAATTGCCACCCCTAGTCACAGGCATCTGCCCAACAAAATAAACTTAATTACACAACACTGTAATCTTAAGTCACAGCCAAACATATAAAAAATGTTTATTTTAAAAATCATGTCTAACGAGCTTATCGTGCCTAATGGGCTTATCGTGCCTAACAAAAAAACCCGACCGTTTTCGCTTATCGTGCTTAGCGTGTTGTGCCGTGTTTTCGGGTTTTTATCGTGCCGTGTTTGGGTTTTGGTTTTAGGCACGATAACCTTATTATGCCGTGTTCGTGCCGAAGCTTATCGTGTCATGCCCTTATCGTGCTAGCCCGATAAGGGCACGGCACGACCGATTTACCACCCCTATACAGGACTCTCAACTCACTCGCTCACTCTTGGTTTCAATGTGTAATCTAAAGCGGCGGACGGCCCCTTTATAGTGTGAATGCACTGCCCCTTGTTAATGTTTCAATTCTGAGTAAATTTTCTAGCCGCTTCAAAACTTGTGTATGGGTATTAGTGGTGGTAAATTATGTCCACGTTTATATGTCCGCCTATTAAATTATGGGTATGGGTACACTTAAATTTTAATCTGAGGACAAATTGGTATGTCCACTTAGACCATTAAGTTTTATGGACATAATAAGGACACAAATGAGCACCCACATTTTCACCCCTCACTCTCACGATTAATTTCTTTTTCTGCATACTTGATAATCCAAAATTGTTTCTCTATATATTTATATTTCTATCAATAACTATTCATTAAGACAGATAGTGTGGGGGTAGAGAGAGAAACTAGATAAAGAGCGTGGGGATAGAGAGAGAAACTAGAGAGAGATGCATGGCTGCTACTTATTCTTCTAGTTTGGTTTTGGTTTTCTGAATCAAAGAAATAGTCTGTAATGGTGGGAGTAACCGTTATTTTTTAAGAATAAAAAATTGACCTATTTTTTTATTTTTTTTGATATCATATTACTTTTTATATACTGTCAATTACGTATTTTCTGGTTATAAAAAATATATATATCAGATTTTCATTTAAAAATAATTGATTTGATGTAAAAATTAAAGAACTAAGAGAATATTTTATTTCAATTAACATACGACAATAATGAAAATATGTTCTTGTTTTGATATTATTAGTGGTTCTGCCAACGCTAATACGTCATGTAAATTTTTTGAGTTCTTTTTAAAAATTTGATTGCATTAAAAATAGTGACAGAGGTTAAAATGTTACCAAAAATATTGATATTTTTCAATTATTGTGGTTGTAATTATATATATTAAATAAACACTTACTTACCCACCCATTTGAACACATTGCCCATTTAAACCCGCCCACGCATGCCCATTTGCCACCTCTAGTGGGTATAAAGCTTTTCAAAAGGTATATAAACCTTCCTAAAAACGCCACTCCAGGTGCCCTTATAATCATGTTTGAAATTACTGCAAATATAATTTGGAGAAAAAGAAGGCGGCGAAATTGATGTATATGTTGCATTTATTTTGAACACTTACCAGAACTTGGATTAAATTGAGGAAGGAAAAAATAGTTGAAAATCAAGAAAGACATAACAGTAATCATTTAAAAAGGGTGTTTGTAACTTGTAACTAACAAGTAACAACAACCATTGTTATGATGTTATCCAAAAGGTGAAATCCATCTTTATTTAAGGAAAAGAAGCACCCAATGCTATTGTTTCAGCGTCTATCTCTAGACTCTAATTCTCTATATAGATTAAGGTAGTGCCTCTTCCACTCTTGGAAAGTTAACGAAGCAAACCAAAAAAGCTCCCTTTGATCCAGTATGTGAAAATCAAAATCCATGCTTAGATCTGGAGTGTTGCTGCTATGGAATTAGCCAGACTCAAAACTTCAAAAGGAGCTTTATTCTTCACCTCCTTCACTGTTAGCGGGCATGAATCTGTTATCCAAAAGTATGCCATTCCATTCTCTGGGGGTTCAAGTACAAGGGTCATTAATAATTAATATTCCACCACCATAAATGCATATTTACAAAGCCATATAATAAGACAACCAAATGAAACAAATGGGGGTCTAGCCAATTTTCTTTGAGCATTTTCGTTCAATAAACTTCATATACAACTTACAAGACACCGTGATAATTGATAAATGAATAGATCTAGTACCTAAAGTCCATCCCTGTGTTCAGAAGTAAAACTTATCATGCAAAGAAACACCAACGTGTCGAGAGTGTGACTAAAGATACTATACTGTCACATTAGATTTTATATCTGTTTGTGCGTGTGTGTATCCCTGTCGATATGTCTGCTCGGTTTCATTTATACCAATATTGTACTGCTCCTTTCTATTAGAGCATCCCTCTTTGTTTAGGACATCCAATCTTCAATATCCTTTCTCAAAATTAAGCTTAGAGCTATGTTCTCCTTGATATTCTAATTTTAGCCCTCATAAATGATAAACAAGTCAGGATACACAAGTCAGGCCTATAATCTACTCCCTTCATTCCATGGAAAGAGTAAACTATTCTATTTTCGGATCCTCTAATGAAAGATCCCACTTACTAATCCATAACCTTTTAACTTTACCCTCCACATGTGATAAGCATCTTGTGAATGCTCAACGTTTCTATAATTATAACTAACTGATGTTTGACTATCAAGGTGGGACTCCCAGTCTGGAAAGGATTAGCTATTCTAAACCTAAGCAGTCCAACATTGTATTCCATTCAAGAATTCATCTACAGTTAAGAAACAAAATATTTCAGGCAAAATCTGAAACTTCCGTAAGGACAGTTTTTTGATAACATGAACACCAAAGGGGAAGCCATAAGGTTATTCAGTAAAGTTCTATTGAGTGATTGAGAATTTCCTTATCAAATTTCGGAATCAAGGTTTGCATGAGTATGGAACAAGTTGCAATGGCAAACATTTCCAACTATCTACCCAAATTTGACAAAAATTATTACGGTCATTACATGAATACAGCTAGTAAATACCAAGGATGGTGAAAGAGGAGTAAAAGAGTTGTTAAAATAGAAGAGTGGGGATGCATACCTCTATCATCATTCATAAAACGCTCCCACGACCTTTTTGGAAATACTCCATGCGTCACATACGCACTAACTTTTGCTGCTCCATGTTTGGCCAACAGTTTCTGTAAACAGAAAAAGATAAGAAGTTAGGTTCGGTTTTAAAACATATACTGTTGAGCATATTATCACCCACTAAATAGTGCTAGTTAAAAGTTAGAAAGCAGCTAGTTGCAAACATCTCGAGTCTGTGAGATATGTACATTGTATGCATAACAGCACCACCTCCATCCCTGATCTCCGTGGGTGTATGGCCGGGGTGATTCATCATGTTCTTTCAGTAACTGCAATGTGCTACACCACAATGTCTTCAACCGATTTTTCAATCACCAATGTAATCAACCAACTGACCTTAGAACCATGATCATTACAGATAACCGCATATATCTATGAAGCTATATATCTTACTTAAGTGGCTCAACTTAATTGATGTTATCACATTTTTTTGTGTTTTTGAAATGTGTATCGAGGTATATCATATTATTTAAGGGTTTGTTTGGTAGTCGGCCAGAGATAAGCAATATTAATCAAGTATAAATCACAGTACTATTAGCACTCTCGCTATTAATCATCGTTTGTATATCGGGTGTAATTTTGAGATTAAAAATGTCAATCCCAATATTTTTTTAGTGAGGGCACTAATAATACCACCCTCCCCCTTGGTATTAATAGTGAGGGGATAATGACTTTATCCGGATAACTCGACTATTAGTCCAGACCACTTATTGCTACCAAACATCCTACCAAACAGCACATAAGAATATATAAAGGAAGCAACATACCACCCCGCCTATCAATCTCTTACCATAAAATCATTAATGTGGGCATTATTAAAGAAAACATCTTTTAGTACTGTAGAATTTTTAGATCACTTCATTAACCATGAAATGATTGAAATCAGCTCTGAGAAAAATCTTTTTGCCTTCTTGTTTGTTTCTCATTTTGTATATGGTCTATTTTCTTAATGTATTTCCAGTAACAATCGATACATTGAAAGGGAAACTACGAAAATAAATAAATTAATGGTACAATGGAAAAGAGCACCCTTGGTTCTATACCTGGCATTCAATTAGCGTTCCACCTGATTGAACAAGATCATCAACTATCACCACATGACGTCCTTTAGGGTCCCCCTCCTTGAGGCGGACAATTCGTTGGTTACCTTCCCTAACTTTCGCACAAACAATCTGAGAGTAAATGCACGGATTGTTATGCTGTTGAAAGAAGCTTCTTGATAGACACATGATTGCTAGGGTGATGCACAATTATGAACAGAGATGCAGTAGAACATATTACAACACACCTTCAGATGTACTATTAGACTCGTTCTTAAAGAAAGAAGAATAACCTTTAAACTCTGAGGTTATAGCATTTTGAAGGAGGGTAATTACATACAACATTTTGCCGCAAGGACCCTACCGAGCAAAATTAACAAAGAGAAATAAATTTTATTTTCAGCATCAACAATGTGTGCTAATTCAAGGCATGCATAAATTACTCTCATAACATGCACTACTATATAATATCTTGGGAAGTGAGTTCAGAAGTACACAAATACAGAAACTTTAATTAACCTCATCTTTTTCTTCTTTCAAAGTAAAGGTGTCAGTGCATGCCTTATTTTATCAATTCTGTTCACCACAATGCAACATGTAAAGCATATGACTGATGCTGTCATTGGAGCGTGCCCAACAGTAAATAGGCTGACATACAGGGAATATTGTGTGTGCGTGTGTATACATGGCAATTGGTTTTTTTTAGGGGTGGGGGAGGGGGGGTGGTGGATTACAAGTGACTACGACTAGATTGGAACATGGGACACCAAAGCTCTACATAAATATCTAATTGCACATAATTCAGTGGCATAATTTTGCTTCTCAACTTCTTACCTTAACATTGGATTTCCTAATGCTTTTACATTATAACCAACATGAACCATGTCATGCAATTCAAGTGAACAAAGTTTTGAAGCTGCAATGACAAAACAAAACACTCATTTCATGATAAAATACCGTTGGGAAATGCTGAAGCTGTTTATGGAACCGTTTCCATGCACCATCATCTGGAAAAGCAACGGATATCTAGCAAGAAAGAGAGAGAGAGAGAGGGGGGGGAGGGAGGGGCGGAAGAGTAGTATTAGGAGCAGGATGATGACCAGAAATTATACACAGAAGAAATTAATGTCACATTCTACCACAGAATCTCACAATGTCCAAATCAACAAAACCTCTAATCCTGACAATAGATGAATCTCAAATGACATGACATGATTTCTCTCGAAACCATGCCAAAGCATAAAAGATATGCAATCTAAAAGTGGCCGGATGTGCGCCACACCCATCCATAGGAAAGTAATACTCCCTCCGTCCCTAAATTATCGTCCTCTTTTCCTTTTTCGTCCGTCCCAAAATAATTGTACACTTGAAACTTACCTTTTTAGAACATCACTTTTACCACTTTACCCTTACTGTTTCACTCTACTTTAATTATGGGCCACATACACATGGGCTTTAAAGGAAACTACACATTAAACTAATATAAATAATCAAGTCAATTGTTTTTTCTTAAACTGTGCACCGGGTCAACTAGGATGATTATTTAGGGACGGAGGGAGTACTTGAAATCATCATGACTCACAAACCACATTAGCTACTATGTTTATAGATGATGGCAGCCATATCCTTTTAAGTGCTCAATGCAACTTATCTTTTGCCTAAATACTCGTAAAAACATGGAAAAATAACTGGCTTATCAAATTTTCTATAGAATAACTGCGCTTCTTACTCTAACTAAGTTGTCTCCAATGCAACTATCCCAGCAAGCAATTTTGTCAATATGATTCTTTTGGCAGTGTTGAGAGCTTGAATTCCATTTCACCATACATGGCCGATTAAGGATATGTGCCAGTCAAATGGCACCAGTCCTTCCAATCAGTGGCCGTTTAGTCCACAGTCCATTTGAAATGTGCTAGGAAATCAGGTTTGAGTTGGAAGGCTGCAACCTAATGGAAAATACGAATTTGTACTAACATTACTTCCTAGCAACCCAAAATGGGGTAAGAAATAGATAGTGTTTCAATCAGTAATATTAAACATATCTACTTTTGCCTTCAAAAGTACAAGAAGGAGAAGATAGTATCATACATTCTTTGTAATCAAAAGAACCATCTTACATTGTCAGAGTCAGGAAGCTGTTGAAGCCTATTTTTCAGCAAAGGTATCCCACTCTCAAAGCATGGTAAAATATTATCGTCAAAGTAGAATCTTTCCTGGAGAGAAGAGATAAGGAATAGTTATGCAGCTTGAAACAAATAAGGATAATAAAAACATTGTTAAACCAATAATGGTCAGTAGATAGTTGGTTCCAACCTGCAATGCATGGATATCAAAAATCACTAAACTAGTTGGTCCACCCCTTGATATTGGAATGTTTGATAAGAATTTAGCAAGAGTAAAGGCTGTCGCGATATCTCCTTCCTCCTCCATGCGCTCAGAAGTGCCGGTAGGGAAAAACGGAAGGACGAGGGTGAGAGAGGAGATGAACAACTTTGGCAACGCATAAATAACTGAAAGTTGCTCTAACATTACTCCAGGAGAACTAAAGGATGCAAGAAAAGCTACATGCTGTCCACGAATGCTATGAGCTTTGGGTATGTACAAATCTGGGAATCCATCATCAAATGTCCTATATAAAGTTAAATTGCACAAGTCAGGGAAAATTTCCACCTCATAATTGATTTATTGTAACCAAAGCTTACTAGATATCCTAATAGCATATTCAAACTATTCATGTTCATTAACAGTGATCAGAAATTTTATCAAATAAAATCCAATGATCTTTTATAACAAAAGCTTAGTAGAGATCCTAATACAGTCCATATTCATGGAATCCTGTTTTTCGCAGAAATATGCATGATTGGGAGATTGAAGAAGCAGTTCAGTTCATGGACCTGCTTCAGGGTTATAAGAGACAGGATTCGAGTGAGGACAAAATCATCTGGGAGGCCTCTAAGAACAGATTGTTTTCTGTTAGATCGTTCTACTTGAAGTTGACTGAGAAGGAAACAAGTTTATTCCCTTGGAAGGTAATATGGAAGCAGAAAATCCCCGATAGGGTAGTGTTTTTTGTCTGGGAAGCTGCCAGGGGTGTCATTCTGACGGGGGAAAATTTGAAATCTCGGGGCTTGACTTATGTTAATCGTTGCTATATGTGCAAAAATGAAGAGGAGGATGTGAATCACTTGCTGCTCCACTGCCCTATGGCTAGGGAGCTTTGGAACTTCCTTTTTCTCTCTGCCGATGTTCCGTGGGTTATGCCTAGGCTAGGACTGTCATTGACATGCTTCGGGGATGGCCTTCCTTTACCCGGAATAGAAGGAGTAATTTCTGGAAGTATGCCCCCTCAGCTATTTGGTGGACCATATGGAAAGAGAGAAACAAAAGGGCTTTTGAGAACATTGAATCTGATTTTGTAGGAATCAAAAAGTCTTTTCACTTGTATTTGAGATTCTAGTGCTTAACTGTTGACCCAACTCTAGAGGATCCTTTTTGTAATTAGGTTGGGGCCTTTTGGTCTGTAGGTTAGTGGATGTATACTTCCAGTGTACAAGGTAGCGTCTCCTTTTTTGACGCCTGTTAATAATACTCATACTTTACTTATCAAAAAAAAAATACAGTCCATATTCATGCTATTCATACTGCTTACTAGTGATCAGAAAATATATCACAATAGCATTATTGCCCCATTACTAGCTGATCCGTTGTGCATTATCACTGGCAGCACGGTGAGATCGAAGACATAAATAGAACAGATCATATATATTTTTTTGATATATAGAACAGATTATGCTGCTAAAAAAGGTTAAGTTGTACATGAAAAAGTAGCAGTACGGCCCAACACCATTACCAGCAAAGCATAAACGCTCCCTCTCGATTTATTCAGTGACCTTTGAAAACCAAAGTGATTACATTACCTCTTCATTTGCAGCTACCCCATGCTTCCGTTTAACATTCACTAAGAATCGAACCAAGAAGATAGGTTCATCTTGGGTTTTCAAAACAAATGCTTTGGCTTGGTTTTTGTAGAATAATAAAACGGGACGATCTGGTTCACTTTGCAGTTTGAGATGTCAACCACTGAACTGAACCTTAACTGTTAGGTTACTATCAATCTTGCCGTGCATTTCTATGTTTACTACAAAATCTGGAGCACTAAACTTCATAATCATAATAGGAAAAAGTATTAGTTGCTATATGTCATCAATAATAATTTGTACGGATTCTCATTATGTCTCTTTCTTCCCTCTCTACTCACAGGAAATTCCTCCTTATCTCTTGCCATCTTTGTCTTTCAGTGGAGGTGTTCAAGGTGCCCATTCTTTCTTCTTATTTGCCATGGCATCCAACTTTATTCTCAACCATTTTCTTGATATCTCTTATGTTTGAGAAATCGTCTCTACTGAGTCAGCTTATGCAAAGTGGAGGCTCATAAGTTCAATAAAGGGAAGGAAGTCTAAAGATGAAGATAAATTAGAGAGTTCAACTATTTGGATGGTTATGTTTGACAACTTATCTCAATATCCAATTGAGAAGTGAATTGATCATGTTCTCTCCAATATGAGGGTTTAAAAGATATAGAGTTGGATTTTGTACAGTCAAAGGGTTGAAATCAGTTTCTAAATCTTTTCTGGTAATTCATAAATTTTAAATTATATTGTAATCAAAAGTTGAAATATCAAGAGACGGAAAATTACAATATTCTTTTACATCTCTTAGAACATAGACAATCTGGAGAGTCTAAACCGCAGTTCAAACTGATGAAATGATGGTTCGAGTCAGTTTGGCTTGTAAATTTTCAAAACCAATAATAATTGGTCACGAACTGTTCAGTTGTAATAGGACAATGGCATGAACTAATTTAGAAAATGCATCAGTCACTAATGCAAAGGACTAAAGGACCTTCCTTGATGTGGCCTTAGAACAACTGACAGCTTACAAGTTTCACTAGCTGTATTCTACCTATTATCAGGCTTCAGGCCTCACATATTTATCACATCAATAAATCTAAGCATGCTTCTTTAGGAAGTCATGCATACTATTATGATCAAACACAACGAAAACTAAAAACTAAAAAAATGAACACAAGGAATAACATAGTTCACCCCTCATGAAAGAGGCTACGTCTACCGCCGAGGTGGCAAAATTATACTGTATGAACAGGAGATCACAAAGAATTGTGGCTCTCAACATACGCTCAAATCCAAATCCCAACTACTCCCTTAAAACACCAAACAAAATTACAAAGGCCATTTTTCTCACAATTGTGTACAGGACTCGGTCGTCACTCTCAGTTTCGGAGTGCAACCAAAGTGGGTGGACAGCCGCTTTCATAGTACAAGTGCAGCACATTAATGTTCCAATTGTGAGGAAATTTACTAGCAGCTTCAATACTTGGAGTAACCTCCAAGTTCGCATGGTCATCAAGCCCAAGTCACATGGGCAGCAAACTAATTACAATAATCCAGTCTGCAATGCCCCGTAAATATTACATGGATCCTTGACAATTCTAGTCACCAACTAACACATCTTTCTCTTGGTTTGAAATTCATCAAGCTCGCCAAATGAAACTGTTTATCGCCACCTCTACCAATGCCTCGTAGTCAATCAAGTGAGATTAATCCCAACAAAGTCCAACCAGTGCTTAAAGTTAGCTACTGCAATGGTCTGCATATAGCTTGATTACCTGTTGTATCAATCTTTAAGACCTGAATGATGCCTTCATCCCTGATGTCCTGAATGAATTGATATTGCACATCTATGCGTTTCGTCCCCTCATGACAGATCTGATCCCAAGTCAAATAGATAGCACTCTCACTATGCTAATTGGCGACAATCACCCCAATATCTGCAAAGGGATCGCTGAATATACCATTACACATTGAAACCAAGAGTGAGCGAGTGAGAGTTGGGAGTCCTGTACACCATTGTGCACAGTTGTGAGAAAAGTGACATTTGTAGTTCTTTTCTCATTGGGTGTTTTAAAGGTGTGGTTGGACTTTGGGTTTGAGCGTATTTTGAGTGCCACAGTGCTTTGTAATCTCCTTTTCAAAATGAAATATTCTCCGACTCCGCCAGTGGACGTAGCCTTTGAGGGGTGAACCACATAATCCCTTCCCTTGATTTCTTTTAAGGTTTCTATTTTCATTGTGCTTGCCCTACAACGCACCCAGAGTTTATACATCCAACATATATGAATCACTTTATCTTATGCATGGTAAGTAAGACTTAAATTTGAATCATTTATACCAAATTACGTGAAGGACTTTCAGATTTGCAAAGAAAATTTTGCTAATTAGTACACTCACGGAGACTGCAAGTTTATAATTACTATATAATCGCACATTTTTTCAGTATAACAATATTTCAATAAGGACACAAATCACTGGTAATGTACCATTTAGTTCGGAGAATTGCAGTAGGATCTGTATCAATAACTAGCGAATTTACGAATAGATACCTCCAATCGATGGCACAAAGTTCGATGGCGTCCAATTCCGCGGCGACTCTCTGTGCAAGAGCCTCCATTTCCGCACAGTAAAAGAGGCACACCTTCTTAGAGCTCTTCATGGAGGCAGCGGACATTGAGATCGCAGAAGCAGGAGGTTTGAGGATAATGTGAATAGACTCACTTCCAGCAATGCAATCGACGGTCCACCTCTGAGGATTTTCGATGCTACTGTAATCGCACCGAATTCGGCGAATTTTAAGAGATCGGCGGCGTCGACATCAGAGATTCCTGACCGCCCCCACCAGGGCCGGCCCTTCCACAAGTGCGGCCATGGCCTTGGGCTCCCCAAAATCCCCAATTTTTGGGGCCCGCAAATCTCAAAAAACAATCTTGAAAAGAAACCCTGTTGTTAACAAAATATATACGATAAAAAATCTTTAAAATGAGTTTTTTAAAGTCTCCATCATCAACCAAATTATACATAAACAAAATTTAAAAAATTTAAAATATTTAAAATATTTAAAAAATTTTAAAAATAAAATAAAAAAATCAATTTATTAACAATTACATATAAGTATATCACTAATCATTCTAGATTCTAAAATTTTTCCTTATACACAACATTTGTTGTCTTATTAGTTGATTTTTCATCTTCACCGCATATGAATATCTTCAAATCAAATTAATTTTTTACTCTAAAAATTGTAACGTATAACTGTTTATGGCTAAATACTGGTTTCTTAAAAAAGAGACATATGTACAATGTCAATTATTGACTTTGACACTTATTAATTGTCATGCATATGATACCAGCAATGAAAATTGTCTTCGTTGGAACTTGAAAAACAATCTTACATCGAATGAAATTAATGACAAATGTGGGATAAAAACTTTTTTCTCCAACATTACTTCATTTCAAAAAAAATGTTTCAACAATGTGATCTCAAAAATTTATGATGATTAGTATTATTCTATTGCACAATCATGTAGTATGGTCAGTGTTTCTCAATAGCATTACCGGAATACCAATTTTAAGTGTCAATTCATTGTCTGACAATCCTGAATACTTTACCCTATTCAAAAACTCTGTAAAATAAATGTTTTCGAACAAACTTGATTTTTTTCCGTCCTACAAATAAAATCTGAACTTAAATAAGTTCTTCCTTTTGAATGATTACTTTTATTAAATTATATTTGTATTTTATGAATAGAAAAAATTTTAATATGAAAATAAGCTAAAATCAAAATAAAGAAATTATTTTTACCGTAAACTATTATTTTTGTTTCGTAAATTATTTTGAAAATACTAACTTCCATTATATTTTTTGTTCTATTAACTTCGTAACTATTATTTTTGTTTCACTTCTAAGAATTAGTTTTACGGAAAACTTTTGTTCAGTAAATTATTTTTATTATTTTGCTAACCTCAGTTTAAATTGTATTGTTTTATTGATTTTGTAACTATTATTTTTGTTCCATTAAATATTTTTATTTTACTAACGTATTTTTGTTTTACATAACTATTTTTAAGAATTTATTTTAAACTTTTGTTTCGTAAATTATTTTTATAATTTTACTAACCTCAGTTTAATTTATTTTTATTTTATTGACTCTGTAACTATTATTTTTGTTCCATAAAATATTTTTCATTTACTAATGTATTCTTTTTACATATCTATTTTTAAGAATTTGTTTTAAACTGTTGTTCCGTAAATTATTTTTATTATTTTAGTAACCTTAGTTTAAATTGTTTTTGTTTTATTGACTCCGTAACTCTTATTTTTGTTCCATCAAATAATTTATTTTACTAACGTATTTTTGTTTTACATATATATTTTTAAGAATTTGTTTTAAACTTTTGTTCCGTAAATTATTTTACTTTACTTACCGCCTAATGGCGAAATGATATAATACGCTACTATTAACTATTATAACATCAAAATACTTACGCTTAATACTGAAATGCTACAATGGAATACTATAGACCATTATAACATCAAAAAATGTTACGATTAATGGCGAAATTGTATAATGGACTACTATGGACCATTATAGCATCAAAATATGTTACGCCTCAAGCCGAAATGTTATAATGGAGTACTATGGACCATTATAGATGAAAATACGTTCCGTCTAATGACGAAAGGGTATAATACACTACTATTAACAATTATAACATCAAAATACTTACCCCTAATACTGAAATGGTACAATGAAATACTATAAACCATTATAACATAAAAAAACGTTGCGATTAATGGCGAAATTGTATAAAGGACTACTATGAACCATTATAGCATCAAAATACGTTACCCCTAATGCCGAAATGTTATAATGAAGTACTATGGACCATTATACATGAAAATACGTTCCGCCTAATCGCGAAAGGGTATAATACACTACTATTAACTATTATAACATCAAAATACTTACACCTTATATCGAAATGGTACAATGGAATACTATAGACCATTATAACAGTACGATTTATGGCGATATCGTATAATGGACTATTATGGACCATTATAGCATCAAAATATGTTACGCCTAATTTCAAAATATTATAATTGAGTACTATGGACCATTATACATGAAAATACGTTTCGCCTAATGGTGAAAGGGTATAATACACTACTATTAACTATTATAACATCAAAATACTTACGCCTAATATCGAAATGGTACAATGGAATACTATAGAGCATTATAACACAAAAAAACGTTACGATTAATGGCAAAATTGTATAATTGACTACTATCAACCATTATAGCATCAAAATATGTTACGCCTAATGTCGAAATGTTATAATAGAGTACTATGGACTATTATACATGAAAATACGTTCTGTCGAATGGCGAAAGGGTATAATACACTAATATTCACTATTATAACATCAAAATACTTACGCCTAATACCGAAATGGTACAATGGAATACTATAGACCATTATAACATCAAAAAACGTTACGATTAATTGCGAAATTGTATAATGGACTACTATGGACCATTATAGCATCAAAATATGTTACGCCTAATGTCGAAATGTTATAATGGAGTACTATGAACCATTATACATGAAAATACGTCCCGCCTAATGGTGAAAATGTATAATACACTTCTATTAACTATTATAACATCAAAATACTTACGCCTAATACCGAAATGGTACAATGGAATACTATAGACCATTATAACATAAAAAAACGTTACGATTAATGGCAAAATTGTATAATGGACTACTATGGACCATTATAGTATCAAAATATGTTACGCCTGATGACGAAATGTTATAATGGTGTACTATGGACCATTATACATGAAAATACGTTCCGCCTAATGACGAAAGGGTATAATACACTAATATTCACTATTATAACATCAAAATATTTACGCCTAATACCGAAATGGTACAATAGAATACTATAGACCATTATAACATCAAAAAAAACGTTACGATTAATGGCGAAATTGTATAATGAACTACTATGGACCATTATAGCATCAAAATATGTTACGCCTAATGTCGAAATGTTATAATGGAGTACTATGGACCATTTAACATGAAAATACGTTCGCCTAATGGTGAAAGGGTATGATACATTACTATTAACTATTATAACATCAAAATACTTATGCCTAATATTGAAATGGTACAATGGAATACTATAAATCATTATAACATCAAAAAATGTTATGATTAATGGCAAAATTGTATAATTGACTACTATGAACCATTATAACATCAAAATATGTTACGCCTAATTTTGAAATGTTATAATGGAGTACTATGGACCATTATACATGAAAATACGTTCCTTCTAATGGCGAAAGGGTATAATACACTACTATTAACTATTATAACATCAAAATACTTACGCCTAATACCGAAATGCTACAATGGAATACTATAGACCATTATAACATCAAAAAACGTTACGATTAATGGCGAAATTGTATAATGGACTACTATGGACCATTATAGCATCAAAATATGTTACACCTCATGCCGAAAATGTTATAATGGAGTAATATGGACCATTATACATGAAAATACGTTCCGCCTAATGGCGAAATGGTATAATACACTACTATTAACTATTATAACATCAAAATACTTACGCCTAATACCGAAATGGTCCAATGGAATACTATAGACCATTATAACATCAAAAAAACGTTACGATTAATGGCGAAATTGTATAAAGGACTACTATGAACCATTATAGCATCAAAATATGTTACCCCTAGTGTCGAAATATTATAATGGAGTACTATGGACCATCCATAGGTAGAGGCTGCTGTTCGAACATAATTTACAGATTGATGGGGCTGAGGAGGGAAGCTCTTTTTCATCGTGGCTAGGTTATCTACACAAGGGCTGAAAGGGGGAGAGTTGGGGCTCAGTCTAGAAGGAAGATGTTGATGACTAGGAGATGGAGATGCTTGAATTGGGCTACCTGCTGTTTGATGGGTGATGGCAGCTTGATGCGAGGGAGAGGCCAAAGGGTTGTGAAGCATGGGAGATGTTGCTTTGGCTGGTTGCTCAGCCTGTGCAGTAGGGTTGGATTTTTGAGGATCAACTAAAGCAGGAGCTTAGTCCTTGGAGATAGTAGGGGCTTGTATACCTTGAGTGTCTTGAGTAGTGTGAGTCCCAAAGGGCACAATAATAAGCTAGAAGGGGGGTTGAATAGCTTATTAACACTTAAAACTTTTTCAAGTAAGTTCTTTTGACAAGCACTTACAATCTATTGGGAAGATTGAAGTAGCGGAAGTCTTGCAAAGAAACAGGTTTAAGTCTGTCGATTAAGGACTATCGGTAGACTTGACTGATTGCTTAAGTCTGCTGTTAAAGGATTTAGATAAATGAAGTAAAGAACAGTTCAAAGTAAACAAGCAGTAAATGAAGAACACAAGTATTTTGGGATGGTTCACACTATAAAGAGTGCTACGTCCACCACCAAGACGGTCAACTTTGGATTTAAAAGTGCACTATGTTTTCCACTAGTTCTATTACAAGGAATATACCCAATGGATCGTGTACAAAATATTGACTTGTGTTTGGGGGGTTTCGGAATTAAATATCTGGGTAAACAAGATATTTAATTCGTGCAGAAGAATAGCTTTGAATGAAAACAGCAAGAAGTAAATAGATAGGCGTTGATGCAGATCTTCTTGTTGTTGACGATGACTTCTTGATCTGTTTAAGATCTCTTGAATGCACTGAGTATAAAGACTTTTAGTTGTTGTAGATTTTCAGAGCATTTCATCAAGTGTTTATGTTCAGTCTTTAATGGCGGCATTTATAGCTGGAGCATTCTTGAGATTTGTTGGAGAAGACGAAAGTGTAACAGCTCTATTAGGTTGAATGCATTAAATGCATAGGGCTGTCTTGAGGATTTCCTCTTCACAGATATCGAGCAGGGAATGGGTGCAGAGATATTTGCAGAGACTGGTAGTAGGGCAATCCGGATGTCAGATTTGCAAGAGTTGGTACAGACAGTATGTAACAGTCTGTTCACCTGCTTTTTTACTATTCAGTCTGCGAAAGTCTTCATGCTTTTCGGAAAGCTACTTTCGGCGTGTCTGAGAAGTTAGAGAATGTCTCAATTTAAATTCAAACCGATGGGGGATAAATTTTAATTGATCCACTAAGAATTGTTTGACTGGACACGTCATGATTGACCATGTGCAGACAAGGTCTACCGCTGGTTGCTGTAGCAGGTCTTCCGGTGAAGCACAACTGAGGTCTTCCACTGAGCCTATGAAGTCTTATAAAGCAAAACTATTCTAAGACAAAGTTCTATACACATTTGCCACGCTAATCGGTATGCAGCCCAATTAGCCACTAATGTATAAAACTAGTATAATGTATGAGCACATATAAATCTAAACAATGAGAATCAACAAATGTGGACATGCCTAAAACTGTGTGATAGATAATAGCATGTCTAAAAGAATTCTTAATTTTATATTGGTGGACATGCCTCTATCAAACAGTAGAACACCTCAAGTGTAAAGTCTAATCTAGGTGCTTACAAGATAGCAGAGATAAAAGAGAACATCACACAGATTAGTAGACAGTTCAAATGTGGATTTAAACTGAGTGTTTAAATTCTAAGCAGATATGAATTGAAATAACAAGAATTTAAACAATAGACAATTTTTTTGAAAGTCAATAAATCTTCTGTATTATAAACGAGAAGTTTAATATTTACAGAGTTTTCAAAAACATTAAGATAGATACAAAGGTTAAGGGAAGAAAAGATACAGAGTTACCAAGGTCTTTTCCCTTTGCCTTTGTCTGCTGCTTCTTTCTCCTTTCGCTGTCGCTCAAGCTCTTCAGTTCTTCTGATGTATTCATCATCGGCAAAAGTGGTAGGTCTAGTGGATCGAGAACGGTAGTCCAGTTCTTCACGAAGACGTCTGTTCTCTTCCATAAGCATTCGGTTGATAGACTTCATTTGCTTCTCCTCCGTGATGGCCAGATCACGTTCTCGCCGAGCATTCATAACATCATGAGCTGAGTCGCGAGCAATGTTGTTGAGTTCGAGGACAGGCGGGCGGCTGTGGCCTAGATGGAGAGTGATGGCGTGGAACAATTCATAGAATAGAGATGAGCAGAGCCGGGCACATTCAGAGCGTTGAGCTTCAACGTTTATCTTGACATCCATAAACTCATGCTTCATTTGTCCAAATCGGGTCCACACATCATCTTGGAATTGCCGAAGAAGAGCAGCATTTACATCGCCATGGCCTTGGGCGGTGGCAATCTCGGCGATGGTGGAGATGCTTGTCAGCTCTCCTAGCATGTCGTAGATAGCGTCCAGGCGAGACAGGATTTCAGCATTGGGCGGCTGAGAATGAGAAGGTTCCATGCCAATGTGAATATGATCGCACCGGCAGAAGAGGTTACACCAGGGGACATGGGCCGGAAGGGCTGTTGGAGAGGCGGAGTGACTGAGCCGGAAGAGGTTGAGTCTTGGGTGGGGATGGTGTGGGTAGAAGACGAGTTGGTTTTTGGTGGGGAGGGAGGAGGCGTTGGGGGAGAATCTAGCTCAATGTCAGTGTCGGAGTTATCACTGACGATTGATGATTCAGGTAAGGGGTCGGTAGAGAACCAAAAAGAAGGGGCTGGGTAGAAAAGGGATTTGGGTTTGCGGAGGTTTGGTTGTGGTTATGGTTGATCTTGGAGGAAAAGATCTGCTGCCGATGAAAGTTCGAAGAGGAACTTAGAGGTAGCAGAGTCTAGAGGTTTGATAGGAGAGGGTTGGGTATGATGAGGTGAAGTAGGTGTAGACGGGTTAGGGGAATAGTTGAAAGCGGAAGGAGGAGGGGAAAGAGTTCTGGTAGGCTCCTCCTGTCTTTGTGGCTCCTCCTGAGGGATAGACTCCTCCGGAGGGGGTGAAGTCCTCTGAGTAGATGACTCAGTAGGAATGGGTTGGATTGGTACGTCGGTAGTGGTTTGGTTGGCGGTAGAGGGTTGGTTGGCGGTAGAGGGTTGGTTGGAGGCAGACCTCTTTTTCTTTCTTAGCAACTGAATAGGGGGCTCAGCTGCGTCATCGGCAGAGTCTAGAGTGTTTGTAGATGGCTGGTCTTGAAAGGTTTTTCTTAGTCGCCTACGTTTTGGTTTAGGTGATGGTGAAGGTGAGGGTTGTCGTTTGTTTTTGGGAGAAGGCTGGGTGGATGAGGTTGGTTGAGCTGGAGAAGCTGGTGGAGAAGATGAAGGCTTACCGACAGCAGTAGAAGAGTAGCCGGCAGACTTGTCCTTTCTGCTTTCCTTCAGCTCTTGCCTGATCCATTTGGTCTATCGCTTCTCAGCGTCGACTTCTTCCGCTCGAGCCTTTTTGGCCTTCTCTGTTTGTTTGGACCTCAATAGCTGCTCTGACTCGTCAGCCAAATCTTTGGCTTGCTGGTGAAGGGTTTGAGCAACTTGGTCATCGAATTTGGCAGATGCCTTTTCGAAACTCTTGCTAGCCGCTTCATATGCATCCATGTTGAAGCGCATAACAATTATGGGCATAGGCTTAACAACCTTTTCAAGAGAGATAGGCGGAAGACCTTTTTGTTGCTGTCTCTTGTTTTCATATTCAGTATACTTGTTGAAGAAAGAGGCGGTCAGCTGCTTGTCCTTAGTTACCGAAATAAGTTCATCTTCCTTAATGGAAGAGTTGACTTGCTCTGTGTCTCGCAGAAGGACGTTGATCAGTCTGACGAATGGCCGTTTGCAGTTGGGGTTGTTCTTAACTTTCTCAACGCACTGCTTTAGTTCATTAAACACAATGGTGCCGAAGTTGAGGTGAGTCTGTAGGTAGACGACACTAGTGAGGTTTAGCTGTTGAGCAGTGAACATATCATGGGCCTCGCTTTTGAATAGCAGGCCTTTGTCAATCAAATGGCTGGAGTAGTAGACGTCCAGCAGAAAGAGATTCCTTAGCATCTTGCCTTGAGGTTCCCTTGGGGTATCAACTCCCCTCATTGCTTCCTAGGCATGGTTAGCCTCAGCAATTGATGACTCTAGTGCACCACCGAAATGCACACCAATAATGGTGGAAATTGGCTTGGCAGTGATGGAGATGGGTCGGCCTCGAATCCATCCATGCAGAGCATTTTGATTTTTGAGTTCCATTCGTTGGTAGAACTCTTCAGCCAAGAGGATACTGTAGTCTTTGTTGTTAAGGCAGAAGAGTGGTAGAATCCCCGAGGCGCTCATATCCTCGCAGGCTTTGACTCCGCGACAATTTTGCATACGGATTGGAGATCTATGCACATTCCGGGTATATACAGTTTTGGGTCCAGGGCGACTATAACGTCGTGAGCGGCGGGAAAAGAAGGGTACCCAGGAAGATTGACGTCCAAACTAGGTGGGATGTCTTTTTCAGGGTCTAGCTCCTTCCTGCTGTTACGCTTGGATTTTGAGGATTTTACCTGAAAGAATACAATCAGAAATTAGGGCTTTTTACCTCACATAACAGACAAGTAATGATTTCAAGTTTTCTACATATAATCGAAAAATTTGAAAAGAAAACTTGAAACCCTTGAATGTTTTAGGTTAAGCAAACCAGAGAAACATTAACAGATGATTTCTAAAAGAAATGAGTACTCAAAGCATATGAAAGACTGTTAGTTTCCAGGTTTTGAAGAACAACAATGGCGGTTACTGTCAGATACGCGAAATTGTCTTTTCGGATTCCGTAATAAGTAGCTTAAAAGACGAAATACTGAATAGAAATTAATGAATAGCAAGTCGGAGAGTAATGAAGAGCATACCATTGTTGTTGTTGAGAAGAAGAAGCAAGAATAATTTGGAAATTGAGGGAGCAGGTGCAGAGAGAGTGAGAGAGAGAGGGTTTGAGTAGAGAGAGAAATATTTGGACAAAGGGTTTTCGTAAAGTTTTGGAAAAGACGGTTCAAGGTCTATTTAAAGAAAAATTTTAGCGCAAAAGCGGGAACTTAAGATATTTTCTAAGAAGAAAGATTTTACGCTTGACCCCCTTTTTGTTTAGAAAACCTTTTTGCTAAAATATACTAAGTAGAGATACTAACCTTTAAGTCTTCCGATAGAAGGAAAATGACGTCTTCTGGTAAGTATAAATCTAAGTCTACCGGTATGAAAGAAAAACTTTAAGATATTGAATTTAAGCAGTAGGATCAATCATACCAAGATTTCTCCTTAAATAAGCAAACCTGGTGGCATCTAGTGGCTTTGTGAGAATGTCGCCAACCGATGTTCGGTTGGAGCGTATTCAGGCCCGATGTTACCTTTCTCCACATGATCTTTGAGGAAGTGATAACGGATATCAATGTGCTTTGTCTTCGAGTGCATCATCGATTCTTGGAGACCGAAATTGCTTGAGGTGTTGTCACACATAATTGGACAATTTGCGATCTTGATGTTGTAGTCCACTAGTTGTTGCTTCATCTATAATAGGCGAGAGCAACAGGGCAAAGAATATATTACGCCTCTGTGGTGGAGTTTGCAACCGATCCTTGTTTCTTGCATGACCATGAGACAAGTCTATTTCCAAGAAATTGACAAGTCCCACTGGTGCTTCTTCTGCTCACTTTGCAGGCTGCATAATCTGCATCTGAGTATCCAACTAGATCGAAGTTGTTGCGTTTGGAGTACCAAATACCTAGATTTGTAGTAGTTGAAACATATCTGATGATACGTTTGGCAGCAAGCAAATATGATTCTTTTGGATCTACCTGAAATCTTGCACAAACACAAACAACAAACATAATGTCAGGTCTACTGGCAGTAAGGTAAAGAAGTGAACCTATGATTCCTCGGTACTTGGCCATGTTCTCTTGCTTTACCTTCTCATCTTTATCAAGATGGCAGTCGGTAGACATTGGAGTCTCAAATCCTTTAGCTGAATCAAAACCAAATTTCTTGATGAGTTCCTTTGCATATTTGGTTTGGCTGATGAAGATTCCGTCGGAAGTCTGTTGAATCTGCAGTCCTAGAAAGTAGGTAAGTTCTCCCATCATACTCATCTCGAACTTGCTTTGCATCAGCTTCTCAAATCTCTTGCACATGCTTTGGTTAGTTGATCCAAAGATGATGTCGTCCACATAGATTTGTACCAGAAGAGAATGACCTTTGTGCTTGAGGATGAACAGAGTTGTGTCTATTCTTCCTCTCACGAATCCTTGTTCAATTAAGAACTTGGATAGAGTTTCATACCAAGCTCTGGGAGCTTGTTTTAGGCCATAGAGTGCTTTCTTGAGTCGGTAGACATGATCCAGTTTGTCTTGAATGATAAAACTTGGAGGTTGTTCAACGTATACCGTTTCTTGAAGATCACCATTCAAAAAATGCACTCTTCACATCCATCTGATAAACTTTGAAGTCCATGAACGAAGCATAGGCTAGAAAGAGTCTGATTGCTTCTAATCTAGCAACAGGAGCAAATGTTTCATCGAAGTCAATTCCTTCTTCCTGTCGGTAGCCTTGAGCGACCAATCTAGCTTTGTTTCTGGTGACGTTCCCATCTTCATCTCTCTTGTTTCTGTAAACCCACTTGGTGCCGATAACTGGATGGTCAGTCTGTCTTTGAGCTAAGATCCATACTTTGCATCTATCAAATTGGTTCAGCTCTTCTTGCATAGCTTCAATCCAGTAATGATCTTCGATAGCTTCATCAATCTTCTTTGGCTCGATTTCAGATACGAATGCAAATGCAAACATAGTCTCGTTTCGAACTCTATTCCTCGTACGAACTCCTCGAGTTGAGATCACCAATGATTTGAGAAATAGGATGATATCTTGTTTCAATAATAGTTGGAAGAAGATCACGTCTGGTGGGTTCTTCCCTTAAGAATTCTGGAGTAGGTTGAGAAGGTGATTCACCAAAATCAGGTTCAGAAGAGATAGGGTCTTCAAACCTTCATTTTTTGGTGAACAAGAAGGGTGAGTGATCTGCAAAGGTGTTTGGGGTAAAACAGAAGAGATAGGTTCTGGGTCAACAAAAGAGTTGGGACAGGTATCGGTAGAGTTGAAGTCTGCCGGTGAAGGGTTAGCAGAACTGGAAGGGTCTGCTGTTGCAGAATTCTGATGAGGAGTGGAAGTAGATGCTGTATTTGTACCTGTCTCATCATTATCAGAATTATTAGCAACATTCGGAGCCTTTCTAGGCTCTAACAAGTCATATTCATCAAAAGTAACATGCACAGATTCTAAAATTTTCAAATGAGTTTTACTGAAAATGCGAAATGCTTTTGAATGTTTGGAATACCTGTAGACACCCCAATTTCGAACCCCTGGTATGTGACATGACATAAAATATCAAGACCTGTTAAAACATTAACAAATGTCAAGTTACAGGGTCAAAAGTGCAAAAGGACAAAGCAGGATGCGCAAAAGAGTGAAATGCACGGGGTTAGCAAAAATCAAACAAACTTGTCTTGGCTCCACCCACATGAAAACTTGGAGCCATGCCAAGTTTTGTAATGGGTGGTGCCAAGATTCCCTTCCTAGCGCCCAGTTTTGGCTTCCCGGCTCCCATAATTATCAACAGTGGCCACAAAGCTCAAACTTGTCTGCGATGTGTACAAGCTGCTGATGCACTATGAAGAAAATTTAATTCCCAGCGTGTCCTCATTTCCAGCCTATAAATAAAGGCTTTGGACTCCGCATTCAGCACACCTTTTAGCGATAAAAATTTCTCTGCGTCCTCGTTACATTGAAGAAATAAATAGTGAACGATCACCTCAAAAGCCTCCTCCAAACACAAAACCAACCGGTAGAAGTGAGCCTTAGCCCCCCAGCTAGGTATCCACCCTATTTCCCCGGTCCAAAAATCGTGGAAAGAGCAGTTGCTCTGCCCGATTTAAAAGGCCAAATCAGCCAGAAATAAGCCGTTATTCTGCCCGATTTCAACCTACCTCAAGCAAACACAACAACCAAAATAAACAGTTACTCTGCCCAAAACCCGAGGCTGAAAGTAACTTTCAGAAGCAGTCACTCTGCCCAAATTCACACAACAACAACAACAACAACAACAACAAAAAGACTCCCTCTCCCTGAAGGACAGAGCGAGCACACCCTATGCCGTCATTAAGTTTTATTTTAAAGTCTTTATTTATAAAAGTATTATTTCAATCCGACCCAATGTAGATATATAAGCAGTTGTGCTGCCCGGATTTAGTTAGGAAATAGTACTAAAAAGAGCCGTTATTATGGCCAAATATTTTCAAATATATTTGTAATTATTTGTAAAGAGACAGTTGCAAGTCTGTAAATAATGTAGCCATAATGGATGTATTTGTAGGCAGTTAATGCTTTATTTATCTGTTAAATAAATATAACAAAAAACATACTTTAGCCAAAAACTGTTTTGAGACCGAAAGGGCGAGTTGGGTGCCTAGCACCTTCCCAACTCGTAACTTAGCCTCCGGACCCGCTTTCTTTTATCTCTGGTTTTTCTTTTTGGTTTTGCTTTATTTCTTCCTCAAAATAAAGATGACGACTCTAAAACATTTTGGATCCAGTGGGGCCTCGCAACATCCTTCCTTGCACTTTTCCGTTTTCCCCTAAAAAAGGAGAATGTGAATGGAAAGGTGGTGTATTCCTATGTCCTGATATCCCCTAAACAAAGGATAACTTGACGTAGAAAACTCAAAGCACCCATAGTGACCCGAAATAGGCCATAAGACTATTTTCATAAAATCCATAGTGGGGGCGCCGCAACATTCCTTCCTTGCACTTTCCCGCTTTCCCCTAAAAAAGGGAAAATGAGAATAGAAGGGTGATGCATTCCTATATCCTGGTATCCCCTAAAAAAAGGATAACTTGACATAGAAAACCCAAAGCTCCCATATTGGATCAAAAATCCACTAAAGGCAACCGAGGCGCATTCCAACGCGCTATTCCGACAACACTCCTCTCGCACTTTTGATTTCGTCCTCCCCTAGAAAAGGGAGGGTGGAACGAGAGCAGTGGATGTCACCGCATCCGCATGTACGCGCACCCCTATCCAAGTGCACGCGGGGCGCGGGAGCACCCATTCCCGGGAACCCACAGTGGCGACTCTGTTGGGGCGATCGTTTTTATTTTAATAAATAAAAATAGAGGGCTAGACTCAATAACCAAAAGTTTTTTTCTTTTGTTTCTGGCTAAAGTATGCTTGTTATATTAATTTAAACACTTGAATATTGCGTTCCTTTAACATCCGTGTCTATATTTGTGGATATGATCCTCCATCTTGCAGCAGTTTCTTTCCAATCACTATTACAGATATACTTAAAAATATTTGTATCTTTTTTTTCTCTTCAAAAAAAAAAATTTGCAAAAAAATAATAATATATATATGCAATATTTTATGTGCAATAATTTTCGGGCAGCACAACAAAAGGGTCGGGGCTTTATTTTTAATATCACTTCATTTTCGGCCTTATATTATTTTATTTTGTTTTATTTTCATTCCGCAAAATATATGTACATATATGCATTCATTCTGTCATTTTATTTTGGGGATTAAGACCCATTTGTAATTAATAGGAATAGATAGATTTCCCACTTTTCTTTCTATTTCTTGATGGTATGCTTGCTTGCTCGCGCTCAAACTAAAAGGCCGAGAAAATCCATAAACAACAACAAGACATGCTATATCTGTTTTATTTTCTATTTCTATATTTGAAAAAAAAACTTTTTTGCTTTTTAGATACCACACACACGCGCACATGCATATAAATATATTCCGAACTGCTACCCTACACCATGGCCAGCCTACCCCCTGCATAAGCCAACATTAGACTACATATATATTCTCAGGACACTTCAAAGACCGACCGGTTTTTTGCATTTTAAATTGTGGGTCAGTCCCAGTCAAAAAAAAAAATTTGCACAAGCAAAAAAAAAAAAGTGCAAGTCAAAAAAAAAAAAAAAATATATATATATATATATAACAATACACTGGGGCTGATTTATTATTTTCTAATGCTCGACCTAGACCATTTCGAATGGTGGATCCCGAAAAGAATATAGGCCCTTTCGCCTGGTATCAGTCCGATCTCGGGGAGTCGAAAGGTAGGTGGAATACCTTGGTCCTATACTCTGGAGAAGGAATCCACTGTTCCAAGAAAGTCCTGAGACTGTCAAAATTAAGCAGGTGCTTATCCGGTCAATTTGTAGGGATAATAATAAATAATAAAATGTACTAATAAAGGCACGCTGTACTCCAAGCCCAGAAAGCTTTCAGCCAGCCTTCTGAGTTCTGATACATCCAAACCCATTTTCCTCAAAAACCTGGCCTGAATTTGGAAAGGCAGAGACAGTACTGGCCGATTGGTACGGGAAACAAGTGCAGAATTCAGAACAGAGGGTATCAGTAACAGATCAGATAAGGGCAGAAATAGTTCAGAGAATACAGATCCAGACAGTATGGCAGCAGAAAGTGAACAGTCCGCTATGGGTAAAGATACAGAGGCTCCCGAGTATGCTCCAACTCCAGCAATGCAGCAGTGGCTAGACCAAAATTTGGGTGCAACGGCTGATCGTATAATGAGCCAAATGGCTAATCTGGTACAAAGCTTAAAATCCAGTGGCGAGGTAATCTTTTCCCCTGCAGTCCCCCAATAAGCATCAACCTCACATATGCCTCCAAACCCAAACCCTCAGCCAAACACTAACCCACCAAATACTGCTATCACCCCAAATCCTAACCCTCCACCAATTCCCTACTACCCAAATGTCAAACCCTACCCATCATACCTTCCATATCCTATCCCAAACACCAATATTCCCCAGAGTCCAAGTTATCTCCCTTTTCCCATAATCAACCCACTCCAAAACAGCCCATATATGAATCCCCAAAGCTATAACCCGTCAGGCCAAGTTATTACCTACTTACCTTCCGATGATCCTGGCCACCCAGCCGAAACCATCCAAAATCCATATCTAGCCCAGAATCTTTATACTACCAATAACCCACCAACCCAAAATCCTTATACTACCAATAACCCACCAAACCAAAATCCATATCCCACCAATAACCACCAACCCAAAATCCATATCCAGCCCAAAATCCTTATACTGCCCAAAATCAATATCCGACTCCAAAATCCCTATCCAGCTCAAAATCCTTACCTAGCTCAAAATCCTTACCCAACTCAAAATCCCTATCCAACCCAAAATCCACCAGCATATACTGCTTAAAATCCGTACCCAGCTCAAAATCATTACCCAGCACCACAACCAGAAACTAGCCCAGCCTTCCCTAATCCTGCCAGCATATACCTAAAACTAACCCCCCCAGCCACCAAAATGGAGGCCGACATGGAATACATGAAAACCATGATGCTCAAACTTCTCAACAAAGGGGAATTTTCTACGCGGGCACTGGCATTACAACCTTCAGCAGTACTGCCTTCAAAATTCAAAATGCCCGACATAGAAAAGTTTGATGGAACTGGATGCCCTATATCCCATTTAAAATCCTATTCCACTGGTATGCAGTCAAGGGGAGCTAGCTTTGAAGCTATGGCTTCCAACTTTCACCTCACCCTAGTAGGGGCTGCCAAGCAATGGATGATGTTGTCAGACAGTAGCACCATGAATACCTGGGACCGGATAGCCGAAGAATTCCTTGAAAGGTACAAAGACAATACTAGCCCAGAAAATAAAAGAGACCTCGAGTCATGCACCCAAAGGGAAAAAGAAACATGTGTTGAGTTTGCAGTCAGGTGGAAAAGAAAGTTGGCCTAGACTTTTGACAGACCTGATCCGGCTGAGTCATGCAGAATGCTCATCAAAAACCTCTAGCCCATATACCTGGAACACATGCGGTATCTCCTTTACAGCAGCTTTAAAGAAGTAGTGGAGATAGGGGCCCATATTGATGAAGATATACGGACTGGGCAATTACAAGTCAATACGTCTCCTAGCTCTTTCCGTTACTCTAAAGGGAAGACAGCCGCAGCCACACCTTCACCAATCGTCAATGTGGTAGGAAATGCATCAGCCACTTTTCCTACCCAAAATTATGGCACTGTTCCATGGTCTTATGGAGCGGACAGGTCTGTCAACACAGTCGGAAGGAATCATGGCCCAAACAGAAATTTCAGAAATCAAAACCGGCATTATGATGAACTGCAAGCCTCTCAGTCAGTGATCCTGCAGGGGCTAATGGCACAAGGAGTGCTAAAGCCTATGGAAAATTATAAGCCACCGAACTCCCTACATGACACATGGAATCATGCCCAGTATTGTGAATACCATCGCTGCAGTGGTCACCTCACCGACAGATGCTACACGCTAAAAAATGCTATCCAGGATTTGATAGATGACAAGGTGATTGAAAAACCTCCTCACAGACCAAATATAGTCAATAACCCTCTACCTCAAATCAACATGATTGAGGTTGATGAAAACTTCCTGGGTATGATAGGCAGAGGTACTGATTACGAGAAGCTCCCTGCTGAGTTTGAGTCTATTTCTAGTAAGCCTATGCAGAACTAGTATACGACGACCGACCTGCTTTTGACGCCCCTAGATCTGGTGGACCGCTTCGGATATATTATCCCTATTCCTTTCCCTAGCTTTACGGATTGGTCATCTACCGATCCGCTCCCTAAAATTGAGGATCTCAAACCCCAGATCCTCAATAATGTAATAAACCCTGTGCAATTTGCTAATAATGATAATCTGAATGTCTTTGCTTATTTCTTAGTTACACCTACATTAAAAGACGCATTAAATAATTATAATGATGAGTCATTTAATAGGACCCAAAAGATAAAAAAAAATTATTATTTGCTTGAGCTTGTAAAGTCAGTTGAGCAACAGGAACACCATCACTCATTAGCAGCAGCTGAAGACTTGTCCATCATCAATCTGGGGCTGAACAACCAAGTTAAAGAAATCAAAATCGGCAACCATCTGCAAGGCGCTGAAAGGGCAGCGCTCATTGACCTCCTCAAAAAGTTCGTAGATATCTTCGCATGGTCCTATGAAGATATGCCAGGGCTAGATCCAGCCATAGTCGAACACCGGATCCCCATATATCCGGATGCTCGGCCAATTAAGCAGAAGCTCCGCCGAATCAAACCAGAATGGTCACTGCAAGTCAAAGAAGAAATTATGAAGCAGCTCCATGTCAACTTCATTTGGGTAGTTGAATACCCGATCTGGCTGTCCAACATAGTGACTGTTCCCAAGCCCAACGGGAAATTCCGGATCTGCGTAGACTTCCACGACCTCAACAAAGCGTCGCCCAAAGATGACTTCTCGCTACCCAATATTGATATTGTGGTAGATGTCGTTGCTGCTCACAAAATCAGATCCTTCGTCGACGGCATGCTGGGCTACAATCAAATTAAAATGGCAGCAGAGGACCAAGAGAAGACTTCATTCACCACTCCTTGGGGGACCTATTGCTACACTGTCATGCCATTTGGGCTCAAAAATGCCGGGGCTACTTATCAAAGGGCTGCCACCACTTTCTTCCACGACATGATCCATAAGGAGATCGAGGTCTATGTCAATGACATGATTGTGCACTCCAGCGACGCCAATGGTGCTCATATCAGAGACCTTCGAAAGTTCTTTGAAAGGTTAAGAAAGCATCAGATGAAACTTAACCCCACCAAATGCACATTTGGGGTCACCAAAGGCAAAGTCCTGGGATTCTTAGTGACCGAGCAGGGCATCGAGATCGAGCCAGCAAAAATCAAAGCCATTATAGAGATGCCGCAGCCAAAAACTCCGACAGAAGTCAAAGGCTTCCTAGGCCGACTACAGTATATCAGCCGCTTCATCAGACAACTGACAACCACATGTGGGCCCCTCTTCAAGCTCCTAAAGAAAAATACTGACCAAGTCTGGGACGAGAATTGCCAGCTAGCCTTCGAAAAAATAAAAGCCTACCTCACTAATCCCCTTGTGATAGCTCCACCTCATATACATAAACCTCTCCTCATATACTTAACCGTCACAGACACATCAGTAGGGGCTATGCTCGCCCAAGAAAAGAAAGACTCCTACATCGAAAATGCCATATACTTCATAAGTAGAAAGCTGCAAGGAAGCAAGCTGAATTATTCGGCATTGGAGAAAAGTTGCGCTGGCCTAGTCTGGACAACACAAAGGCTCAAAACTTATCTGCAAGGACGACCCATCAAGCTCATATCCAGGATGGACCCTATAAAGTACATCTTCGGCAAGCCATCACTTTCCAGCCGACTGGCCAAGTGGTCCTTCCTTCTCAACGAGTTTGACATAACATATGTCACGCTCAAATCTATCAAAGGCAGCGTGATTGCAGACCACTTAGCCGATCTACCTCTAAAAACCGAAGATGCTACTGAGCCTAGCTTCCCAGACGAAGGTGTCTTGGAAATCACTTACCACGACACCAGCTGGCAGATGTTCTTTGACGGAGCCGCAAACAAAAGAGGCTTTGGCATAGGAATCTTGCTCATTGATCCAACAGATTCTCACACTCCACTGGCCATAAGATTGGAGTTTGAATGCTCCAACAACACAGTTGAGTTGACGGCTTGCATCACGGCCTGTGGCCGGCCTAAGAGGCTCTCCAAAGGAAAGCAAAAATCTTGAAGTCTATGGAGACTCTGCTCTAATCATAAACCAAGTTGGAGGAAAATGGAAGACCCAAGATCCTCAGTTGCAACTTTATCATGCCAAACTGACAGCACTTGCCGCTCGGTTTGATTCTATCTCATTCCACTACTTGCCGCGGGACATAAATCAATTTGTCGATGCACTGGCCACTCTAGCATCACTAGTCCAAATTCCCGCATGAACCCAAGTCCAACCCTTTGTGGTCGGGAAGAAGGTCACTGTAGACACCCCAATTTCGTACCCCTGGTATGTGACATGACATAAAATATCAAGACCTGTTAAAACATTAACAAATGTCAAGTTACAGGGTCAAAAGTGCAAAAGGACAAAGCAGGATGCGCAAAAGGACGAACTACAGGGACCAAAGTGTTCAAAAAGTGGCAAGTTTGAAATTGGGCATGGCCACCATGAAATTTGGGCATGGCGCCCAATTTCATGGGCTGCGCCCAATTTCCTTCTACACTGCGCCCAAATTTCCTCTTCATTTGCCGTAAAATGCAATGTCTCCTGCGCAGTGTACAAGCCGATCGATGCATGAAGAAGGAATTTTAATTCCTCCTGTGTCCTCATTTCCTCCTATAAATACAGGGTCCCGGCTCCTCATTCAGCACACCTTTCCTTCGATAAAAATTCTTTGCGTCATCGTTACGCTGGAGAAATAGAGAGCGATGTGAGATAGTGAGAGATCACCTCAAAAAGCCTCGAAACTCTGCCAAACCTCCTCCAAACACAAAACCAACCGGTAGGAGTGAACCTTAGCTTTCCCCGCCTAGGTATCCACCCTTTTCCCCGGTCCCAAAAATCGTGGAAAGAGCAGCTTGCTCGCTCGATTTAAAGGCCAAATCGCCAAATAAGCCGTTATTTTGCCCGATTTCACTACCTCAAGCCAACAAACAACCAAACACAAGCCATTTCCGCCCAAATCCCAAGACCAAAAGTAACTTTCAGAAGCAGTCACTCTGCCCGAATTCACACAACACACAACACACAACAACAACAAAAAAGACTCCTTCTCCCTGAAGGACAGAGCGAGCACACCCTAGGCCGTCATTAAGTTTTATTTTAAAGTCTTTATTTATAAAAGTATTATTTCCAATCCGACCCAATGTAGATATATAAGCAGTTGGCTGCCCGAATTTAGTTAGGAAATAGTACTAAATGTAGTCATATTATGGCCAAATATTTTCAAGTATATTTGTAATTATTTGTCAAAGAGACAGCTTGAAGTCTAAATAATGTAGACATAATGGATGTATTTGTAGGCGTTAATGCTTTATTTATCTCGTTAAATTAATATAACAACAAGCATACTTTAGCCAAAAACCGCTTTTGAGATCGAAAGGGCGAGTTGGGTGCCTAGCACCTTCCCAACTCGTAACTTAGCCTCCGAACCCGTTTTCATTATCTCTGGTTTTCTTTTTGGTTTTGCTTTATTTATTCCTTAAAATAAAGATGGCGACTCTAAAACATTTTGGATCCAGCTGGGCCTCGCAACATCTTTCTTTGCACTTTCACGCTCTCCCTAAAAAGGGAGAATGGAATGGAAAGGTGATGTATTCCTATGTCCCCGGTATCCCCTAAACAAGGGATAACTTGACGAGAAAACCCAAAGCACCCATAGTGATCCGAGATAGGCCATAAGGCTATTTTCATAAAATCCATAGTGGGCGCCGCAACATTCCTTCCTTGCACTTTCACGCTTTTCCCTAAAAAGAGAGAATGAGAATAGAAGGGTGATGCATTCCCATATCCCGTATCCCCTAAAAAGGGATAACTTGATGCGGGAAACCCAAAGCTCCCATATTGGATCAAAAATCCACTAAAGGCAACCGAGGCGCATTCCAACGCGCTATTCCGACAGCACTCCTCTCGCACTTTTGATTTCGTCCTCCCCTAGACAAGGGAGGGTGGAACGAGAGCAATGGATGTCACCGCATCCACACGTACGCGCACCCCTATCCAAGGGCACGCGGGGCGCGGGAGCACCCATTCCCGGGAACCCACAAAGTGGGCGACTTCTGGCTGGGAGATCGCTTTTATTTTAATAAATAAAAATGGAGGGCTAGACTTATTAACCAAAAACTTTTTTTTCTTTTGTTTCGGCTAAAGTATGTTTGTTATATTAATTTAAACACTTGAATATTGCGTTCCTTTAACATCCGTGTCTATATTTGTGGATATGATCCTCCATCTTGCAGCAGTTTCATTTCAAACAAGCATACTTTAGCCATTTCTTGATGGCTATATATATATATATATGTATGCATCATTCTGTCATTTTATTTTGGGGATTAGGACTCATTTATAATAAATAAGAATAGATAGATAACCCGCTTTTCTTTCTATTTTTTGATGGTATGCTTGCTTGCTCGCGCTTAAACTAAAAAGCCGAGAAAATCCACACACAACAGCAAGGCAGGCTATATTTGTTTTATTTTCTATTTCTATATCTGAATTTTTTTTTTGTTTTTTTAGATACCACACACACGCGCACATGCATATAAATATATTCCGAACTGCTACCCTACACCATAGCCATCCTACCCCCTGCATGAGCCAACGTTAGATTGCATATAGATTCTCAGGACACTTTAAAGACCGACCGGTTTTTGCATTTTAAATTGTGGGTCAGCCCCAGTCAAAAAAAATGTGCGCAAGTCAAAAAAAAAATTTGTGCAAGTCAAGAATTTTTTTTTGCGCAAGTCGAAAAAAAATTACACTGGGGCTGATTTATTATTTTCAAATGCTCGACCTAGATCATTTCGAATGGTGGATCCCGAAAAGAGTATAGGCCCTTCGCCTCGATCACCCGATCTCTGGAGTCGAAAGGCGTGAAAAGAATACGTTGGTCCTATACTGGAGAAAGAATCCACTGCCTCCAGAAAGTCCATGAGATCTGCCAAAATTAAGCGGGGTGCTTATCCGGTCAATTTGTAGGGAAAATAATAAATAATAAAATATACTAATAAAGGCACGCTGTACTCCAAGCCCAGAAAGCCTTCCAGCCTTAACCTCAAACCCATTTTCTCGTAAACCCGGCCCGAATTTGGAAAGGCGTAGACAAGATCGCCGATTGGTACGGAAACAAGTGCAAAATCGCAACGTAGGGTATCGTAAATAGACGATAAGGGTAAAATGTCGAGGGTATGCATCCGCAAAGCATGGCAACAGAAAGTGAACAATCCGCCACGGGTACGTATACGGGGCTCCCTGGTATGCTCCTACTCCAAAGAATGCAAAGAAGTTGGCTAGACCAAAATTTGGGTTCAACGGCTGATTGTATAATGAGCCAAATGGCTAATCTGGTACAAAGCTTGAAATCTAGTGGTGAGGTAATCTCTTCCCCTGCAATCCCCCAAGAAGCATCAACCTCACATATGCCTCCAAACCCAAACCTCACCAAACACTAACCCACCAAACACCGCCACTCCAAATCCTAACCCTCCACCAACTCCCTACTACCCAAATGTCAACCCTACCCATCCTACCCTCCATATCCTATCCCAAACACCAACATTCCCGAGAGTCCAAATGACCTCCCTTTTCCTATTATCAACCCACTCCAAAACAGCCCACATATGGATCCCCAAAGCTATAACCCGCAAGGCCAAGTTACTACCTACTTACCATTCGATGATCCTAGCCACCCAGCCGAAACTATCCAAAATCCACCAGCCTATACGGCCCAAAATCCATATCCCGCCAATAACCCACCTACCCAAAACCCGTATCCTGCCAATAACCCACCAACCCAAAATCTCTATCCAGCCCAGCATATACTTAAAACCAACTCCCCTAGCCACCAAAATGGAGGTCGACATGGAAAACATGAAAACCATGATGCTTAAACTGCTCAACAAAGGGAAATTTTCTACGCGGGCCCTGGTATTACAACCTTCAGCAGTACTGCCTTCAAAATTCAAAATGCCCGACATAGAAAAGTTTGATGGGACTGGATGCCCTATATCCCATTTAAAATCCTATTCCACTGCAAATCAAGTGGAGCTAGCTTTGAAGCTATGGCTTCCAATTTTCACCTCACCCTAGTAGGGCGCCAAGCAATGGCTAATGTTGTCGACAAGAGCACTCAATACCCGGGACCGATAGCCGAAGAATTCCTTGAAAGGTACAAAGACAACACTAGCCCAGAAAATAAAAGAGACCTCGAGTCATGCACCCAAAGGGAGAAAGAAACATGTGCTGAGTTTGCAGTCAGATGGAAAAAGAAGTTGGCCTGCATTTCTTTGATTGCACTTCGATCCTACCGAGTCATGCCGATGTTCATCAAAAACCTCCACCCCATATACCGAACACATGCGGTATCTCCTTACAAAGCAGCCTTTAAAGAAGTAGTGAGATAGGGGTTCGTGATTGATGAAGATATACTGGACCGGGCAATTAAAAGTCAATACGCCCTCCAGTTCTTCCCGATACTCTAAAGGAAAGACAGCCGCACCAGCACAAGCCGTCAACATGGTAGGAGATGCACCAGCCACTTTTCCTACCCAAAGCTATAGTGCTACTCCATGGTCCTATGGACCGCATGTGTCCGTCAACTCGCGGAGGAATAATGGCCCAAACAGAATTTCAGAGGCCGAATCAGGTCAACCTACTTTGACGATTGCAAGCTCCTCATTTTGTGATATTACTGTGGACTAATGGCTTAGTGGAGTATTGAAGCCTTCGAAAACTATAGCCACCAAACCCCTACCCGACACATGGAATCATGCCCAAGATTGTGAATACCATCGCCGCAGCTGGTCACCTCACCGACCGATGCTACACACTCAAAATGCTATCCAGATTTGATAGATGACAAGGTGATTGAAAACCTCCTCCTGACCAAATACAATAATAACCCTCTACCTCAAATCAACATGATTGAGGTTGATAAAAAATCACTCGTGCCCAAGTTCGAAAAAATTAGCCACCCATTATCATATATCCTCATTCCCTTCTCTCCATCTACATCCATAAAAGAGCCTAGCGCAATATGCTCTCGGGACACTATCCCGGTAGCCAAAATACCGCAACATCGAAAAGCCACTGGCCTGGTGGGGATGTTAGCCACCTTACTAGATCCGCCGAGCCTACCAACCAAACCCGGAAAAGGTGACCACTGTGCAAAGACAAAGAGATGTGATATCGGGCTAAGGAGGTAGAGATACTCTATTAGCTCGATGAAGAAAACTCAGCCAACATTTCCATCTGGGCTTACTTTGTGCTTCAAAAACCCACCGAGACACACGGCAAATCCTTAAGTCAGCAATGCTCCCATTGAAACCTCCCCGAATGAGCTTACTCAGATGATCTAAACATTCATTTTGGAAATGTCATAATGTTTACCGATCTAGATCCGCCCAAGGAAGGACCACACATTGATGCTCTTCATATCACCGTGAATAATGGAAAAAGTGGTTCCCCGAGTTCTCGATAGACAACGGGTCTCTCTCGAATGTATGTCCCGCCAACACTTTAGTCAAATTGGAACAAAAAATATCGAACTCACTCCTTCCTCACAGATAGAAAGGCATATGACAACACCACGATGTGTCTTAGGGTAGTCACTGATGCCGACTATCGGGCCACTAACTATGCTTGCCGATTCCAAGTTTGGGACATACCACTCTTTCAAATTACATCGACGCCTCGATCCATGGGGTAAAGGGGGTAGCTTCTTTTCATGCACCAACGTGTCAAATTCATCCACGATGACCACATAGTATTATTCCGGGCCGACAAGATCGTGGAAAACAAGGAAAGCGAGGATATCACAATCCTCGAGATAGTAACATGAAGACATCGTATCTTCCTCGTTGGTTTTGAGGTTATCCCCTCAAGCCGTAGTCAACGCCTCAATATGGTCGAGAAACCGACATCACCTGAAAGAAAACCACATCCCTGGGGAAACATGGTCCCTTTAAACATGTTCCTAAAATGAATTATATGCCCGGCCTGGGTCTAAGTGTAAACCAACAGGGGCTGTCAATCTAGTCCAGATGAACTTAAGGAACGTATCCCT